>CM029118.1:20445000-21045000 GCA_016859345.1 Istiophorus platypterus
GGGCTTGCATGTGCACATATGTGTGTGTCTTTAGGAGCAGTGAGATTTATGTTTGTGTACGTGTTTGTGTGGTGTGTATGTCCCCAGCCTTCTGTCCCTTCCTGTTTGAGGTAGATGTCTACACTCATCCCTGCTGCATTTTGCAGACTGGCAGTGAGCACTAAAGAAATGTCATTAGATACATCGTAATTTATGATAGCAAGTATTTTGGGTTATTTTTTCTCATATTTAAGCTGCAATACAGTTAAGATGCTGCAGAGTGGTTTATTGTGATTTCATGGTTATTCAGTCAGCACACTTAATTACTTAAATACAGTCAGACACAGTACTCTTCTCTTGCTTATTCACCATTATATTCTATGATTTTTTTAAAGGTTTAGGACCTATTTATTTTCCTTGAAGCTCTTAAATAAGACTGTAAATGCAAAGGAATAAGTGGAGTCTGGTGTAGCAATAATGTAATACAGGAAGAATACTGTATTAGAACATGGAGTTGGTGCAAGCATGAGTAATGGTTCTCTGGAGGGACAAATTGACAATGCACAAATATACAGCACCAAAAATATTTTTTTGAATCTAGTTGTTCAAAGTCCCATTTTAAAGTTGAATTTATACATGACTAAACACTAAACATCCTGTTTGTGATTGATTAAGTTGTTTAAAAGACAGGAAGACAAACTCTTAATTGTAATAGAATGTAATTTACCCCTAGTCAAAATACCTGGTACTATGAATAGCTAAGCAAGATGACCAGATTTCTAGAATTAAAGATGAAACATTAATTTAACTTTTTTTTTAAAAAGTTAGAATAACAAAAAGGAAAAGGGTCTGAAACAAAAGTCTGGGCATCCTGTATAGTCAGTACTTACTAAAACACCCTTTGGTAGGTATCACAGTTCATAAATGCTTTTTTTGCAGCTAAGAGCCTTTCAGTTCTTGTTTAATGGATTTTTGTCTGTTCTTTCCAGCAAAAGGCCTCTAGTCCTGTGAGATTCAAGGGCCATTTGCATGCACTACTCTTTTGAGGTCTATCCACAGATTTTTGATGATGTTTAGGTCACGGGACTTTAAAGGCCTTGCATCTCTTGAGGTTGTTCATTGTGGATTTTGAGGTATATTTAGGATCATTATCCTGCTTCTTCTTTTCATCTTCAGCCTTATATTTTGTTTTTACAGATGTTTGCTCCCAGAATTTGCTGATATTCAATTGAATCTATTCTTCCCTCTCCCAGTGAAATGTTCTGTATGCCACTGGCTACAACACAAGCCCAAAGCACGATCAATCCAACGTCGTGCTAAACAGTTTAAGAGGTGTTGTTTTCATGAAATTCTTAACCCTTTTTTCTCAATCACCTTTGCTCATTATAGCCAAAAAATGTAATTTCATCAGTCCAGAGGTATAGTATCCAAAATGCATCAGGCTTGTTTAGATTTTCCTTTGCAGACTTCTGACGTAAAATTTTGTGGTGAGGACACAGGAAAGGTTTTCTTATGACGACTTTTCCATTTTTCCAAGGTCGCAGGGTTAGTGTGCCACAGTCAAATGGGGATTTGCTTTGCCTTTTTAGCAATCCTACAAGATGTTCTGTCTGAAAGTTCCCTTGGTCCTCAAGACCTCACCTTGACCTCTGTTGTTCCTGTTAGCTGCAATTTCTGAATTACATTACTAACTCAGGAAACAGTTACCAGAAAATGCTTTGCTATCTTCTCTGCCCTCTTCTGCTTTGTGGTTATTTAAATTTTTCGGAGTGTTTGGCAGCCGCTTATGGGAGCTCATTTCGGTTGATTATTGGGACAAGGTTTGGGGAGTCAGAATATTTAGAAAGCTCTGAAATTTGCATCACTTGGCCATTCATAATGATGAACAAGCCACAGCCCTAACAAATGATTTAAGGTCTGAGACCTCAGTAAATGTTATCTGAGAACTCAGATCTCTTGAGGTGCCCAAACATTTGTATGGTGCTTCTGTTTTTCAACTCTAAAATTGTCCAAAACAAAATGAATACACTAATCTTGCTAAAGATGTTGAAAAGAATATTTCATCCTCATAAATATGCCTTTTGGAAATAAATTCATCTTCAACTAACTGAACTATACAAAATAAACACAGAATTTGACAAGGGTGATCAAAATTTTGTATGCCATTGTATCAATGAAATAAAGGGGGAAAAGTCAAAACTCAATATTTATTAAATGCTTCTTATGTTGGAGAAGACTGCACATGGGCCTCTGCTGACAAGAATCAGGAAATTTACTCTAATTTTAAGAGGCAGTACATAAAATACATTAACCCTAATCGCTGTTTCTTAAGATAAAACACCCATCAGTAAGAAATCTGTTCATATCTAGTTGTCTACAACTCATATTTAAGAAATCAGGGTCAGTGGAGTTGAATTAATTTCTCCCCACTCATTCTGAAACCCTTGACATTTACATCAAAAGTACTCATGGCCTAATAATGAAGCATTCACTAATTAAGCAGTCTGTTAATATGTTACTTTTAAAAGAGTGAGGTTTGAGTTGATATAGTTGGAGCAATTTCCCAATTACGGCCTTTCCTTCTCTCCTCTCTCTCTGTTGTCCCAGTCTTTTAGAGT
Organism: Istiophorus platypterus; assembly: GCA_016859345.1. Taxonomy (NCBI): domain Eukaryota; kingdom Metazoa; phylum Chordata; class Actinopteri; order Istiophoriformes; family Istiophoridae; genus Istiophorus; species Istiophorus platypterus. The sequence goes on from CM029118.1 coordinate 20,447,598, forward strand.
GGCCTAAATAGCAAGTGGTGTTATTAGCATATAGAGTAGATACAGAGTCCTCCAACTCAAAGCTTTGGTCTGGTAATTAACACACAGTCAAAAGGATCACTGTGATTTGAATAATTATTACTGAGGTTCTCTGTGACAAAGCTCTACCCCACTTCAGAACAGGGGAGGTAAGGTTTTGTATGTATGTACATGTGTGTATTTGTGCTTTTGAACAGCTAAATTCAAGTCATGTATGATGTCACATTAGAGACAGTTATCCCTGCAGCTATCCCTGTAGTAATTGTTGGCTGGACTGCAACAGCAAGGCCAGCCCTATAAATGTGAATGTCCTTGACTGACTGACTGACTGAGTGATAAAGCTACAACACTGGTCAGTCGAGTGATGCGTGACACAGCGCTTTGGTTACATGATTGGGCGGCTTGCCGGGTGCTAGAGTTTTCCCATTTGCTGTTGCTCTTTCAAAATTAATCGGCATATACCATTCCAATGTGTAATCAGTGTGGGAATTTATAGGCAGCGTTGCCAACTTAGTGCTTTTGTCGCTAGATTTATTGATTTTTCACAACTCTTTCACGATTTTACTCATAAATGCACCAAACAACAAATCCAGTGACTTTTTTTCAAACCTTATCTGCTTTGCATAGAAGAGAGTTGCCCCACAGTTGCAAGATCAGACTTTACCTCTGCAGGGACACCTCTCTATGCCTCTCATTCAGTTCACTACATAACAGCTGCATAGGCATGAATAAGCTTCTGACTTTCTCTATGATTGATCATTTATATGGATGGACTATAGCTGGAGTGTTTAACCTATGTGTATTTTTGTTGGATGACTTTGCAATCTTAAAATCTGGATTTTAGCTGCTTTTATTAGATTTTATTGGATTATACAACAGCTGAGAAATGGCTTGGAGGTGACTCTTGGTTACACTTGTGATCTTAAAGGATAGCCTTTCAGTCTCTAGGACATACTTCTTCCCTTTTCTTTCAACATAGTCTATCCAAACAATCAATCTATCAATCCAATCTATCCACCTATCTGTGTGAAATGCACACACTAAACTGCTCTGGCCTAATATTTAACCTGAAAAAAAGGGTTTGGTTGGCCAAGAACCATGGTGTAGGCATTAGATGTGGTGAAGTTCAACAACTGTTGTCAATAGGAACACAAAGGTTGGGTTAATATGGATAATATAAAGGGCAATATCAGGCAAAACTTGGGTGAAAAACTGTATGAAAATGTTGTTAACAAAACTGAAGTTCCAATTTACCCTAGAGTATGGTCCATAATAATTTAAATGACTAACAGTTGTTAGTTAAATTTTAATCTTTCCCAAGAGGTAGCTATTCCATAATTCGATGGTCCCCTTGATAAGAAAAAAAAACAAAACACTTTTTGGTTTTCCCAATGTCCGAATGAATTTTAATACATTATAGCAATTGGGGAACAAAAAACCCGGGAGGGGATCTTGGTGCCTAAAAAAATCCATGTCACATAACTGCAATGTCCTTGGTTTGAATCTGGGTTCAAGCTCTGTTGTATGTCATCAATTCAACCATCTCTGTCTTTTCCCTAATAATTCATTTGCAACACATTGTTATTTAAAAAGAAAATCGGAGAATTGAATAAGAGTAATAGTCTCATATCCAGCCAGAAATACACACAGACATTTAATGATATCACGTTGCCGTCTCTCTTTTTCTGTATAATACAGGGTTAACCCCTCTCTCTCTCTCTCTCTCTGTCTTTCTTCAGTGCCCAGGGGTCTTCAACTCTCCATTCACAACAGTCCCCCATGAGATGGAGCTGCTGCTGAGGCAGGTCAAGTACCAGGCCCCCACCAGACTGGCCCTAAGGGGCAGGGCTCATCTCTTGGGCATGTCTGACTCAATAGCCTCAGGTTTCCCTGGGAGTCTTGGGCCCCATTGGACTGAAACCACTAGAACCTGCTGCTCCTCCAGGACCATAATGCCCCCAATTATTAGTAAGGTAAGATGGTCAAACCTATGACCATGACAGAGATAAACAGGTGGAGACAGGTGGGAACAATATAAACAACAAAATACAGGGACAAAGGCTATAGGGGGGGATGAATTAGAGAAGACAGAGGAATAAAATATGAGCAAGAGGTGAAAGAGAGTATTAGTTTTACAGAGTGTCATACTAATTATTAGAGCCCCCACTATCCCTTTCTGTCCTTATGGGGGATGGATCTTGATGAAATTAGAGAGCCTTTCAAACACCTTTTTAAAGAAGAATGACATAATTAAAACATGGCAGACAGCTCTCTTGGGGGCACAGAGTCGTTTAGTGTTTGTATTTCAGTGAGTACTATGTGTGCGACTGTGTGGCTATGCATTAATATCAAATGTTGGTGTAACACAGTGCCTTTGTAAATCAACAGTGGGTCCCATGCATAGTTCTCTTTTCAGTTTGTCATCATCAGTCTGACCTATCCAAACAGTGTGAACTGTGCTGTAAAGGGCACACAAGGATTTATTTGTAAAGTTTCTTTAATGAGGAAGTCTGACAGTAGATTTTATTACATTATTTTTTTATGTACTGGGTTACTGGAAGAGAACATTCATTGTATAATATGCATCAGATATATAGATGTAAGAAAAACTGAAACTATGTAATTTTGTTGCTATATCAATGCTGCATTGAGAGAGCAACATGGGAATCCAACTGAAGATTTCTTTTACTACTGTTGAATATTATTCCAGTTTTCACTCACTTTATTGCTTGTTAAAATGGTGAATAGATGGAAATTGCTATTGAGATTTGATAAAATGAAAGTAAAAACCAAAGCAGTGACCTGAATGTGCCTGAAAGACCCAAAAGGCTGGAGAGTAAATAGGTCTTTCTCAAAGAAAACGCTCTGACATGTAACTGAAGGAAAAGCACAAATGTAGATAATGAAATGAAATCAATGACGGCCATGTATCTTCTTCAGTTCCAGAAACCTAGTGTTGTTCATGTTCGCTCACTGTCACACTTTCATAGCTCACTGGGACTCTTGAATAGATCATACCCATATTTAATGTTATCAGTATCCACTGTTATTTCATACTGTGGCAAGTCAAAATATCTGCATCAAAAAAATCCCCTATTAATTTAGTCTTAAAATTAAATCTATTGTATTTATTAATGGAGCTTTAAAGCAATGCAGCAATGACACTGGAGCTGACTGAAGGGTTTAGTTGCTGTCAATTGAGTATTTATCTCAGTAAAATTTATCATAGTACACCTGTGCATCTGTGGCTATGTGCTGTGCATGTATCAATGTAGGTATATGATGTTGTGCAAACATACTATATATGTGTGTATGTTAATGATTTGATGAGGAGCGATACCAGCATTTGTGTTATTTACGCTCTGTAGCTCTTTATGACAAAGTGCCTTCCCTATTATTAGTTTCTAGTAATGTAAAACATAAGTGAGCAGAAATGAGGCGTGGATTGTCTCATTTTATTAGCTGTACTTCAAACACATACATAAACACACATACACAGACAGCTAGCTGGTGTCGGGAAAGTCTCCTTGTTTGATGAAGATGGTGTTTATTTATATTTATACACACTGTCTCTGCCTCCTTGTGTTTCTTTGTTTTGTTTGTGTGATTAGTGCAGGAAGTGTCTAGCTACCCCCCCCCCCCCCCCACATGATAACTATCTAGTGGTGATGGATAAGGTTGAGGTGCTGGATGTGGAAGTGGTCAGGCCAGGCCACCGATCCCGTGGTGATAGGAGCAAGGACAGGGTCCCTGTCCCTCCCTCTATCTCTCCCAACTCATACTCCCTCCTTTTTTTAACACCAAACAACAACTGAAGGTCACCTCAAATAAAGCAACAACATTTAAATTAATGTGCAATGCACAAAGTTTACATATCACTCTAAGAAGAGAGCCTATACACTTATACAAGTTACACAGTAAGGCATGTTTAGGGGATGCAGTTTGTTGTTGTTCTTCACCAGACATATAAATGTTTCTTTTTTTTTTTTTTTTTAGTTTTTTTTTAGTATGCGAATGTCTTTACATGTAGGATTCTTAGCATTTCACACAAGACAACTTATGGATAGTGAAAACAGCATCCTTGCTGATTGTCCAAAAGTAAAAAGAATAAACATCATTTGGTGTTGAGTTAGAATATAGCATTACTTTAACATGTCAAATTTCATTGGCAATGTCCTCAGTGTTCCTAGACTTATTTTAAAAAAGTAATGCTTTTGTTTTTAAAATAACAAAAGCTGACTTTTCTTATAAATTCTCACAATATCAATTTTTCTGTGAGATCCCTTTTAGATACACATTTTGAGACAGTAACCATTCTATTAAAAATGCTCCACATGTATTCAGTGTCTTTAGTGCAACTGTGTGACAATCATGATGAAGTCTTAAGGGGATGAAAGGGGGGAAGTGAAGTTAGACATGGAACAGCACAAAAACTTGTTGCTAAAAATGACCGTTCTTTGTCTTTGCAACTTTGATATATCAGTTGACATTAGAAACTCATCAGCCCAGCGAAAGAGCCACGATGTCAAGAATTTACAAATGTACAAAGAATAAAACAACAGACAGCTGTTTTGGGTTTAACTGACTTTTTATCGAGATTTGGCCTCTGCGTGGAAGTTGTACATCAGTTGGAAGTAGAGAGGAAACAGACTATGCAACTATAATTAAAGAACTCAAAGAAAGAGGTGAAGATATTGATGTATTTCCTTTATTGTTCCTTTATCGTTGTAATTTTATAATTAAAATATCACAAATAACAACAACTTTTTTTAAAAACATATAAAAAGATACTGTCGTAGTGAGTTACATATTCCTCCACTGTTGTCATGTGTTCTATTTTTAAGCATTAAGTGCAATACTTAATGGTTCAAAAATAACTTTCTTTTTTTTCATTATATACTCCATTTACTAAAAGAAAGCAATAAAATGAGAATAAAGGATATTATCATTGGGAACAGTACAAAATAAAACTTGATCAACCCACATGTCCCACAGTTTGATAAGACTAAGCAGCCAAGGTAATAGAAATGCAGCTCAGTGTTTTTTTCCTCTCTTTTCTCCATCTTACTCACTCTTTGTTCTATTCCTTTCTCTCTGCATTCCTGTTATGCTCAGTTTTACTCTTTCTCTCTCCTGATATAGTTCTCTTGACTCTCTTTTGCTCTCTGTCTCTCAGCTTCTCTCTTGGTCTCTGTGTAACAGAAGGAGAGATGAAGTAGACTGGCCTCTGGTTTTAGAAGTAAGCCATCACCACCTGTGGAAGAGGGAATCAAAGACAGAGTAAGAGAAGGGGTCTGAAACAGAGGAATACAGTGATCATTATCTGATTCTTGTGTCTGTCTCTTTGTATGTGTTGTGGTTATTCCAGGGTCTGTTCAGAAAGCCAGGGGAAGTGTGGGGGCAGCGTGTACATTGTCCTGACCTGACATTGCGTCTGCAGACCTCTTACACACACCTGGAGGAGGCCCAGAATCAGTTACAACAACATGAGTCCGTAGGACTCCACAGTGGCACACTGTGAGAACATTACAAACACATGTAGGCACGCAAAAACACATCCACACACAAAATTACATTATAAGAGCATTCTAATATAAACATAAATATTAATCAGATGTGCTTTTATTTATACAGGTTTTTTTGTCATATATGTACAGCAAGTATTACATGCTTGTTAACAAATACAAGAGTGGGCACACGGCATAATGCATGAACTCAACACAGTCACAGCCAAATTCAGGCAACATTGAGTAGCAAATGGACATATCCTTATTATGGAAACTAATAAATTTAGCCAAGGGACATTTTAAGACTGCTTCTTACCATTTTTTATAAACAATATCACAGTCTCTCCCTACTTTATTTCAAAGCTTGTATTAGTTTTAATTAGGGATTGTGCACCTGTATGTTTGTGTGTCTTTGCTAAAACACTTGAGTGTAACCTCATTACCATTAACAGGCTAATCTGCTCGGTCGTGTGTGTGTGAAGTACAGATATGAACCCTCTATTTGATCTGTCACACAAAATAATTTCCCTGACTGCAGTATAAAGACCACCTAGTTTTCTTGTCATGCCAACCTTTTTTGGTCCTTTGTCCCACTAAAATCAAATGATTAAATGGACATTTTAAAAAGAAACTTGCACAGTGTCTTAACCCTCTAACTTATGTGTTTACTAGATTTTCTGCATGATGAACACAACACAACATGATGAACACAACTTCAAAATTTATGCCATTCATCTTTTTGTTGTTGTTTCTTGCCAATTACCAACCAGAGGAACAGGAATTGTTTTCAACCATACACAGCCAGCCTATGTCAAGAGCTCCCATTAGTAGATTACACACTGACTCCAAGAAGAAGAATGCTGAAAACTGCAAACATAACAACAACAACAACAACTACTATTATTATTGTTGTTGTTGTTGCTGTTGCTGTTGCTGTTGCTGTTGCTGTTGCTGTTGCTGTTGCTGTTGTTGATAGACCAGCTATGTATCTAAATGAAGTCATCATTAGAGTCCACACCCACCAACCCAACACACTGTTCAGAGATGCATAGCAGATGAAGGCTTCCTTTCCTGCCTGGCCTCCATACTCAGAATCCATCAGTGTGAAAAATCCACCCTTTACAAACCATTTTCACACAAAAGCTCTATGTGTTATACAGGGTAATGTAGATTTGGTAAACCTGCACAGGACCCATTTATACATGACTGCTGTCGCATATGATCAATATTGTTAACCAAAGACTTAGTAAGGCAACCACATTATGGCTAAAACACACAATAACACAAGAACATATGTACACTTTTCTTTCTGCCTATCAGAGCTCTTGTTTATTAGTTCACGCAAAGGGGTTGTTGCAGTATTTTTGCTGGAAATTCAATGTGACTGCATGGACAAAGAGTCAGAAGCCTTTGAGACTGAGAAGAACAGAATTAATGGTTGAAAGGGAGGAAATTAGTATCTGCTGTAAGTTTATGGTAAATCTAGAATACATTTATAGTGATCATACAGTTACTATAGAAACCCCTTTTCACCTTTTCACATAACAGTGAAACAGTGTTAGATTTATGTTAAATCTAGGCATGGAACTTGGTCATGGGGCCATCTCGTGTATCACCTTTCAACCCAAGGCAGTCATGATTTTATCATGGGGTTGCCTGGGTTTTGGTCTGAAAAGTATGATTCTCCTCTAAAGGAAAAGAAGAAACACAGTTAAGCAGTTCAGCCTAACCCTTTCAACTTGAGTTGCACAAATTTGTCAAAAGTGACAGCAATTTAATAAATCACTGCTCTCCATCAACCACATATGCACACCCACCCACACACATATACACAATTCCAAGTTATGCCCTCCACTGCCCCCTCTCTATGTATACGTAAATGAGGTATATGCCTGGGTGTGTGTGTGAGTATGTTAGATAGAGAATGTGTGTGCGTGGGCCCAGCAGTCTGGTCCAGGCATTAGGTAATTGACTGTGTCTTTGCTCAAGGCCTTTCATGGATCACCGTCCTTTATTAGCTCACTTCCCAGCACGCACACACACACACATATGCATGCACACACACAAACACGAAGTTCCCAGCAGCTCTACCCCAACCTCTTACCCCCCACCACCAGCATCCAGACCCAATTGCCCGGAAACGAGGAGTGGAACGAGAGAGAGAGAGGAGTAAGGGAAGGAGGAGAGAGCAGCTACAGGGGAATGAACTAACACGGCCCCAGGAAGTGGAGATAAATAAGTTCGGGGAGTGAGTGGGCGGTTGAATGGGGTCTCCTGCAGCTGACAACAGAGGTTGGGGGAGTAGGACCAGTTTTGCTTGATGTGTCCATGTTCTATTGGTTTAACAAAGTATTGATGGATCGCGTGCAGGGTCTTAGTTTTTGAGCATGTTTGGGAAATGAAAATTTTTACAGAGATAAATTGGCTCAGCATTAAAAGTAAAAATCATTTTATAATTTTGTAATTGTCTGCATGTAGAGTGAGAGAGAGACTGTCCTGTAAAAAACGAGCCCATAGGTTGTCTGTGCAAGTGGCTTGTTGTGACCCATAGTTAGGTCTTATTATTGTATGACAGAAGTCCTCTAACCTCAAGGAAGAAGTTATTCAAACCCAAACTATGATCTTTTCCTAAACCTAACCAAGTCATTTTTGTGGCCAAAAAAATGTTAATATTTCATTAACCTAACCACATTTATTATTGTAACTATGATGATTGAAATCTACCTACTGGTAGAGATTTTTATAAACTGGTTGATGTCATCACGTCATCCCCCATTTTTTGATATGCATGTATTTGTTGGTAGAGCATGAGACAATACATATAATCCTTCAAACAATTTTGGCATCAGCTTATTAAAATATTCCTCTGAATCACCTGGAGGTCAAAAATTACTAAACATACCAGTGAGTTATATTAGATTTGTGCAAGTCCCATCTTATGTAGTAAAGACACATTTGCTGTAGATAATGTAATTTCAGATGGTTCTACTTTTTTCTTTTTTCCAAAAGAAATTGTCAAATAAATTAAATTTAAGAAAAAAATAAACTTTTACAAACTTAGCCAATGCTTCACTACATAGCCCAACTTCTCCATGATTATCCAGTTTTTCTTTCCACACCACAGTAAAACTCCACTGCCTTTTTCCTTAAGTTCATGTTTGTGCTTGTACAGCTATTCTTGATGAAATGGGTTTCTCTCTGATGGATGCTGCAAAAGGATATGTTTGTCTAAACAGCATCTGCATACAGATACACACAAATGAACATACAGACAACCCCACCATCCCTCACTCCCCAATGCTTGCTTAACTTGACCTCTCTTCTCTGTGATAACTCACTCTGTTAGCCACTCAGAGCTCTTCAGACTTCTCTTGTCTCTCTGTTTGTCGCACCATCTTTCTGTAGCCCTCTTTACATCTATTTACTTTCTCTCTCTTGCTCTGGTAATTAGTGCATTAGTCCTATCGTTGGCATTACCCCCAGCTACAGCAGCAGCCAGCAGAGTTTCTTGTCACAGCTCAGAGGGCCAATGGGGTGGACAGCTCAACCCTGGTTCTCATCATCTTCAAACTGTGCCCAGCCAGCCTCCCCCCAGCCACATTATCTAGTTGTGTTATCCAGCCATGCTCCTAATTATTTTTAAGCCCAGCCACAGCCCTCTCACCCAGCCTCTGCCACATTACCTAGCCCTGCTTGTAATCATCACCTTAAGCTGTACTTCAGGCCCCTGCTCAGCCCAAAGCCTCATCATTAACACGGCCCCGTTTTTCCCTAGTTCCAGACCATAGCTCTCTGGCTTGACCATCACAGCTCTTGGCAGTATGTACACAGCATCCCCAGTGCTAACCAAGCCCTAGAAATAGCCCATGACTTCTGGACCTTTATTTACCTTCGCCATCTGCGTCACTGTAAGAACCCCATCAATGCAAATGTGGCCCAGCCTGTCAGGACACACACATCCATACATCATCACACCATCCCTCCAGAAACTCAATGGCCCTGGCCTAGGCCATGGGGACCTCTCTAATGTTTGGCCTTTTCTCCAGCTCCTATGTGGGTGGCATTGGCTTCTCAGGTTCCCCCCTAAAGATTAGCTTCATAGACCCAGACCAGGTTCTGAAAGTAACCCCCACCAAGCACCAATGTTGGGTAGATTTTCTGTTTCTGTTAGTTTTTCTGTTTCTGTTTGTAAATCTTAGACGACTGTCCTCCACTCTAGTGGATAAATGTTTGTACCAAAATAGTCATAAAACACTATCCTGTGAGACTCTTTCTCATTTTATTTAATGGGCGCTCTGCTCCTGTCCTCTGTCTGAGTTTCTCACACACACACACACGCAAACACACACACACACACACACATACACATACACATATTCTGTACTTTCCATACTTTTGCTTTGTGGAACGCAGGTGACCTTGGTAATGATTCTGAGGTAACTCACCTACTACTAGCTGATAGAAAGAGAGAGAGAGTGAGAGAGAGGAAGAGAGAGAGAGAGAAGTGCACATGCAATAATAGTATAGTCTAGGTGGGCTATAATATAGATGAGTGTTAAGAAACCTCTCTGGTGCCGACCTGCCAGACATTGCTGCTGATTCGGACTATGAGGAGCGAGATTAGCTGTATAGATAAATAATGTTAACCTATCTAGCTAGCTAGATACTGGTAGATAAATATAGATATAAATTAAAGTAATGTGATGATATTTAGAAAATTAAAATAAATAAAATTAATACATTTTCATTCAAATTTGAATGTAATGGATGAAAGAATGAATTTATTTACCGCTAACCAGTGAGTCAAAAAGTTAATTTCAGACCCTGCCTCAGACCCATCTGTGCGGCTCTGTCATTTATTCATTCACATCTGTCATCACCAGCCTGAAAATCAGAGCTCCCCTCAACAATTTTAGCTCCTGGCATTAGTGATTTTGTCTTACAACCCTGTCATACCAACACAGTCATGCTTGCTAAACTTATACATGAGGTCAACCTAAATAGGTCAACATTCATAATCTGACTTGGCTTTGCAATTCTTCGCTGGACAATGGTTGAAATGCAGGCTGCACACTACGCAGCTTTGGTTGGCAGGTGTTCCTACCTGGGATGGGATCAGTTCAATAATATGACAGTAAACTGACATGTAAGTGATTAGTGTAAAAATTGAAATTTAGGGAGTATCCAAGTGATAAAGAGGGATTTCAAGGGAGTGGTTAAGAGAGCGTGAATATGTGAGTGACAGAAAATATCTTTATTTGTTTTTTTATTTTAAATAATTAGCTGTAATTTTATGCAAATTTTAGCAGCATTCTCATGAATCGGTCAAACATGTTGAAACAGGTCCAACATGTACTGAGAGTTACTCATCAAACACAGATGAATTAGGGTTAATTAACAGTTGTAAAAGGATATACTGGAACTACTGTACTGAAAGATATTTTCACCAATATCATCTTATTGTTTTAAATCATTCTGAATTGCTTAAAGGACACGGCTGTATTAAGGTAGTCACACCTCACACTCAATGATGGCTAGAATGTGAAACGCTTTGTGAATTGTTCGAGTGAGTGGATAGTGCTTGAACCTGTTGAAGTTGGAAAGTTTAATACACCCAGAACTGTAATAGTCATTGTAAAAGAAAATATTCGAAGGACTCTAACTCATGTACTAGCTTAATGCACCAGCAATGACTAAATTCAAATGCAGATATGGGAAAGCCCTCTCTGCTCATGATAATTCTGTGGCTGTGTTATTAGCCATGTCACCAGAAGTACTGCCTGTAACCATAGAGGATAGCTAATTAGGGGGCTACGTGCTAATCAAGTACACTACAGTGAGTGGTCACGTCTGTGTCTGTCTGCGCTCGAAGCCTTTCCTTCCCCTCGCATTAGACTGACACTCGTCACAACTTTCAAAAGCTAGCATCTGAGCAGGACCAACACACATTGATACACACCAGAACACACGTTTGCACAGGCATCCCTGCTTTCCTGAACACATGCATATAGACATATGCTGTACAATCAAATGCTGACACATGAATACGTGCACGTACACAGACAACTGCTGATAGCTTACCCACATGTACTCATTAATGTAGCCCCAGTATTGTCCTTGTTATGTCCTCTTTCCACAGAATACAGTCAAAACACACACCCACACCATAGTCTCCTCCAAACTACTCTAGTGTGGCATTATGATTCTCATTATGGTGTTGTGGGTACAAAGCTTCAGGCATCAGGGACAGGAAAAGTGTGTCTACTTACATACACATACAATGGCTCACTCTTAATGGCCTCGGCCATAATGTATCACCATGTTGCATACAACTGATGTATGAGGGATCTATTTAATGGGAACAGCATTCATCAACAATTAATACCTAAACTGAAATAGGCCACAAGTAAAGACAATGGAATTAGGTGAAGCAGGGGTAAAAAATGTGTGAGCCCATATGTGTCCACCTTTTTTTGTGTGTTTGTATACGTATTTCATATGTTATTGTGTGCATCCGTCTATCCAGCTCTGCTGTATTGGTTTCCAGGCTACTACAGGGAGAGAGAAAGAACGCTAATTCTCCATAACCATTTTACGGCATGTGTAAAACTCTGAAGCCCCTTAATTTGCACAGCAGTAAAACATTCCCCCTGCCACACTCCTTCCTACTCAGGACCTCAGATTTATCAATTAACCCAACACTTCGCTTCCATTACGGTGGCATTTTGCAATGCGCGGCCTGCATACAGAGTAACAATTAGGGCCGAGTGCACACAGGATGATATTAAATAGAAAGTCCCAATTAAATGATTAGCAATCATATTTTGGTATAACTTAAGAGAATAAATGACATTAGACATTATTATTTATGTTCAAAGCTGTTGGACCCGACTTGACCAAATTAACTTGGGTCACTTTAGACCAATTTTTAAACTTAATTGTATGAATTTGTGTCAAGCACATGTTTAAAACTAATAGATAAAAAAGGTGATGGCAAATTATCATTAAAAATATTCACAATTTCTGCCCAGTGTGAGATTCGGTAGATGGTTTAGATTTTTTATTTTAGGCCTGAATTCAACCTTTGAGCCAAATTCAAGGCCTGTCCACTTCAAGTCTGAAACAAAATTATAAGTTGCAAAACAAATAAATAAATAAACAAGTAAACAAAAAAATAGAATTCAATAACTATTTTTACACACATGAACCTTAAAAGGTCTGGTATTTTTAAAAGTAATTTTCAAGTTTTCTTTTAGTGTTTAGCTTATGTAGCTAAGAGTTAGAGCCAGAAAAGTAAATTTTTGCAAAGATATTTAACATGTCTTTAATTAAGCAAGAGTCAAAGGTTTTTTTTTGATATTGCAGTTCCCTCACCACAATTACCAATACAACACAACCACAAGCAAAATGCGGTATAACACTCTTTATAATGCCCTTTGTGCATTAAAATACAGAGATAGAGACCACATTTTAATAGTGATCTACTTTATTTAGAGTGCGCTAGTTTCCATCTCAAGGCATTTTGTTGGGTGCATGAGTTCTCCGAAAATACAAACAGATATGATATGTATAGTTAGCGTATTTGTATGGTAATTAAAGAACGTGATTTTTCAGGAAACACAAGAACTAGCCCACCAAAAAAATTAACATAATACTGTATAAATTGCTTCATCATCATGGTTATTCTTAGGCCAAGATTCAAGGTTCTTTATTCTTCACATGCAAAGAGTAAAACCTACAGTGAAATGAAAGGGATGCTCAGTTAGTGTGCGAGAATATAAGAGGGATATAATGAATTATAGTGAAATAAATTTTTATAAAAAAACTATATGTAGGCCTATACATACTAACAATTATACATACAAATCATACCCATTATATGAATCTACCAGTTTTTATAGCTAAGGTGACCTGGTGCGCAAGTAAAAGTGACAGCGGCAGAAACAAACAGACAATATGTGCAGTATTGCAGATATTTGCAGATTTCCTCTCCATGTGTACATGGATGTAGGAGAAAGCAAGCAGACAAGCAGGATAAGCATGTCTGTGCCTTAATGGACCGCCTGTCCCTCTGCAGATATGCTCCACTGAACCATACTGTATGTAGTGTGGTATAATCACTGCCTATCTCTGTCTCTATCTACCACATGCCTTCACTCTTTCTTTCCCCTGCCGTCTTGTTTATTTGCACACATGTTCCCTTTTTTCTGCCTTCTCCTGCAGTAGCTAGCTGCAACTTTTTTCAGCCCCCCCACCACCACCACCACCACCACCACCACCACCACCCACACCTTGTTTCTCTCACACTATGTGTTATGTATCTGTGTGTTTTTGTGTGTGTGTATGTGTGTGCGTGTGTTTGTGTGTGAGTGCTATCAAATGGCTGAATGCACAATACTCATACAAAGACACACACAGACTTACTTGAGGAACATGACAGCCCTCTCATACAGCAGTGTGTTGGTGATAGAAGTCAACACTGGCTGTGAAATGCAAATGGTGGGATGAAGCTATGGTGAAAACAGTCAGAGGATACAGCAGAAAGGATACATAAGCCTCTTTTAAACAGAGGTTTAACTATACTGCCATTAAGAAGACCCCTCATTTTGCTGCCTTTGCTTGTTTACACAGAACCAAACAAAGCCGGCATAATGCCACCCCAGTGTGTGTTTTTAGACAGCATGCCGGCGTTCCGGAATCAGAGGCGTGACTTATAACACAACAGCATCTGCATTGGTCCCGTCATGCTGGCTCCTTCTTTTATACAGATGGCGGTTTGGTTCTGTGACTACCTCTGCTGCCAACTTAAAGACAGAACAACACCCATGACGTGACCCACCCATTCCGTCTTCATACCTGTTATATAGAAAGGCAAGGCGGAATAAAGGTGTGAGAGGCTGTATAAACGGGGCCATAGACTTATATGTGTATGTTTTGCCATCACAAAAGCTAAAGAAAAAAATTTCAAATCGCAGTTGTATTTTGATTCTCTTACATTGCCTATGTGAGCTCTGTTCTGTTTGTCCTGAGGAATCCATTTCTTAACTCTAAACTAGTTTTTTGGAATTATTGATTATTGATTGTATCTGTTTTGACTCTGCGTGTGGGAACCTTGTCTTTCCAATGTGAAAGAAAGGACTAAGTCAGAGACAGAGATAATGTCTGTGTGTATATGTGTGTGTGTGTGTGTGTGTGTGTGTGTGTGTGTGTGTGTGTGTTTTTTTGTTTGTGTTTGCATTTGTACACCTGGTTTATGTGAAGGCCAGACCTTTACCTATACTATTAAATGGTTGATATATCAGCATGTATGTGTAACCGTGCATGTGTTTGTCTTTGTGTGTGCCTTATTGCAGGCTTACATGCTCAGTAGCCAGCACAGGGAGTGTGTGTGGGGGTTGGGGTGCCAATGGGATCTGGAAAGGGAAGCAATCACAAACACTTAAACCTGCAAATGGCCTTGATGTCCTGTGCTAAGCAGCCTGTGTTGACTGATGAGCCTGTTAACCCTGGCTGAAACAACTCCAGCGCAGGGGATTAGACAGCGACGCTAGTCCTGGCTGTTCCTGGCCCATTTTGCATGGGAATTGTGC
Source organism: Istiophorus platypterus (assembly GCA_016859345.1). NCBI lineage: Eukaryota > Metazoa > Chordata > Actinopteri > Istiophoriformes > Istiophoridae > Istiophorus > Istiophorus platypterus. The sequence continues at coordinate 20,462,713 of CM029118.1, forward strand.
ATATTTAATCTAAGGTGTGCTGAGGTGCAGAGACAAGCCCCCTCTTCCCCCTTTCTCATTATAGATGTGTAATAGCACCCTGAGGCAGGGGGCCTTAATTCACCAGCCGCAGTCTTAATCTTACCCTCAGTTTCAGCCCCCCACTTCCCCCAGTGCCTACTATCAACCCAAATCAAAATCCTAGTCCCAGCCCTCTTCCCAAGCTTTGTCTCGTCTAGTCTTTTCCTACCATGCACCTTAAGGTGCTAGTGCGCTTCAACCAAAGTGCTGGTCAGATAATCAAACAGTGTCTGTAACCACTTTTCCACCTGGGGGGGAACTGGAATTTGGAATTCCTTTGTACCTTGTTGTCTCCAACAGGCAGAGGAGTAAGACAGACAATAATAGTCTATTTTATCTCTCGTTGCAATTATCGCGAGGTAAACAGTACATATGATGTCCCATTACGAGATTGTTCAAGAGGGATGCATTGTGTGACTTCACATTAAGTTGCAGCAAAAGCTGAGCATGGTGCAGCTTTTTGACAGATGACCCTGTGTCTGAATGTGACCTTAAAACTAACTCAATCTCTCAACTGTCTCATCAACTACCCCAGCCATCTACATGTAGCACAGAACAGAGCTGATGCGTGTGGATAAAGTTTTAATGTATTACAATGTAAATGGTACAAGGACTAACTGAAAAAGCCTCTAGGATGTTAAGCTTAACTCAGGCCTGTAAATATATTGCCATTGAAATAACAGAGCATTATGTCCCAAAACAAAAACTGTGACTAGATCTGCTCATAATATTGTTTATAAAAAAGAAGACAAAATGAAAATGCAATCTCTGCAGACAGTCACTATCATCCATCCCCCCTGGTTTTGGATACTAGTTCTGTTTTCTCTTCCAAGTTTGCAACCAAATCCTCTCCATGTCACACCTGCAGCAATGTTACTGAGTGGGCTTTACAGTATACTGTACTTTTTCAGAAACTTGCATATGTTGAAAGATAAAATGCATAGACAACATTGGGGTTTTGTTAGTAAAAATGGAACAGCATTTGGACCCACTTCATTTATGATGCTGTGGACAGGTTCAGAGTGTAGCTGCATTTTTGAAATGTTGATGGATGACTATTTTCCTGATTGTTAATAACCTTTGTCACCATAGCTAGACACTTGCCAACTGTAGCCACTCATTCCTTAAGTAATTGTTTCCTCGTCCGGAAGTACTACTGCTTTCTGTTTAAATGGTTTCCATCTTATTTTTCTTCCTGTTGTGAATTCTGTATCCGTTCCCTGATTAATGCGATTGAGTGTCAATGACAAGAGCTCTCTGAAGCATCTATCCGTCTAATTCCATCTATCACTTCATCTCACTCTCTTTTTCTTCTCATCCCTTTCTAATCCAGCCAACACTTCTCTCTGTAGGACAGAACAATTAATATGACTTCTCATTTACTCTCTGTCTTACCCTTATGTTTTCTTTTTCCCTTTCCCTTCATATTCCTCTTCAAAGAATTTTGTTTTCATCATGCATCTCTTGTGCTTCATATTAGTACCTTATGAGAGAAAACTATGTTCAGAGTGAGTGTGTGTGTAGGTGTATGTGTGCATATAAGAGGGACCCCATGCTGTGTGTGTAATTTCTTGTTTGTACATGGTTCCAAACATCTTTGGCCACTGCAGAGCAGGGAAGAGATATATAGAAAGACAGAGAGGTTGAACAAGACAGAAAAAGATTGAGAGAAAGGGAAAGGGGGGGGGGGGACAGGATGATAACAAAAGCAGCTCGGATTTCACAGACGCATATTTCATCAATCATGTGAATAAGTCTTGGTGATTATGCATGGCGGTGGCAGGCCGAGGGGGGGCTGATTACCATACACCATAAAGGCTGCTTTCTTATCTCACACACACTGATTAGTTTCTGTCTGCAGATAGCCTCTCACTCCTCACTCTCTTTCTTACACAGAGACGCACACACAAACACACACACACACACACATACACACACACAGTCACTCATAGGGTGAATCTATCTATGCCATACACATAGATGCAAACATGCAAACACAAGCACGCACACACGCACATATACATATGCACGTGTGCACACACAAACACACACACACACACATAATACTACTAAAATCATAGACAGCCTAAATGGAATTTACCTGGTGGCTGTCTGCCAACCCCAAGAGCCAGATGAGAAAAGTTCCCTGAGCATCTCTTCGCTAACTGGTTTTACTCAATTAGGAAACAGAATAGTCTTCCAGAGAACTGTGATAAAACCATATTAATCTGAAAACTTCTGCAGAAAATGTATGTTAGAGATGCATTTCGGTCCTGAGTGGCACAAATGACAGTCAATTTTATTTTTTTTCAGAAAAAATGCAAGGAATGTGACAAGAAAGCAGTTTAGCTGATAAACAGTTTGATGAGATTTGTGCATTTATTTTAAGTAGCAGTTTCCTGACATGGTTTGAGAGGTTTCTGGGCTGGTTCTACAAGTAACATCAAATGCTGATGTGCCGCCACACTGCTGTGGCACAGAATGAGATTGACACCAAAATGGTACCATTAAGATACTGAAATTGCTCCTTTTGTGGTTATGTGAAAACCATGTTCTGGCAAATTTTCTTTTTCATTTTCTTCCTAATATTTCTATGCTCTTTTTTTAATTACATGAATCCATTTGAGGGAATCTGAGTAACATAAATAAATATAGATATAAAAAGGAGAAGCAATCTGCAAAGGGCATTTTATACCTTTGCAGCTGAAATGTATGCCAACACGTATGCATGTTATCTACTTAATTATTACTAATGTTTTTTTGCGTGTGTATTGAGTGTTCACTATTAAGCTGAATCCAAATTGTCTCACTACCTTACTCTCCAGTTGATTATGTGTGAACTTGTTTAGTACTGTAGGTTATTTCCCTAGAACTGTGGCCTTTTTACATCATCTAGAACAAGGGAGAGAGTGTGAGACAGAAGGAGGTGAGGCTAGGGCAAAATTAGCTACATATGAAAGGCCTCACTTTGTGTCTCATCCAGAGAATTAGAAATCACTCTTTTCTCTTGCACTCCCTTCTCTCTCCCTCCTCTGATATGTAATGTAAACTAATTTGGTAACCAGGCTGGAGCTGCGTTGCACTGTCTGAGTGCCTGCATGTGAGAAGCGCGCCTGGGACGCATTAGGGCCTCCTGTGACAAGGGGCTGGGTGAAATAAGTGAAATTAATGGAGCTCCTTTCATGTCGGACAAGGCCGCAGCACCCCTTTCACGCCGCGTACAGTCACGGAAAAGTCAATACTTTTTTATTACTCCTCGCTTGCCCTACATTCCTCGCTACAAGTGCTCTGCTCACTAATTGGTTTCAGTTTGCAGAGAAAGAGAGAGAGGGGGAGAGGACTCTATCCCGAAGAACACTGAAGCAAATAAATCAATCTCATATTTTTTCTCCCTGCTGTCTTTTTTCATTGAGTAACATCATGGCAGAGAGAAGGAGAGAAATAGAGAAGAGAGGGATAGGGTAAATGGTTGGTTGGAGCACATCTGGTCCCCAGGGAGAATAATGATATCTGGGAGCCTGTTAATGGAGACAAGTGGTTAAAGTGGTGTGGGGCCCTGGCCAGGTCACCCCTGGGGGTTTCTAACCAGCAACTCTACTTCACTTGGCTGCTTCTGGTCTGGGCTCAGAGGCACAATGGAACAGTTCTCCAAAACCAATTTCAGGCAAATGCTTTGACAGATTTGAGGAAAATGACATTTAACTCATCTTTGTGTGTCTGCAGATGTGTGGCAATGTTGGCATAAGTTTTCAAATGCATAAAGGCCTCTTTAGCAGTATTTTGCATGGGGTTATATTTCTCAAGTCTTGCTCTTCCAGTATGTAAAATTATCAAAAATATTGTTATTATGTGTTGTTATTTTGTATTGTGATTTGTGGAGCTGAATTATTAACATATGATTAAGACATCTTTTTCAAAACAAATAATGTTTTGCAGCAACATACACGTAAGTGTGAAATATTTCGAATTTGACTATTACAGAAAATGTATAATTGTGCGTTTTTGAAGTTGTGCGTATGTCTGCAAGTATATACAGTGCATCCATGTGTGTGTACTGTAGGTATGTGGCCTGTCCACCAGTATGCTGTTTACTATTGCGCTAAGCTTAAGTGGCAGTGAGGTTAGCCTCTTTCAGAAACAGCACAGCCACAAAATGATGTGACACTTTGAACCCCCACCCCCTTTCAACCTCACCAGCCCACCACCACCCACAAACAGACACATACACATAAAAATCAGCCTCCAGTTAAAGGGAGGTTCCACCAGTCTCGTTTTCTTTCTGCATCCCAGCTTTCACAGCTCTAGAGCACTGACTAGGGTAGGTTTCGGGGCTACAGCATGTGTGTATGTTTGTGTGTGCGAGTGTGTGCATATGTGTGTGAAGGAGCTGTCACACAGGGCTGGCATCACCATCCAGTTTGCCATCTCTTCCTCAGCTTGACAAGTCCCTGTTCCCTACCCTGTGGTTAACACACACACACATACACACACACACACACATATACATATACACACAGACATTATCTCTCTTTCTCTGTCTTACTCCTTTCTAACACACACAAACGATATATGGACACACCGATCACAAACTCGCATGTATTTTTTTAAATGCATTAATGATTAAATTCATAAACACACACACACACACAAACATCTTTTCAGGTGCATAGAAAACCACATGCTGCATATTACACAATAGGTATGTCTGACAAAACATGCAGTGTGCTCTGGTAGGTGACACGTCACACGAATCATTGTTACTGAAAATGGAGCTTTCATTATGAATTTAAACTAGGATTTCTTTCATTTTTGTGGGCAGGAGTCTCTAATTGTGTGGTATCACCGTTTGATGGTCGCTGTGTGTACGTGTGTGTGTTTGTGTGTGTGAGTGTGTATATGCACATATTTGTGTGAGGTCTTCTCGGCAGTTGTTTGCGTCAGTTCACGGAGGGGTTCTGTTTGTTACAAGGACAGGCTTGTCCCCGCCCCCAGGCATCAGCATTATGATGATTGTCATGGCGATGGAGTGTGAGTGACAGGCAGGATCACATGTGGTAGCCGGGGAGCAGGAAGCCCGAACCGCCCCAGTCCCTGACATTAGTTTGTCCTTCATCGAAACTTTACACTCGTTTATAACTACTCACTCCCTCCGTTGCGTGCAAAATGTCTCTCGTTTACTTCTTTTTTTTACCATCTGTCTCTCTCATGTACTGATCTCTCTTTCTCTCTTTTATTTCTGTTTCTCTTGCTATTTCATTCTTATTTACATTTCAGTTAATATTTTTATATTTCTGCTTATCTTTCCCTCCTTATCTATTTTTCTCCTGCTGTCTTCCTACAGTGACAAGTTTAAGATATATTCTTGGAATTTTTTTTGAACATCACACAACTTTCCAGGTAATCTGAATGATCAGTGAAGAGGGGAAGTAGGAGAACAGGTCACACCTGTATACAGACACACAAATTGACATGCACAGTGCATTCCCCAAGCAACCAGGCAGTGTTTTTTCTCAAAACTAATGTGTTGATGCAAGCTTTTTGCCTATGCATGTGTGTGTGTTTGTGTGCATGTACATGAACATGTGTATGCGTGTGTTTTTGTGAGAGAGCTAGAGCTTGTTGTGCATCACAGCAGAAAAGGAGGTCAGGGTTTGCACAGAGACTCGGGCATTCATCATTAGCCTGCTGCCGGTAATGTTGCCCATAACAGCCTTGATTAAGAACCCCGCTTAGTTCCAGCAGCCGGTGCAGACACACAAACACACAAGCACATATGTGTTACCAACAACCAGCTTCAGTAATTTTACAGAAAACTCTCTTTTATATCATCACCCTGGTCAGCTTGCGTACATGTGAGCGTGTGTGGTTTTTTGTTGGGGGCTGTACTGTGCATGGTCTCTAACTGCAAGCAGGCTTCAGGGCCTGATGAGAAACCTGTCACAGTCACTCATGAAAAGAGCAATTCACCCACACACACTCATACACAGCCACAGAAAAAATATATTCATGTAAATTGAAAGACACAGTCAGCTTTCCTTATTGCACTAGTCATCTCATTGTCTTGGATTTGTGTTTGGTTTTAACAATCTTGTCGCTCATTTTCTTCGTTTATGCCATTTTTAATATTTTTCTCTCCAACCCTCTCCCTTTTGTCGTGTCTGCCTTGTCTCCCCCTCCCTCCAGCCATTCAAGACTGCATCCGCCACCTACAACATCTTTGATAAGTTAACTCGTCTCTACAGCATTATGTGATACACCTCCTCCTGGCCTGAGAAAATGAAGAGAAGTAAAAATAAAGAAAGATCTTATTGGCTTAATTGTATTGTATTAATTTCATTACCTGATGTTCTCCTGTGCAGCTCATTTAGCCTATTAGTTAAAGAAAACAAACTTCACAGCATTCTGCATAATGTGTTAATTGTAATGTCCAGAATGTGTGCTAATTGGTCACCGAGTGGGAATGTGCAACACAAGCAGGTCTAAAACACTTTCTCAGAGACCATGTGTGCCTGCAATCAGTGACAGTGCCAGCCAGCAGTGGCAATGTTCTCCCATGCATTTTACCAAGAGGTCTGCAGCATTAGTACTTAGAAGATAAATTTGCTGAAGTTGAAACTGTTGTCATCACAGTCAACTCAAGTCAACAAAGTAGTTTATAAACAATTTTCTAGTTGCTTCAGCGTTTCTGGTGCAGTCCTGATGAGGAGGTCTTGTATTTCAATTGTATACCTTAATACAGCTGCTGGAATTTTGTGGATATTTGAATATTACTTGAATATGAGAGTACACCGTAGCTGAAAATGATGATACTGTGTATTTTTGACTATTATTATTAATGTACTGTTGGAATGTAGAACAGGAGCAAAATGCTACATTAGATGGCTTGTTGAGGGTCATTCAGGACCATGATTAACTTGAAAAATTGGGCTCAGCTAAACAGTGGCTTATTATGTCAGGTAATTTAATACAGTAAATACAATACAATCACCACAGTTTGAATGTTAAAATCAATTGCTTACTGCTACCTCTATTTATCAATAAAATATCAATTGATGTAGTTTTTCATTATCTTAGAGTCTTGTCATAAAGCAAACAGAATAATAATTAGCACTGAAATTAATGATAATGTTCATTAATCTGCCTGATATTATGACAGTTGATTGGTTGGTCTATGAAATCTCTGCAAAGTGTCTAAAAAGCCTGTGACAAGTTCCCAGAGCCCATTGCACCTTTTTAAAATTTCTTGTTTCGTCTGACCAACAGTCGAAATAAAATGATATAATAATAATCAATATATATTCTGCTGGTTATCACAGAAGATTTTAATTATCATTGCTACAGCTCTAAAAAATATCTTAAAATATCTTATGTGAATGTACATCATCTGTCTTTAGTGTGAAATATTTTTTAAGATTTTTGTAGCTTATTTAAAATTAGAGACTGAATTTTTAAAAGTAGCACTGAACTTGTCTGGAAGTGAAGACTTCACATGACAACCCCTCCTACCAGGCCCTGAGGCAGAACTTCCTCATGAAGTTGTCTGTTTTGATGATGAAGTATAAAGTGAGTTCAAAGTCCGTACTCTCCATCACACTCTGTCCCTGGCACAGACATGACAGTCACACATGACACAAAAGTTTTATCATTAAATCTTCTTCTCAATTTTCTAACACAAACTTCCACCTTTCTCCGTCTCTTCCTCATCTTCACACTTCCTAACACCTGTTTTTCCTTTCTTTCCTCTCTGTCTGTCTCTAAGCTCCTCTTCTCTCTCTCCTCCATGTTACTGGCATTCCCCTGGGTTTGTTCTATAAGGCGTGGAAGAGGAGCAGAGACAGAGCATTTAGTAATGGCTTCTTAATGGGCTTGTCGACAGCCACATTAGAGCGCGCAGGCAGCGGGCGAGGCCGGGCAACGATATGCCAAGCCAGATGCCATGCCAGCTGTGGCACTCCGCTTTCTCACTCACACACTCATTTGTAATCACATTTCTCACACGGATGGACGCCATGTGCGTAAAGGAGAGAAAGCAGACAGACAGGCATGTCCCCTCCCAGTTCCTGTCAGAATATTCTTTCATCTGCTCTGGGCTGTGTTTTCTCTCTTCTCTTTGTTTCTGTTGGTTCCTCTGCACTCTGTTCTTTTAATGCATGGTTATAAACAGCAACAGAACAGTTTTCTAGTTTTGGTTTTTTTTTTGGTTGTTTTTTTGCAGTGATATGTAACTGCATAGCTAAACTGTGATCAGTAGTCTGTGAATGCAACTTAAAGGGTTTATTACAAAGTAATAGAGTGTAGCTAAAACACTAAAAAGAGGGGGGGAAGAAACACAAGCTGTCTGAGGGCCTCACAGGTTAAAACCAACTTCTAGGTTAGTCTTTTCCTGAAAATGAAACACAGCCAAACAGTACAATCAAACCATTTGTTGTAAACACTCATTGTAGATTGTGGAGTTCCTGGTTCAGCTGACCTGGTTCAGCTCAACTGATTCAGGTTTTTTTAGACAGATATGATTCAGTACTTAGAAGTTTAAAAAAAATCAATACGTTATTCGCAGTTCATTTTTTCACATACACACATAGCTTGAACAAACATATTTGTTAAGTCTCCATTTATTATTCTAAAGAATCATGACTGAAATATTTAGTGTAGTTAAAGCATTTTATCGTTGCATCTGATACCATGTACTTACTTTAGGTTTTACTTAATAAGTTTAATCAGTTGTTTTAGATCATCTGGATAGCAGCTGTTTTATTTACTACCTGTCTGATTGCTCATGCCTTTTGCCCTATCTGACATCATTGTAGCATTGGGGTTGAGTTCCCAGATCTCAGCAATGTGCAGTGTGTTATCATTACGGAAATATATTAAAACCAAAACTATAAAAATAAGGTGTTAATCATCCAGAATTATCCTCTAAAAGTTGATTCACAGTCAGATTCAGTATCTCTTAAAAGTTGTGTGCATATGTCCAGAGAGTAGATTACATATACAGAGACTCCCCGAGCATTTTTCGACTGTTACAACTAATTTAGAAGGATGCTCTGAAACAAAACTGTAAAGATGAAACAGGAGGGACCAAAGGTGAGTACAAGGATACGAGCAACTAAGTGAATAAGGAACGGATGCAGGAATGAAAGAAGGAAGAATAAATTGAGGGAGAGAGGGAGGAGTGATTAAATGAATAGATGGATGATTGAATCAGTTAATGAATGTTAATGTGCTACAGTGTAACCAGGGACTGGAATGTCACTGCCAAAGGTCTTACAGGTCTCCAGTAGGGGGAGCCATGTGTCAGTGACTCCAGTCTGTTGGAGACCTTCATCAGGACAATTGTGTGTGTTTGTGTCCGTGTATGTGCATGTGTGGGTGTGTGTGTGTGCATGCTGCCATAGACTGAATAGTGAGAAGGTGGTTCTTTGTTTCCCCATCTGATCTGATCTTGTTGCTACCAAACCAAATTTTCCTGTGTCAGCGATGATCAAGTGTGATGAGGATGCAAAGAGAATAAGGTATGTGTGTGTGTGTGTGTGTGTGTGTGTGCGTGCGTGTGTGTGTTTGTGTGTCTGTGCATGTCAAGCTGTATGTGCGAATGTGTTTGTGTTTGTTTATATATTGGCAGCTGATAGTATTTTAGGAGCTGAAGCCTATATACAGACTGGCGGTCCTCTACACCATATCGACAGCTGCCAATTGTCACTCCAGTGACTGACAGTTCTGTATTGATGGACAGGACCTGCTGACAGAAAGATGGAGGACAAAACAAAAGGAAAAAGAGCACCCTTGGCGGAGAGGAGTAGAGGAGACTGTGAGGAGAAGGACAAAAAAAGGCTGGTGGAGTACGCTGACTGGGACCTATGAAACTTTCTCAAGGTCATTGTTAGGAGTGAAAAGAGAAGAGAAGCGGGAAGTCTAACCTCGGTCTGGATCAGTTCAAATACACAAGCTTACATTTTCTTTAGAAGTTCAATATTGAAAACTGTATCTACCAAGGATTTGTTTACCTAGCATATATATTACAATGATGCTGATGCTCTATAGTGAGGACTGTATGTGTCATTCAAAGTCACTCATCAAAGTAGATTTATTATTTTCACTGGATCAGAAACCTACAAACCATTGTAACACCAACTGTGAGTAATACAGTTATTAATTTGACTCACGTAAAACTCATGATACACTTTTTTCCAGCGCTCTTTGGCATTTTGACTTGTCATAATAGGAAAAGCACAGGGGTCACGAGTAACATTAATAGTGGCTCTGTTCCATTCAAGTGTTCCATTCCCAGGAAGTCATGACAGTGTGACATCAAGCCAATGTGCACAATACCAGGACCCTGCAACCGAAGAAGCTAAATTGAATTCAACCATCATTCATTTTTATTTACACTCTTTTTTTAGTTGCACAGTGACCTGTCAAAAAGTCTTCAGTGAAAAAGCCCTAGGGGTATAACTCAACCTAAAGTGGATATCAAGAGCATCAAAACAGATAACCATGATTGTTTTCTTTTAAAACTTTTTTTGGTGTTTTCTTTCTTATTTTGTCTGTTTAGGAATCGAGATGTTAGTAAGGGCTTGAATAGAGTGTTTGGTTGACTGAAAGGTGGGTCTCCAGCCTGCTGCTGAAAATGAACTGTGGCTCCTTCTGTCTTGACTTCAATAAAGAGTTTATTCCACCACTACGGGGACAGGATAGAGAGAGGCCTCATCAAGATGAGCAACTGCAGAGGAGTTACAGGATGACCAGTAGTCTGGAGGACTTGACCACACATCGGAGGTAGGAAGTGAAGTGGAAGCAAACTGTAATGGGGAGCTAGTGTAGTCTATAAGTCATTATTTCTTATTCCAATTTCTGTACGTATGAGTGGTGCCATACAATTTTTTTTTTCGGAGCCTGTCTGAGTACAAAAACTGACTGGCTTTGTGATTCAATGATTGGCTGATGTCCTGGTAACTGATTGGCTTCTGTTTTTTTATGTTTTTTTTCTCTGCACACTAATGTATGAAACCTCTAATCTGAAAGATGCCATGGCTCTGCTGAGAAGGAAGGAACCAATAAGCTCTTTTGTTGTCGCTTCCTAATTGTTTTGGCAGGGTAGATTTGGACTGAGCTGACATGTTTGTGTCTTGTGATTGACCTTCGCAGTCCATCCTCAACATACTCACGTCACCACCATAACATCTTGTACATACACACGTACAGTACACACATTTGTATCCATAGGTGTGTCTGTGTGTTTGTGTGTCTGTGTGTTGCCTCACCTCAGGAAACTTGTGGCTAATTCCATTAGTGGGAGGAGACAGTATGTAAATGAGGGGAGACAGCTGGTGGTGAAGGGAGGTTGATGGAGTGAGCCTGGGGGGCCACAGACACACATCCACACACAAATGGGGGTTGGGGGGATTATGGTTATGGGGATGATGTTTACACTGTATATGTTATATTGTACAGCTACACCTGAACTCGTTTTTTTTCATCAGCATAATAAGGAAAAGTTTTATGAACATTTCTGCCGCAGAGTGGAAAATGTGTGGTATCTGCTCATGGCTACTAAAGCAACATTAACATTTTCATGGTTATATTCAGGCACTCACAATCTCAGTTAATGTAAGGGGAAGATGGTTGCTTTGGTTGAATATTGAAAAATACAAAAGTGACTTGAAGCCCAAAATATGAAGTTTTTACTTACATTTTACCAGAAAAATACATAAATAAACAACCTAATATTAATCAGAATTCTTATTTTGCTTGTTTGTTTGTTTTTTTGTCTAAACCTAATCACACACAACACTGATGATGTAGTGTGGTCTGGAGTGGCTAAGTCCTGCACCTTCTACACCCACCATCCACCACAACCACCTCCTTTCAACTTACGGTAAAAGGTAGCACTTCATATATGGGGGGAGGGGATAGACAGAGGGTCCAGATGATTGCAGAGATGGATGGAGTGATAGACAAAGACAAAGGAAGAGGGAATAGAGACAGATGCAGTCACTGTTTATCATTCAGGAACCTCTCCTGGTGGTCACTGCTCTCCTTACACGCACACACACACATACACACACAGGAAGGTGTTGGTCATAATCCTATTGTGTATCAGTGGTGACCAAAGTACAGGACTCTCTCATCACCTGTCACCTCACGCATGCACGCACACATACACGCACTATAATCCTGTCAGTAACTGTGATGGAATTTAGAGGGGATTTAATTTTTTATAAATCCAACAGCAAACTGTGAGTCATGGGAGCAAAAAGTAAGGTCCCATACATGTGTATATACAGACACACACCACTCCTTCCTATTCTTTTTGCGATATGTTTTCATGTCACTTTGATCCATCTTGCAACCGTTATTCTACCGTTGCAGTATATTTTTACAGTCTGTTCAAAAGCTACAATAACATCTATATATTCACTGTCCCCATTTCCATACAAATATTTATGATTCTTTTACTCCCTCATGGCAATTGAGCCAAAATATTATAAGTAAATTAAAGTGAAGGTTGGCCATGTGGAACTTGAAAATGGCTTCAGGGAAATGAATGTATATGGGAGCTGTGAGGGTAAAGACTACTAAATGGTGCTGAATGTTCACAGAGACACATTAAACTATCCTAAAGCACAGGTGCAACATGTTGAAACTGTAATTGGTTGATTTTGTTCTTTAAAGTGTGGTATTGTTGGCTGAATATGATGTACTGTGCGTAATTGACAGGAAATGAGAGACTAGGCAGGGCAGTGTGTCATATCACTAATGTGTTAGGTAATGCCCTGAGGATACATACACCAAACAGAGGCTCTCTTTAAAAATGTCTCTCTGTATATTCCCACAAACACCTCAGTTTTCTCCATCGCTCTCTCTCTCAATCATCTTCTCACAAACACATGAACACACTTTGTCATTTTGTCTCTTCACACACACTCTGCCTCTCTCTCTAAATCACTCTCTCACACCAATATAAGTACTTGCAGTGTTTGGCTGTGTGGTGTTTTACTGCAGGTTAATAATGAGAGGAAAGGTGTGTGACCCTGTCAGAAGTGTGAGAAACTGACCCAAAGAAATCAGACAGGGGCCGAGACCCCCAACCCCAAGGGCATTAAGTGTGGGTTTGTGTTAAGGAGAGAAAGAAAAAAAAGGTGTGTGTGTGTGTGTCCATCCCCATCTTCTCATGGATGACATATGTGGGGTCATTTACATACTATTACCTTTCCAGTGGATATGAGGCACACACACACATACACACACACACACACACACACACATAGATTGGTGGATTGGCCTGGTGTGATGCCCCTGTCAGATGTCAGGATGCAGATGGGATGGGATGGAGGGGGGTAGGTCACGTCTGTTTCCCTCTAACTCTCTCTCTCTCTCTCTTTCACACACACACACACACACACACACACACACACACACACACACACACAAACTCACACACACCTGTCTTTCCCCCCTAAGGTGCCCAGTTACTAAGAGAGTTGTCAGCACGTCTGTGTGAGGCTTCAACTGTTTGACATCTGCCAGCAACCCCCAAAACACACACACACACACACACACACAAACACACACTCACACACATTCATATACACATATCTCCCCTCCCACTTCATTTCAGAACAACAGAGCATCTCCCAGCGATCAACATTTAGACACAGTCATCACTTACCGGTCCCAGCTGCCAACACACACACACACACACACACACACTCATCAGGAGAAAGAGTATGAGAGTTGGAGGTTTGGAGAAACTGAACCACAGGCCAAAGACAAGTTGGTAATCGAAGAAAGAGAAAGGAGGTATTGTTTCCTGTCTTAGTGTGTTTCTATATGTGTGTTAATATTTTTGTTTTTTCAGCTCTCCATACTTATACTCACCGTGATAGAGAGACAAAGGTCCATTTGTTCCACTTTCAAACAAGATAATGAAGCTGTCATTCTCAACAACTTTATTGGAATGATACAGGAGCACAGACTGGTGCTCAGGGACACACACACACATACACATACACACACAATCAAACCTACATAAGCAGACAACACTGTGAGCTATCCCCCTGGCCCCCGTTAAGCATATGTCAAATATAACCATGAACAGAAATTGAGATTGTGTGACATATGTACAGCTGGCTGAATGGCAGAGACACAAAGTACAGACGCACACACACACACACACACACACGCACACAAGTGCATGCCCAGCTCATATCTTTAACATGCAAACAGACAGACAGCCCTGATAGCAAATAAAATGAAATCAACCTTGGATGGCTAAACCCTCTGTGAGTACTTGTCTTCTCTTAACAAGTCAATTTCATATCCTGTAGCTCAAGACAAACCTAAAGAGATTTTTTCAGAATGATGTAGAAACAGAGGAAGAAGAAAGGGAATAAAGGGGTTAGAGAGAAAGGGGAAGAAAGTGAAAAAGAGTGTAATAGACAAATAGGGAGAGGAGACCTTTTGGGGTCTCCTCTAAATTGGGGTTGAAAGTCATGAGATTACCATTGATTCATAACTACAAATACACTGAGTAGTACCACATGATTAGATGGGATTGTTATGCTTTCCGACAGGTCACTGAGCTAAAACACATGGCATTACACAATGATATTGTGGGTTTGAGGTCTTTGTCTTTTTGTTGGGCTGTCAAAGTGAATAACAATTTGTCTTTCAACGTTCTGTGCGTTTTTTAGAGACAGACAACAATGCCTCTTATTTTGAGCATCAACACTAGCATCAAAAATATTGATGTCATACAAATGAATGACATCAGTATAAAAGTTCTTATGGCTTTTGTTGCTTACACTGGAAAACAAGAAATAATTATTACTTTTTATAATGTCTGTTCTATGTATATTTACAATATTCGCTATTTTTTGTATCATTACTGTATTACTACAACACAAGAGTTATATGAGAAGATCAGTACCACACTTCTATCTGTACAGTAAATATGTGGGTGGAGCCAACATGCGGTCAGCTTAGCTTGGCATAAAGACCGGCAACTGCGTCCCCCTGTTTCCAGTCTTTTTCTAAGTTAATAATCTTCTGGCTCCAGCTACACATTTATTTTACAGACATGAGAGGGGTATTCCCTTCTGATCCAACTCTCAGCAATAGAGCGAATCCTTGTAATTCCAAAAATGTCTAACTATTCCTTACAGCAAATATGGAATAAATAGCAATTTAGTACTGCAGATCCAAATTGCAATACATACCGGAGATAGATTTTAAAAACAATGGTCAAAATCGAAGCACCAGAAGTTAAGATTTCCTTATTTTAATTATTGGTCAAGCTCTAAATACACTGCATTCTATACTTCCCATTATGCAACTTAATAGAATCCTCCATTAGACCCAAATCTTTCATACTCCACACCTACAGTTTTTGTACAGGCTTTCTGTCTAAAACCTTGAGTCTTGAATGACATCACGAGTTATTTTCCCTGATGTTCTAAAGAGTCACACAAGACATTATACAACAGACAAAGTATCACTTTCATCATGATGAGTAAACAAATCTTATGTGTAAAAGTATTATAGAGTCCCTATAATGGGTTTAAATAAACCAGGAGAATCTTCTACATTCTTCATCCACTCATTTTAATGGACTTGACAATGGGAAACTCTGAGACAGAAACAATAAGAAGCAGAAGAGCGAAGGAGTGCCTGCGTTGTTTGTGAATGTGAGCAATGAGAGTAGAAGAGAAAAATCAGGGAGGCAGTTAACTTTTTTTTTATCCGATCATCCTCATACCCACTCATCTCTGTCTATTCAAAGAAAGACATAATTACAGCTTTGAGTATTTAGCCTCATAATTTACTCGTTCTGTCACATTATTTACAACTCTCTCTCTCTCTCTCTCTCTCTCTTTCTCGGCAGGGGTTCATTCACCCCTATAATCTAGTCTGTTAGGTCCAATCCATATTCCAAGTTATTATCACTCTCATTTGCTTATTAAGTGCACCCTTGTTTTCTTCAAATAAAGTTATAATTAGAGATTTAGTGACGGCAGCTTGAAATACTATCTCCTCTTTATGGAATCTTGGGTGGGATGAGAGAGAATCGTGTTTTATCATACTGGAGGAGTTAATGAGGATGTGCACAGCTTGATATTGTGTTTGTATGTGTGTGAGGGTGTGTGCGTGTTTTCTAATTATGTCTCTGTGACAGCTTTCTGGCCTCCAAAATACCCACACATTTTATAGCCTCTGTTGTTTTGTCTTTTGACTGATTTACATTAATAATGTACTTCTCAAAAGAGGGACTATATAAGCTTGTGCTTTTGTATTGCTTGGGATACAGAATTTAAGAAATAAAAGAAAACAAACATTGCAGCCATATTGATTTCAAGATTCAGCATTGTTTAAATGTTTATTTAATGAAAAAATAACACTAAAATAGTTTTCAGTACTTCATGTATGCTTTAGTAGTCTATTTAGCCTAAATTACTTACAGGCCTCATAACTCACACAGTGTTTGCAACTTTGGATACCACTCACCAATGTTTCCCTTGGATGATCCACTGATCCACTGATCTATTCTTACCTTCTCATGACCCACTCTGGGGCCCAACCCTGTCTTTGAGAAACAGCAGAGTAGAGTACATCAAGACACGCCCCAGCAACACACTGATTACATATGCTAGCTATGGTAATGAGCTGAGCTGGACGGTGGAAGACCGCTGCTGTTTATGGCAACTCATTATCTGGCCCATTGACCAGAACTGTTCTACACATCATAGAGTCCTGTGTCCTCTACATCTACTCGACCATCACTCTCTCTACTTGCCTGGATGGGGGGTTTAATGTGTGTGTATGTGTGACAGTTAGTGGTTAGTTGAATGAAGTAGTTGGTGTGTATGTGAATGGTAAGATGTGGTTGTTGGAGGGATGGATAGAAGTTGAGATCTATATGTGTGTGCGCACATATTTGCTTATATGCGTGTTTACATAATGAGAAGTTGGATGATTCCTAAGCTAATGATCTCCCACCCACATTTCACATTCATTTGAGTCATACTTTATGCCGTTAGTTTCATCTAACTGTGTTTGTGCATTTCTGTATTCGATTATATGCTGAAGTGTCTCACTCAGGAGTGTTTCTGTGTGAATCTGTGTGTGCACGCGCATGTTACTATGATCGCCTGCCAAAGTAAAGTGTTTGCAGCAGAGAGAGACAGGGGCGCTAAGCTCAAGGGCACATTTGTTTCAAGCTAATGATAGAATGTAAATGGAGCAAATTTCCTCTGCAAGAACAGAAGCTCTCTCACTCAACACACGCACACACACACTTTCATACTTTCACACATACACTCACATAAAGGCACACACTTTTTTTTTACATGCGCACACACACACAGAGCAGCATCATGTTGATGGAGTGCAGAATCTCATTACACATCTAATAGAATAAGTGTAGTGTGCGTATGGGGAGAGGAGAGGAGCAGCCAACCTGATTAGCCTTATCACTTTATTATGCTGCTCTGCACGCAGCACACAGGACAATTGCATTAGAGAGTAGCAGATGAGCTGAAGGCAAGGAGAACTCAGCAAACACAGCCTTAATTGATTCCTCACCAAATTAGCAGGGACAGGTGGGGGGCTCACTGGCTGGGTGGCTGCTTGACTGACTGGATGCTTAGTCGGGTGCTTCACCGAGTGGCTGACTTGTTGACTTGTTCAGCGGCTGGTTGACTGAGTAATGGCAAGAGTAGTTGACGGTTTACTGACTGGCTGGCTGCACTAGAGGCCTTTAGTGGAGTTAAAGGTGAGGAGAACTCAGTAAATTCTTAAAGGTGAGGTGCCAACCTTAATGATCTAATGACTGATTGAGAAAGTCAGATGGGTGACTAGTGTACTGACAGCACTGCTGAACGAGAAACTCACTGACTCCCATATTAGTAAGTGGTGGTTTAGTAACAGTTTGGCCCACCTCCATTTCTGATATTTGTGTTGCATAGTCTATTATTATTATGATCATTATAATCCTAAATTTTGATTGAAAACTTTAGTTTGATAAGTAGTAGATAAAGTTTTCAATCACCCTTCCAAAATTTTTATTCAGGAAAACACATTTGATTTGATTTTTTTTCCGCAATGTAACCCTTGATTAATGTAAACTTCAGTGTATTCATTTATTTTTCATTATATATACTTTTTTAAATAATGTAAATATATTGAAATAATATGTAAAATTTATCATGAAGTGTATTATCATTTATGGAATATATTTATTGAAATTCCACATGACCCCTTCTCAACTTAATATCAGTGCAGCTAGATACTGGATAAATGAGACAAACCCTTAGACTCATGTTAATTAAATAGTGGGAAACTCCTCAAAAAGTGGCCTCTAGTCATGGTTCTTACAGGCTTTTATATGTTGATACAAGAAGTTGTCACGTCGTACTTTGTTTATTATGTTCCTGTTAGTTATTCCTGCATGGAAACCGTGTTGTGGTGTGTGAGGGAGGGCAGGAGGACTGGATGGGTGTTAACGGAGGTAGGGATCGAGGGAAAAGAGGGGGAGTATCAGGATACAAGGGAGTTTGTCTTTGTCTCTGTAGTTCCCCTGGGGGCTTGTGGGATAGTGGAGGTTAATGAATCTGATTGGGTGGTGAAAGTTTTTCTGCTGGTGCTGCGGTTTGCACTCGCAGTGCTTCACTATTTTATTTTGCCAAGTTTGGCTTCAACACAGTGCTCCATGAAGGACAGAGTGGCAGACAAAAAGCGTTCTAATTTTTGCTAAAATGTCAAAAAGGCTGGAACTTTGATTCATCGTCCATGCACCAAATTACAAATGTTAATACATAAAGTTACTCAGTTAAACCTGCAGTGGTACATATCAAAGGACAAATGGTGTTAGAAGCCTTGGCTGTTTGCATTATTTTACCAATGAAAAAATGCATACATCTCCATAACCTTTTTATATGATTTTAAGTCCATTTCTCTTCTGTTTTATTGGGCTTAATCCAGCTGCAACTCTCTAATTACACAAACAGTGACCCATATGAGAATTTTTATAGTAAAGATATTTTGAAATGCTTTTTGTGCTTTGATCAACATTTCTGGCATGCCTTGTATTTATTGATATTTTTGTTAGATATTTTGATTTAAAAGACTTAAAATTATAGACACTGAACAATTGAATTGGTCTTTACGCTAATATCATAGCACTCATCTAAGAGGTGTTGGACAAGTTTTAAAGTTGCCTGTCCTGCCTTGAATGCCAATGCAGAATAAAAATGTTATAATTCGCTTTGGTCATCAATGAACTCTGTTATTTTGGAGGGAATAGTTAATGTTTCATATTTTCTGTTTAGCACCATTAAGTCTGTCAGGTCTAAGCTATTGAGTTTTTACCCATTATCTGTGATTGTAAGCCAATGAGTAATTATAAAATTATTACTCATAAGATAAAGTCCAAGTTTTAGCATTTTAATTCAATATATGGATTTGTGCAAATAATTGCACCGAACGGCAGCAGATCAGTGCTGACTGCTGTGTGTACCAGTGCAATCAGCATGCCTCTCTGAATACCTGATATCTGGCAAATTACAAATAGGACAAGTCATAAATTAAAGAAAGATCAAAGTTTGTGTCTCAACATACATGTGGTTACATCTGGGTATGTGAAGCTATGTGTGTCTGCACACACAAGAGCACATATTCCATCCATGTCTATGCCTAAGTGTGTGCCACTCTTTGTGCGTGTGTGTGTGTGTGTGTGAAACTGTATGTGTGTGTGCGCTAATGAGAGTAGGGGGGAGCGGGCCGTCGCAGCAGTGCGTCCTCTGCTCTCCCGGCAGGTCACTAGCGACAGATGTTCTCAGCATATGTGGCGAATTAATTAGCCGCTAGTAAACAGAGGGGGCTGCCGCCATGAGCTGCCGGTGTGTGCCGCCGCCGAGTCGCAACGGGCCGCCTTTTGTCCAAATTCCTCTTTTCTCTCCGTCCTCCTCTGGTACATAGTTACAGGGAGCATCATTCATTTTGATCAGTGGACCCATAATGAGTAGGGGCCACGTGCATGCTTGATGCTCGAGTTGTGTGTGTGTGTGTGGGTGTGTACTTGTGTTTGGGGGGGGGTAACAGTGAGTGTGCACGTGTATGTGTATTCTGTAGATCAGTGTCTCTTGAGTTTAAAGCCAGAGGAGGATCACCGGTGTGCTTCATGCATGCGTGTGTGTGTTTGTACGTCAATACCCCATCATTTGGACATGGCAGCGAGCCTGTTTTTGTGATGAGAGATCCCCTTGATGACCTAATTGGATGATTGAGGTGCATCTAGAGATCCCCTTGATGACCTAATTGGATGATTGAGGTGCATCTCGTGTGTGTGTGTGTGTGTGTGTGTGTGTGGTTGTGTGTGTCTGGGCCTCAGCATTCCCAGAGCTGGGAATGTTTTCAGTGTCTCAGAAAAACTTGGCAGAGAGTGGAGACACTATGAGAGCTGTTTGGATAAACACACACACAAAGAAG
Source organism: Istiophorus platypterus (assembly GCA_016859345.1). Taxonomy (NCBI): domain Eukaryota; kingdom Metazoa; phylum Chordata; class Actinopteri; order Istiophoriformes; family Istiophoridae; genus Istiophorus; species Istiophorus platypterus. The sequence continues at coordinate 20,483,257 of CM029118.1, forward strand.
GGACTACATGCTGATACACCTGGGCGGTGTTTGTAGCCATTTTAAGAAAATGAAATTGCCTTAAAGTAATTTTCTAATCACCAGCATATTTGGGAATATCTATGTCACCCTATCACACCACCAGTGAATATCCAGCGGTGTCTGACTGAATCACTGATGACTGTTGGGGGAGTGAAGTCTGCGTATGGGGATCTAAATCAAATGTAAAATTATGTGAGGTCTTTTCAAAATAAAAGGGAAATTAGATATTTTAAACTTTCTGACTCAGTGATATTTGTACCAAAAACTCTATAGTCTATGATCAACAGCTTGTGTGTGTGTGTGTGTGTGTGTGTGTCCGTGTGTGTGTGTGTGCGTGTGTGTGGCTACAGTAATGAAGTTGTTAGTTAAAGTGGACCCCACCCCTTGGGACTGGCTTAAGCTGTGTGTGATTGCTTAGGGATTGGGCAGATACACACACACTTATCATTATCCGCACACACAGAAATACACTCAGAGTCATTACTCCATTACGCACATGGACTATTGATTTTCTGCCATCTTTCCATCAGGTGAGAGCTTGCCAGGGAATATGGGAATGAACGCCTGGCTAGGAAAATCAAACTGTCACTCCTCCTTTCCTCTCTTCCTCCCTTCTCTCCTTCATTACAGACAGATGACAGGTCAAAGCTGCTGCTGTTCACTCTGTTGTTTTTCCTCCATCCGTCATCACTCAATCACTTTTTGCTTTCTTACATCTTCATCCAAGAAATTTCCTCTTCTGTTAATGTCTTTCTTTATTTCTATAATCTGCTGTTTCTTTTATTTCACTTTTACTCTATATATCCATCTTACTTTGTTACCTTGATCTTACCTCTCTTTCTCCTTTCCTTATCTTCTCTACCTCTATCTTTTCTCTATCTGCATCCCTCTCTCTTCCTGATTTGAAGCAATGGACTCAGTCCTCTGGTTTCTTTTCCCTTTCCCCCTCTCATCATCTCACTTTCCTCAAGTTTCCAACACTGAACAATCAATCAGCTGCCTCCCTTTCTATCCATTCATCCCTAAACCCCTTAGTCCCTGGATGGCCCCTCTTTCCCCATGTTTCCTCCAATCTTCCCCTTCCTCTTCTTTCTCTTCCAGTTTCTATCTTCCTGCTCTTCTTCTGTATTATTCAACTCCATCTAATCACTTATATCCCTCCCTTTCTCTTCACCTTCTACCATCATTTCTCCCCCACTTTCCTCTCCTCTCCCTTTTCTTAGGTCAAGTTAAACATTTATAAGCCACTTTACCAAGACACGTCTGACATAAATCTCTCCATGTCTTCTCTTACTCCTCTTCCCTCCTTTCTTTGTTTTCTAACTCATCTCCTCTCATTTACACTCCTCATTTCCCCATCATGTCCCTCCCTGCACCTCCTCTACCTTCTCCATCCTTATCTTCTGTCTTTTCGCCTTGTTCCCCCTCTCTTCCCATGCTCTAACAATTCCTCACCCCTTCCCTACCTTCCCCCTCTATCTCTTTCTCTTTCTCCATTTCACCACTCTCCTCCTCCTATCTCTTCTTTGCTTTATCTCTCCCTTCCTTCACCTCCCCAGTCTCTTCCCTCTTCACCTCTTCTCCCTGAGAGGAGGATACGGGATCAGAGGATGTAATTCACTGACAAGGATATCTATATTTAATATTAATGGGCACATAGGACCCTTCACTCTCACACTCACACACACATATGGAGACACACATGCTCAGTGCCAAATAAAGAGTGATCAGAGGCTGTGTAAGGTGCTGCGTTGTAGCCCCCAGGATAGACGCCTTGTGGACACACTCGCAACACACACACACGTAACACACACACAGCTACCCGCATAGCACTTGGCGCTACAGGATGGATGTGGCATCATTAGGCAGAGGAGTGTGGCCGTTCTCAGCAGAAACTCAGATACTGTCAGAGAGACATAGGAACAGAGGAGAGCAGTGAGGACACACACACACCATGGGCCTTTCCATGTATCTGGCGCTCCCTCTCTCCCTTTGTGTTTTTTTCTCACACAAACACGTACGCACACTTACTTTGTCTATTTTATTTACTGTTGGAAAGGGCCACCAAGGAGAAAGGGACAGAGAAGGAGAAAAATAGTGTTCATTCTCTTTATCATTCCTTTCCTCTCCTCTCCTCTTCTACTCTTTTCTTTTCTTCTTTTCTATTCTCTTCTCTTCTCTACCTTTGAAATAACTTCTTCTATTCAGTGCCACTGATTGATTAATTTGTCTACAAGTTCTTGTAGAGTAAATGAAATCATTCATTAAATGTTAATATGGATTTCCCACATTGCACAAAAAGAAACCTTTAGAAAAGATTGATTCCAAAACACGGATGACCACAATATTTTCACACATGCACACTAGTCCAAGTACTTTTTATACACCGCATGTTTTATCAGCGGAATTAAACAGTTTAGTTCAGTTCAAATCTTTATGGTCTGACACAAGGTATTTTTCCTTTAAAAAAAAAGGCTTAAGAAGATTAACACAATAAAAATACAAAAATGGGATAAGAACTAAAGACATTAAGTGCTGGTACAATACTGTTATTATTATTATTATTATTATTATTATTATTATTATTATTATTATTATTATTATTATTATTATTTCACATCTTCGCGGGAATAAAGATAAAGCACATTATTGGTTGTCAGAAAACACTCAAAACTGTAAAATTGACTCCTGTTACAGAATCACTGAACATTTATTCCTGCTCACCATACAATACACTGATGTATATCATTTATATGTATATCTTATGACCAACCTGCTCCAAGGACATCCTATCATATTGAATTTTTTTTTCATTAGGTCTCCATTTCTAACAGGTTTTGAGAAGTGTGCAGAAACATTTCCCACACATGAGCAAAATTTCACTACAATATGTTAAAGCAACATAATCTAAAAGTTCTTGGATGTACCAGTATTTTTACTGCTGAACACCAGATATATGTTTCTCACGGGGAACATAAAGGGGGAATGCTCTGTCTCAGCCATTTGCTCTTTATATTTATGATAATATTCAATATTTTGAATGACATTTTCTAGATACTGCATGCCTATATTTCCATCATTTTTAAAATGTTCCTCACATCCTAATAATCTCCATATCTGTTGTTTTTAGCTGAGGCATGTGTGTTCAATGATTTAACAGTAATATATTACAGGGAAAAATCCCACACACGTCTGCTTTAATATGGTGATTTCTAAGTTAAAAGTTTTATCTTGTGTATACGCTTCAGGTGTTTCAGCGTATTTTAGTGTTTTCCTTGTGCTAATGATCTCCATATCAGAGTTGTTGAGAATAACAAGCGTCTACTGCAGATACCATCTGCCTGCAGGCTACACACAGCCTGGTGTTTCTGTGTGTACGGTTTGTGTGTGTGTGTGTGTGTGTGTGTGTGTGTGTGTGTGTGTGTGTGTGTGTGTGTGTGTGTGTGTGTGTGGTGTCTCCTTGGCTTCCATTGATCTGTGGGTATCATACTGTATCAAGTAATAGAATGCGTTGGGACAGGGGCAATATTTAAATGAAAGGGGATGTGTGTGCACATGAAGAGACAAAAATATCTACCTGTGTGTGTATGTGTATGTGTGTGTGTGTGTGTGTTTGTGTGTGTGTGTGTGTGTGTGTGTGTGTGTGTGTGTGCTGAAATAAAAGGAGAGCAGTCGTGGGACAAGTGCAGAGCAGAGTTTCTTCCCGTTCCTCCAGCCGACAGCCGAATAGACGGCCCTATTGGGAATCAATGGTAAAACTCGAGCCATTGAACAACTGTCCGCCTTTTCAATTGTGTCCCGTTTGAGAAACAATTTGACAATAAAGTCAGATGGAGAAAAAAGACAAACAGTCGATATACAGGGAGAGTCGTGTGAAGGACAATTTAGAGAGCGTCATCATCTATATGTAAGTGTGTATTTGTGTGTGCGTTGTTCTTTGTCCCAGTGTTTTTTTGGACAGTACTGACAACACTGCATTGTATACCCTTCACTGATAAACAGCTTCCAGAGTCATTAAAACAGAGTTAGTGTGTGCGTACACAGGCCTGCATGCACACACACACAGACACCCTCGGGCACAGAGAGGTGAAAATACAGGAGACCAAAGACAAATGTTTCAAATAGAAATTTAATCACAGCTTAATGTACAGCTGAAATTCAATTTTCTATATCAAGTTAAAACAAGGTATGGATTTATTCTGATAGTGAAATGATGAAGGTATTAAATGAAAATTAGTGAATGCTTTGGGTCAGTAGGTGAATATGAAAAGCACCAGACACTTTCAGATTGTAGGAGTCTTTATCTTGTGAGAAATATGCTCATGGAAACTAGTTTAATGAAAAATGATATTGGAAGTTTTTGCTTATTAGTATTAAATTCTTTACCAATAAACATTGTGTGCTGCCAATACAGTAAAACAAAGAAAATATTTTAAATGATAATGCTGATGGCTGATTTACACACAATACAGAGAATAGATTGACAAGTATAAGTTAAAGATTAAGGGAAATGTTTCTCTAAACCAGACTTAATTACAAGTAGTTCAATATCATGTCTGAGGTTTAACTTTATTTTCATTTACAGCTCGCTAAATCCTAAATCAACAGTCCAAATAAACCTGCTGTTTCTAGTATACAAGATCTCATTCTTTTTGGTAGACTTTGTACATTTAATGCTAATATTTTCATTACAGGCTTACTGTTCTCTTTCTCCATCTCCTGTTCCCCTGCTGCCATCTCAGTCCATCGGTACTTCTCATCTTACATGGGACTTTGGTTCTCAAAGGTTCTTCCATGGAGAAGAACCTTTGTCTACACACAAGGAGGTTATATGCATGTGTGCGGAGACTTGTATATGCCTCTATTGCTGTGTATGTGCTGTGTCTGCACCGTATGTCTCCATCTGTGTGTGTTTCCATGCATGTATGTCAAGAGTGTTTACATGCATGCTTTTAAAAAATTCACGCTGGCTTCTTTGACCATAATTCAGTTTTTGATTCTTAACAGACTCAGGTAGACACAGCCCCATAGAATTATATTGTCTTAGGTTGTTAGTGCTCAAATTGTTAAAGTATGTGTGTGTGGTTGATTAAAGCAGGGGTCCCAAGGGCTCTTTCCCCCTCTCATCCATCAGTTTGAAAAGCCTGTGAACGGGCAACATATTGCTTGAGACACAAAGACATGGCCAGGGATATCAATTTTCAACTGTCTATGTATGCTATCACATACACTAACACACACACACACACACACACGCACACGCACACGCACACACACACACACACACACACACACACACACACACACACACAAACTACATGCTTTTAGCTGCACTTAGGTCTAATACATATTATAACCGACTGATTTCAGCATGGGTACCCCAAACCCAAGACATCTAAGGGGGGGAAGGGTGGAGGTGAAGTGAAGGCGGAAGGAAAGAGTTAAGGTGGGTGAATGCGTGTGTGTGTGTGTGTGTGTGTGTGTGTGCGTGTGTTTAGGGGAAGCATTGTTGTGAGCAAAGAAGGGAAGTTTCTCATAGTTTTTTTTCAAACTGCACCTTGTAATTCATGGTGTTAATATGTTTTATGCTAAAAGAGAGCTAATGTAACACAGTAAAAAGAATATGTCGATAAAGTAGCTTATATATCAATGTATCCACTTCATTCAATCGTTGGTCATCTTCAATAATTTTTTTTTTTTTTGTATTATCATCCTCACTTCCATCTCCTTAGAGAGAGTAAGGATGTTTCTTTATCCCTCTATCCTGTAAGTCTTTGTCTTGGTCTTTACGAATAAAACCTTTCAAGCTGTGACCAAAAATGCAGTGAATGGAATCTTGCAGCTCCCTCAGGTATCTTAAGTTTACTTACAGGTCCCCAAACTGTAACCCATCCAGACCCAGACTGGCCCTGTTTGTCTCGTTAGCTTTGGACAGGGTAGCCTGGCCTCTCTGAGTGTGAGTGCATGTGCACGTGGATCAATAACCATCCTGGAGGTGTGGATAGTTAGGGGCAAGGTAAGGGTCAGGGTTAGCCTCCAGTGTTAGGGAAATAAGTGGATAACCGGATGAGAAAGAGAGTGAGAGAGATTGTAGTAAACGAATTATAGAAGAGAACTAGAGAGAAAAAGAAGCTGTGATATCGAGTGAAAGTGGCATCATATATTATCATTAGACTTATTGGATTGTTGGGGGTAAAAACACATATCATGAAATAAAATGTGTAAGTTTCTTTTCTAGTGATAAGGCAGTTTTGATACAGGTTTTTAAAAGTCAGGTAATGTTTATTGATGTACATAGACTGAAATCTTTTCTCAGTTTTTCTACATGTAGTCATGAAGGAAAACATAGTGCTACGCATATTTAAGATAATGTGTCCTTTACAGAGAATGGAATATATGGTGACACAATGTTTAGCTATTTTCTACCCAGTCTAAGAGAACTGACATGTAAAAAAAACCAAAAAACTTTTCTGATTAATCTCCGAATTATTTAAATTAGAGTGGAATTAAATTAATCACTATAACAGTCCAAAACACCATTCTCTTTACAGTCCTTTTTTATTATGGCACTTATGGTTTTATTCACAGCTGACAAACTTTTTTCCCAGTGATAGCTTCTTATGTCAACCACACACACATACACACTCTCCAGCACGTATGACGACTACCAGGTTTTGCTTTCTACGTAATTGAATCAAATTCTCCACTGAAAAAAAAAACAGTGTCAGCATTTTCTGTTACCTTTTTGCATGGCCACTGATTGTCCTTCCTCCTCCACTCTGTAAACTATAATGCTACAATTGACTCCAAAGGCCAGAGAGACAACAGGAAGTTGTGCATATCTCTCTCCCTCTTTTCACCCTTCTCCCCGTCTGATCATCGCTCTGTTACATGCTAACTTGGGCTTTCCAAATGGCATACCCGTGTCAAATGGAATCCACAGTTACACACACAAAAACACACATAAACACACACACAAACACATACACACAAATACATGCGCACACAGTCCTATTGTCATGATAATGGATTTTGTGTTGTTGGCTTTAGGGTCAGGGGGTCAACATAAGCTTCTTAATGGACTGTGAAATAACCCTAACTGCATTAACCTCCCAGATCTCACATCACACTCACACACACATGCACGCACACGCACACGCACACACACACACACATTCTCATACATATAAGTGTATACATGCAAACACACATAAACATGCTGCTCCCACACACATAAACACACAGAAGCCTCAGATGCGATTGAATTGGTCTTTAATTGGCGGGGCGATCACACCTTGAGAATGGAGAGAAGATCCTTCAATCAGATGGAGTGATGGAGCGAGGGATGGGATGGAGAGGAGGGAGGGGGGAGTAATGGATGGATGGAAAACAAATGAGCGAAATGAGCGAGCCTAAAAAGAGGACACTGTTGAGTCACACAGGGCTGCAAAGCTTGTCCTGTGTCTGGGCTCTGGTGGAGCACACACACTCACACACACACACACACACACAACACATAGCTTACATTAAGATAATGTGCTGTGCGGATACCGTGTTGCATTTTAGAGTGTATTAAAAAGTGGATGATGTTCAAGCGCTAGTTCAGTTGGTATATAGGGAGCCAGTGAGAGGGTGCCGCTGGCTAAGTTTGACCTCGGCCCAGTGTCATTCTCCATATGTTCTCCTCTAATACAATTATTCCACTGTGTCTTTGCAGTTATCAAGTGCGGAGCGGTGTCTATATATCTATCTAGCTATCTAATTTATTTGTTTCAGGACACATTGTTCAAGAAGATTCTTTAATTTTTCTGAACTTGTTTACTTTTAAATAGGTTTTTGGACTTATAGGGTCATGTACTACAGTCACATTTGATTTAATAAATAAATTTAAAAAAACAGACAGATTTTAACATTTATAATGGACAACAAGCTTCCAGACTAAATCAGTTTAAAATTTTTCTTTCCTCTCCTCTCCATTTGTGCCAAATGGGTGTCTCCCTGAGTGGGGATCACAGAGGATTTTGGGGGGGATTTAGCTCCGTGTCTTAAATCAGTCTTAATTTTTGCTTTGCCATTAAAGAGCCACCATTAAGCTTTTCTCTTCTCGCCTCATTTCCCTCTTCCTCTTGTTTCACTTTTTCAATTTGTGTGAGAGGGGGAGTTCACTCCTCATAAAATTTCACTTTGGCCAGCCTATCATTTGCATCTGAGCCAATAAATAGCAATTAGCATTAACAATTAAACCAGCCAGTGGAACCGCGGGCAGCTCCCTGAGATGGCCTGATGGATGGGAAGGTGGGTAGGAAGGAAGGGAGGGAGGAAAGGTTTAGTGTGTCCGTGTGTGTGTTTCATTGTGGGTGTGCGAGTGAATGAGTGTCTGTTTGTGGCTACTTACATGAACTCTCACTGGGCAATCTAGTATGCCTTGCACTTTCATTTTCTTCCCAAAGCTAATTTATCCGCTGTCTCAGTGGCCTAATCACAACACACACATATGCAGTGTGGGCAGAAATGCCAAGCTGGCACGCAATTTGGTACTCGGATATCATACAAATTTTACTTGTTAATTACAGTCATTAAATAACAACTGTTTTCAGTGCTCCATAGTATTTTATAGTTCCTTTTTTCAGCACCACAGAGTTTTTCAGATTCATTCATAAAGATTTGATGTAATAAGGTCACCCCTGGCCTGATAATGTCTGTTAATATACCCTTGTGTCAAACAGTGTTGCTATAAACACATCCTCAGCGGAGACTGATAATATTTTTAAGTCAGGCAGTATAAGAGCTCTGATGTTCTCCCTATAAGGGCCTTGCTTTAGCTTGGAAATACTACAAAATAACAAAAACTAGACACGCAGGCAAGTAAAAACGGGCCTGAGCACCTCACAAAACTCAGAACAGAAGGCTCACTGAAGCGGAGTGACTGGGAAGCCAAGAGCATTGCTGAATGAAGACATAACACACAAAAATCTCAGAAACATGCATGTACATAAATACATGGATTTAGAAAGAATAATGGGATACATTTCAGCATAATTATGAATTCTGTATTTTATAAATTTGACATAGAAAAACTACAAGATAAGGATTTCATAGTGATGAGAAAAAGATTTTCAGAATTATAACAACCTGTATCTTGCACTTACAATAATTTTAGAGATACAGGTAATGATTACTTTCATTATTTTCATTCAAAATGTCCACCACAATTGCCCAAAACCCAATTTGACATTTCACCAAGGTTATTTTATCCTGCCAACAGTCAAAAACACAAACCCATCAAAATTAAATTTATTTAAAATAGTGAAAGGTGTGAAGTACTTTAAAGTAGCAACTAGTGAATCAACTGTTTATTTCATTGTAAAGTAATTGGTTAATTGATATTTTCAATCAAGAAAACTATCTCATAATTGAGTGATCATTGCCTTGTTGTTATTAGATATGAGTCTTGCAGATCCTTTTTTTTTTAATGTAATGCAAGTTTAGGATTAAATGATCTTTTGATATAAGGGCTCAATAAATAATTAAGTCTTAAGTCCATTTTTTCTCTTTGCTGAATTCAGTGAATTTTCCAACAGATTTACAAGTAGGTCCATTATGTGTCAAAATAAAGCAAGAATGTAACATTCAGCTGACACCCGTGTACGGACACACTGTCTCCATGTCCCCTGCCCCCTGTGTGCACCTCCACTGCGCTGGCGGTGAGAATATTGTTGGTGGCTGGTGACGATCAGTCCATCTCCATACATTAATCACCACCAATAGAAAGCCCTGACACAGCAACTACACCAGTGCCACTGCCCTGCCTAACAAAGCATAGAGCAAGGACACAGAGCAGCAATAGCAGAAAGAAAGAAAAGAAGGAGAGGTTAAGTGTGTGTGTGTGCGTGTGTGTGTGTGTGTGTGTGTGTGTGTTGAGTTGAGGGCAGAGAAAGAAAGAGAGAGTGGGAACTAGATGGGGAAATATGTAGAAAGAAAACAATCATGCTTCATGTTTCCCTCTCTGTCCTAACCTCTCTCTTTCTCCGTCTCTCTTTTCTCTTGTTCTCCTGGTTTTTATTGTTATTACCACGGCAGAGCCATTAGAGAGCTCTACGTTCTTCTCCACTGGAGCAATAAATGAAGAGGGCCTCACTCCTTTTTCCTCCTCATCCTCTCCTTTCTCATACCCTCCTCAGGTCCCCGCTCATCTTGTTTCTCACCTCCTGTCCCCTCTTCCTCAGCTCTTTCTCTCTCTCCTCCTCCTTTCTCATCTCCAATGCTCTTCTCATTCCTTGATTCATTGTTGTCTTGTTTGGTCCAATTCAGCTCACTGCTCTTGTTTCTCTCCTCTTTTTCTCTCCACTTGGTTTTTCCCATCACTTTTCAGTTTTCCTTCCTCCACTCCTCTCTTCTCACTTCAAATGACCCTATCCCGCTTTGTAAATGACAAACACGCAGGATGTACAGTGCAGTGATACTTGTAAGGGACAGATGTTGCAGCTGTGACAAATCACCTGTGATTAAATGCTGGTTTGTTCTGAGCACAATGGAAACATTAATTAATTAGTGGTCAAAAGGCAAAAACACAGCAGTCAAACACCAACTGAAGAGTCATTAGATTACACTTACCTAATGTCATCACCGGTGTAGAATGACACTTTCATTACTGTAATAAGCTCTCTGACAGGCTGACGATGCTTAAAGAAATTTTTGACCTTTATTAACGGATATTATTTTAAAGTAACCATGAATCAAATGATTTTCTGTCATGTAAACATGTTGCTCATAGTGCTAAACCCACTGAGAATCAACATCAGTCTCTAAGGTTGTACAAAGTTTTTAGTTCATTGGTTTTCTGGCACATAGCCTGTGGTTGACACTGCTCTCACCAATCCACCATATAAAATCGTAATCAGCAGTTTCCGACCAACAGACAAGAAAAATATACACTACTTCTAGCCAGAAACACAACTCCTCTGGGTTGCTCATGCTACTCTGTAAGCAATTGTTTGCTAATATTTCAGCTATGACAACTTAATTAAAAGGTCGGAATGATATTTGGCTATATCAAGCATGTGTTACTGAGAGTTTGTTTTGGAGCCTTAACTGAAACCAGAACTGGAATCATTTTATATCCACATGAGAACTTTTTTTTTGTTTAATAGAAACCTATAATACCCTGTCTTAGCTTGCACACCTTTAATCTTTCAATGTCTTTGCAAATTACAACTCCATTCTTCTGACAGCTGATTTGTGTATTTCTATGCTGAGGGTGGTGCAGGGGGTGATGGGCTGGTGAACGAGACATTGCTTTGTAATGCAGGGGCGGGTTATATCTGGCATCATCATAGCTTTTTCACTTTGTGGTCTACAGAACAGAATTACTGAATTTTCTCTGGAAAGAGGAAAATAACTGATGTTGAAATCAACAGTGACTGGGAAGAAAGTGTCTGTACACATAATTTACTAACTTGTTAACTATGTTACTCTTTGAGGAGTGAGGATACATGTATGCAACAGGGATTATGACAAGAAGGTCATTAGGATTTTAGCTGCATTTATGGTATTTTTATTGTAATGTGTATTTTCCATTTATTATTTGTACTTATATAGTGTTTTTATTACTTTAGATGTAGTATATAAAAATTAACATATGTACTGTTACTAAATAATGCAGCTTTGCAGTTACATTGTGGTGGAAACCCATCCCATTAGAGCATGAGTGCTGAAGTTAGGGATTGATACAGAAACTGGCAGGATTCATCAATGTTAACAGAGAGTGTTACAGACAGAGAGGGTTTCCATGCTGAGAGAAGAAAGAGCTGAAAGACATGAGGGGTCCAAAAACCAAAAGTACTACAATCAAACCCCTGCCAATAACACACAGAGAGTCATATGAGGAATTCAGAGTGAGCTGCCCTATCAAGGGCACCGCATAGTATGAGAGGAGACACAGACACAGCATGCAGACAGAGATTAAAAAGGCGAAGGACAGAGACGTAAAGTGAGTAAAAGAGGATATGGTGTACAAAGCAGAAAGATATGTGAGAGGTTGTTCAGGGAGCAGATGCCATGGCTGTATGACAGTGATTGTCAAACAAGGAGAGATTGAGGGTGGAGGGTCGCTGCAAGGAGGGGTGAGAGAGGGGAGTCTATGGAAGTGGGCATAGAAAAAAGATAGAAGGACATTGTGTTGAGCAAAAGTGCACATGCTTTGTATTCATACTATTGTATGCAATATTGTTTTTATACTGAAATTTGTAGCAGATAATAAAAAAAAGTTTTTCTTTGTCTTGTGGTAAAATAATAATACATTATTATAATCAGGTTTGCATATCATGATATCATGACAGAAAAACACCCTTCCTTAGCTGAATAACTTGATATGAGGTAGAATCTATGGAGAGAAATTAGTCTCAGTAATGGTGGCAAAGGTATGTTAAATGATCTATATATATATATATATATATATATATATATATATATATATATATATATGTGTGTGTGTGTGTGTGTGTGTGTGTGTGTGTGTGTTTGTTTATGATGGATTCAACTTGAAGTTCAAGGATCTGATAAAATTTGCTTTTGAAAAGTTTCCTTTGCATTTCAGAAAAATTATTGTGAAGTTCTATGCATTGGTTTCTAGATTGTTACATGTCTGACATGTGTGGATGGTGTTGTTTTTGTGTTCTGAGTTTTAAGATTCTTCCCATGGTCTCTTATCCAGAGACATATGCTCCATGTAAGTGCTGGTAGAAAACCTGGATGCCCAGCTTTTCAGCCGGTTCATGTGTAATTCTTTTGTAGCTAATAATATTATGTTGGAGCAGCTCAGTATAGTGTTGCTTCTGTAACTAAATTGTTAAACTTAACAAAGCACCCAGCTTTAAAAACTTAAAGTCCTTGAATGGTGGGAGATGGAAGAGAGGAAGTGATGGCAGGTTGGAGAGGTGAGAAAGAGAAGAATATGTGGTAATAGGGATTCCAAAAAAAGTTTTAAAAGTCCCTCCAGTAAAAGTAACAGTTTGGGGAGACTGTGGAAGAATGTTCTGTATGTGTTGGCAACTGCCTTATGAAAAGACATTAGCCCTCCAGGCAAAATCTAAATAGCAGATAACAGTGGAGGGTAGATGGGGGCAGGATTAACAAGTCCATACCTGCTCCCGAAGACAACGACAATGTGCTAACATTTTACTGACACATCGGGGAGACAGACAAATGGGAAGGAGGGAGGGAAAGACTGGGGATACCAAGGTCAAGGTCAATAAATCGATGACAAAAGTAGGGAGGACCCTAGGCAACTGTTATATGCACAGATATACAATTCTACTCATATGACATGCCTATGGATTTACAGTGTTTTAACTTGTCATTTTCTCGTGGATTAAAATCTGGCCAGTTATCTATCATGCTACAGGTACACTGTCTGACTGTCTGTCTGCTCTCTCTTCCAAACACTCGACCACTCGGTTATTTTGGGTTCTCCATAGGAAGCACTGCTTCTCACCTGATGTCCCTAAGACATGGATTCATTACTGAGCCTGACGCCACCAGGATGCTTTGTGTTTGTGTGCGTGTGTGTGTGTGTGTCTCATGTAACTCATCTCTGGGCAATCAGTTGTTTAGGAAATTGCTGAGAGAAGTGTAATATACTCCCTTCTTCACTTTGATGTTCACTCTTTTCCTCTTTCATCCCTGCTCTCTCTCTTTCTTTAGTATGCAACATATTGTTTCTTTCTTTTTGTCTTTCTCTCATACAATGGCAGACAAAAAACAATTTGTATTATGCAGCTTGACTTGTGCAGCAGTGGGTTCTGGTTAGAGAGCTAGTTATGTTGTTCGGATCCTCTGGAAGGCATTTGCTGTAAAGCAGCTGCAGGAATTGTGAGTAGCAACCCCAGTTAGCCAAGGTTACTGATGTTTGCTTCATAAAACACACTGGCCATTCTCATAGAGCAGATTTAAACATTATTCAGTTTGCAATGATGGAAGATACCAATGTGTTTTTGGTATTTTTGCCTTTATTTGGTTGCGGGAAAGAGGCAAGGTTGTGAGATGCAACAGAGGTCCCTGGCTGGACATGAACCATCTTGTGTTTGTCAAGATGCAGTGTTTCGAACCATCTATGCCTGTGCGGTGCAGGAATGGACTTCATCACAAACCCTGACAATGCAAGTGAGGTTGGATCGAAAACGGAGTCATGTTAGTGTTTTTTCTGCAGCAAGAATGAATACAAGATGTTACAAGATGTTGCAGTTTGTGAAACCTTACCACATCCAACAATGTAACTGACACTTAACCCTGTTAACTCCCACTGAAACACAGTTGGGCATGTTGCTACAGTAAGTTTTCTTATCATGGTTCTTTTGCTTTTCCACTAAAACTTGTATGCTTTTTCCATCATAATCCCTTCTATCTTACCTTTGTATCTTTCTACTAGCTCCCCTCTCTGTCTCCATTTCCTCTCCCACTCGCCCTCTTCTCCTACCTCTCTCCTTCCCTCCCTTCTCAGTCTCCAGCATCTCCCTCAGCGCCTCCAGTGAGAGCAGCTAAAATTAAGTGGTGCCACTTCTCAATGACACTTTAATGATAGCACCGCTGCTCCGCACACAGAGAGATGGGAGAGGTATGAGCATCTGCTAAAGATAGGCCCCTCAGACACAAACACACAATACACACGCATGCACACACACACACACACACACACACACACACACACACACGTCCAAACGAGTGAGCCTCCCTTTGTCTCGCCTGCCACAGGGACCGTGGGGGACGGGTGGAGTCTAATTAAGAGCGTCCGTAGGGAGACGTTTGTGTATGCTTGAAAGTGTTTGTGTGTGTGTGTGTCATTTTGGCTTGGCATCACCATCACCTGCCTGGCACTGCCATTATGGCTGGCATCTGAGAGAGCGAGAGAGAGAGAGAGAGCCCTAAACAATGCTGTTCAGTTCATCTGTGTCGATACTCAATGATTTTTAAACACAACGGGGATATCGCTTTAACACTGAATATCAAAAACTTAGGTACTAAAAGTTGGCCGTGGATGCCTGCTGAGGTTCTAAGATATTGTTACATGTACTTTGATAAGAGACTCTCTGATCTAAATCACAACTTTCCTAATTTCAGACCATTTCAAATAGGCAACGTTCCTGTTAAGGTGATTGTGTCTGATTGTGCTGAGGTCTCATTAAATAATTTAAATCTGAAGAAACAGTTTTAACTGGGAAATATATCTTTTCTGTAATGGTACAGTGTGTGTGTGTTTGTGTGTTTCCTGTCAGGCTGTCCAGAGCCTCCCGGCAATGGAGTTCAAACATGTTTTAAATGTTGTCAGCATTAAGCACATGGTTGATCAATTAGCCCACTACTACCCTTACAACATCAATACTCTGACTTTAAACCCTGTGTCAATAATGTAACGTTAACTTGCAAAACACTGGCAATCACATAACATTCACTGTTAATACACTGGGGTCCTCACTCAATTTACAGAGTTAACCTAGGCTTCTCCAGTAATTCGTTTAGTAGTAGTAGTATGATGGAGACAAGGGGCTTTAAGTCTCTATGTGCTATTTTAAAAGTATTCCTTTACTATCTGTTGACAGAAGGGAGAGCAAAGCAAACTTTAGTATGCATGTGTGTGTTTTAGTGTGTGTGCTAAGGTTACCATCAGGTCAAAGATACAGCTGCAGGCAAGAGTGCCAAGTGACATTTTAAGACTCTCTCTCACCCCTCAACATACACACACACAAATAAACAAACACACACACACACACACACACACACACACACACACACACACACACACACACCCACTGGGCTCTGACTGGACTAGACAGGTCATCAGCCGTGTGACACAGGCCATCAACCTGACTGGCACTGTACATGCATACACACACACACGCACAAACACACACACACACACACACGACAGACCTACGCATGCCACTTTTGTGGCAGATGAGATCAGAGATGTTCTCTTTTCAGCAGACGTCACATACTCAACTATTTCTGCAGTCTCGCCAAAACACACAGGCACACATACGCACATATATAAAACAATCACTCATGCCAGACTTCGTCACATGAATCCCTCTCCCTCTCTATCTTACATCAGTTAGCTTTATTAGCATGAATGGACAGAAAAAATAATAATGATGATGATGGCTTAGTACTTATGCTGACCAAGGAATATAACCAATCAGAAACATTCTCGACAGGAAATATTTCTGCAGCTTACAATGAATCTTCTGGAAGAATTGCTGCTGTAAACATGTTTAATTTTCTATAGATTTATTAATGTTTAGGATTTTGTTTGTCATAATTATTCTTATCTGGTCTAATAATACCTCAACTCAGGTTGACATTGGAGCTCTGCTTCAATTACATAAGGTCACAAAACATCTTGAGCCAATAAGAATGATGAAAGTGTAAACTGTCTCACTCTAACAGGTGGGTTTTCACCGTCCCTTAAACTTCTACAAGACAGCAGATAGTTTCTGGTGTGTACTGTTTATTCAAGGGAGCAAATTAAATAACATTAGGATATGAATTACTCATTTGACCACACAAATTGTTCATCCGTGGACACAAATTAATTTATGTATGCAATTTATCAACGATGTTACCCCTGGGGCTCATTATTTTCCTCAATATCATTCAATCCTACTGAATGATAGCCAGCTTCAAAAACTGAATAAAATGCTCTACCAAAATGACTCAATTGTCAGTCACTTACAATACAGGTTTACCACAGGTGGTACTAATGGAAATTGAGCCCTCACCCAAGTAGTGTTAGTGTCATGTCATTCTCATTGTGCCACAAACTGCCAAAGGAGAAGCAACTGCTGCCATGATTCAAAAAAAGGCCCACAATGTAAGCCAGCAGCAACCTGCAGCCAGGTGTGTGTGTGTGTGTGTGTGTGTGTGTGTGTGTGTGTGTGTGTGTGTGTGTGTGTGTGTGTGTGTGTGTGTGTGTGTGTGTGTGTGTGTGTGTTTGTGTGTGTGTAGTGACCTCAGGACAAGTAATGAGTGATCTATTCGCAGTGCTGCTTCCCAGTGAATTGAGTTCCATTACATCTGCTTTGCTCCAGTCAGGTATACTGTATGTGTGTGCAGTGTGAGAAAGGAGGCCGTCAAGGTTGAAGCACATCAATACCTGAATGAGATGAGACCTTTCTCTTGTAGAAACACACACAAACACACATACAAACAAACACACACACACACACACACACACACACACACACATACACACACACGAATATGCACACACTCAGTATATTAAATAAATAATTAATTACACAGCAGACTGAAATATTGGCAGCCTGCTGCAGAGATAGACAGTTGATTTTCAACAGGAGAAAATTTCCCTTAGGGATGGAGTACACACACACTCAAAAGCTTACCACACATGCTACCATGCTGGGGTTGATACACACTCATACAAACAGTAATTACCCCATACAGCTTAAAAAGACGTTTTCAGCACGTTCATAATGGGGGCCAAATTACCAGAAGAATCCATTCCATCACACAAATGCATACTGCGTGTGTGTGTGTGTGTGTTTGTGTGTGTGTTTGTGTGTGTGTGCATGTGTGTGCATGTGTGTGGACATCAGCAATGAAACAGATGTGCACACACATGGAAATATACATGCATATTTAAAGTTGTCTGCCCAGTAGTGTACTATATACATCCAGTGTGGATAATTGCAGTCATTGATTTATCCTTTTAATTGGAAATGAAATCATTTAGTGTTAATTCATTTCCTGTTGTTTAGGAGATCTGACCCGGCCACAAATCGGATACAAAAGCACATATACATACATTGACATAAAAAAAACAAACAAAAAAAACAGCAGAAACATACTATACATAATGCACACAGACAAGTAAATGCTTGCAAATGTTTCCTAGGACTGCATAGGGTACAACAGCTTTTATCAATGTCTTCCTTTTTTGAATTCTCCTGTCCTTCTTCATTACCTCTCTCCAGTTTACCGGCTTTTCTTCTCTCCCCTCCTCATGACCTCTCTTTATGTGTCCTCTGCCCTCCTTTCTTTGCTTCCCTTCGCCGACCCGTTTTTCTTGACTCTCTTAAACTCTCTTTCCTTCCTCCATCTCTCTTATTCATTAATCTCAATCTCTATATTTGTGCTCCTTGAAGTGCGATGTCAACACAGAGCAAACACACGCACACGCACAGAGCGATGTACCATGTGATCAGCTCCCCTTGCAGTCATTGTTTGGGGTCACAAGAAGGTTTGTAAAGAGAATCAAATCACATTTGTCCGTCCTGTCATATTTTCATCAAAGAGACTGGCCTGACTGTGTGTATGAGTGTTTTTTTTTTTCATATGTGTGTAAAAGCTTTTGTATTTACAGTATTTGTGTGTTTACAAGTATGTGCCAATGTAACAATTACATTACCATGTAGTCAAGCAGAGCACGGCGGTGAACAAGACAGGGACATATTACATTGCAGTCTCTTATTAAGTCTACAATGATGAAGAGAAGTGGAGGAAAAATGTGAGTAGCTTGAGTTACTGAGAGAAAGAAATGAAAAGGCTGTACATGAATATTTTAGATCCCTTTCCTTCAGTCCCTCTTTGGCTAATTTGTTTGAATTTCACCTAGTTTCAGACTATGGCTTTAAAGTTAGTTGAACATGATATGAAAGTCATAACCTCATAACAGCTGCTTAGAATCCAAAGTATTAAAAGGAAGGATGTTAAGGTAGTTTATATAGGAATCACCTCTTCAAATGACAGTTCTCTTTTAGTTGTGCTGTGCTGTGTGCAGCTAAAGGCAGATGCTAATGTTGTCAGTTACAGTGGCATGAAAAAAGTTTGGGCAATCCTTGTCAAGATTTCTGTTACTGTGAATCGCTATGCCAGTAAAGTATGCCCTGACGCCATACTTTACCTCAAGGCATTTTAAGCAAGATTGCATTTTTATTTCCAGCTTTTACAGTTTCAAAATAACAAAAAAGGAAAAGGGCATAAAACAAAACTTCAGGCAACCTGCATGGTTGCCTGTAGTAACACTGCCTTTGGCAAGTATTATAGATTGTAAGTACTTCTGTATGACAGCTAAGAGTCTTTGAGTGCTTGTTTGAGGGTTTTGTTGTCCATCATTCCTTGCAAAAGGCCTCTAGTTCTATAAGATACATGGACCATCTTGCCTGCACTGATTTTCTGAGATCTACCCACAGATTTTTGATGATGTTTAGGTTCGGGGACTGTGAGGACCATGGCAAAACCTTCAGCTTGTGCCTCTTGGGATCTTCCATTGTGGGTTTAGAGGTGTGTTTAGGATTATTATCCTATTGTAGAAGCCAAACTCTTTTTATTTTAAGCTTTTTTATGGTTTGAGGTTTGCTTGCTCCCAGAATTTGCCAGTATTTAATTGAATCTCTTCTTCCCCCTTCCAGTGAGATGTTCTCTGTGCCACTGGCCAGAGCATGATTTAGGCATGCTCTGCTTAATCACACTTGCCCCAAGCATCAGCATAAGCCCAAAGCCTGAGCAATCCATCCCCATGTTAAACAGTTAGAGAGGTGTTGTTTTCATGAAGTTATGCACTTTTTTTTCCAAACATACCTTAGTTTGTTGTGCCCAAAAAGTTTAAACTTCATCAGTCCACAGGACTGGGATTAAAATTCCCCAGTGATGACTGTGAACAAGCCATAGACCTAACAAGCTTATTAAGGTCTAATTAAGACCTTGGTAAAAGTTCTGAGAGCTCAAATCTCTTGAACGTTTGTATGGTGCATTCTTCCTTTTTTAACTTTATGCCTCTTGGAGAGTTCATCTTCTCCTCACTTAACTATTCACAGTAGCAGAAATCTTGACCGCAGGTGCTTATACTTTTTTATGCCACTGAATAACATTCATCAAGACATGTCTTTTTCCAAAGTTGAGAAAGATTTTTTGGTGACTCTTGGTGAAAGGTTTCTATTTAGAAAGCTATAGGTATTTAATTGTCTGAGGTGTTGTCAGCACCCCCAGCACTATGGTACATGCTGTGTGTGAGGCTTTTCTTCTATTTTTCAGCAATTTGTTTATAGATCCCTTTTTAAATGTCAAAACATATGTAAGATGTGTGCGATTACATCGTTAACAGTAAGAGAAACTGAAAAAGAAAATAATCAAAAGAGAATTATGTGGCAAATGTGTGTTTCTTTCTTCTTTCTTTCTCTCTCTCTCTTTCTTTCTCTTATGGCAGTTTCAGTCAAGGCCACATGTTCTCAAGGACAGGTCAAAGTCATGCACAGATACACCCGCATGCATCCACGTGCATGCAAGTGTGCAGACACAGCCACACATGTATAGAGGAGCTGGTGCTGCATGTACTGTGGCAGCTCTGTGGGAAAAGCCTGTGGGTCTGGCCAGAGAAAAAAGGCAAAAATGGAGTAGAGGTGCCGAGATGCTGCAACTCCACTGGGCCAACAAAAATCTCACCGTCTCGCTCATGAGATGCAGCACTCACAAGCCACCCCCCACTCACAGTCAAACACACACTCACTCCTACACAAATGTCCACACTATTCACACTAACAGCATACCTAAGTGTCTGCTTTGGTTTTCTGTTTTCTTATTTCTCTTTCTCTCTTTCACTTTCTATATTTTTTATTTCACTGTAATCTTTGTTTGAACCAAAGAACATGATGATGTTTTCAAACACACAGTGTCCACTATATTCCTTTTTTCATCAGGTCTACTCCCCTCTTACATGCTGATAGAGATTAACTGTGTTTGTTTGTATGAATGTGTTTGATAGGGAGTGAAAATGAAACTTCTGCACAGCCAGATTTCATAAATTCACTTGCCAATCCTCAAATGTAGGCAGGGGCGATTTAGACCAAAGCTTTGTGTCTGGAAAGTTGTGACATTGGAAGGTCTGGAACATCTTATGCCTCCAGTGATTTCATTTCTTTTCTTTTTGACGGATAAGAACTTTAGTCAGAACCCAGGTTTTTTTTTGTCTCCAGGAAACAAGAATTTGTCAGTAAGCTGTCAGGAGGCGCTGGAAATATCTGGGGCCTCATTGTTTTCAGTGGTAAAACTATTTTCTCTGTTGTAAAGCCAAAGACAAATTTGAAATACTTCCAAAACATTTAGTGAGACCCATCTTTAAAAGAATCAAAAGTGCTGGATTGTGAATTCTGACACATCAGACCTGATATGGAAAAAAGAAAAAGGAAAAGAAAAGCCAACAGGGTTTGTATTTTCAGCTGCAAACTTAGCCTGTACATTTGTTAATATGATATAGTATTAGAGGTAGAAGATCTTTTTATTGTTGTTGCTTTCTATACTGGCTAAAAGTCGCTGATGCAACATTGTCACTTCCTGTCTCTGTCTCAGTAATTTGTAACCTTTTGCTACAGTAGATCTCAATGTGAATTTTATTTTGTTTCTTTTTGTCTTGGTCATCTGCATTATTTATAATGAGTGGGCCTTCTTGATTTCATTTGTATATACCGTCTATATGCCCTCAACCTCCTGTAGTTTTGACCGTGAGTGAAGCCAGACTAAACTAACACCACCCAACAGTTATTTACAGTGGTATATTTTAGAAACATTGGTGGTTGCTTTGCCCATTATATAATACAGTACGTTTGCCTATGCATAGATTTGGAAAAATAAAAGTTTAGTTTTTCATAGAAATTTAAACATTATACTTCCTCTTGATATTTTTTTTTCTCTAGCGTATGAATTTGCACTTTGTGATCCCCAAATAGTTTGACTGGATCTCACTGAGAGCAAAATGTAGGTGGACCCAGGGCGTGTGTGTGTGTGTGTGTGTGTGTGTGTGTGTGTGTTCGTCTGTGAGTGTGTGTGTGTTTGTTTGTGTGCGTGTGTGTGTGTGTGTGTGTGTGTGTGTGTGTGTGTGTGTGTGTTCGTGTGCATGAATTTGTGTGTGTATCTGTGTCTGTGTGTGTGTGTGTGTGATGGAAGCAAGGGAGTTCATTCTGAAACAGGCCGCCTGCTCTGAAAGCAGAGAATGTGTGCTTAGTGGTGCTTATGTGTGTACTACGGCCATGCGATCTACTTTCTGAGAGCACAGAGCGGAGGGAGTGGAACGAGCGGGGCGTAATTAGGCCATGATTTGAACTCTCTTAGTGCCTCCCTGAGAGGGGGCACAGGGTCATGCCAACTATTATAAATCGAGCTGGGCTGTATATGTCTTCAGGTGTGTCCATGTGGGTGTAGTAATGTGTGAATTTGTGTGCCTGTGAGTGTCTGTGTGAGTTTGTGTGTATGCATATAGAAATATAGGAGGAAAAAGAGAGGCGGCTTCCAAGTGGTTCAAAGTAAACTGTTAAATATAACTTAATCAGGGCAGCATTCTATCTGGCTGGTTTAAGGTGCATGACATTTTAGTTATACTCTTAACTCATGTTGCAGCAATTGTGCCATGTCACAGCACACTTGCTCCCTTCACTTTCTTTTTACTGACTGCTGTAAATCAGATATTATATAAATATAAACCAACACTGTCAAGATTAACAAAAGTCCCACAGCATGCGTGTGTTGATAACAAATTATTTATCTGAATACACAAGGACTGTGGGGTTTTTGGGATTGTGTGGAGTTGATTGCGGCATCTAAAGTTTATTTTTACCAAGTTAAACGAGATTCGTGTAAATATCTCGATTACATGAAAAAGAAGTTCAAACCCTACTTTCTCACCTGCATGCAAAACAACCAGTTTCAGAAACTGAGCGAAACTGACCGACACCGTCTTCCCAATTCTGATGCCGGACAGGCTTTCCCTGGGTTTACCAGTGCTGTTCAACCATCTGACAAGAAGTTTACTTCTAGCATACTGATACTTGCGTTTTCACTGTGGTGTAGAGCAGTAAGTGCCTGTAATCTGCCCACAAGTTATTCATTTAATCCAACTTTCTTTTTGTGTTACATTATCATGTTATAACATAAATTCTGTTACATGTTACAGTGCAAATGTGAGATTCTGTTTAGACCAGAGTGAACACAGACTGCCACAAATTTATCGGCCATTTCTACTAATTTACCACCATCTAGACAGCTGGATAAAATATGTAACACAAGATAAGATATCCTGGTTGAAGTATGCATTCCTATACCTCTGACTGAATTAGTTGGTTTTGACTAACATGGTAATGTCCCTCATTTAGTTGAGCATTGGTTTTAGTTTAACCATTACCAGAATGTAAAACATCTCCATTACTGCTATGGTTACTTGCAGTAGGGTATTGTTTTGCTCCCAGTGCCACTGGCTGATTGGACAAGGCCTTTAACCAAGTATAATCTGCACTCGTTGGCTTTCATAATTAGTTGATGTGGAAATAAAACTGACACCATTCTATAAATTACCTTTTTTTGTCTCAGACTTGCTGATCGCCCATTTAGGGGCCACTGATCAATTAAAGTCCACCCACACACACACAAACACACTAATCCCATTAATGAGCGGACGGCTAATTAAGACTCAAAAAAGTGGGGGAGTCACTTCCTTTTGATTGATAGCACCCACCATCTTCCCTTCTTGCTATTTTGCATTTTAATGTTCATTAATAAACTTTTATTGTTTTGTTAATTATGATACCACCCTCCCCCGTTGAGATAATAACTGAACAAAGCGATTTGTTCTTTAAGATTTTCAGCTACGTGTAGGAAGACAATGGACAAACTAGCAGGACAAAGCGAGAAAAAGAGAGGGAAAGACCAAAAACAAGAGACAAAAAAATGAATGAACTGAGAGAAAAATAGCAGGAAGTGGAGGGTCTTGCATGGGAGTGAGAATTTAAAATTACCTTTTGTCTTTTTCTTTTTTTTTTTTACCAAACGATACAACAGCCTTCATGATTAGTGTTTAATTGAGTTTTTAGTAGCAGGGCCTTTGAAGCAGCAAGTGTCCAAGATGGCTGATTAAAATCTATTGAAATCTTTTGAAATGTTTGCCCTCTACCGATGGAGATGCAGTTTTTGCTGTTTGTGTTTGGCCATGAAAAGCAGAAAACCACCAAACTTTTCAAAAACTCTTGACTTTCTCTCCAATAGAACAGCCGTCTTATTATAAATAAATACTTTTAATGTTTGACAGAGACCATCAATAGTGTGTGATGTTTGCGTTTAGTGCTGTAACATCAATGGTTTGTTTAGTGTTTTCAGTCTTAAGTACATCTGCTTTTGTAGGCATGTATTTTTGTGCATATTTAAGCGTGTGTGCGTGTGTGTGTGTGTGTGTGTGTGTGTGTGTGTGTGTGTGTGTGTGCGCATGCACACGCACTCATTACATGTGTGCATGTGTACTGCAGCCCTAGAGGTGCAAGGCCAGGGACGCGCATGATGGATCGTGGAGGCCAGTTGATAGCGCCATTACTCACTGACACACACACACACACACACACACACACACACACACACACACACGTACAGGACACACCTACCTGACACCTGTCCCCCATGGGACTGTGCCTGCCCCCGTGGCCATTGCCCCGGAGACAAGCAAAGCCCAAAATTATTGTGCATGCCAGCAAAGACGTAAAGTTTGAAACTGGTGAGAAATTCAAAACTTTCTTGGAAATTCTTAAAAAAATAACTCTATCTATCTAGTCTTGTCTATGCAGTGTATCAAAAAAGTACTTCAGCTATCAGCATAGTTAGCATCAGGAAAATGTGGAACTGATACAAGGAGGTTAATATTGTAAAATGCTGCAGTAAAATGGATAAAAATCCTGCATGTCTAACATGTAAGTATTAGGATATTTAAAGAGCATCCTACATTTGGTTTAGTGAATGTATTTTTGGTATTTTTTGTATTATATATACATAAAATACTGTGACAATGCTGCGGTCCAAGAGTGAGATTAATTTCATTCACATCATAATGTGTTGTTTTTTTGGTTTTTTTTTTATTTATGGCGACAATATATACCAGAGATGGGACATGTAAAGGTCAAGTCACAGGTAAAGCTTAAGTCTAAAGTGCAAAGTTGAGTTTTACACTGATTTTTAAGTCCTAAACAAGTCATATACCTGTTCTACAAATGAAAAGCCAATTTTCTTTTTTGAACAAGAGCGAAATATTTTTTACCCTTTGACAGCCAATGGCACGAAATGAATATTGACCCTGGTTCAAGTACTACATTAACCTTAACTAGTTTTTAGTGTTACTGTAATGTTTTAAAAACCTTGGGTTGACGAGGCTTCTGCACTGTTTTGTTTTTTTTGAAGCATATTACATCAGTAACATGTGTTTACTGTAATAGTAACCCAAAACGTCTGTGCTTTCAGTAATAGTTGTTGCGTTACTACTGCTGGTTATACCTCAGTGACAGCTAATGTTAGATATTGCTAATTTCCATAAACAGTTAATGACAAATACACTAACAAATCTTCGATGCAAAGATCACCTCTGTGTTCAGCAGTTGATTAATTGGTATTAATGTTATTTAGTTCTAATTGTCTTAAACCAATAGTCAAATAAATGTCATCTATATATATGTGTATATGTTTATTCTACCTATTTTTGAACTTTTAAAAATCTTTATACTTTCTCCCAGTTGTCTTGAAAGGGGATTGGTACACCTTTGTTGGCTGTTTGCTCACTGGTGTTTCTTTTTTCATTCTTCTTTTTACATGTTAGATGTGTGGCTACTGTGTTAATGTGTGTTTGTGTCAATGCCTAAGGCATCTCTGTAGATGAGTGTTGAGTGAATAAATGATTAACATTATGGGAAGAAAGAGAAATTCAAAAGAATAAATAACATGACACAAATTGAAGTTCAGTGGCTAATTGGCATTAAATGGGGCACTTAATTGGTATCGAGTATGTTGAGAAAACACTCATATCTCACTTCATCTTCATTAGCAGGAAAAACTGATGTGATTTGCTTGTGTGTGTGTATACTTCGAAAGGAACAGTAACTAACAGGCAATGATAAAAACAATATTACTGGGTCAAACGCGCATGACCCAGTGATTTTTAGCCAGTCGTGTTTTGCAAATTTTAGGTATATAATTTAAAAAGTGAATTCAGCAGAATTCTCCAAAGAATAACAGACACATTATCTTAATAAAATATTATAATGGGTTTACATGATAAATGATTCAGTTTCAATGCGCTAAAATCCAAAAAAGGCTGTTGACGTTTGGCGTCATCTGTAAATATCCTACCTCCTGTCACTTGGATGTTGAAGATCCATTGTGATTGTAGCAGAATACTGCCAAAGCATCTCTCTGTTGTCTTTGGATATGAAAATATGTCCATCTCTGACACAGTTACAAAATCTACTGTCAGAAAACAAACTCATGATTCATGCTCAGCTCCCCTAAAAGAGACAAAGGTCTCCTGAAAGCAACAAGAGTTCAAATTTTGGGTGGATCTCTACAATGAATCATATAAGAAATGAAAAAAAAATAAGATCAAATAAAAATCCAACATCTCATTGGTTTAGTAGATTTAGTAGATATAATATTTTTAACTACCTTTAAAGGTTGAAAAACAACAAAATAGTCATTAAGGCAGACAAAAATGGTTGGAGAAAAACAGCTGTGAAGATCATAGGCAGATAATGTGTCTCTCACAGACAGATGAACATACAGAACCAGACAGACAGCCAGCCTGGTACAGAGACAGGTAGCTAATGTTATATATAAGGACTCCAAGGGACTTGCTACTGAGCACGGTGGAGCACCTGGGGACACAGCAGCCATATGTTTAAGCTTTGTCTTGTCCTACAAAACTCAGTCTGCCCTTCACGTGATTTGTCAAAGGGCTGCGCACAGTGACAGGTACAGGGTACAGGAGGACCCAAGATACTGAGACACACAGCAACTAAAGGAGAGAGGTGGATAGAGGGAGAATGGCCAAGGGAGGGGAGCGGGTCGGTGGGGGCCTCAAGATGCATAAAACAGAAGGAGAGTGACACTATAGAGACTAACTCTGAGGGCTGTGCTGTGTTAGGCACCGGGACTGGTCAGGGGGATGTGAATGAAGTAAATTAGGAGGAAAGGAAACACAGAAAGAGAGAAGGAAGTAAAGGAAGGAGGAAATAGAGGAAACAATACAAGCAGCTTGACCTGAGAGAGTTCAGAAATGAGACTGGATGAGAAGGGGAGGAAGGAGGTGAAGAAGTAGCGCGCCTCCGGGCTTCTCCCAACTCGACTCCCTCTCTCCCTTCACCCACTTTTCTCTTTCCCCTCTTTCAGCCCCCCCCTCCCCCGTCCTTCTGTGCAGGGGGTTGAGGCACTGAACAGATTATGGCGTAATTAAGGCGCTAAAGCAGCACATTATCCACCTGGTGGCTTATCTGGGGTGGCTAGCACCGTGGCTAAGCTAATCAGCCTTTGTGTGTGTAGAAGTATATGTACGTTCATGTATGTGTGTGTTTGTATATTTACACACTTTGCATGTCTGCGAATGTGTATGCTAAATAATGCGCTTGTGTATGTCTTTGTGTGTGTGTGTGTGTGTGTGTGTGTGTGTGTGTGTGTGTGTGTGTGTGTGTGTGTGTGTGTGTGTGTGAGAGAGAGAGTGTGTATGTGTGTGTGTGTCTGTACAACCAGCAACACTGGAGCCCATCTCACCTGATTAAGGACTCTTATAGGGATGTGTTAAAAGCATTAGGTGAGGACAGGAAAGTAATTCGTCATGTTTAAAGGCTAGAAATTGAATCAGGGATTAGGAGGCAGCCAAATGAGCACACATACACAAACTCAGCTAACTGGAGGGAAGTCGTACGTCCTCGAGCGTCTCTCTAGTTTTCTCCATTCTGTCCTCATCTGTCTGTCTCTGTTCTCTTTTAGTGTCCACTTCATTGCCTTTGTTTCATTTTTCATGTTGTGTCTTCGATTCTGCCTCGATCTCTCCATTTCCACATTGGCTCTGAGCTGACATAGAGACCACATATCTCCCCCACACACTTTTTCTTTCTCCTCTCTCTCTCTCTCCCTCTATCTATCTCTCTCCCCACTGTCCTCTAAGTGGTTAAATTGAAAATAATTGTGCAGACAGACACCCAGAATGCAATCAAAGAGCACGACAATGTACTTGGAGGAGAAGCTGGTATTATTAGGTTGGGGAGAGTACTAAGTGTATAGTGAAATACCTCAGAGAGTCATTTTATACCTTCAGACTTTATTAAAGC
Organism: Istiophorus platypterus; assembly: GCA_016859345.1. Classification (NCBI taxonomy): domain Eukaryota; kingdom Metazoa; phylum Chordata; class Actinopteri; order Istiophoriformes; family Istiophoridae; genus Istiophorus; species Istiophorus platypterus. The sequence continues at coordinate 20,511,408 of CM029118.1, forward strand.
TAATAGGTTTATATATACCTCCCCGAGGCTGGTCAATTCATTAGTTGTAACCGTTAGAACTATTACGCACACAACAAAGTCAGAGCGTTGAGACAGAGGGGAAGAGAGAAAGAGTGTGTGTGCCTGCACGCCTGTATTCAAGGTATATATAAACACCCCAATATAACAGGGCTGTTTATCAGATAATTCCAAATAACAGTAAAAACATGATGTAAAATTTAAATCAATTAATAACAACTTCCAAAAACTGATAAATATGAAAAGCTACTCAAAACAGCACAGTTAATGCAATTAATTAAAAATTATTTAGAAAATGTGATGTAAAAAAAATAAAGAAAAACTTCCACAATTTCATGAATTAGCAGTGAAATGGTTTAATATCTTGTGGATAGCTGGAGATCCTATGTAATTAGCACTGAAATCAATTGTTAGAGTTGTCAAACTGACTAGTTTAACATTACTAAAACTACTACTATTACTACTGATAATAATAATAATAATGATAATAATAATCATCATCATAATAATAATAAGAAGAAGTAGCCAGAATTATTATTACATTTATTATAGTAGTGATATAATATTAGAGATTAAAATATATTAAATGCTTTCGATTTATATTGAAACAATTTGAAAAAGACGTGACAATTGACAAAATCCACATGTAACGACAGCTGCGTATGAGCAGCCTCGTAATTATCCAAAAGCAGCGCTGAACAAAAAATCTAATCAAAAAGGTTGAAAGAAGAGAGAAAGTGGACTCGCAACATTGGAGTGTCTTTGTCAAGGGCGCTGTCTTCATCTTCATACACTGCTGAGTGGGACAACAGTAAAATGGTGAGTGTCAGTAGTGTGTGTGTGTGTGTGTGTGTGTGTGTGTGTGTGTGTGTGTGTGTGTGTTTGTGTGCTTGTATGTTTGTGTGCTTGCATGTGCACACGCGTGTGTGTGTGTCCTTATGTGAGAGACACCTTGAGGGGATATGAAGGTGATAATGGTCAAGTGAAAGGCTATTTAAACTATAAACAAGATGAAGAAAATGAAAAATGTTAAAATATTTTTGTTGGCATGTGCATGAATGAAACTATTTCATAGGAGGTTAAGATTTATTTTAATTCTAGAAAGTTTTAAATGATTGACATAAACACCTTTTTGACCCATCCTATACATCTCAAAAGCCTCACAGTCTTAATTTTTCTATAAAATGATTATGTGCAAATATTAACATATACAGTATTACATTTAAAAGACCTATTTTCTGTATTTTAGGGGTTTTTATGTTTTAAAAAATGTCAAAAAAAGGTTAAAAACTGGCAAGGCATTGGGCACCCTCCCTCCTTTATTAGCATTTTCCCTGATGTAGTGTCCTTGAGCAAGACGCTGAACCCCTACTGGTTCCCATGAGTGTCATTTTATAGTTGCTGTCAGGAGACCTTTGTCTTTTGCTCTGACATCCCTGGAGGCAGCAACTGAAATAAGTTACTTTACAGGAACGAAAGGTTAAAATGCAAAATTTTCCTAACACCTCTTATGAGTATATGTCTTTTCAGTGGACACACACACTGGAATAAAAGCAGTTGTGGGTGCTTTTATCACATCATATAAAGTCTAACGAAAAACAATAGTCTGAATTGTTTTACTATATTTATTTCTATAATTATTTTAACATGAGCTGGCCCTTGTTATCACATAATTCTAAAAATTTTAATCACACAATTTATAACAAGATGGAAGAGAAAACAAGTTTGCCTTTTACCATTCTGCATGTCTGAAACCTTGCCTGCTTTTCCCACATCTAAACTAGTACAGCACAAAGGATAAATCACATAAAGCTGAATTAAATAAGGATAGAAACCATCAAGACAGAAAGGCTGAGTCATTGTCAAGGGCACCTTTTTTTATATTCAGTGCAGGGTAGGACATATGTTACCGTGCATCTGCATTCCTATTAGATTATAACTTTACTGTCGGAAACAAGGCAGCATATGGTCCAAAAGCGTTCTGCAATTTTTAATCAGTAACTAAATACTTAAAAGTCAAAATATCTGACATCTATAATTTCTGCATATGTATATTTTATTCAAACCAAATGGTGAGCAATTTTAAAAAGTCATTTCGACTAAGCTTCAGCCCAGCATTTGAATATTTTTTCATGCAATCTGCGCATGGAATATCAGCCAGACATTTAATCATGTGATTTGTATGAGATTCACCAAAGACAGTGTCAGCTAAAATATAAAAATACATAAACCAGATGTACTTGTTTGGACTGCTCTTGAATAATATTTAAAGTTACCTTCTTTATTTTATTTAAAATGCATATTTAGGATAGTAATAAGAGAGTGGCTGTGTAAGAAAACTGTTCTATTATAGTATATTCTAGTATATTCTTCCAGTCTTTCCATGTCTTTTTGTTTTGAATTTTTATCATTCTTTTAAAATTTGACTGGCATTTTGGTTATACGTTTATGCTTCTGCAACATGCAGGTCCTTATAAAAATTGGCAGTGTTGCACATATTATTTGGTTGAATCTGTAATTCTTTTTTAGACTGACATCCCAGTTGATGTCATTGCCACTGACAATAATAAACAGATTTTACCCTGAAATTTCTGTATTGAAAAAATGGATAAAAACAGTGTGACATTTGAATCACTCAGTGGATCAAAGAGAATGGCAATCATGAAATTATTTAAATGTTTGTACAGAGGAATTACCTTGTGATATGCCTTCTGATCTGTAACTGCTCCTGAAAAATTAAATAATACTGAAATCAAATGTATTTCGTTTGATTAAACATGACAAAGAATTGAATCATATTAGTCATCATATTCTTTTGAGTATGTGCAAGACTTAATTATTTTTGCTGCTTTCTTTTTCCTATAACTAAAGTGTAATTACAATCTAATTACATTTAACAAAATGTGACACAGCTGCTTACTATCACCTGACCATGACTGAATTTACTCACTACACTCTCAGATGTGGTGACACTGTAAGACAAACACACTACTTGTCCAGTATTTTCCCCCTATTATTTGTTTCTATAGAACAACTCTTAGTTCATCATTTTTTAAAAATATTTTATCATAGTATTCCACAATTACTTAGAGGAGGAAGTAGTGATTAACATCATGGAAATGACATGATGATATGGTTTCAAAAAAATCCATCAATGAGATTGTTAGTAAAATGTCAGACACTATCTGAAATATAGTTTAAAAGCCTGATATTGGCTGCCTAACCTCCCTAAACTTTAATTTTCAGTGTGTGCATGCATTACAATTTCCTGCATGTGAAATCCTGGTTTGTGTGATTTAAGGTGTAATCCTGTTATACCATTACATATTCCGCTTGTTCCACTTCCCTGCATATACTTAATAGAAGTTTAGGAGCAAAACAATATCTTTCAAAACTGAACCCACAGGAGTTGCTAGACCAACCATTTTGGATGAATTTGTGAGTTATGTGAGAGGTTACAGTTATCAGAAGGAAAATGTCATCCTGCCCCTGCCTGCCTCGATGATCTAGTGTGCTCTTTTTTGTTTATAACTTCACTTTATGCCTGGTTGTTCTGTAGCTATTCTGGTGCTGAATGTGCTGGATGACTCTGTCTGCCAGCTCAAAGACAAAGAAGGACGGTCATTAGACTGTTCTGTAGCATCAGGTACCTGCGCCTCTTGCTCTCTCTCTCTCTCTCCCTCTATTTCTCTCTTTCTTTCTTTCTGTCTTTTTCTAACACACACACTACATCTTTCTTGCTCTATTTTTATTTTTCTCCCTCTCACTTTCTCTCTTTCCCACACACACACACACACAAACACACACACACACACACACACACTTACTCTGGTCCACATTCCTTCAAAGTCTGGTGCCATTTCCTGGTATAGAGCGCCATCTACAGGTCCCACAAGGAACACCTCAGCTGCAACTTAAATCTCTAACCCCCATTTGCTGGTTTCAGAAGACTCAACAACACACTGGGAGGTTCACACTGAGTAATGACTGTTGTTTGATTTGTGTCAACACACACATAATATAGTGAATAAAATTCAGTACAATATAAAAAACATATTCTCTAAAGATTTATACTCTGATAAAATATACTATTTTGTGATGAATGGCCCCCTGGTTGTAGCAGGGTTGCAGGAAGAATAAAACTAATATCAGACATATGTTTTACAACAAAATATTGATATGAGTCACTGTGGTTACATTCACAGCACTATGTCTGTTGGAAAAAAAAACACTGAAACTCAGCTGCTTGATGTACATGCCTTTAACAGGTTCTTTTATATTATGCTGTTGACTGTCACAAGGGCAAATTGGGTCAATTTGAAAATGGTGAATCTGAATGTGAATAGTTAAAAGTTGTATCGTTTTAAATTTGTGGAATATACTAAATTGCATATGAATATGAATTGTATGCGTATGTGTTTGCGTGTGTGTGTGTGTGTGTGTGTGTGTGTGTGTGTGTGTGTGTGTGTGTGTGTGTATGTGTTTGTGTTGCACACAGAGGGTGCAACGTGTGCAGCCATTGGCATAAGTGCAACTGCTTTAGCTCTTGTCTTCTATTTCACAAGCTCCTACTGTGGCCTGTTATATTTGTTAAAGTGATGAATGAGTTTGCTCATTCCATTCTTCATTTCATGCGTGTGTGTGTGTGCACGTGCACACGTGTGTGTGTGTGTGTGTGTGTGTGTGTGTGTGTGTGTGTGTGTGTGTGTCCGAGCATTCTCAAAGTCATTGTTTCCCTAGAGAGAGGTCAGTGTGCTGGTCAAAGCTTTCTGCTGCTGCACTCACCTCCTACCACTGAACAGAGAGAGGGAGGGGGACTTACTCACTTCTACCTGTAATGCAGGAAAATTGAAATAACACTGTGATCTTTCACTGTTTCTGCTGTAATTCAGACTTAATTTGTATTCTATATAATTGTAGTATTTCCTAAAAAGAAATTTAAAAAAACTGTTATGTGTATTCAACAGTATCAATTTGTCTGTGTGGCCCGTCTTTGAAACGACTCTGGTTTTAACAGCATTTCTATCTTAAGGATCAAAAAAGAGGAGTCATTTTAAATTAAGAATTTTGAGTAATATTGAGGTGAAACTTATGAGAGCTTTCAGAGACAAAACCTCTTTTTTTCTTTCTGTAATACAGTGAAAGTGTAGCTTGGAATAAGATGATATATTCACACCAAGCGTACCATTTGGGTTATAGGCTCACTACTCCCACACGAACACACACACACACACACACACACACACACACTCCACCCATTATTAAACAGTCTGTCATGGGGGTTGAGTGTGTCGCTTCTGTCCCCAGTTCGCTCACTGCCCCTAGAACAATTTCAATTTTAATAGCTTTTACTATGTATCTGAAGCACTGGAGACACAGAAAGACAGGGCAACACACACACAAGCACGCATACACGCACAAACACACACACACAGCGAGGGTGAGAACTAGTCCCTTTTGTTGAAAATAGAGCCATCAAAAATGAAGGCCAGCCCAGCACAGCCTACAGACAGACAGACAGATCCCGGGAGCATCTTGTAATTATCCCTGTGGACGAGTTGCCTCTAGCTGGGCTCAGCTACCCACCTCAGCCCCCCCTTTCTATCATCCCTCCATCCTGCTGCTAACCCCACCGCTGCTAATTTCATCCCAGGGATTAGCCCCCGCTTGCTTGTCTATCTTGTAATATTTCTGGGGGGTGAAATGGTGAAATATCTCCTTCTGCTACTTATAATAGGACTTACTGGGCTGGGCCAGGGCATGCTTATGCCTCGGCACCCCCCACCGCCACCACCACCACACCTTCCCCCCTCGGTGCTGTTCAGAGATGTAGAAAGAGGGTTAAAAAAAAATGAGATGAGGAGAGAGAGAAAGAACACCCCAGGAAGTGCCACTGCTGCGAAGCAAGCTCTACTGGGAAGTGACCGCAGAGAAGGAGTGAAGGTGAAAGTGAAAGCGGTGCGTGGTGGCACAGCGCTCTGGTAGTACCTGCAGGGCAATGCAAGCTGTTTTCTTTATGCATAAAAGAGAGGGAAGGAGGGAGGGAGCAGAGACTGAGACAGAAGTGCCACACGCAGCATATCCACCACCCAGTCTTTTGTCTAACTGTCTGTTTGATGTTCTATATTGCTTACCTGTCTTTCTCTCTGCCTGACTTTTGTCATAACCTGTCTTCTGTGTGACACTTCAACTGCCAATATGTCTGTCATTTAACATGCCTGGTTGTCTATTTGAAATTTGTTAGTGTCTTCAAATACAACATAATTGGGAACATTTGAATAATGTCTGATGTTTTCTTGAGGGGCTGGAACGAAGTAAATTCAAAATGTTGTGAATTTGTGAATCATTCCATGAGGAAAAAGTATACATGTGTTTGAAATAAGTAGGAAACATTGTGTGAACACTGATATACTGTAATATGTAAATGAAAAAAAACAAATAAAATAAAGATAATATTTGAAAGGAGAATTACCTAAGCACTGAAGGGTTCTCTCATTTTTCTTTTTTTCCTGTTTTTGTTCCCTGTTGTCTGCTTTTTTATCTTACTTTGTTTATGATACTAACATGTTTAAAACTCTGCATAAATAATAATAATGTGTAATAACAATAATAAAAGCTTTATGATTCGTCATACAGCCCACACATGGATTTAGATTGAGATGCGTGTGTGTGTGAGTGTGTGTCCATACATTTACAATACTTTTCTCCATGCGTGTGTTTGTCTTTCTGTGAGCATCTACACACATATTTGTCTGTTCATACAGTAAATGACCTATAGCCCGCCGTCTCTCACACACTCCTCTCCATCACTCCAGTCTCTCATTACAGCTGCAGAACCCCAGCCTGTCATGTAATTAAAGGCAAAGTTATAAATGACCAGCAGGCCAAAAGCCATATTTCACAGGTGGCCGCATATTTATTTATAATTTTTCACCTTTAAATGCGTTTCTCATGCAAATGAGATCCAGGACACTTTTCAATTAACTTTGGGGGCCAGTCCCTCTAAGTACCACAGAAGCTTGTTATTGAAAATAGAGTATTTTTGTTATTTGCCATAAATTATTCCTGAGTACCAAAGAAATTGCAATATGTAATGTATGGGCCTGTATTTGGTGCTACCAGAGGTGGCTGCTGTGTTTCCCCTCTCCTAAGGACTTGGCGATTACTTTCCTGGAAATACCACTTGTTTTACTCTAACAGGTACATAGACTGTATGATGCATCGCCTCCCTTTTTTGCTTTTCGTCCAGACTGTCACTCTCTGTCACATGCATGAATTCGCACAAATGTACATGCGCATACAGCCACACTTGTAATTAGCCTGCAGGGCAGTTTAACGGTATATTATATGAGCAGTTGGCAGGCAGGCAGGTAGGTAGGCTGGTAGGTATGATTCTTTTATGGTGACAGACAGAGACTGTCCCCCTCTGCCTCATTTTCTCCTTAACTGACCCGCTGAGGAAAAGCAGTGGAGTGACTCCGCTATATGGGGAGCGAGCGAGACAGAGGGAGAAGGAGATTAAATGGAAACAAGTCTCTACTAACAGACTGAGGAACATGGAAAGTTAGGTAGTAGAGGTATGAAGAGAGAAACACAGTGAAAAGCGCAAAAGAATTAGACAGAGCAGTTGTAAAACAGGGGAAAGAACATGTGTTCTTCCTGCTCTCCTGTCCCGTCAGTATCCCCTCGCAGTCTGAGATGTATAAGACATGCTCTGAGGTGTGCATGTGTGCGTTCACAAGTGTGTTACATTGGATATGTTGTATAGGCATCACACATTACGGTGTATGTGCAGCTGTGCCCTCTCCCTGGTGCGTAAAAAACGTCTATTAATTGAATTCCCCTAATTTCCCGTCAGCCTCGCCTTGTAGAGCGAGACGCCTGCCTGCCAGCCGCACTACGCCACACTTCAGGTATGGTGGATAATGGAGGATGACATTTCTGTCCCACCATGCCTTGGGGCAGCATGTGATACATGGCTTCCTCTCTGAAGGTTAAACTCAGCTAACCTGCCTTTGGCGTTTCATTACCCACTTGTTAAATACTCTTTTGGTAATAAAATGATTAAAAATTTTATTGCTTCTCTCAAATGAGGCCTCTTTTCAAAGGGATTTAATGACTTTGGAGATGGATATGTGTGTGGGTGAACTCTGTGTGTGAATGCATGCCCATGTGTGTATGTGTCCTGACAAGAGCATCTCCAGTTAGGCAAGACCAGTGTGTAAAAATCTAATGAGAGTGATATGCTTTACAGCGAAACCACCATTATTCTCAGCCAAACGACCTGGGCCGTCATTATGTGTAAAGTAGCAATACCTTTTCCCTCTGCGGGGGCACATTGAAATAGACATGTTTTACATACAGCCCGGTCTGTGTCTTGAAGCAAAGTGAAGTATTTATACTAAAATAAATGGGCCTGACTATTTTTACTTCACAAGTTAAGCACTATGGCTATAGCAACGGGACATAAAAACTTATATTCAACCCATTAACAGGAACTACAAGCCTCGCCTAGGCCAATATGGCTCCACATTGACTTCACAAGTCATCATACCCAGTGTCGTTTTGCCTGTAAAATTAGCAGTAAAGAGACTTGAGCAACTGATCTCAAAAACCCAATAAACCGGTTTATTAAGGTCTGAGTCAAGAAACAGAAATGGGTCACTGGGACATGTTTTAAGTCCATCCAACATTTGAAAAAAATACGTTCAGGTGTAACTTTGAGACATAAATCCAAAAACTTGGTATGTTTTGTTTGATGGCTTTAAAACACCTTTTGTTTGATACAAAAAAGTTGTCTGTATGACTTTGCCTTTTTTCATGCAGCTCTGAGAGAGATGATGTATTCCTATTTAATCTAAAATACAAAAGACTGTGTTTCTAGCAAGCAAATGATAGCTTTTGTTCAGGGATTTCCTAGATTAGCCCACCTCCCTGTTGGGCGTGTGGGTCCCAACCAGTTTTGCTGGGGCTCATTGTTGTACTACTGCTGCCCTTACAGAACCTCTGTTCTCTCTCTCTCTCACTCTCTCTCACTCTCAAACACACACACACACACACACACACACACACACACACAACAACCACACACAAACACACACACACTTAATAAATGGCTGGGTCCCCCTCACTCGGGCCAGAGGAGTTGATGCTGGCCAGTTTATCTGATATATCATGGCAGCCTGCTCCGCTCTGCTCCACTGGACCCTGTCCAACACCTGTTCTCCCATCAGGGGATGTTGTGTTGGCGTGGCGTGGATATGCCACTGTACAGATTGGCACTGCCCAGTTGGGGCAGCGAAAGGATGAAGTATGAGATTCCCAATGACAAAATGTAAGCTGTAATTAGGAAGGAGGACCACAGTGGAAAACAGTTATGCCTTTTATAAATGCCCGCTGCATTTTATGATTCATATTATCATATCAAAAAGTCTTAAAAGCCTTAATAACCTAAAAATTAACCAATGAATCATAGATTAAATGGTCTTACTATTTTAGCAGATGGATGAACCATTTTAGCTGCGGCTGGATTTGAATTAGATGTGGGCGTCTAATTTGGCCTCCAGTTCTGCTCATCTGTTATCATATCAAATTATAAATGAATATTTCATAAGTTTTATTAGAAAAACTGATTTAGGTTTGCCTTTGTTGTCATCTGCTCATAAAATAGCCTCATTAGGGCAAATCTTCTGATACTGGGTTTGATCTAAATTACTGTAAATAAATCAGTCACATGAAGAAAGCGTAAGCTTTTTAAATTATTCTATTTTATTCATTTATATAATCATCATGCACATTTTAACAATCTAACATTAGTGAATGATTCATAGTTTTCCACCAACTTCAGTTTTCATAGTTCAACTTAAACTCTCATTACTTATCACAATTGTGCACAGTTTTGAATACCACTGATGTAAATAATGTAATAATGTAAACTTCAGGTACTTTTTCTCTTCCAAATAAGTATTGTAGATAATTCTTTAACAACTTATTTGACTGTCTAATTTTTCCTTCCTTGTGATATTCTAAACTGCAGAGCTGTGTCATCAGAGTTCCTCATCTCACACTGTATCTAATAAATCACTGACCACTCACATGTAATGGTCTTTTCTCTGACTTTAATTTGGTTCTTACTAAAAACAAAACTGACAGTGGCAGGTGAGAATACAGTAGGAGAAGTATTGGATGTGTATACGTAGACACACAACTTGGAATTTAAAGCGCTGGCATCCACCATGACCTAAAGGCCATGCAGTCTACAGTGACGTAAGGAGAGGATAAAACCAGTTATCATCCATGTGTTTCTATCAACATAACATGAAAAGCTTGGACTTAGTGGTTTAATGCCCCTTACATACTCACCTGTCTGCCTGCTGGTCTGTTGTGGCCACAGAGACATTCAGCACAGGGTTTGGAAAGTCCTCTTGTCCCATCAGCATGACAGGCTGCCGGGGAGAGAGGGCTGGTGCTCAGTGAGAAAGGAACAGTCACACAGCTGTGTAGGTGGGTTCTGTCCACCTGGTGTGTGTGCTACCCTTGTCACATATTCATAATTTTGCCCATGTCAGTGGAAACAAAGAAAGGGGTTATTTGATGGTCGGTTTTCTTTTCTTTTTTTTTACTCTTAGTAGAATCAGGTTTGCCTTTCAGGCAGAGATGGAACTTAATGGTCGTCTCATATGTCAGAGGACAATGATTAAATGTGCCTTAACTCTAAAAAATATTGGAAATGATCATGACAAAAACTGCATCACGAGCTAGTTGGTGTAAAATAATAATCAATTATCACCTTTTTTGACCATGTTTAATTTTTGGCTACACATCACACCACATACAATATCAACTTAAAAATTGGTTAATTTACACCACCTGCCCACAGACACCTTGATTTAAATTTTGCAGGCCAGTTAGGATATATCAAATCTCAAGATTTAACTAAAGATTGAAAGTTATCACATAAGTCAATGAAAGTACAATTTTTATCAGTTGTGTTAGCATAAATATGGTAGCAGTACGGTCTTACTATAGAAAACTAATTTGATACAGGTTTTACAATTAAACAATTTGACTACTCAGCATCTGAAGGTGAAAAGATGTTTTATTTTGAGATTACTGCGATAATTAGCATATTCCCTTTCCTCTCTCTCCTTGTATACTGTAAGTCCACTTTTAGTCCACTAGAGGGAGACAGATGTCTACAAATGACCACTGTCTGAGTGGCATCAGAGTAAAGAGGTAAACTTTTGCATTTGCTCACATTTACACTTGAAGTTTTAGTTACTTCAAAGTGTTTTCCAAAGAGAAGATGTGTTTAATGTGTTTTTCTTTTGTTTGTTTGTTTTGGGTTTTTTTTTGTGTGCTTTCCTTATCTAAATCAAGGGTATCATATCCACTACAGACTATAAAACCCTGAGACAATTTTGTAATTTTGGACTATTCAAATAAAATTGACATTATTTATTGTAATGTCCAATTCATGAAAATAGAATTTCCTCCATATAAGAAAAATGGATTAAACAAAAAAAAGAAGCTAAAACTAATGCTTTGAAATATGTAAAACTAATTTTATTCTCATTTAAAGCCTACAATACCTGGCATAGGCAACATTAAAAAGTCTTCAGGCAGCTACTTGATTACCTACACTGAATATGCACCAATTTTCTGCTGATGTGCTCAACTCACATCCCTATTGTATAATTCATATTTCAAAAAATATTTAATAAGATCCATAAGCTTTCTGATCTGCTGATAATTATTCTGACTCATACAGTTTCTACTGTAATTGGGATGTAAGTGTGTTACTTCATACCGTTTCTGGTCTGATGGCCTTCACATGGTTGATTCACTCTTAACTTCTCATTTAACTGGGACAAAACTGTCAATTGTGTTCAGTGTTAGGTTATAAGAGAAAAACTACACAAGATTTAATTCAATTCAATTCAACTTTATTTATGTAGCACCATATCATAACAGACGTTATCTCAGGGCACTTTTCATATAGAGCAGGTCTTGACCAGACTCTTTATAGTTATTATTTACAGAGACCCAACATTTCCCCCATGAGCAAGCATTTAATTTCGATCATCATTAGTTTGTTTCCTTTGAAAGATTGCTTTATTAGTCGTTTAATCTGCCCCTTAAGTGCTCTATTGATTTAATATTTGTTTTATTTAACAAAATCACTTTCCCAAAAATCACTTTCCCAAAGTGATTTTGGTAGATCAAATTGATTTTGTTAGATCGTTTGTGTTTTATTCGAGCAAGGCGTATTTTTAGCAAAATGATCAGTAATTTTCTTTCCATAAAAATGTCTAAAAAAAAAAAATGTTGCAGATCAATTCCCTGTTGTCTAATTGATTAATCTACTGATCACGGTAGTCGATCATTCGTGTCGGCCCAGACCAAGGAGTAACAACATGATGCTCACGACAAAGGCCAGAGACCAACTAGATCCGGCTGCTGGTTAAAGTTCGCTCTTTATTATTACTTAGTAAATGCGTTGCGTGACGAGCACGCACGTCTAATGCGTCGCTTTTGGTTTTCAGTGACATTTCCCCCCAGCGTTTCTGCTCTTTGATCGTGTTAAACAACTAACACACGACAGGATCTTAATTCTAAAGAGTGAGACGAGTAATAATAAAACAAAAAAAAAAACAACAAAAACCCGCAGAAAGCTGCGGACGAGGAGCCAACCACCGGTCGGACCGTACCATTACGGCGGAGGAGGGGGACGCGTGGGGGCGCGGACGCGGCCCTCCCGCGGCCGCGGACCGGAGGCTACACCCAGCCCCGGCACTTGTCGAGCGCCCGTGACATGGGGACGGCGGCTCGGACCAGCGTGCGGGATCCACGCGAGTAGTCAGGGGCTTTGTCCCGCGGGGCTCCGGAGGTAAGTGGCCCTTGTGCGGCCGGGGTCTCTCCTCCAGGTAGAGCGCTTCACCTTTACCTCCGCGGCGATGACGAGCGACGCTTCGCCGTTTGCTCGGTCGCTGCTGATGCGATTTGGAAATAAAGAGCGTCGGCGGCGTCTCGGGAGGCTTCGGCTGCTTTTCACCCGATAACGGGACTGTTTTGCGAGGAAACGCGCTTTTTCCCCACTTTGTCCTTATTCGTCCTCGTAGTCGCGACGCTCTGAGGGACAGTTACCTTTGTTATGCGGAGTTTGGGAACCGTGTGAACACCTTCATTCTTCCTCGTGGCTCTGCGTTTTCTCAAAGCCTCGTTAACGTGGTGTGAACCGGCCACATGCGAGGCTACACTGATGTGTGACTTAACAGATGACTCCCGTGGCTGTTGTTATATAAATGTTTTGCTGGTCTAAAGTCATATTACCAATACAGTTTTTAATTCACAAAAAGATATTTTCATCATGCAATGTTGACTGTTATACAGAAAGGTTAAAGTTGTGTGTTCCACTTTGTAGCAAATTTTATGATTATTAAGAGTAATTTTTTTAAATCATCTGTTTATCATCAACAACTTGGCACCACGTGATGAACCAGAGTGATAGTTTCAAAGTTTTTTCAACAGATAATTTGGTGTCTTGAAAAGTAGGATAATAATGATCAATTGATTAATGATTAATTAATCAATAATTATTTCATAGACAAATTGGCCACGGTGTTTATGAAGTAAAGCAGTATTTTGTGCCAAAAAATTTGTTAAACGTACAGACAGATATACAGAGTTGATACAGTCAGTTGGTGTGTATATACAATTTGAGCCCGGCCCTCTGTTTCTGTGCTGACTAATTCTTCTGCTTATAGCAATTGATGCTGAGTTGTGTGTGTGAATTTTACCCCATCTCCTCTGGCTAATCTTAAGTTTAATACATTTTAAATTACAAAGACACTGCTTGATGTAGCTCACGATGAAGGATCTTTCCACTCATGACAAAGTTTATGTTTGTAAATTGTCCTGCAGCTAAAATGTTTAAAACCCCATCTAAGGTACAGTTTCCGGCAGATTTGCATGCATGTAGACAACACAAGTTTTGCAGGAGTCATGCAAGATAGAGAGAGCAGAAGAAAAAAATCTGCTCAAGGACATGGAGCAAGATAGTGAAGCAACGGGCTTCACTACTACAGACTTACAGTGTTCAGGGAGTTGGAGCTTTGTTGTGCCTTACAACTATTTCGTTACACTAACTAAAGCAGTATGTAGACTCACACTGCCAGTATCCTGCAAACAACATACTCTATTGTCTCACTGTGTTGCACAACCAGCAAGATCTTCCATGTGGTGTTATAACATGCTGGACAAATTGACAGTAAAGATGGCCAGTTTATATATATATGTGTGTGTATTTGAAGAAAACTTATTGTTTCTAAATGGACCGTGTCAGTGATTTTAAACTATATTTCTGCAGAGCTGACTGGTTAGCTTAGTGGCTCAGTTCAGCGTGTGGATGAATGTGTGCATGTGTAGCTGAATGGCTGTCTGAGGGGTTGCCCGAGCAGTTGGCCAGTTGGCTGGCTGGCCATCGACCCAGTGTCTGTTGTGCAAACTGAATGAGAGCATTTGCTGTGGGTCACTGGTCAGTGATGAGCCCATCCAAGGGGTCCACTTCTATGTATGTGTGTGTGTACAACTGACATCCCTTTGCACATTTGTTTGGCTGTGGGTCAGCGCTCAAAGAGCATCTGCAAAGCTGGGAGTTCTTCTCTTTTAACTCTTTTAACCGTTCAGGGCTGAAAGAGGTGCTGCACTGACCAGCTGATACTGCCTGACATTCCTCTGCCTTATCTCCTTCTCACACACCCGTGTACAAACACTCACACACACAAACATAACATTACCACTCAGAAATATTTTTTGTTCTTTGTGTGTTTGCATCAGTCATATTTGTATGCATGCACTCACTTAACTGGGCATGTCTGCATGTGTCTCTGTAATATGATCTTCTATTGGAGGTGCCAGAGTGGAGGTTGTAGACCACAACCCTGCCTGTCAGACTGCACAAAAAGAAATAATAGCAGGGATGCTGCATTTGTGTGTGTGTGTGTGTGTGTGTGTGTGTGTGTGTGTGTGTGTGCGTGTGTGTACGGCTGGTATGTGGGCCTGGCCAGCAGAGAAAGAGCCTGGGGTTCTTATCTGACCTCTCCCAGGATGACCTTTCACCCCTCAAGACAAGCCCTTTTGTGTCCACTGAGCGAGAGCCCATGGGTGAACGTGCATGTGAGTGCGTGTGTGTGTATCTGCATATGTTTGTGTGTGTGCATGTGTGTGCATGTGTGTTTGTGTGTGTTAGAGAAGTATAGGCCACATCAAAGTCTTACTTAAACATTGTTATCTGCTCACCTTTGACCTTGTGGTCATGAGACATCCCTCAAACTAATACATTCACGCTCTCAAAGCAGAGACCTTATATGTGGGTTTGCATAAATTAGCAAGGAGCTAAGCAGGACATATTGCAAGGGCTGATAGTAAGTATGTAGGCACATTACCCATTACATCTCTTCCTAACTCTTTCTTCTATATAAGAAATCTTTGTAGAATTCAGTAAGATTAAAAAAAATTATTTTACCTCAACGAGTTCATAGAAAGTTAACAATCGTGTCGTCATTCTTAGTTTGTTTCTGTAGATCGGCTACGTTAAGTTATAATTTAACAGTAAATCGATGGTATCCTGAAAAATTATTCATTTAAAAACAACTTAAAAGTTTTAAAATTGTTCTAAAAATCTGTAGTTTGGCAGCATAATTTGAGTTTTGGAGATCATAGTTTAAAGGGCATTCTGAGTACAGGTTTGAATGTGTGAGGTTGTGTATTTGAGGGTGGTGTGGTGGTGGTGGTGATATTGGGAGGGGGATCCAGGGCTTCATAAAACACCACAATAGTGTCTCTCCTCCCAGGGTAAAAAAGAGATGTGGGGGGTGACGGGGTGGGAGGAGGAAAGATCAATGAGGCTTCCTGAAAAGTTCCACATACTGCTTGTTTCTCTCATCTCTGCTCCTTGTCTTCTTTTATGTGCAACAGGTCTCTAGGCTTTAATTAGGGACAGATATTCCTTAAAAATAAATCCAGGTCATGTATAGCCTGCAGGACTATGTGCAGCCAGATATTAAAGATTGAGATTGGCTTTTTGACTGAACAATGAAAATCACAGCAGGAGGCTCCTTTGTATGCTTCCTTACAGCCCTCAGATTTTAAAGCACAGTAGTTGACATAGTAGACAAATGCACCTGTCCCTACTGTTCCCTGTATCAGTGCGTGCAGAAAATTCTCTCGTTGATGTTGTACAAGAATAATACAAATTAAATTTGGATGAAAAGCTGTTTTCTTTACAAAGTGGCTATGAGACCACACAAGATAGCTCAAAGGAGAGCAACATCATTATTTTTTATTTTAGGCCTACCCCCTTAAGGAAGAGCAATAGTAACTATGCAATAAATGCATCTAAAATGGATTCAGATTTAGACCCAATTATTCGTTTTTTGATTAACAGTTGGTCGGAAGTTAAGGATTTGGTCAGGATTCCATTAAAGGTGGAATACACCTCTCTGCTTCTGTCTCCTCCCTGTTTCCCTCCCTGTCTCCTCGTTCTCTGGTTGTAAAAAGATCAGTCTACCCTTTGGTTGAAGGTGTGATTACTTCCTCTCAGTGCCGGCTGTGTTATGACAGGGCTTTTTGTCTTCCACCCTCTGTCTCTCTACAAAGTGGTGCAAAGCATTAAAAGTCTGCACTGCCTCTTTACATATGAAAGCAAGTAGGGTGAAGGTGGCTGGTAAGGTGCATGTGTGTGAGAGAGAGAGAGAGTTTGTTTGTGAGTGTTTTTTATCTTGAAGATGCCTAGAGAAAATTTGTATTTTGCTCGTAGCATCTGTAGCTGAGGGTGTGCTTTAAGTTTTTCTACAAAACAGATATTTTAAAGTTTAAGGCTCTAACAAGGCTTTAAAGGAGCCCTGAATCCAGCATTTCATTTTTTGACAAAAAAATGGTGTTTGTTCAGTCCTAGTGCGGTTTGCTAATGTTATCTCTTACTTTGCAGGAGGGCCATTTTTGGCTTCATTGTCCAAATTTTAATTTAATTAAAATTAGAATTAAAATTTTATCAATTGATAAAAAGTTTCGAATGCTTTGTTTGAAACAATGAACAAATTGGTTTTTTTCTTTAAAATAAATTATATTTATTTTCATTATTTTTTATAATCATATGATTTTATTATAGTTACTTTCCCTCAGAATTCAAGGATATATGAGCCTTAGAGGGTTTTAAACAGATTTAATACTAGCCTACTATCAAAAGCGGTCATTTAAAAGATGATCATTAAAGAGTAGTACTCCTCTTGGTTTTTGTTTGTTTGTTTGTTTGTTTTTTTGTTTTACGATTGTTGATCACTCTGTAGACCTACTTTCCTGGTTGACCCAGGGGTCAGGTGAGGTGGCGTACCTACATACTGTATTTATATTCTCTGTTACATTACCTACAGTGGTTAAGGAGATAAAACCTGAATAAAGCACAGCTCAGAAATCATACAAATGTAGAGCCATGTAGAAGAAAAGACTTGTTTAAAGAGTATATATTAGGTTCATATTTCCTTGGTCTTATTGTTCCCTGTTTCCTGCAGAATAATGATAAAGAAGTTTAAATTTAAAAAAGTCTTTAACCTTGAAATTAAATACCTAATGTAAGCATTTCAGTTTTTTAGATATTTAATGTGTGACATTGTAATTTAATGCATCATTGTGGAGACAAAGCTTTGTTTTTCATTAATTTATACACCTTTAGTGCTGGTCTTTGACTAAGGTTTTCTTCAAGTTAGCCTTTTACTTAAATGCTATTGGTTACAAGACTTCTGGTTTTGAAACAGTCAAAGTCCTCACTCTGCCAGGAAGCTGTGTTCCTGCTAGCCTGTAGTGAATGACACAAAAAGCTTTAGCTCTGTAATCTGAAAGCCTGCTAAACTGCAGGCTTCTGACTTGACAATGAGTCTAATACTATGAGGTTGGTCAGGCATGTGTAGCTTCTTGTCTGTGTGGTAACCAGCATATGGACAGTCAAAGGTTTAGAGAGGGGGGATTAAGTTGGGGTAACAACCCAACCTTGTTATTTTCTTCTGCATTGACCCATTTTGTTTGCAGTACAACACATCTTTCGTTCAGACAGATATCTGCTCCTAGACCTTAGTCAATTTTTAATACACATCCACTGAGTGTTTTATTTTTGTGTAAGCAGTGATTGTAATTTTGAAAAATACAGATGGCAGCAGTGAGATGCACTACACATGTAGAATTACTTACGTTCTCATCTGTTTGAGAGCGGATGATAGAGGCAAACCAGAAGGAGAAGAGAGAGTCACAGAGAGAGAAAGTAGAAAAGTAGAAAAACAGTCAGGGGGAGTAGAGTCTAGGTCAGGGTGCCCTGACTCTGTCAGTAAGGCGGGTTTTATGGCATGCTGTCTGGACAGATGCAATCTTCCAGTAACCTCTGTTTGTGTGTGGGCCTGCATCCCTGTTTCTGTGTGAACAGATTCATATCTGGATTTCAGTGTTTGTGTCTGTTCACGTGCATAATGTGCAATGGTCGGGGAGTGCATGTGCGTGTATGTTGCTTAGATTTGACAGTATTAGGCTACAACTAGTACTATATTAGTTCTGACTGTCAGAGGGATTCAGCAAATGTAAACAACAAACTTCCAATGCATATTGTCTTTTATCAAATAAATTATCCTTTAACTGTGACAGTTTTTTTCTACTTTTACCCCTTTCGCCAAGGCAAGTATTAGAGATATTACTGTGATAGATTCTGTTTGTCTTGTTTCATTCTAATGCTGAACTGACACTACTTTAATATTAAACTATACAGCATAATGGAAATTATGAATCTGCTCTCACAGTGGCTGAACAGTAAAAGTAAAACTGGGAAAACACATTTGGGCTTTGGTAAATGTAGAATGCAAACAAAAACAAAAAGTACCAGCAGCTTGCATGTATCTTTTGGAATGTCCAGTAAAATGTGGCTTTGTTTTTGCAGGACACCAATGGGGAACTCTTATGCAGGCCAGCTGCGAACCACACGCTTCGAGGAGGTTCTCCATAACTCCATCGAGGCATCACTGAGGTCGAACACTGTAGTTCCCCGACCAGTCTTCTCACAGCTATACCTCGAGACAGAGCAGCTATTGGCACATGATGGTGGGTTGCATGTGCGTGCAGGCAGTGTGATATTGACTCCACTACAATAGTGTAATAATTTCCTAAAAATATCTCATATTTTCGTCTCATATTGCTTTTGAATGAACTCTAGGATAACTAGCAGGATAACTTGAAGCAAAATCAGCTTGCAACTCTTGCTAAGTGGCACACTTTGTCTGAATTTCCACCAAAGTTTAATAAGATGCTCTCAACACCTTTGCTGTTCACTTACACTCTGTTGAATCTGTTTCTTGTTTACCATTAAAATTGCCTGTTTTCATCTACCTCCCCAACAGGCCGTACAGAGAATGATGATGAGGATGAAGAAGATGGCTCAGAGTCTAACAGCCCCCCAATACCCTACCAGATGAAGCCCCCTCCTGAGGGATGCTGCACCACAGATGGTTTGTACACATATATGTATGTTCTCATAAAATGAGGCAAAGTAATTTCAAAGACATAGAAAATTCGTCTTTTCCTCCCCATAGGTTTCTGTCAGGCAGGCAGGGACCTGCGTCTGTCTTCACTGGCATCAGATCCATTGGATGTCCCCCCTGGGTTCATGTTGGTTGGGATAAAATCCCCCTCACTCCCTGAGACCTTGCTGGTGTGCGCTGTGGACCGCCGCTTCCTGCCGGACGAACGGGGTCGCAACGCTCTGCTGGGTGAGGCAGGAGATGTATACAGGAAAACATCATTGCTGATTGTTGAAAATGAACAAAACACCTCTGAATGTGGTGCTTTCAGGGCTGAAAAAAACACCTTCGTAACATTATCCAGTCAGTTACATGTGTGTTACTGTAGAAACACATAAAACACATCTCCCAATGTCTTGCATTTTCTGTATATGTGCTCCCTCCAGGCTTCTCAGGGAACTGTATGGGCTGTGGAGAGAAAGGTTTTCGTTACTTTACAGAGTTCTCCAACCACATTAACATGAAGCTCAGCACCCAGCCCAAGAAACAGAAGCACTTGAAATACCATCTGTACCGAAACAACCAGGGCATGCTGGTGAAAGGAGCTCCCATCTGCTGGAGGGGACACGGTAAGAGATGGATACATTTTTTGTATTTCAGCAGGTCATTCTAAATGTCTTTTTTTTTTCTTGAATGCAATATACTGCAGTCAAGTAGATTGTGTGCATGGAGGCAAACAAGAAGCATGGGTAGGCCTATTTGATACTATGGTGGGACAACATAGTACAACATGTACTGGGCATACATAACCGATCACTCAATATGGGTGGAGATGCACCACCTGGAGAACCTGTGGAAACAGGGTGGGGTCAGGAGAAATCCACTAAATCCACTAAACTATATATGTTTTCTGAGGGTGTATTAGAGGTTTTTTGCAAACATATCTGATTACTGATGAGCTGATGGCTTAGCATTAGAGGAGAGAATCATTAAAAAAAAACAGTGTGGTATAATACTACTGTGGCTAAGAACACTCATTTATCATTATTTATAGCAGCAAGGTGTTGTTTTTAGAGACTGCAAGGGAAAAACATTGCCACTTTCAGATGGCTATATGGATAAGTTATTTAATTGAAGGGAAAGGCTTCATACATACAGGCATGGATGCTAGGGAGAGTCAGGTGTTTGTCATACTCTGCATTCATTGCATTACTGCCACAATTTGGAGGAAAACTAATATTTAGTCATATTGTTATTGAACGATGTTGATTAAAAAGAGACACACAAGCAAAAATATATATAAAGGGTTTGGGCAGGATGTCAAACACCTCACCAATTCACAAGCACAGTTTGCACATAAGGACTGAGGCTTTTATCTCCAATTTAGGCCCTGTATTCCCCTTAAAAAAAAGATCTCAGAATGATCCAGAAGCTATGAGTGTACAGATCTGGCCAGATGGAAAGGTAGTAAAGCCTTAAGGACAGGTGAAAAGTGAGAATACGGAGTGTATGCTACCGCCACAGCCTGGAGGTAACCATTTCAAAGTAAAATTATGTCTACGGACACCACCTGGTGAAACAGCGTGTGGGAAAAGACACAAACCCCAGAGATATTGTATCTTCACAGTGTTTCTTTCCTCTTCCTGTTATTATAACTTAATTCTTAATTCTTTACTCCTGTTCCTTGGGTGAGAGTGAATCTGAAGAATCTAGTGTTAAACAAGTTATCTACTGTGTCCGTCTTCTACACAGAGTCAATCTTAAATTCCATGCATCCAGTTATTCATTTTCCCTCGTTACTCTTCTGCTTACAAATTAACTTATACAAAACCAGAGTGTGCAGTAGTGAGTTATCTGTTTACATCAGACCATATCCTAAATCTGAGTGGGTTCCAGGCTTTACCCAAACTCAAAGTTACTCAAAGTTAACCAGCTAGTAATTATTTCCTGCTTGGAACAGCATCTTATATTACTCAAGAGCTTTCTCATATAGTATGTATGCCCAGACACACACATACACACACACACACACACATAACACACACACATGCACAACAAAAAGGTTATTATGATAACCTCGTTATTCAATCTTCCTGGATATCAAAATACTTAGTTCGTGTGTCTGTTTGTTTCAGATGGCAGGATGAGACAGATGGCGTCCAGCCTCTCAGAAGGCCACGTGACATCTGATGATCAGCCACCAAACCTGGCATCACAGATTCCTGGCAGCTGCGCTGGTAACAGAAAACACGCATAAATGTAGACACACTTGAATATCAAACTCAAAAAAACACCAAGACATAGAAGCCTCCTTATGGTTTCAAACAGAATACAGTACAGCATCTAGTTTACCACAAAGATTGTTGATACACCCCTGTGTTTCGCAAAAACTAGCAGTAACAGAATGAGAAAGCCGTAAATAATTATCACAGTGATATTTATGATGTGTCATGAAAAGACACAGTAATTAATGTTATTAATGTCATTTTTGTGTCTGCATACAGCGGGATCACAAGTGGACCCTGTTGGACCTCCACAAATAGCTGACGTTTCCCACTCTCTGACAAATGGCAACCATGCTGTTCCCTCAATCACCCAGCCGCCTTTAAATCAATCAGGGCCCGGGAGACCCACGGTTACAGGTATTCTGTGTGCACTTTGGGACAATAGCTCTATAATACATTCAGCATCAAGAAAGATATGTATAAATGACTTTTTGTTTGACAAGATTTTATTAATTATGTCAATTGAGTTATGCTCAATACCAGTTATAACTTTAATATAAGCAAGAAAACCCTGTGAATGTGTTGACATGACAGTGAACTCATCATTATCAGGGTTCAAAGTCCACCTAAAATATGACTATTGTCTTAAACCCAACAGAAACAATATTTATTGTCTTTTTTTCCTAAAAAAAATTACACCAGCAATATATATAGGACTATATAAGACACAAGATCTATTTCATAAACCCAAACACTGTGAATGAGACAGTTTTTGTTGTTGCAAAATAGATTCCTCAATACTGACTTTCATTAAAAAAAAACAACTTTTGTGAAATGCAAGTAGTCTTCAAAAATATGGTTTTGATTATTGGGGAAAAAGCCCCTCCCCTGTGTTGCTTCCACCTTTGAAAGGGACAGCTCCTGCCACATGCAGCCCAAACAATCTGTGTGTGTGGGTGGGGGGGGGGTATGTCTGCGTGGGTTGTCGTTATAACACCCCTGCTATACAGGAGCCAGCAGGCTCCATTGTGTGTTGGGGGTTGTCCTTTGTTTTCTCTTCTTTCATTTGCCAACACTTGGGGCACTAAATGTCTCCCTCTTTCTTTTCTCTTCTGTCTGTCTTTCTGTCCTTCTCCCTTCCTCTCCCTCTGTGTGTCACCTCTATAAACCAGGGTTGTAAAATTCCTTCTCTGTCTCTTTTTTCCTGCTGTCTCACTGAATGAAAAGCTTCCTTCCTGTCAATGTTGTCTTTTTCTCATGGCCCTTTTACAAAGTGGATCTTTTATGTCTCTCCATTACTGTCTTTCAACAGAAAGTTGAGATGAAGAGGAAGTTGGATTAATATACCACTAATTACAGCTTTTTTTCCATAACTGTATCAGTGCAAGTCCATCCTAAAACATCATTTAAGTGTATCTTCTCTGTGTCTTGCCGGTTGTTAGAAATAGAAAAGTGACTCTTCTGCTAGCCAGAAAAATTGTTCTTTCTTATTATTCTTGCTCAGTTTCGTAAGGTTATATAAGTTGTAGAACAATGTGATAGTGAAAAACCAACAAAATAAGTAAACAAATAAAAAAACTCAACAAATAAAATTGCTGTGACAGTGATGTGCAACAAAAAGACCCCTTACCTGAAAAAAATATTTTAAATTTAGATTATAGAGTACAAAATTGGAGAAAAATGCTCTTAGTAGCAAGCTCAGTTACTTGTCAAAAACAAAAAATTTTAAAGTTAATTTTGTATGTAATTTTGTCTTTCTTCTCCAGGGCCACATGCAAATGCTGGACCCCCAAAAAAGAGACACAAGGGCTGGTCGCCTGAGTCATCTGCCAACAGTCTGCCAGAAAGCACTGTGAAGACACCACCATTTTCATCAGCCTTATCAACATTGTCAATGTCTGCTGCTGTAACAAAGAGAACCAGATCAGGTAAAAATAGGAGGAGATACATAAAAGGGGGTAGATGATAAAGGGGGAAACATGAGAGAATGATGTTGTAGCAGATATTTGATTGATGCTAAATTTGTCAACAAATAGTTGTGTTCTACTCAATATGTTTGTGTGTGTGTGTTGATATGGAACTGTATTTCTGTGTCTCCTTACCTGCTATATCCAGAGGCTGCAGCCCAGCTGAGTTCATCACAGGGGTCCTCAACCCAACTTTCTCCTCCAGGGCTTTCTGTTACCGTGCCTGATCAGCTGCTACACACCTGCAGACTGCAACCTGTCATCTTCAAAGGTTAGAGGAGAAGTTATATTAGTTCTTTAGAATGATAAAATGCAGCCTTTCTGCTTTTCTGCTGTCAGACATACACAAAAGAATACATTGCCCCACCTACAGTGCAGTGCATGCAGTGGTAGACTACAGGTTCCACATGATACTTTGCACCTGAGATAGAGTTGGCTAACTAAGCAGTCAGAGTCATTGTTGACTAGCTGGTTTGAGATGAACATTTTCCACCCAGCTGTTAGTGCTGGACTTTCGCAAGCAGGTGAACAGGTGAGGTTTTCAGTAACCACCCAACAGATGGCCATTTTAGTTCGCCTCTCCTCACAGGTTAGAGGTCAGCCAATGCCCAAGGCTGTTTCTCAACCTTTCTCCGGTCCTCCTCATCCCTTCCCCTCCACCCTTTTCACCCCTTTGTGTCACCTGTCAATTCATCCACCTTCCTTCTCTATCTTCTAGCCATTAGCCACGTTCTATATCTAGTCTATGTACTTTCACCCTTTTCTCTTTTCTCTTTTCACGTCCTATTCATCACCTATCAGCTCTTCACCAATCACCGACCTCTTTGTTTCCACTTTTTTTCCCCCACTTTGACTGTTCTTTGTTCCTCCCATCACATATCCCCATCCCTACTATTAGCCCTCTCTCTCTTTGGAATAGATAGAGCGTCATTTTCCCACCACTTGATCCTGTACAACAACTGGTGACTATTTGGATTTGTTCAGGGTATGACTTTTGTAGTTACTGAAACAAACACAGTACGCCTGTGAAGAGCAAAATAAATTCAAACACAAGACGTGCTAAAATATATGTAGCATTTATATATATATATATATATATATATATATATATATATATCTATATATATATATATATATATATATATATATATATATATATATAAAAAGCAAGTGACAGCTTTAATGACATAGACGAAGATGTCTGCTTTCTGTGTGTGTGTTTTTGTGTTTTGTTTGTTTTTCTAGAGCTGCTTTCTGTGTGATTGCACTGTCATCTCTATCCATTGTAATTGTGTTATTACATAATGTCATTAAGTTTAGTGTACTTTTGGTCCAAAGGAACAAATTTTTCCCATGAAACTAAGTTGGGAAAAGTTTGGGGTTAAGCATCTTGCCCAAGGGCACCTCAGAATGCATCTAACAACTGAGCCACAACCAACCCTAAGGTGTCCTCTGCCACCACCATATTTTCATCTGTTTTATCTGTCTACCTCTCATTGACACAGGTCATGGCCTACTCCCTCAGCTGACGGGCAATGTTAGCGAAGTGCTTGTCAGTTCTCTGCTGCAGAGTTGTTATCTGAGCTCCCAGACACTCCCCAGAGTCTACCAGCACTATGGACCATCACCTATTCAGCCACTGTCCACTGAGATGCAGATTCTACTCACAGTCTACTACCTTGTTCAGCTAGGTCAGTTTAAAACCCTCTTCCAGAATAAAGGCTGTAATCGTACACGGTTCATTAGGACTGCAGAGACGAGGCAAGTGATGGATTCTTCATGATATCATTGCTGTGCCCCATAATGGCCACTAGGGGGCAGAGAGTTAATAAGTCAGTGAATAAATTAATGATTATGTGAGTAACTTTATGGATTAAAAGTGATATTTTTTATTTTAAAATGTTATTTTGTCAAAACCACTCATTCTCACCCAGTCTATGTAGTCCATAGTCTTAAAAGCCTGCTAATTCTAGCTTTTGTAGTCTATAAGCTAAAAACTTAATCTATCGAACTACTGAATGCTCTTTTAAATAAAATATGTAACTATTCCTTTGTCTTTGTCTCCAACTAAATTCCCAAGGCCCAGACCAAGTGCCCCTGATTGAGGACTTGGAGCAGATATTCATGAGGTCATGGAGGGAGTCTCACCTCAGTGAGATCAGACAGTACCAGCAGCCTCAAACACCAGCCCCCCAAGGGAGGCACTATGGCATAGAGGTGAGAGAGCATCTGAGAGGTGTCCTATTGTCAAATGTTTGAGTTTGAATTTAGGAAAGAAAGAAAAATGAAAATACAATAAGCAAATGCCTCAACACATTTTAAAATCCTGGTATTTAGGGGACCTTACGTTCCACATTTATGTGTGACTCTTTTCCAACTTCAACCCAGTAGCACCACAGAAAGCATCACTCTATTTCTCAACAACATGAAGCTTATTAGCACAGTGAAACTTTCATTTCTAGAGTCATTGCTTTACTCTTTGTGGGGCATTATACAGAAACAAATACTAATGACAAAACAGAATAAGACGATCAAAGTGCTCATCTCTTTTTACCCTGTCTCCAGGCCTCCTCCACCCTGCCTGGGCTCCCCCAGCACCTCTGCTTACCTCCCCAGAGCCAACAACCCCTGACTCCCAGCCAGCTTCCCTGGCTTGCCCAGCTGGCTGCGTCTTCTTGTGGAGAGGGCGTCGTAGTATTCGGGGAGCAAATCAGATCTTTGGCCCAAGGCCTCCAACAAACGTTCAGCAGGCTAATGGAAGGACAGCTTGAAAACACCAACTATGTGGTCATTATTGTCACTGCAACAGGACAGGAAACACAGTCCTGTGTGGTAGTCACAGGTAGGAGCAGGTTTCTGTATGCATACATGAATGTTTCCAAGTGTTGAGATATAAAGAAAAACATTACAGCAGATTTTAATTCTTTGCATTTTTGTGTGCATTGCAGGCAAACATCAATGCCGTGCCTTGGCAGAGAGTATATATTCTCCCAATGAGGGCCTGAAAGAAATCAACCACCAGCTCTCCACTGGTGTTGCCCAGGAACTTATCCACTTCTGCAATTCACTTGGACAAGGTATTATTACAGTCTGCCTTTTGGTGTAGATGCACATTTATGTGTTCAGTACAGTGTTCTTTGTGTTGTGTAGTCATAGTACACTAACATGTTGTGTGGCTTTCTGTCTCTCAGATGGTGATATGGATTCCCTCCTGGATAGCGCCACTCTGGACAGCAATGAACCATCTCCTCTATCAAGCAGTCAGGAATCAGCTGAAGACAGAAGTCTCAAAGGCACACACAGTCCAAAAGATTCACTCACCAAGTGTTCCAAAGGCTCACCTGGTGTTAAAGAGAGAGCTTCAAGTCCCAAAGAAACTTGTTCAGGTAAGACACACAAAGGTTAATGTGTATATTATATTGAATGCATTTCCTGATCTTAGTAGTGCTTGGACAAGATGATCAAATATTCTCTTGAAGCAGATGTCATTTACAGGTTATGTCAGGTTTTCCCACAGCTTTAATTCATACTATTTCATAGTTACAAGCTTCACATTTCTACCTAATAGCAGTGCTTGCTGCTGCAACTCTTCCCTTGGATCAGTATAATTTAATGTGAAGAAGGAACCTGAGGTTACATCTGCATGTGTGTCCATTCCTCCTGTAGTCATGTGGACAGTTGAGACCAGGAAAATCATAACGTTTAAAAAAAAAAAAATCTTTGATTGAGTATGATATGACTTTGTATTTGTGTGTGCGTAGAATATTCTGTGGAGTGGCGGGAGGTTCGTCCGATCCAGCTGGCAGTGGCTAGGAAGCTGCTGTCCCATGTTTGTGCTATAGCAGACTCGAGCACACAGAACCTGGATCTTGGCTCCTTCGACAGGGTCAGCTTCCTCATCCTAGTCCCACCCTCTGAGGTCACA
Source organism: Istiophorus platypterus (assembly GCA_016859345.1). Lineage (NCBI taxonomy): Eukaryota > Metazoa > Chordata > Actinopteri > Istiophoriformes > Istiophoridae > Istiophorus > Istiophorus platypterus. Next base: position 20,539,096 of record CM029118.1, read on the forward strand.
TTCCAACAGACTGTACTCCATCTCTGGAGCTCCGGTTAGTCACACAGACCCTTGTATTTTAAAACGAGATTGCGTGTGTGTGCCTGTAACATGATGTGTTTTGACGTTGACCTGTACCTCTCTCTGTCTTTGTATGTGTATCTTAGGTGTTCTTCAGGAGCTTGGGAGTTTAGACCAGGAGTGTGTGTCTCAACAGGACGCAGAGCGTTATGTGGTGAAGATGGATCAGAGCGCTCAGGCACGAATTGACAACCTCATTCAGGAAGCTCACAGCAACTCCTACACACTCTACATCCTGGTCCATGACCACGCACACTGGGATATTAGCAGGTTAATGTGAAAAGGAAAAAGAAAACTACAGATGATTGATGTGTTCCATTTTTGTTTTCCTGTTATTGTTGTTCCAGTGGAAGAACATGGTACAGCAAGAGTATCAACAAAGCAGTCAAATGTGTTTACTCAGTCTCTGTTTCCTTGTCTCCTTCTGTCTCTCAGTGCATCGTACAGCAGCTCAGACACTGGTATGGGCCTGGTGGACCAGTTGCTAAACTGCCGGCAGGTCAGAGATGCTCCAAACATCCTAATTCTCCATGTCACCTCCTTCCCCTTCGCTCTTCAGACACAGTACACCCGCATCAGCCCCTACAATGAGATCCACTGGCCCTCTGCATTCAGTAATGTATGATTCAACTCTGTGTGATACACGCTCTGCTTTTAGTGTTGTGACCTACATTTGTGTGCCCATAACATTGTTTGTCTGTGTCCCTAGGATGTGGACTTGTATCACGAGAGGACGCGGTACTTTGGTGTGTCCGAGCTTTTAGAGTCGACCCGTTCAGGGAGCAGCCTGCCTTTGATGCGTTATGATTCCTCATTTGAAAGCATGGCATCTGCCCTGGAAGAAAGGTAGCTCACAATCTACACAAACACCCTGCTCTTCACAAACACGTTTAAATTACTTGCAAGTTTACACAAAAATTCTGCAGGAAGCCTTTAAAATCTCTCACTCTCTCTCTCAGGTTCCCTAAGCTGCACAGTGCTGTGATCCGGACTACAGTCCTTATACAGCACTACAGCGTAGCTTTGATGGCTGCATCCAGTAGAATCAGTGGCCCCCACAATCTCCACAAACACACCTCTGTTGAAACCCTTGAGATTGTACAATCGCTGCTCACCGCTGCACAGCAATGTCCCGCCCATCATGGTCACATGGTCCTGCTGCGTATCCCCTCGTTTGCCCTGGCTGCATGGGCCCATCGGCGGCTATCCAGAGTGAGGAGGCAGCTGGGTCTGGAGGACAGTTTTGAAATCATACTTGGAAACCCCAACCAAGCTCTGAATATTGGACAGAACTTCATTGATCAGATCAAGGTGGGAGAGTGGTTCATAATATCGTGAAATATTGGATAAATCATTTTAACGATGCCTGAAAAATGTATAATCTCTGTGCTTGTGTTTGTGTGTGTCATGCAGACGTGGCTAAAGATCCAGGATTCTGACTGGGTTCCTCGTACCTACCTGGAGCTGGAGGCTCTTCCGTGCATCCTGATCCTGTCAGGAGCTGAGCCCCTGGGAGAATCACTGCCTAGGTACTCAAACTAAGTGGTGATCTTATCTCTCTAACTTCTGACTTCTGAATGTAGTTTCAAGTGTGTTACGGGCAAAAATAGGTTAGATGTGCAGCAACATGGAGAAATTTCAAGCTTCTACGACTATACACAAGTGATAATGAATGTCATGTGACTTACTTCTAACTACAGGTCACTGAAGTACTGTGATCTTCGGGTGATTAGCTGCTCTTACCTTCAGCGTACTACGCTTGAACAAGAGCTGGGTCTGGCTGCCTATCTAGTAAGGGCAGAGTCGCGACCCCCACACAACCCCGGCCCAGGAAGTGACCTGCTGGAAAGTGATGCTGAAAAACTCAGCAGCACTGACAATGAGGAAGAGGAGGGACAGGAGAACGGTAAGATGAGATCCACATGAACTTGAACTGTTCTTTGATATTTTAAAATGCGTGAAATGTCTAGCTCCTGTTTGAAGGGAGATCTTGCCTGATTTGGTGGCCAATCCGTTGTTTGTTACAACTCTCATTTTCCTCCCTCTATTTCCAGGTGGCTCCCCGCTTTCATCCAGTCAGCAGCTCCATTCATGCCCAGACAGTGGAGCTTTAGATCCCTTTTCTGCCCAAAGCACCACCTCTCCAAATGTACAGAAAGGGACCGTGTACACCATGCAATCTCCCTCACAGTCAGAGACTCAGTTTCAGTCCCAGACCTCATCACAGTCTTTTCTGTATCCTCAACCTACACCACACCACCAAGCCCAGCCTCAGGCTCAAAGTTATTCCCTGGCCCAACCTATCTCCCAGCTCCAGCCACAGCCCCAAATTCAGAGTCAAAATCAGCCATTATCTCAAACAACCTCCCAACTTTACCCCCAAACGCTTCTTCAGCCCCAGTCCCTTTCCCAGATGCAGACACCCAACCCTCAAACTCAGCCGCTTCCCCCAGCCCAGTCTCGTCGCCAACACTCCAAATCCACCTCCTCTGGCTCCTTGTCCCCACAAGCTTCCTCTCCTCACCTGAGCTGCTCCTGGGCGCGGGGAGTGAGTCGCCCTCCCTCCGTGCTCCTCCCTCGTGCCCTCTACGACATTATCACAGCCAGTGATAGCAGTGGGCTGCCAAGATGTACCTCATTCCTGCCACACATGTCTGTCGCATGGGCAAGCAGCTTCAGGTATAACTGACACAAATTTTTTTATGCCCAGGTTTATTCTGATCTTACAGGAAAAAAATGAATTCTAGAAGGTTAATTTCAGTTTTTAATTCATTGTGGAATTTTTTTATTATTTAATGGAAAAATAACAGTTGATCTGTGGGATGTTTAGAGTGGAGAAAAAAATGTTTTGGGTTTAAGAAGCATAGTATCAGAAGATTCCAACTCTGAACGGTAGATTTGAGGTGACTTGGCTGAAATAGGTCAGAGAAATGCAATTATCACTGATGACTTGTGTGCAGGCCCTTGCTGAGTAAGATGATGACATGCACAGAACAGTCATTGTATTACCGCCAGTGGACAGTCCCTCGCTCCTACCACATGGACAGCAGCAATCGCACTGAAGGACGAAGTGACAACTTTCACCCTCGCAGGCTGCTGCTCAGTGGACCCCCACAGGTATTTTTTGCATTTTTATTTCTATTTAATTTTTTTTCTTTTACTTAAACTCAAGCTATTTTATACTGTAAATTTACATTATTTTCCTTTTGTTTTTTTTCCCTGGTCAGGTGGGTAAGACAGGAGCTTACCTGCACTTCCTGGGTATTCTGTCGCGGATGCTTATAAGGCTAATGGAGGTGGATATATACGATGAAGAAGACATCAACTACAGTCAGTATATTTGCTGCAGCAGCCAAAATTTCTCACCTACATAATGAAAATTTTGGAGACCAGACTTTCTAAACACACTATTCTGATTCATTTTCCATATTTTCTACAGTTCCCATACCCTTAACCATTATTTTGTGTTTTACTCCTCTCAAGAGCAAATGATCCTATCTGGGATTTTGCCAGGATATGTCCAGAATAGATACTAATCTTTAATATTAACAGTGCTGTAAACTCATGTGCAATCTACAGACTTATAAATGTGTTTCGTAATCAGGTGCTCAGGCGGAGGGGGTGCAGTACCACCCACCCAATGCTCCCTGGCCCAACCCGGACATTTTGAAGACGATGCCCTTTGACTACAACATCCATGATCCCAAATATGATGATATCAGCGCTGTGTATTGCCCTGGATATAGACCCAGTGCTGAGGGTAAGCTTGGACAGTAAAACATACTGACACATAAGTCAATGTATGACACAGAACCACAATTTTAATCACAAAACATTAATTTTTTTCTTAACATTTTCCCTTAAACTTAACATTAATATTATGTTATAGTCCTAATCTGTCCATGCCTACGTTGTCTTCATAAGGAAACCCTGTGCGTCAAGAGGATGTGTACCTACGTAGGCGGACATCCAGGATCAAGCTGTCTAAATATGCAGCCTACAACACCTATCATCACTGTGAACAGTGTCATCAGTACTTGGGCTTCAACCCCAGATACCAGGTCAACATAACACATACAAACTGAGTCTTATAAATGACATATACGCTGCTTTTGAAACCTAAATGTGACAGTTCACTCTAATCATAATTCAGATGTATGAGTCAACACTGCATGCCTTCACCTTCACCCACCTGCTGCTCGGGGAGGAGATCCAGCTCTACTTCATCATCCCAAAGTCTAAAGAGCACTACTTCAGCTTCAGCCAACCAGGAGGCCAGCTGGAGAGCATGCGGCTGCCTCTCACTTCAGATTGGGTAAGTTCTCCTCCAGTGAAACCTGAACAACTGGATCTCCATTATTAGTATTTCAGGTATTTTTTAAAGTATTTGCTCAGTGCTCTTGATCCAGAATCTAATTATCCACTAGAAGAACGAGCTTAACTTCTATATCAGCACCACAACCGGTAGTGTTGGTAATAGTAGTTTATGAGGGTCATAGTCTTCGGGCCCTGACATTAAACGTGCCAAAATATCCCTATTACTGTTTATCTCACAGTTTTAAAGTTTAAAATCCCTCATGTTGAACTGTGTCTTCCTCTCTTCTGCTGTAATTACCAACTTTTGTGATAGGTAACATTTTCTTCAAAGATAATTAAAGCGGGTGCTTTAATTATCAGCCTCAAACTCAGTTCAATCCAGATTGAAGATTCAACCTAAACACTGATATCAGGAGATCTCGATTTCTTGTTTGATAGTAACTCTGTTTCTCTTAATCCCTATTAGCTACAGCCACAAATACCATAATAGCCTTAAAGCAGTAATTTGCAACAACCTGGTTGTTCCACAAGGTATAATAAAATCTTTAGTCACACCAGCCAGAAGATTTCTGATCATATCATATTGTCTTTCCTCAGGCATTCACTTGCTGAAACATATATCTTTGTAAAACCCTGGTGTGTCCCCAGGCCCTATTTTAGAAACTGCTACACTAGCCTAAGCAAAGACATAATCATGTCACCGATTAGGTTTCAATTTCTTTCACACTTTTCAAGATTGTGTTGAAATCGTATGTAAGAATCATATTTTACTTACATTAAGTTATTTTGGATTTTTTCCACTTTTCCAGAGCCCAGACTGCATCAAGAGTCCAATCTTCACTCCAACTACTGGCCGTCATGAGCACGGCCTGTTCAACCTGTACCATGCCATGGATGGAGCCTCACATCTACATATTTTGGTGGTCAAAGAATATGAGATGGCAGTCTATAAAAAGTACTGGCCCAACCACATCATGCTGGTGCTGCCCACTGTCTTCAATGGAGCTGGAATAGGTATGTTACTGCTACTACTAATAGGTATGTAGGAATTTATTAACTTAATTACATTTCCAATACAGACATGCAGAGATATATCACTAATGCAGACTGAAATTTCAATAACCACTGTTGTATTTCATAGCCCACCACTTTCACAGATCACGGTTCTTTTACAGGTGCTGCTCACTTCCTGATTAAAGAGCTGTCATATCACAACCTGGAGCTGGAGCGTAGTCGTCGGTTGGAGGGAGGGGCCCCGGCGGGTGACGTCTGGCCCTTCATCATCCTCGCTGATGACTCCTGTGTTATGTGGAACACAGTGGACCTCGACGCACGCAAGTATATACAGACACTGTATTTCTATTAATAGTGATGAATACAAAATAGATATTGCTCATATAGGAGGCAAGAATATGTTTGATAACTTCATGAGCTGTCATTAACATAGCTCATCTTTGTTTGCTTTTAGTGGCCCTACGGAGCACGCTGTGTCACTAAAGCAGGTCTTACAGCACATGGAGGCCTGTCCAGACCTGGCCCACTACGGGCTGTGTGGGATTAGGAAGTGGAGCAGCCGTGGACTCACAGGTCAGGGGTCACAATGTCAGAAATTAAGGGAGTATTCTTCTAAAGAATTCCAGGCTTTGTAAATACTCTACAAAGAAACAGAAAAGAAATTCTAAATGTAGCCTCATAAGCTTCATTAATGTAGTACTCTCGCTGCACTGGAATGAAAAAGTTACAGTACATCAACCACAGATAACCAGTAATATACAGTAGAGCTTTAAGACAAGGAATTACTGAAGTTATTTTCTAGTAGAAACTTTGAAATGACTTATCTGTAAAGCTTATGCGGAGAGAATCAGTGTAATTTTTTAAAATCCCACATTTGAAGTGATTTTAAAGTTTTATTTCGATGACCTTTTTTCCTACTTTATGTAGGAGTCACAGGGAAAACCATGTAAACTCTTCTTGTAATAAAGTGGAATGTTAAAGAACTTTTCTGGCTCATGAGTGAAATAACTTAGTGTAGTGGTGATTTGTGTTTGTTCCACCAGGTCATAGACAGAGGGAGCCCTTCTCCAGAGGTCACCTTCATGACTTCCTTCTCCTCAACGTGGACCAGAGTCAGAACATACAGTACGATCAAAATCGCTTCACCTGTCATGACGTGGACTTCACCCTGAGGCTGCATAGTGCCGGACTGCTTGTCTGCAGGTTTAACAGCTTTAGCGTCATGAAGAAGCAGATTGCTATTGGGGGATACAGGACATTTATTATCAAGACCAAGGTAGATATTGAAAAAAAACAAAATAAATACACACTAATCAGCGATGCTTAATAATTATTACATCATCAATTATATAATTCAATTTTAGTAGCTCCACAGAACCATATATATATATATATATGCATATATATATATATATATATATATATATATATATATATGTATCTGTGTATATGTATATGTATATATATATATGTATATGTATATGTATATATATATATATATATGTATATGTATGACCATACCCATTTAATTAAACAAAAGTTTGAAATTTCTCCAGATGACAGATGTTCCCACCTCAGTGGGGCCTTCACAGTACATCTGTGCCCCGGACAGCAAGCACCTCTTCTTGGCTACACCAGCTCAGCTTCTACTGGAAAAATACCTCCAACACACGAGCCAGAAGCTGTTTCCACTTAGCACAAAGAACCACAAACACCCTGTGCTGTCTGTGGATTGTTATCTTAACTTGGGACCTGAGGTACACAGTGGGCACACAAACATACACATTCACACACCCAAGCATGTGGGTAGAAAGACACCTTGATATGGACTTAGTTTCAAACAAAAAATATGGACACATAGAATCACACCCTCTTTCTTTGTGGTAGATTATTAACTTCTGAACTTAAGTAAATGTTCATATACTCATAAATACCAGCATACAGTTTAATAAAGTCACACCCTCGCCTCCTGCAGGTGACGGTGTGTTTTGTGAGTTCCAGACCTCACTCTGTCAACATCAGCACCACAGGGCTGCTGTTCAGTGGCCTTCTCCTCTGTTTCGTGGACTCCTTAGTGACTCCGGGGTTCCTTAAGAAGTTCGCCTTCCTCAAAGGTACACCAGTATACCAAATGCAGACCATAGAAAAATATGTGTTGGAAAGTATGTGACAGATACAAAATGATGTATTGAGGAATACAAATACTGTCCTGTAGGCTGTGAATGAGATATTAGATATCACTCAAAATGCCTGAAAGTTCCATGTTTAAAAAAAAAACAAAAAACGTTACTACAATGGTGTCCTGTGGCTGAGTGGTTACGATGGATAACATATAACTACCATGTTGTCAGTTGAGCTCTAGTTAGGGACATTAGTTTCATGTCACACCCCTCTCTCTCTCCACATAAACTCTATCTGTATCTCTACTGTCTACTAAATAAAGTTAAAAAAATTGCACAAAATTATGGCACAAAAGAAAGAATACAACATTCTCTTTCCAAAAATTCAAATCAAAGCAAAGGCTTTCAGTGCCTCTTCTGTTAATAGTGAAATGAGTGAACCATGAAAAGTTAGCTCAAGAATCAATATTCCTCATCTTTGTGACAAGAAGGTAAAGTACAAGTAGATGAAACATGTGATCGTAGTTAAAAAAAAAAAAAACAAACCTCATAACAGTAAGTTATGATTACATTTGTTTATGGTTATGATTGCCTCCTAAAGTCATTTCTAATTCCATATCATAGTTAAAGTCTCTATCCCTCTCCCTCCTGTCTGCCTCCCTGTAGGTGCGACTCTGTGTGTCATCAGTGCAGATCGTAGCTCGTTGAGGCAGACGGTGGGCAGGTTGGAGCTGGAGGAGGAGTGGAGGTTCAGGCTCAGCGATGAATTCCAGACCGCCAATGCCAAAGAGGACCGGCCGCTCTTCTTCTTGACCGGAAAACATATATAGCTGTGGGCTACAGATAGTCACAGTCAGGGCTGAAATCACTTCAAGTGCCAAGGAGAGGAAATGTACCGCAGTGTTTTCTGTAGAATGTACTCACTGACTTAGGTTCTGAATGGACAATGCAGGTAATGCATTAGACAGTAGACTATGCATACTGATCTGCTAACAGTTAAAGCTTTTAGTAGACAAATGTGAAAACATTGTGGATGGAATATGAAACACTGAACATTACCTATCACTGCACACACACACAGACAGTAGGACTTACATTTACTGTGGTTTGTGTGCTGCACCATAAAACACTTCAGTGCCAATTTTTTATAAGAAATTTTTTTCATAAATTATCCGTTTGTATTGTTGCGGGACGGGGGAATCATCTGGTATGTTTTGTGACAGATACAGACAGTATCTTGATTTACAGTATATTGGAAGAAGAAGGATGTAAGCAAAAATTTAATTGACATCACTGCATTTTTTTATTCTTTGGAGAAACTCACTAGAATATAATTGCAGGTACTGCTTTTGTATTTCTTCATATGTCTTTGCAGATTTCGCTGTTTTGTTGCAATATCCCAGAGTTCTCAGTTGTACGTCAGTATTCACTACTTGCAGGTCCACACAATATGAGAGGCTTTATGAAGTTTAGACACAATCATCAGTGTGCAATGGTAGCTGATTTTTGCAAAAAGCAAATTCTTATAGGGTAACTTTTGTAGAGGTTTTTCTTTGCTTGAATGTTTTACATATGAAGTATTTTGAACATATTTTGTCAGATTTGTATGATGTATAAAAAAGTACTTATTTTCCCAATGTACAAGAGAAATAATAGTTTAGGCGTTTCTCTGTTTGGATGTATAACATTTTTTTATACCTTATGCTCCATGGACTGATGATTTTATTTGTACACATGCAGAAAAAAATCCAGTGTGCACAGGCAGCATTTCACATTGTAAAGTTTTCTATGCTTTTAACTGTATAAATGTATAGACCTTTTAAATTTCTTGTGTATGACTGTTTATGTCTCTCAAACACAGAAGTGAAGTGACCTTAACCAGTCACTCAAAACATAAACGGTGACACTACCAAAAATCTTAACTTGTAGGTTATGAGTCTGAAGGCTACTGTGAGTCACTTAGAGATTTAAAAAAACAAAAAAAGAACAGGGTAGAAATAAAGTTTATGTGTGGACCAAATAAAAACAATGTGTGGTTGTTTTGACCAGTTAAACCAGCATTATATTTATCCAGCTAATTTGAACCAACTACTATAGTAAGCGTAACCTTTTAAGACTTACGCTGTAACATAAAATAAATTGGCAGCCAAAAACGCAACACGGCTGAAACAGTCTTCAGTGCACCAAAGGGATATTGTTTCCTGTCTGGCAGATCTGTGTCCTGCAGACTGTTAAGAAGATATTTGAGACTGCAAAGTGGATACTTAGCATTCAAAGTCTTAAGTGGATGTGAGCTGAAGAGTCACACGGGGACAGAGTCAAGTGGCAAACTTTATTCTTCAATGACAGGCAATGCTGCTGCCCTCAGATGCTCTGTCTGTCCTTGCGTTGAGGCTCTGCAGTGTGTATGTTTGTGCTAGTATGGACTGAATGCATACTAATCCATGGAGATTCATGTCACCGCGTGGACAAGAATTGAGGTCCCCATGGGTAGAGACTGCTTTTTGAAAGTTAAGACTTGGCTTTAGCGTTAGATGGAAGTGTGTGTGTTTGTGTGAGAGAGAGAGAGAGATGCAAGGGGATTTCAAGACTAGGATTAATGACAACTGTACATATTATTTTTATTTTCTCAGGCAAGGTAATAAAACGGAGTAGACATGCATAGGCAGATCACATGATGAAGTATTTAAAAAGAAACCACCACCAGAAAAACATCATTATTGTGTAATTTATGGTTTTGCTGTTTTATATCATCAGTTGGCACAAATCCACATTTTATGTATAATTGCTGGACTGTGTGTGTGTGTGTGTGTGTGTGTGTGTGTGTGTGTGTGTGTGTGTGTGTGTGTGTGTGTGTGTGTGTGTGTGTGTGTTTGTGGAGTCTGTGGCGTCAGATGGGCACCTGAAGCAGCAGGAGAGTCTAGCAAACTCTGGACCCTCTCAGATTTCCTCCAAGTGTTCCATTCCCAGAAGACACTTGTTGATAAATTTAGTCTAAAACACTTGCATGTCAAACAAGCACCAGCTACTCACTCAAACGATGGATTTAAGACTCAGGACTTAGTAAGAACCATTCAGAAGAGCTTCTTCCACCATCTTGAAGACATTTAATCTGAATTAGTAGAACAGGACCTTCAGAGCACTCTGCATCCATCCAGAAGTACTGTCAAACAAGGATGATAAATATTTTTATAGATAACTGGCCAGGAAAGGGTCAACAACTAATACACACAGGTTTTTGATACATCAAACATCTCAGAGGACTGACCAGCTCCTTTTTCCAGCTTGACTTTTTCACAAGATTTCTGCCCAAATCATTCACAAGGATTTGAACAAGAATTGTGAATTGCACAACATGGAGCAATGAACCACATGGAAGAGCAAGAGCAAGACTTCAGCAGCTACAGTGAGGAGGACAGCCCCAATGTCAGCTGGTCCTGGGTAACAAAACTTAAATAATATATGTACTGTACAGTTTCTATGAAGTAAGGGGAGTATTATGGGTAAATGGAAACAAAAGATTTCATCGTGCAGAGCTTTGCTTTGTACTATGGATTTATATAAGATTCAGCAGGGATTAATTGTTGTGATCAATAAACCAAATAAAATGTTGAAATCTGCTAATTTAATTTTAAAATTAAATAATTTGGTAGACAGAGTAGGCATCTGTTGAGGATGGTAGGCAATCCTTTTAAAGTTATTCAATCAGTGTTTAGGTAAATAGACATTACTATCCCATTACTTATGTAAAAAAATGCCCCAAAGTACAATTACTGTACCTGTGACAGGAATGTTTCTGCTAAATGTGGGGAAAAAAAGGAAAATAGGGGAAATAATGGAATAAAAATAATATCTTGTTTTCTGTCCTGAAACAACTTCTTACTGAGAATTATCTGCAATATTAGGCTTCATTATGTATCTGTGTGAAGATGAAGAGAGGCATTAGGGACCCCCTGACCAGTCAGTAGTTGCTTTCCAAGAAAACTCGACAGTGTCCTTAAAAATACTGTGATCAAACAACACGCTAATTCTGTGTTTGTGTCTGCATTTGCAAGTTTTGAGAAAAGTTTGTGTCCCTCTGTTGCATAGCCATTCACTTTCCAGCCAGTCCTCAGTGTGGATATGCTGGTTCTGCAGACAGGTTGTGTCAGCTTTTCTCTGTGTGTGCAGTAACTGCTCCCCTCATGACCTTAAGCCCACATAGGTACTTATAAAGTCATAGTACACCACAGTTAGAGAAGCTATTACATAATAGTCCCACCATGCTGGGGGCATGTGTGAGGCTCTGTGGGCTCAGGCACTAACTCCACATTTCATGCTCCTCCTTTAGATTATATCTGCCTGAAGTCTACTTTTAAGTAGTCAATTTATTCCTCTGGTTACCACCGCTCTCTGCCAAGGTGTGATAGACTGTTTGTTCTGTTTTTCTGAGTTTTAGATCATTTATAGTCTCAGATTGTGCTGTTTTTAACATATTCTTTAGGTTCCCTGTGTGCATTTAGCTTCATTTTTATGTTCAATGCAAACAGAAACAATAGTTGTGATACTTCAAACTAAATTATCAGACTTGTTTTTTTACGCCTTCGTGGGGCATCGTTTAATCAATTTAGAGCTATAACAATGCAAAAATAGCCTTGAGTCGAGTAAATAAAACAGAAAGCAAAACTGTTATTTTGTTATAAAGTGTTATTTGTTATTCTTCATTTTTCACAACTTCTGGTTGAATGCAAGGTCAACAAACAGGAAAAAAGGTTGTATCTCTAAAGATAACACAATGTCTGTATGCACTGTATTAAACAAAATGAAGCCTCATTTATGATGCTAATAAACACACTTTGGAAACTTACAATTACTCCACATTATATAAGAGGATTTGTTACATCTATCCTTTAGACAGCCAGTGACAGTGAGAGACCACATTACCAGCAGGGGTTTTTCAACTAAGCAGGATAAGAGATGAACAGAGGAGATGATAATGTATGTATTTTTTAGGATCAATTTGTAATACAAAATGAAAGATGCCCCTGTTTGTTCTTTTTATAATTAGGGAGATATTTGTTCCACCATATGCTGTTTAGGTCAGAGTAGGATTGGTAGGTCAGAGAGCTTTAATCAGCCCTGTCTGGCCCCGGAATCCAAACTAATCAGATTTTTCTAAAGCCAAGGAGCATGTTTCCACACTGGTGGCAAGTTCAGTAGTTCATTTGTGATGTGTGACTCAGGAAGCCTTCTGATTGGGTCACGCAGCCCATCCCCCAGAAGACACCCCTGTCTCCATGGTAATGAAATCAATGCATTCTTGACCTCAGAGAGACTTCATGTGAGAGATCAGGCTACTCCTGTCTGGGCCTACCAACTTTTTCCTTCCCCTTTCTCTCCCTCCCTCTCCCCTTCTCACGTGTCTGGCATGAGGTAACGATCCAGGGCCATAGCTGCAGCTATAGAAAAGATATCAGCGAGCATCCCCCCCCACACACACACACACGCACACACAGACTAATGCACTCAGAGAGAAAATATTAATCCCACCACGATCAAACAAAGCAAACAGCCGCAGATGTGTTACAAAGAATTAAATTAAGTAAAGTCTCTTTCGGGGTTACAGTTTTATTTTCTGGTTTCTGTTTGATTCAAAGCGTAGCCCACTCTCCTATCTCCTCCCCTCGCCATATTCTCTGTCTGCAGCCCACTTCCTCCCTCCCCCTCTTCCCCTCTAGTAGGCTACTTGTTGCTCCCTGATGAATGACTCAGTTCTTGGAAAACCCAACACGTGTTTCCTTGTTCCTGTTCTGTCTGCCTGGTGTTGATTGTGTGTGTGTGTGTGTGTGTGTGTGTGTGTGTGTGTGTGTCCCTCAGCAGCTAAGTCACATGTTCATGCTCAGTACAGTTGCAGTACAAGTATTTGTGTATATATTGACAGACATCAGAATTTGATCCTGAGATTTGTACACACACACAGCCTACTCTCTCTAGACCCTCATTCCTCGAGAGCCTCTCCTTCTGCTCACATGTTAAAACAGTTATTGAGCACTGTGTGTGTACATGTGTTGTATTACCACTCCTTGCAGGAGGCACAGAATAACAAACTGGAGCTGGAGTGGATGGATGTGAGTGTCACTTAGGGACAGGTTCTTAGAAACAGTAAGCAACAGCAAAAAGCCATGAGACCCAAGTCAGGGAATAGCCCCTTACATAACCTTACTATAATCTGATTACAGAACACAGGAGTATCATAACAGAGCGTTAATAAAAACCAAATAAATGTATAACTGAACATCATTTTCATTGCATTTCTACTGGAAATAAATCAGTTAGTTCGTTAGTTCGTTAATAGCAACAATTTTTATAACTAACTTTTTTGCATAACATAAAAAATATAAAAAGTATAAACATAATAAAAATCACATGGATATACAATAAACAGCAACTGTCAAAACTATGAAATCAAACCATTATGGTTGGAAATCTAATTTTGATTTGGAATGCTGAGAACATATTGATAGAAAGAACAATTTTACTGTTATTTTACTATTTTATTTTTTAAATAAAAGTACGACAGGCTGTCTTGTACAGTTCAGTTTTATGAGCCAGTACATGTATAAGCATGTCTGGAAATGTTTCCCAGCTGCTGGTAGGGAACTGATGCCATTCGTATATAGGGGTTCTGGTTTATCAGACTGGTCTGCAGTTACCATCAGACTCTGCTGCACTCTGTTTAGTCTAATTCTGTCTCTGTCAACACATATGGATTTCATGATCTCTCATAGATTACAATGACATTACCTTGCAGGTTTACACTCTCCTTCTATTTTCTCTAAAGGGCACGTGCATGCTGTGCCATAGCAGGAGGTACGCTACATGTTACACATACTGTACCTTAATAAGCAATAAAAACACATGTGCACAGCAGGACAGTGAGGGAGAAAGATGATTCTGCATGTGTCATGTATGTTACGTGTCTGGCAGCAAAGGCTAAAGTGTCCTCTCAGGCTTTTATATGTCACTAACACATACATTTTTTAACTACTGGCTACAACTATTGACTGAACTGGGGAAAAAACAAAACACATACATATTGAAAGCTTTCTACAGGCATTACAATTTTTATTACTTGCTATCAGTAGCTGAAAATATATTTCAAATAGCGTGTATGCTACTTTATCTTTTGCTTATAGGGATAGTTTGACAGTTTGTGCTTTCTTGCTGAGATCTAATTGATACTACTCAAATCTGTCACTTCATTATTCCAGCAGCCAGTTATCTTAGTGCATCGCCTGACAACCTCTTTTTCACCTCTTTTGTTTTTTGTTTTTTTGTATAAATCAGTCACACTTTGAAAATGTTGCAGTTTTCATATCATTGAAGATAACATGGAACTGTCTGGATGACCACATTATTTTACATAGATACAGTACATCAGAGTCTGCTTGGATTGCAAAATATTATCTCAAACCATGTTAGCCATTACATTTTTGCTACAGCAAAGCTCATCATCAGAGAATCAGTATGACACATCGAAAATGTCCTGGTCTGGGCTCAATACATCATGGCAGGTGGGTAGATTTACATTTTGACAACTGAGACACGGTTAGAACGTTACGCAAATCTAGATGCCTTCAAGCTGCCTGAATATCACTTCTATTCTTATCTCTGATCCATGTACTAGACTTGTATTTCCTAATAATACAAACAAGATCCTGTTTACTGTCACTCTTCTATTAGTCATACACAGGTTTAAATTTCTGGGGAACTGTTACAGAATAGAATTTCAAAGAATTAACATTAAAGGATATGTGATAATTTAATCAACATAAACAAGGCAGTGGTAAACTTCATGATCCCCACTGAGGATTTTAATAATCTAATTTTACCTCACGTGGCCTCAGATACTCTCCCTGCCTTTAACTTATTGTGTAACAACTAAGCATTTAATGTTTACTTATTATAGATGTGCAGATGTAATATGACCCAATGTGACTTTGCCTGAGGGCACAGTCCACTGATGACTGGAAAAATTAACCAAGAAGATGTGAATTAAGATCTTTTCTTTGTCTTCTCCCTTGATTTACAAATAATTATTTAATAATAACTGTAGCATATTTATTTCACTCATATTCCAGGTCAGGGCAGATGAATGCAACTGAGGCAGCCATAACACATCCACAGCTGCTATAACCTGCACCTTTTCAGCATCTTACCTGCTCAAAACAGCTTCAGCATCAGAAAAAGAAATGTTGAGTGAATCCAGTGCCACCTTTTAATAAGGGACCCTTTACAAAGCGTTTGCAAGTTGTAACTAATAAATTTGATCATTTTTGTTTATTTATTATAAATAGATCAGTTATAAGCTATCAGTAAGAACAACCTTTGTGTTGCCAGGTTGGGAAAAAGCCAGGGTGCTCAGTCATTACTCTGTCAGGTCATTAATTTAGAGCAGGGGATTTTTCATTTTCTAATAATCTACAGGCAAATGCCAGAAGGTCATCTCTAATTATACATGTTAATACATCATTATTAAAGGGGTCTGACAATAGGCCAAGTCTGCAGTTGTAAATGATAATACTTTGTTAGGCCTATACATTAATTTTGCTCCCAATGACCCGCAGCCCTTTCCCAAAGGGTCAGAGGTCAAGCAGTCACATGGAAGATGCTTTGTGTTTAAAATTGCTGAAAAGCATGTTTCTGTAGAGAATAAACTCAAGTCACAACACTGCAGCCCAAAAGGAGGTCGTCACAAGGGCCCATGAGGGATTTAGAAATATCAGGAGCCAGTAACGACTCCTATATAAGGAGCGCCTTATCAGACAGTGGCCAGGGTCAGTTCATACCAAATACAGACGGTGGATAAAATCGCCATGATGTGATCATAATATCGATTATTTCCACGATTTCGGAGGCCACGCCGTGTGACGTCATCGCGCGCTCGGCCAACCGGATCGCTGCGTGTCCGCGGTGCGGCGGCGGTGGGCGGGACGTGTCGGCCGCCGCTTAAATAGCGGAGATCGGTAGTAAAAAAAAATAAAAAAGAAAATCCTACGGGGCTGGTTGTGACAGACGATGTGTGACTTTAGGACCGACGAGTAACGGGACGACAGAAAAACACAAACCCGCAGAGGACGTAGCGCTGGGAAAAATAACAATCGAATGGCCGAGAGATACCGGAGCGAGGAGCGACGTCAATAAATAACGTGAGTAGGGAGATGTCCTCTCTCCTCAACCTCGTCCCGCTGTCAGGGCAAATTCAGAGACAGAAACGATCTTAAAGCCCGTCGGCTGAGTGAGAAGTCGAGCCTCCGCCGCGCATCCCCGATGTGCGGCTGTCCGGAGGAGGCAGAGCTCGGGTGCGGGCTGCAGAGCCTCACCCCGTGTGCAGATGTTTACATGTCGCCCCGCAGGCCACGCACGGTGCCACGGACGGTTTCTGAGCCCCGTCGTGATGCGGCCTCTCGTCCTTGGTGGTCATTCTTCTTCGGGTCAGGTTAAATAAAAGTTTCCGTCAATTTGTGTGGCTTTTTTTTTGTTTTGTTTAGATGAGAAGATCGTATATAAATAAACAATATAGGGGAAATTATAAAACCCTGTCAACAAGCAGTTAAAAATGCGTGTTTCTGTGTTATTTATTTATCACAGTCATTAATAGTTGATGTCAGACTGCTGCTCCAGACACTTCATATTGATTTAATTGGATAATCTTTAATACATCATCATCTGCCTGCAGATCTCTCAGCATCTCTATTCCGTCTGTCTGACTCTGTTTATA
The DNA here is from genome assembly GCA_016859345.1 of Istiophorus platypterus. Taxonomy (NCBI): domain Eukaryota; kingdom Metazoa; phylum Chordata; class Actinopteri; order Istiophoriformes; family Istiophoridae; genus Istiophorus; species Istiophorus platypterus. The sequence goes on from CM029118.1 coordinate 20,556,367, forward strand.
TTCGCTGTTCTTGCTGTCTTCACAACAGTGAGAGTCAGACTCAACTTATATATTCACAGACTTTTAATAAAGACTTTTCTATGAGCGTTTTATGTTCCACACTATGAATGTAGCTCTGACTCAGTGTTCTGGCTCACTTGCCTCTGAAATAACAAGTTATTTAGACAAGGTTCCTTTATTGTTTTTTGTGTCCTATTGTAAAACAATACAGCAAGTCCACTGAATAACGCTGAGTGACCTTATGAGTCGTCTCGTGATTGGTTATTACATAATGGGGCAGCATCGTGATTGGCTGTTCAACAACGATGTCCTGGAAGAGTGGGCCAGGCTTTGGTATTGTGTGTGTGTGTGTGTGTGTGTGTGTGTGTGTGTGTGTGTATGGCAGAGAGTAAAGGAATTGTCCCTTCCGTCTGCACAAGGCCTGTGTTGACAGTGATATCAGGGTTGTGGCATGCCAACATGTGCTTGCAATGACATAGAAGCAACCAGATAAGGGAATGAGACTGAGACAAGGGGGTAAAATAATTATATAATCATTGTCAAACAATCCCACTCCCAGTTCTTGTGCAATAAGCCACAGAGAGCAGCATCGGTTTTGTTTTTAAGTTTGTTTCTGTAAACATTATGTACAAATGATATTTTTTTGTATAAATACACCAAATTGTAATTTGCAGAAGGAGAGGTACCATGAGTGCACTCATCGCCTTTTCGAGCACTGTAGAAGTGTGTTGTGATGCTGTTGCAGGTTTGTCAGGAAACGCCCTTGATGAGTGTGTCATGCAGCTTTTGCGTGTACATACATCATACGTATAACGCTGGGTAATTAAAACAGAACAGGACTAATATGTGACTCACAGTAACAGACAAGTGTTAATAAATCATCTATAGATGATATGTTGTTTCATTAGATTGTTCTTACATGGCCTGCCGAAATATTAGGCCATCTGTCCCGGAGGCACAGTGCAGTGGTGTGTAGGTATGTATGTGCGTGCGTGCGTGTGTGTGTGTGTGCGCGTGTGTCTGTGTGTGTGTGTGTGTGTGACAGAGAGAGGACATAGAGGATGCGATTATCTTAGTCAGCATAGGTAAGTAACAGGTGGAGATTTAAAGGGTCACTTTGTTATACAGACAAGACAGTGACATCACATATTGTGTGTGTACGTGTTGTGTGCATGTATGTGTATGTAGCTTTCTTTTTTTCTTTCTTTCCTTTTTAATGGGTTTCAGTCCAAATCAGCAAGTTCTGATTGGCCAAATTAGAAATGTTTCCACGCTCATTTCAAGCTAGAAAAACACTATTGGCAGTAGTTTTTTGAGTAAGTAATTACTTATGGTTGGAATGATCAGGCACATGATTGAATCTTTTGCCATGTACAATCAACAGAAAGTTGCTTTAGACTTTTTGTAATGTTCTCTCCAAAAAAAATTCTCGTGTATCATGCACTGTCACTGATGTTTGTTCTGTGGTTAGTCCTTTCATAATAGCTATAGGCCAGCAGCTGCTGTATTTCATAGTTTAACTAGCTTGTAAATTGTAAATTGTTGTTTGTGTATTTTTCACTTCTCTTGGAGACTGAATGTACCCCCCCCCCCGATCAACAACAACCCTCCCACAGCCCAGTGAATGCATTTCCCTGTCTGTCTCTCTCTCTCTCCAGGGCCATGTTTGGCATTCTAAACAGAGAGCATTAGAGGCCGTGGATCAGAAAGACTGGCACGACTCCACATGATTAATCTCGTCTCTGATGGAGTGTATATGCACTGCAGAGAGGAAAAGGCACTTTTATGTTTCCATCATGATTTTTGTTTTCAACACAAAGAAAAAAAGACAAACATCTTTTATTTTTTTAGGAGAAGCAGAAGGTTGTTGTTTTTTTTTTCCTCATATCCATACACACACACACTAATAAGACCCATAAACATATCCAACACTCAGCAACACCACAAGGACAGAGAAAAGGAAGGGTCAACTCATTGTGCATAGGTTCAACAACCTAGCTAACATCTGAGATTTCATAAACGGCTGGTGTGTTTGTGGACAGTACTTGGACACAGTGGATCCATTATGTATTTTGATTTGGCAGGATGACAGGGTGGCCTTGTGGTCCATTTGTCCTGCCACTGTGTGACACTTTTGTAATGTCAAGGGCGTGAAATATAAATGAAAACTTATTCAATGGATAGAAGAAAAGAACAAGTGGAAGGAATCAACAAAAACTGTAACCTTCCTTCTCTTCCTCCCTGTCTGTCTCCAGTTACAGACCATGAACTATGTGGGTCAGTTGGCGGGCCAGGTATTTGTGCAGGTCAAGGAGCTGTACAGAGGACTCAACCCTGCGACGCTGTCTGGATGTATAGATGTCATCGTGGTCCGGCAGCCTGATGGTTCCCTGCAGTGCTCCCCCTTCCACGTCCGCTTTGGCAAGATGGGTGTTCTGCGGTCCCGTGAGAAAGTGGTGAGACTGTGACTCTCTTTTTTGCTTTTCATCCATACGCACAATGTATTTGTGTGTACAAGTAATTTGATTTTCATCTATACGCACAGTGTATTTGTGTGTACAGGTAATTTGAGAGTAGTAGTAGAAGAAATCAGGTCTTTTACTTTACATAAAGGTAGCAATACTAAAGTGTAAAATAACCATTTTACAATTAAGAGCCCTGCATTTAAAATTATAGTTACTTTTCATGACATATTCACACATTGCAGCAGATTTATGATGGAATTTTATTTGTAACACAGTAACATATCCGGATGGCCAAATATGTTAATTACTGAAATCTACATTACAGTACATTAAAAAGAAATGATAGTACAGCACCCCACACACATTTATTTACAAAATCAAAAGTTACTGAATATGTCAACACAAGATCTCAGAGTAGAATTTTTTTATCGCATGTTAATGTGATATAAATTTTGTGAAAGATTTCTTTATTTTGTCTTGCAGGTGGACATAGAGATCAATGGAGAGCCAGTGAGTTTGCACATGAAGTTGGGAGAGAATGGAGAGGCCTTCTTCGTCATAGAGGCAGAGAACAGGCTGGTAAGTAAAGAGAACAAAATTGATTTTAAATTTTTGTTTAATAAATAATCAGGAAAGCTTAAATGAGATTATAATCCCTTTTTCAAGAGGGTCTTGGCCCAGACTGGCAGCAGTAACACCTGAGTTACAGATATACAACATGAGGCAGATAACACATAATATGCCGCAAAATCAGAATTACACAGAAGAACAATCACTGAATCATGAATAAATAACATTTCTAATATAACTGTGTAAAAATTTCATGAAAAAAATAACTTCAATCACATCCTAGAACAACCCAATTTCTGTCTATAGCTGTGAAAATAATCAGTACCTATATATATTGATATTAACACGTCAAAAATATCCTAAAATATCAGCACCCAGAAGAGAAAGCACCAAAATTTGCAGCAATTTAGGACTGACCAATGTTTTTTGTCATTTGATGTCTAATATAAGTGGGTTTAAGGCAGAGGGTGCAGCATAAAAGTGCTTTTATTTACAGAGGGTGGATGTTGAAAGATGGAAACTGAAAATTTACATTAAAAATGCAGTTTTAATCCAAGCAGTATTTTGTACTTTTGATTTTTTTTGCCTGTTGATCATACACAAAGGTGCCTGTAAAGCACCCTAGCCAAGCAACGCAATGCCATGCTTTGGTATGAGTGTATTTGTACAGTGTGAAGGCAGAGCACAAAATATGTACCTGTCGTTCTTCCCGTTTTGAGGCTATATTTTACAACCTCTGAAAGACTGTCATGGCAGCTGTAATATTTTTTTGTGCTCGCCACAGTGTGTTCTACCTGGTGTGTATGCTTGCATGTATTCAACTGGCCAGTGTGATGCAGTGCCTATTGGCAATAAAATGCACAGAAAAAGCACAGAGCCAGAAACAATAACAAGGAAGGTACTAAATATAATGACTGGGGAAGAAGTGTATGGATGGAAGAGTCAGAAAAGCAAAAGCAAAGCAAAGAAACAATTGTGTGAATTTGTAATCACAGTTAAATTTATGTGATCATGTGCTAAAAGAGATCTTGGCAGAAAGATGGATGACCTTACCCATCAAATGGTAAATGGAAAAAGGACATCTGTCTCATTTGAATGGAAAACAGAATCACAAAACAATCCACTTATCTGAGACTCTGTTTTTACAAAAGCAGAAAAAGACTATAGCATACCCTATGAAATATAAGCTGAAAAACAACAAGGAAGACCTGTTGGCCTTTAGTTTCCTGGAAATTAACCAACAGAGAGCATACATGGAAGTACAGCATGTACAGCCCAAATGCAAATGTACCATAGTGGAAAATAATCTCACGTGGGAACACTCCCTTTTGTTGAAACAACTGATTCTGTGATGTGATAAGCAAGGCTGGGGCTTTTGTCAAGTGGCGTACTCCTATGGAGGAAACAAAGATAAGTGATGGCTCAGGAATTAAGATGAATTTGTGATGATACAAGATCTAATTCCTAATCTCAGGGATTGCATTGGGTTTAATTTGGTTTTCAATACTTGTCTGTGTCATAGATCGGGTGCCATAGTTTCTCTTTAGAGTGGGCCCTGCAAGAATATCGGATGCCTCAGTCCTTAATGAATAGGAAAATAAAGGCTTTTCGTTTTAGTCGCTCTGAATTCAAACAAACAGAGAATTCCGAATTCATGTCTGTTAAACTGTTTTGGCCTTGTATCAAATCCTCCCCTTGACGTAACTTTTCCTCCACAGAATGAAAATCAGACAGGGGCTATTTATAGCCATGGCAAATTCACCTTCTCTAAAGGGGGCTGCACACAGACTGCTCTCAGAGACTGGCTGTCTCTGATCTGAGTACAGTCCGCAGTGACAGGAAGACAGATGTAAAACAGACATACGAATACAGTGAGGGAGAAACAGGGCAAACGGGAAACAGAGAGACACTGGAAAATAGGCAAGATGGCAAATTTTTCATCTTCCATGACTGTTTTTGTTTCATTAAAGGTCTACTTTATCACCTCGCCAATCTCAGTGTAAAGAGATCAAGAACATTTCTAAGGAAACGTTTGGCATCAAGCCCAGTCTTCTGTGCCTCTCCAGCAATACTCCCTTTTACTCTGCCCCTCTCTGTTCCTCAGGGTGTAAAGTTAAATGACCGGATTTGTTGGGGCTTGTGAAATGGCAAATAGATCCTCTATGTGAAACATTAACCAACTTTTTCAGCAGAAATTAATCATCAGACTAGAACATCAGGACTTGTTACCTGTGGTAACATAAAAAGCGTAAATTTCTCTTGATGTAATTATTTTAATTAGAGGTGGAAACATAAAAACAAGTGCAATTGTTTATAATGTTTATTTCATTAATATATAAACGAGTTTTATTTCACTGTGTGACCAAAAATGGGGTTTCAAAATTCTGCATTTTTTTTTTGCTCAGCAATTGTAGTAGTCTACGGTATGATATTATATTATCTAATTTTTGGAGTATAAAAACAAATGTTGTATGGTAGGTCTACTGCATGAGTGAAGACTGTCCATCTAAAAATATAATTCACATACCTGTATGTCACAGTATTTTTTTCAAATCAGTTTGAAGAAAATCCAACGCACAGAAATGACGTGTAGCTTTGAGAGAAACGGTTATGTTAATAGATTGAGACTGAAACACCCATAAGCACTCGAACGATTGATTAAAAGCGGTTTTGGCGTGGATGTTTGAAATAAGTCTGGAGCTCAGAGCAGACGATCTGTGACCTGGAATCTTGTGCATTCAGAGCACCGTCCCCTTTCCTCTCCCAACAAATGAAGAGGGATGTGTTGGCCCCCGTTATGACACATGCTCTGCTGAGCACGTGTCAGTCTGCACATATTGGATCATCTCTTCATCTAACTTACTTGTCTCTCTGTGCTCTGGCTTTCTCTCTCTTGTTTAATGAATGGAATGGGACTCTGATGAGTAAATAAATCTGGTTTCGCTAATCTGAGCTCAAAGCCAAATTCCCAAAAGATTATTTAGACCCACATGGAAAAAACCCCACTTTTGTCTCATTAATCAGTAAGAGTTTCTATTCCGCAATAACATTCACATAGGATGTTTTTTAGCAATGCTATCGGCATGGCAATATCTGTGTTGGTTGATTGCACCACCACTTTGAGCTAGTCTTCAGTATCTCCTTAATAATAATGTTTTACATCAAATATTCTTAACTAAATAAGAAGTTAACCAGGATTTTTTTGATCATAGTGACCTCAATGGGCAATGTCATGTTCAACTGTTGACAGGAAGTAGTTCCTTCCTACCTGGCAACGTCACCCATCATGGCAACAGGGGAAGAATTAATGGCGTCCCAGCTGGGCAGGGGCAATTCACGTCACCATGGTAGGTCCTGATAAAAAAGATTTTAAAAACGAAATGTTGGAATTTGTGAAAAAGTCGATGCATTTTCTTGTTTTTTCTTTTTTCTTTTAACTGTTTTCATTCTACCATCTCACATCATGTAGACACCATCCCCTGCAGCTCCCTTCCTATCCAGAGCCTGGGACCCCAGCAAAGTGATGGAGGGATGACCAAGAAGAGGAGGAAGAGGAGGAGGAAAGCACGGCTAGAGGGAGGTGGAGGGGCAGGAGGGGGGAGAAGAGAGGAGAGTGAGGAAGAGTTCTCAGAGGATGAGGACATGTTTACTATTGACTTGAGCTCGGATGAGGAAAGAGAGGGTGGCAACATCAGGTGTGTGTCTATGCGTATTTGTATGTACATGAGAAAATGTGTGGTTGTGTGTATTTGAGGCTTTGAAAAAATGCAAAAATCCAGTATTTCCAGTATTTCTGAGCTAAAAGATTAAGGGTTTCATTTTTATCTGTTAGAAGAGTTTGAAGGGCGTTTTTCTGCATGTCAGCTTGTTAGTGTGTTTTTATGTGTGTGTCAGAGGGAAAAAGATTATTAAATGCCAGTGATTCTCTTTCACAACTGTGTCGAACAACCCTCATCAGCAGTCATGGTACTGTTTGTGAAGCCAATGGACCACTTTCATAACTCCTCTAATTGTGATTCCCATGCTTGGACGAGCATTTAAGTGGTTAATCTAGCTATCTAAAAAAAGGCTTCTGCATTAGAACAAGAAGACAAAAACAGAGTAAACTCAGGAACATTCCATTAATGCTCACATTGGAAAGTGTCAATTATTAGCCGTGCTAGCTTTGTGGCTCTGTGGATGGCAATGCAGACCAGTGTGATCACGGCTAAAATCTCTTGACAACCACCCTGTTTTGTACAAACATTCATGCACATTAGCATGAGTTGTAATGACTTTAGGGATCCCCTAAAATTATCTAGTGCAGGCATCAGGTCCAGTATTTCCATTTAGAACCAAATATTAGTATCTCTTTTTTCTGGTTATGATTTGCGCTTTATTTATATTTAAGAGGTAAATGGTACACTTGTTGAGTTCAGAGAATGATTCATGATCCATGATACATTTCACTTAAAGCCCTTGAAAACTTAAATATTATTTCTCTATATAATTAAACGTTGATGACTAAAAAGAAACAATCAAACCAGTGAGAAGAGCCAAGAAAAAAAACATAAAAAGATTAACAATTAGTTATTTCTTCAGAAGAAAATTGTGCGTTTCGGGAAACAATTCCTCAAAGTAAATAGCTGAATGTGAAAATTAGTTTTCAGGGCATCTAGAGCAATGTCACATTAGTTTTATTTTTGTTCTGTCTCAGTTTAGTACAATTGTTTAAGTGGACCAGATCATGTGCTTAAATAACAACTTTAAGAGCAAAGATTCCATGTGTGAGTCTGCACGTTTTTGCATGTTTGCATTTATCAGTGTGAAGCCCTGTGAAAGCCAGCTCTGCTGGTTGGACGCGCTCCAGAGATTTGTCCTGTTCCCGCAGTGTGCTCGGTCTCTTTGAAATAATGGCTTGTGGTGCTGTCCTTACTGCCGGTTCCAAGCTTTTTTAGGAGGCTTACCACATAGCGGGACAGGAAAATTCCTGAGACCCCTAAAGACATGCAAGAATGTGTGTCTCCTTCATCTCATGCTTCATGCTTTACTTGATGAGAAAATCTTCTATGCTGGTTTGAAATGTGGTGGATGATATACCGTAAGCAGGCTATTAATGTTGTTTCAGAACATTTTATGAGCATAACCAAACCATGTTTTACTTTATTTGACTTTGATCAACTGACATATCCCTGCATATATGTGTTTGTGATCAGACCTATGTACGGTGACCAGGGGTCTACAGCCATCACCCACACTCACCCGAGCACTGAATGGAGCCGTTCACAGAGGTATTGTTTTGACACAAAGCACAAATACACAAAGCATAGAGACAAACTTGATAAAAGATATTTCTGGTATTTTTAACCATCCAGTAAACTCTTCTTTAGCTCTGTTGGTTTATTATTTTTTTAGTTCATATTGAAATATGCCTTTAATACATTTTCTATCCTCACAATAAGTAGGTAATTCTCATGATTCACTGTCTCACTTTCTCCTTCCCTCTCTGTGTCCCCCTTTTCTGTTTTTGCTTTCTGCTATTTTTTGTCTTTCTGTTGTAGTCTGATTAAGGAGGCTCTCTCCATCCCTCCACCCTGTGGTCTTTCCATCTCTTGTCCTCAGCAGACCTCTCACTTCTCTTCTCTTGTTAGGTATCACCGTTGGTTTTATCCTCTCTAAGTGCTGGCAATAATGAGGGATAGGCACATAGTGTGAAGATAACAGATAGAATTTGTTGAAAACTAAAATTGGGAACTAGGAATATTAGGAAATTTTGCTTTATTTTATTCTAACATTCCGAAGTATACTATGCATGATAAAGTTATCTTATACACTATGGAGAAAAACTGATCTAAATTAAATGTCTGAATATCTCTCTCTACCAGCAGCCTCAATGATTCACGGTCATCAACACCAAAGAGTGACTCAGAGATAACTAGTCAGAATAAAGACAACCCTGAAATGCTGTGGACCTGGGGGGAGCTGCCACAGGCTGCGCAGGTATCCACTCACACACACACACACACACACACACACACACACACACACACACACACACACACACAATTTCATATTTTATTAAAATTTCAAAATGTTATGCATGTTTTATTGGTCTACATATTAGTATTGCAAATATTTCACCGTCATTAAAGATATGGATTTATTTTGATCAAAGGTAACAAAATCCACCCACTAGCACCTCTAAAGCTCTATGTTAAACATCATTCATGTAATTAGCAGTTGCCTCTTTTTTTTAAACTTAAACTGTAAATGTTTTTCTATAGATAAAACAAAAACGATACGTATAACATGTGATAATTCCTAAAGTTTGCAGGTGCTGTAGGTCAATTTTACCTTTGGACAAAACCAGGCTAGTTGTTTCCGCCTATTTCCAGTCTTCATGCTAAGCTAAGCTAATTGGCTGAGGGCTCCAGCTACATATTTAACATATAGACAGAGTATGAGAGAGTGGTATCTACCTTCTCATCTAAAGAAAGCCAATAAGCATATTTCCCAAAAAGTCAGACTCTTCCTCTAAGTTTACTGCAAATTTTTTTATACGATGTTATTGCATTTTTTTCATTATTTTAAACACTATTTAAATATGAATACATTCTGTCTTCAAGTCAATAAAAGGTAAAAAAAAAATACAAATGTGTAAGATGAATGCATATATGGAGATAAGTGAAAAAGGGATGGCCTGACATAAATCGAGTACAAAAAAACGTGTGAAGAGTTTCAATCTCTGTCTCTCTCATACAGCCGTCCTTCCTGACTTCCCACATGAAGCAGGACTCTGCCACAGCAGTTTCCATCCCAGTGTCAACCAACACTCACTTCAGAGCCATCAGTGACACTGGACCCCCCTCCCTCACTCTCTACAACACCCGGCCAGGGGAGAGTGCTGCTCATGATGGGGACAAGGACACTGAAGAAAGCAAAAATGGAGCCAGTGATGGAATAACTGCAAAGACTGGGGACAGGACTGTAAGAGAGCAAGGTAGTAATATAGAGGATAGTTTTTTCTACTAATGTGCAAAGAATTCTCTCTATTTCCAAATGTCCAGTTGTGTTTATTGCTTGACGCAAAGCCACAGCTGAAGTTGTCACAGCTCAGGCATATGTGACGCCTCTTTGACCGGCTTGAAGAACCTGCCCTTTAGTGACCTCCAGTGATAGTTTTCTTTGGAAGTTCATTTAGGTGTTTCCTTGGACAAAGCATAGATCAACAGGACAGATGGATTTGAGAGTGGCAGAATCCTAGCTGGACATCCTGGAGTTAAAATCAGTAGATCTTGGTGACTTGTGAGTTTGCGTTCATGTATCAGTTGATTCCCTGCTATGTTTTTTTTTTCCTTAGGGAGACAGGTGGAAAGTGTTGGGCAATCATGTGCGGAGATGGAGGGTCTAACAGCCTGTTCAGTGTCTCCCAGGATTTTCCCTGATCATCTAGACGAAGGCGGGAATAGAGGAAGTCCCATTAGGACAACTGACTCACCATCCAAGAGGAAAGGTAAGGATACTCTATCTGTAAACAATACTAGTTATTTACTCAAACAGGAAGCACCCATATGCCTCAATATCACCTCAGTATTTTATGTCTGCTACTGACGCTTGTCCCTTTCAGAAAAGAGAAGCCAGCACCTGGGTGCTGATGGCATATACCTGGATGACATAACAGAGCTGGAGCCTGAAGTAGCTGCTCTCTACTTCCCTAAAAGGTACTGGAACAGCACATGATGAGGACACAACATACTCCACCCTAAATAAACTCAAAAACTTTATGTAGCGCTCTCATGTGGTGTGATTCACCCTGCAGTGGTCATCATGGGGATCCTAGGCAGCGCTCAGTAGAAGTAGCTTTCAGAAATTTAAACCCATCTCTGTGAGAGTTTGTGCTTTTCTCTCTCTCCTTAGTGACGGAGGCAGCAGCTCAATGAAAGTCGACTCAGAGATGATGATGATGGGAGCGCGGAGTGCTAATCAGTCCCCACAGTCAGTGGCCAGCAGTGGAGTGGACAGTGGTGTGGACAGTTTGCCTGACCAGTTAGGGGACCTGGCCCATGTTGCCATCTCTCTGTGTGGAGGACTCACTGACAACAGGGAGATCACAAGGGGTATGTTAAGAAAGGAGCAGGGGGACGTTGTCAGATGACACCGAAACAATAGACACGGAGCGCTTCAGCACCGACAAGTAATGGCACATCACACTTCAGAGAATATAGGCAAAGCATAAAGGAAGTTCAAACTACCCATAATCCATTTTGCATCGTGTTACATCTTTATACTGCAGTTTTTAAAAGAATAATACAGTATTTTAAAATAGAGGACCAGATTTAGAAGGAAAATATTAAAATTATGGCAATGTTGATTATTTTTCACGAAAAATGTCCTATGTCCTTTTCTGTTTAACAACTTTTTTACCTCAAGAGAAAAAACAGTGTTAAATAATGTATCTGTCAATCTGTGTGTATTTTTGCCTGTGTGCTGCGTGAACCTTGTGTGTGTGTGTGTCTCATGACACAGAGCAGTTCCTGGAGAGGGCAGTTTCTTACAAGCAGTTCTCTGAAAACCCTTCTATTATCGATGACCCTAACCTGGTGGTCAAGATAGGAAACAAGTATGTACAGGTCTATTCAGTGTGGTGCACATTTCAGCTGAGTGCAGAAACTGTGTTAGCCATCTGATATTTGTTGTTTTAAAAGTCTGAACACATTATAACTCATATTTTGTTTTGGTCTATTTTTTTGTTATTGGGTATTAACAAGTAGTTAATAATAAAAGCGTAAAGATGTGCTTATAGCTCCCTCTGTAATCTGATGTAGGTACTACAACTGGAACACAGCAGCTCCTGTCATGTTGGCCATGCAGGTCTATCACAAACCTCTGCCGCAGGTAAGACCACCGCATTAACGCACAAATATACAGTCTCATTTCTTTTCAGTTGACTGTATGTTTTCTGTTATAATCAATGGTGAAAGAGGTATTCGGATGTTTTATTCGGATATTTAAAGTCGCCTTTATTAGCAGCGAAATGTACTTAGAGCATCAAAAGTAGCCATTAGACAGAAGAAACCCTGTCAATTTTGTCATTATTACATATTATACTACTGAATAAATATTAATGATGCATTACTGTGTAGGCAGCACTTTCATCCTGTACATTTGTGTTTTTTTGCCATGTGGTCTGAATCAATATCTCTAGCTGTAGTTTGGTGTATGCTGTTTCTTAGTCTTCTGCAACCCCCTGCACCCGACCCCTGCGCCCTAATTTTCCTTAACCTAATGTTTCACTTCGGTTCAGTATTTTCACTGGTTGCATCCTCTCATTTTTTGTGAAAATTTAACTAACGGCTAGTAAATACAATGTGTTCACATTTGTTTCTGGCTCTCATTATCAGTCTTCAACTATTTATTTTATTGTTGTACAGAATTTATGGTATTTGATTAGTTATTTTAACCTGAGTAAACAAAGCTGACAACACTTGTGTGGATGGATACCCAGTCTGATATGCCAGCTGAAGAGCAGACATCAGAGCTGCCTGTCTTGTACCACAGTGAAATATTGCTCTAAATCTGTTCTCCTAACACTTTAATAATGTCATGTCTTTACCCCCCTTCTTATTTTTCCCTTTTATTTACATATTTTATTCATCCTACCATCCCTCCGATGTTTGTGTGTACTAAGTGTTGGTGCTTGAGTTATTTGTTTTCTGCTTTTGGCCTCTTCTCATACTGCCTCCCTGGTCTGTTTGGCTCCAGCCCATCCCAGCCTGTATGATGTTTTTTAGCTTTACTTTGAGTGTTGGTCAGAGCATGTCTTTGTCTGTCTTTTTTTAAAACATGTCCCACCATTGTCAATCTGTCTGTCTGACCCTCTTTGTCTTGCATGTCTCTCTCCTCCTCCTTGTGCCGTATCTTGTTGCATTCTTCCCACTGCTATCCCGTCATTATTTTCAGAAGTCCTTTCCTTTTAGGTTTTACTTAAGATCCTTTGCTCCCTGTTTGCATGCCCTTGTGTTCTCACCCGACACTGCCTTTATTTTAGCAAGTTAGTTAGAGTTCAGTGTGGCTTGAAATGTGCTGTTTGTTATGTTGTACATTGCATTTTGAATAGTAAATTTTTTGTGCTTTCCATTCATTTGTTTTTGGGTTTACCTGAGTTTTTGACTTTGCATTGTTTTGAGTTTATTTTAATTTTCTGTCGGTTTTGAGTTGTATGTGCATGGTTGTCTCCAGGCCTCAGTGGAAAACATCATGAAGGACAAGATGCCAAAGAAGGGAGGACGCTGGTGGTTCTCATGGAGGAGCAGGAACAGTGACTCCAAATCAGTAAGTATTCACACATAACTACAGATTAAAGAGTGTCAAAGAGAGATCAAGGATGGGAGCCGTATTAGTTTCCCAACATCAACACGTAATGTGTCAGTCGATTAACTCGGTTGTGACCATTGGACCTTTGTGCACTTCAGGAATCAGCGATAGAGGCAGGAGAAGACCGAGGAGAGAGCTCACTCAGTATGGCCTCATTGAACAGGTGATGTCAGACAATTATCTTTTTTAATTTTGCATTTTTTTTTTACTCTTTAAATCTTCACATTTTCTCTAACAAATAATAATATTAATGTATTTAATATCTTCATGGTATAACAAATTAATTGTCTTTGATTCAGAATGAAGGATGAGTCATCCTCAAGTGATGAGGACCAGAGAACCTCCAATCAGTTGTCAGGTTCCTGCCACTCAGAGCCCCTCATGAGTTCTGACAGCATCTGCTATAAGAAGACTCTACGGCTCACCTCAGAGCAACTGGTGTGTTTTCCTACAGCTGCTTTTATTGTTCTTAATGGGGGAATTCCTGCTGATAAAAACCTGGAAACTAATTAGTTTATGGCAGCTTTGTCATTATATTACTTATTGCATGCATGATTCACCAAAATAAAACTAAAATGTGGGCAAAATTATAATATCTCTACTTACATAACAAACATGGATTGTTGTCTTAACTTAGGCCGGAATCAGGCTATATCTCTCTGGATGGGAAAAGCAGAGGTGCATATTTAAAAATGGTCCCAAAGAAAAGAAACATGTGGCTTTACAGGTTAAATTCTCTATCACTGCAAAAAGTAAGATTTCTCTACCTTTTAATCAGAGATGTTATTTTCACTTTATTTTCACACTCTGGTTGCTACATTAGAGTGAGGAATACTCTGTATACTGTTGTTTTATTACATGTGCTCATTTGTGAAGCAAAAGGACTAACACTGAATTGAAAATTTCAAGAAAGCTTTTAACCTTCCTTGTATCAATCTGTTTGTGTGTGTGTGTGTGTGTGTGTGTGTGGGTGTGTGTGTTTATAGACTAGCCTGCAGCTGAAGGAAGGTCCTAATGATGTGGTATTCAGCGTGACCACTCAGTATCAGGGCACCTGTCGCTGCCATGGCACAATCTATCTTTGGAGCTGGGATGACAAGATAGTCATCTCCGATATAGATGGGACTATCACCAGGTAAGAGACAATGAGTTGGCTGCCTGTAGTTTCAGTTTAAGCTGTTCAACAGTAGATGTCAGCCTTAACAAAAACACGAACCTTAATTTCTCTTATGTGTTGAATGCACTGTGTGATAAATGGGAAGGTCATCCATATGTGTGAAATCAGCTTTGAAGTACATCTGGACCTTTTATGTGATGAGGCCTGTCTTGTGTGGCGCTGTAGGTCTGACACTTTGGGTCACATCCTTCCCACACTGGGTAAAGACTGGACGCACCAGGGTATCGCACGGCTCTATCACAGAGTCAGCCAGTGAGTCCTGCTTCACAGTCCACACACAGTGCACAGAGTGCAAATGGAATCACATTTATCCACTCAGCTCATTGTTTATGTTTGATGACTGGTCACCCTTCTCATGATTTCCTAATTGAAACCACCGCTGCACAGCTAAGCACAAGCGCCCTCTGTGTTGCAGGAATGGATATAAATTCATGTACTGCTCGGCGAGAGCCATCGGCATGGCCGATATGACGCGAGGGTACCTGCACTGGGTCAACGAGAGGGGAACCATGCTGCCAATGGGCCCAGTGCTGCTCAGCCCCAGCAGTCTCTTTTCTGCCTTGCACAGGTCAGACACACACCATGTGTATAAAAATGATAAATTGATGTGATCAGATTTTAAAAGGTCCTGGAGCCATAAAAATACAAATATTAAAATATTTATCCTCTGTTTATAATAGTTTAATTTTTTTGTGCTAAATATTTACTTATGCAATGATAGAAAAGGCAGGGCATTTTTGTGAATGTGTTGTGGATGTGTACAAGCTAAAGAAAAAAAATTAAAAATCTCCTCAACATTATGTGTTGTGTAGGGAGGTGATTGAGAAGAAACCGGAGAAGTTTAAGATCGAGTGTCTCACAGACATCAAGAACCTATTCTATCCAAACACTGAACCTTTCTACGCTGCTTTTGGCAACAGAGCTACGGTAAGACTACTGCGTACACACACACGCACACACACACACACACGCACACACACACAAACATAGGGACAGACACATTTTCTCTTGATTAGCAAAGATTAGTTTGTCTACTTATTAATGAAATGTTAATTTGATCGTAATAAAGATTATGTCTTTATAGTATTTTAAATCACATTACTTGTTCATATTTTGGCCTCATAACTTTGCTTTTGATTGTGATGCTGATTATTTGTGTATGTGTGATTTCAGGATGTTTATTCCTATAAGGAGGTGGGTGTTCCTTTGAACAGGATTTTCACTGTCAATCCCAAGGGCGAGCTGATACAGGAGCATGCCAAAACCAATATCTCCTCGTAAGCTATATTCTGTGGTTCTTTTAATCTGACATGCACGCAGATATTTGAAAGTCTGAATTCTGGTTCTGTGCAGTTAAAATCTCTAAATGTCCATGTGTCTCCCTCTCAGCTATGGGCGTCTCTGTGATATGGTGGACCATGTCTTCCCAGTCCTAGATCCAGATGAGGGAGCGGACTTCCCCTGCTCAGACACTTTTGACCAATGCAGCTACTGGAGCAAACCACTTCCTGATGGCACCAACCAGGAAGATGAGGACCCACAGCCCCTTGAGACAAGCTGAGGAAACCCCATTGAATCCAATGTCAAGGTTGCTGTGTTCCAGCTTTTCCTTATGTCAGAGTCATTCATCACAGAGATAGGGAGCTATGATAAAGTAAATGTAGGGCAGCATTTAAGTTGGAAACTAAAAAGAGGATCAAGAGCAAATACCTAAAAACTGAGCACTGTCAAAATAAAAAAAAAATAAGAGAACAACCTAAACGATGATCAACAGCAGCTAGGGGGTGTGACTAATTGGTGGCTTTGCCTGGGGAAGGCTCAACACAGTGCACTGACTCACAACATACACACACACACACACACACACACACACCCACACACACACACACAAAAACATCAGTAAAACTTGTGAAGGCATTCCATAGACAATGCATAACAATGCAGAACACAAGTTTAATATCCTACGCTGCATGTCTTTTAGCTCCTTTAGGAGATTCCTTCGACTGGTTAACCTTCTCTCCTTCATCCCACACAACTCAGCATTTACACTGGTGGATAGAAAAGCTGCCACACAAAACATTTGATGGCAAGGGTCTACAAGGGTGAAAATCATTTTTTGTTGGGGATGCACCAATATAGGCTGGTATCAGACTTAAACAAATATTCATAGACACACCTGTCTTCCAGTAATCAGCAGTCGTAAACTGCCCCTAAGCATCAGGTCAGGTTCACTAAAATATAGGGATTTATCCATGTTAATTAAGTAAGAAATTATCTAACAAAAATCCTGCTCTGCTTCACACATTCTACACAGGCAACTCTTCCAGATTACATACACAATCATCTTCCACAACTGACAGTAAAATATGAATTACATATACAGTTCAGTTTTTCAGTTCTCAAATTCAAGCTTTTGGTGCATCAGTTATGTTTTATATTATTTATGAAAGAATATAGTTTTTTTTAGTTTACTTTACTTTACTTTACTTTACTTTACTTTACTTTACTTTACTTTACTTTATTTTGTTTTGTTTTGGTTTGGTTTGGGTTTTTTTGTTGTTATTTACCAATTACATGTAGAAGAGACTAAGAATCTTGGTAATAGTTTTATCTGGTACAGCCATGTAGCTTTAGTCATTTTTCCTGACCTCAACTACAGATACAGTACAGTGCTTTGCAGCAGAAACGCCACATTACTTTGCAGGAAAAGCCATCTGGAACATGCAAAAATTGCACAGATAGTTTATAATGTCATCTTCTGTGCCCAACCTGTTTGCAGGTCTGGTTAAATGTGTGTGGTCATTTTGCCATGTTACTGTGAAAGACTCTTGGAAATTTTCCAACAAGTGTCCAGTGACAATACTCAAGATAAATGCAGAACAATGCAACTAACTTCAGTCTGTGATCTTTATGTATGTTTTTATACATGTAAATTAAAAAATATAACTCCAGTGATATGCTAGAATATAGTACGTAAATATCTCACAGTGTGTGTTATTCTTATGAAGAATGCTCATCAATGCAACAACTATATAAGCTCATACAGGACTTGGTCATAGATTTAATTTTGTAATGTTGTCACTGCATAGATCAGTACACTTTTACGTACAGAACTAATCTGTCCCGTAGTGGAGAATTGAATGCAGTACATTTAGATGCTCTAAGGTTTTCTCCTCCAGACACATCTGATTTTTTTGTTTTTTGTATATATTTCTTTATCAGATGTTTATGTTTTCAGCCATTGATCATATAACATTAACTGCAATGAATTTATTGAAAATGAATTATTTTCTGTCAATTTTTACCACATGTACAACTTAAAATGGGGGAAACCACTGTAAATAATGAACACCATTATTATTTTTTTTTTGACTCTTCCATGTGAACTTTTTGTCTAAAAGCTTTTGAGAGCTGAAATATTGTCTAAAATATTTTGTTACTAGTGCTCATCTAAATGCACCTGCATCAATTGCTAAAAATCTCTTTCTATTCAACCAGCTGCTGCCTGTTACACTAAGAGGTGGCGGATTCACCATTATTTTCAAAAAAACAATAGATGGATGAATTGACTCCAACCTGATGCAATGTCAGTGAGTGATGGAGTGCAAATTACTTTTACAACATAAAGAATAGCATCATCCACCCATCTACAGTCTTCTCCTCTGTAGCTGAAAGCAGCTGTAAATACCTGAGAGCTTCAAGAAAAGTCAAATGTGTTAGTTTTTCTGCTCCCCTGATGTTCAAATCATTCAAAAGATATATTAAATCTCCAAATAATTCACAAGATGGTAGTTAGAATTTAATAAGGATATTTGTACTCTGATGTTAATGTGTCCTATATTGAAACAAGATGAAACTGAAAAGCCAGAACACTGTTAACAAGACCACTAACTGATTATGACTGAGTCTGTTATAATGTTTGTACATAGGATAGATATGTCTGATTCTGTACTGTGATTAACTTTTTCCTAAAGGAAAACTAATCAGGAATTCACCTTTAACTGAATGATGTTTATATGCCTATGAGCAGTCTCTTCCAGTGTAAGAGGAAAACGTGCATGCTGTTGTAATGTTAAGCTTCATATTTACATGGATGTAACAATGACTGTCCTGTCACCTGATGTTTGTAGGGGAGTATATCGCATAAAGAAAAGGAAAAAAGATCAATTTAAAGTTAAAGATGAAATAATTTGGCTTCCCTATCTCATAATTATGGGATAATTCTGCTACAGACAGGAGAAAAACTGTCACTGAGAATCAGGTATTATTATCAATAAGTCAAACATGCACAAAAGTAAGTGGTAATTAATTAGGCCAAAAGCAATGATCTCTGATCTGTGTGAGTTTGTTGTCACTTGATTTGATAAGCATATTCATAATCTTACTTATGAAATATGGAAGTCAAAAGTGTGTAGGATTTTTCCTCTTCCTCAATACTCTTCCCAAGCTTTTAGAGTAAATCATCTTTTGATGATTATCACCTAATTCTTTCTGTGAAAGATCTACAGTATTAAATGCCTTGACTAGTTATCCAGTCTATCTCTGTGTTGACATGAATGTTGATCCAGTTTGCTGTCCTGTGAAAAGGTTTTTTTTGGGTACTAAGAAGCAGCCTACCAAGCAATCTGCAGTGCAAGCTATTGTTAACAATAATGGTTTGAATAAAGCTGTGCAGCGGACATTTTTCAATAAACTCAAATTTGATTGTGACTTAGTGTTATATTTCTTGTTATCTCCGGGGACGCAATGCTAATTTCGTTGTTGTTTTCTTTCTTTCTTCCTTTCATCTCAGACATAAAGCCTTAGTGGAACGGAAATAATACAGAATGGCATCCTCATAATGCTTTCTTCAATATTTTATTTATGGTTTTATTGAACTCTTCTAAACCAATCAACCCCTTACCAGTGGAAGATTGTTAGCGGTAATAGTGGATCAATTTCTGTTCAGGGGTTCTTCCTAGTCCAGCTTTAAGAAGGGAAGGATCGGGGGAGACAAGGATGTGATTGACATGGTGGAGGAAAGGAAACATTTATTCTCTCTTTTCTTATTAAAAAAAGGCAGCTGTTTCATATCTTAAAAAGAGCCATATTTAAATGAAACCCAACCCCTCTCTTTCTATTTCTGCTGTCTCCTCTTTCCAACTTATTCTCTTCTGTCCCACTCTCTTTTTCATACACTCTAAAATCCTTTTCAAAGATGATACAACCCAAAAGCAGAAATTGTCACTTTTGGCGAAGCAAACAGGAAATCTGGACACTCTCCTTTTCTCTCTCCCTCAGTATACTTTATCACATTCCTTCTACTTCTCCATTTCAGCCCTGCCCCCTTGTAACCCGATGAGCATGGGGCTACTCAGGCAAACATACAAACACACACATACACAGCAACACAAAGACACATATCATCCTTCCTCCTCCTCTTTCCCATGTTTTTGCTGAGGTGAAGAAAATTTCTCTTTCAGGCATTGACCATTTTGTACAGTTAAAGCAAGAATCGCTCGTGTTTTCGATTCTTTGTTGTCCTCATTCAATAAAAGAGGCTTGTGGCTAAATTAACTTCTTTTCAAAAACCGCAAACACACACTCCCACCAGGTAATCAACTAAAAACACAATAATTAACATTTCTTTTTGTGGTGCCTTTTCGACATAATGTAACACTCGGGCAAAACATCATCATGAGACACCAATGAAAGGCACTAAGAATCACTAAAAACAGATATACTGTGCTCTGGTCAACCATGGCCATGTCCTATGTTGTATTCATTATTCTCTACAAGGAAAAAGTAAGAGGACAGTTCTGATTGACACAAAAGTTGGACAACACAACTGGCACGGCCCCTTATTCATTGAGACTCCCCAACAGCAAATGCCCCGGAATGGCATAAAGTATGTTTATGTTAAAATGACAAAAGACATCCATCAGCTGTAGGAGGCATTACTCTTCATCTAGGGATCTGTTCAAACACATCCTGATCTGGTTTTAAACAATGATCCAACCGTTCAGTCTAGGAAAAGAAAGGCGAAGGATTACATAGCCAATGATCACACATTTTTGAAGTGAACTGAGTAGCAAGAGAGTTGCTCATTCAACCGTATGGTCACTTCAGAGGATGAAGTTGAATTTTACTGCATTCCGCCAACAGATTTTTCTAGTAGTTTATTGTGAGAAAAAATTGTGTACTGATAGAAAGTTCTTATACTGTGAGAGAAGAAACCATTCTGTGTCAAGGCGACCCTCAGTTTCTGAGTTTAGTCTTGGCCACAAGGGCGTCCATGTAGCCGTTCCCAGCCTGTCAAGGCGGCCCATGTTAGTTTGTTAGATTTCTGTCTTACCTATGCTAGAACACATGTCATACATTATTATAAAAGCTTATGCTCCAGACTAAAAGCTCAGGCAACTCTGTACTACTGTGCTGACTTGTCTCCTTGCTGCGAGATATTAAACACACAAAGACGGACTCCAGTTACTCTGTGTCTTTTAAAGTAATTCTACTAACATTTATCCACCTCTTTTAAATAAATCAGGGCAGACTATGTAACAGAAACGCATCTCTGCACACATTCAGTGCAGCTCAACAGCACCACAAACTACTTCGGGCAAAATGATGATACAGTGGATGTGGTTCGCCACCTCTCTAATACAGTTTCAACACTGAACTGAACATTGTAACCTTAACAAAGGAAGGAGGGATTTATCACCGCTGTGCTGCACTAGTTTCAGCCAAGTGTGCTTAATAAACTGGCAGCTGCGTGTGTATTTCATAATTTAAATGAGGTGAATTGGTAAAGACGTCACTCTTTACATCAAATCGCTCCGCCAGGCAAATGAAAGAAGTAGTTCCTCTCAAAACGTAAGAGAACTTGTAATAAGGTCGGACATCAGTTAGGTAAGCTGGTCCATAAACAGTGATAACTACTGATTCGGGTGGGTCGGTTCAAAGTGAACTGATCGCTCACCCATCCGGTTTTGCGCTGCTCCAGATGTGCACGCAGTGCGAGTCAGCGCACGAGCGGCCACAGATCCACGGCACCGACCGCACAGCTGCACAAGGTCTGGTTCTCCCTTTGTTTCTGACACTTAGAGAATAAGCGTGTCCCTTTTACGTCTGTGTGTTACTGGTAGACAGACAGCTCAAATTCACTACCTAGGACTTGACGCCAGAACTTGTTGGCAACTTCAGGTGATCGGCAGAAGAACAGTTTGGCTTTTTCTCGGCACTCGATAATTAGACTGCCTGATGTCAACATCAGGGTTTGTGGGAGATAACGCTTATCTAATATAATATAATAATATCGAAGATTCCTCTTCTCTAACTAGCCTGTAACGTTACACCAGTGCGATGCCCATGACGCCGTGATCTTTTTGACAAGCTTATGTAACGCAAATTGGTATTTTGTCCATGTTTTAAACACGTAAGAAATAACGGATAGCTTTTGATGGCATCATATCCCGTGACACTCATCCATTGACATGCTTCCAGAGCTTCATGGGAGCTGTAGTTGTTGAACTTTTTCCGACGTTGGCGTTGTAGTGTAAAATACATCTCGCAAAAAAAAAAGTCTTTCTGGTGGCACTGTGTGTGAGCCACTGCTTTTAATGGAAGTACATCTGCATTAAAAGAAGACACAATATTTCACATTTACCCGTTTACTGTAAAAATGTCTCATTACAGGAATAAAACTAATACTATGACATCAGATTCAATTAAAAAATAAATGTAAAACGGAAAACTACCAACTTGCGCCTACTAATATTTATGATTTCTCTTAAATCTTATCCAAAAGAGCGAAGAAACAGCTTGTCATGAGTGAGGACATATTGCTCACTGCTGCCTAAATCTTCTGAAACTAATAGCATCTGTGTTCAATGTATTTTTCTTTTTCCTACTCAAATATTGTGACAAGAATCAAATCCAGGATTCAAAAAGAACTTAGATGGGAATCAGAATCGGGGAAAAACTAATTTGAATACATTTAATGTAAATATGTATTACGAGTGAATGCCCGTGTTGTTGTTTTCACGCTATTTCTGTGTGTTTGTCCATAAGATGTCTGCAAAGATCTACTCTACAAGTGGACCAGATGGGAAAAATACAAGTCCTCAGGGCACCACAGTGGGTGGTAGCAAACCTTTACACCGGTTCATTAAGGGGCAACCCAAGATTATTGGCGTGAGACACACACTCACACACACACATACAGGCATGCTCAAATTTTTACTTATCACAAACTTATCTGTTATGATGAGCCACAGTATCTTCCCAGTTCACAAATTCAAGTACCAAATAAAGTCACAACTACAGCTTGTTTTGTCACAGAAAATAAAAATTGAAATAAACAAGAAGCGAAGAGGTCATGTTACATGTTGTTTTTGACTCTCTCTCAGATCGTTGTGCTGGTCTTGGGCATGTCCTTCTTTACCATTTCCATTGCAACCATGGGAGACAGCTCTAGTCGACCTATATGGATAGCCATCCAGCCTGGCTTCTTGCTGGGAACGCTGGTTGGTAGCTCGACAAGAGGATTGTTAATCAGTGGATCATGGTGTTTTGTAGAGTCAAAATTGTATTTTTTTTCTCAAAACAGCCGGTTTATAAGAATGATTGAATAATTATTAATAAAATCTGCATAGGATTTGATAGAGTGCTGATAGTCATTTGAATTTACATCAGTAGTTAAGCATCAAGATTAGTCCTGTTTACAAAATGCACTATTGTGGTATCCTGAAACATTTTGAGAGCTCAATAATACAACAACTTTATTCCTCCTCCTCTCACAGTTCATCATATGTGGGATTCTGTATATTCTGACAGAACACAACCCCACCAAGAAAACAGTAAGTTAGTCTATTGTCATATTTTTAAAGCAATACTGGCAAGTTTTCCAAGAGGGACCAAGAGAGCTCTGCTCAGGAACGGTTGAGCAAAAGTCCCTTTCAGATGTGTTTTAAGACATAAAAAGTCTGCTGGAACATTAATTTGGGTCTGATATAGTCTTTCCACCAAACAGTTAAATTACTTGGTTAAAAGCTCTAGAAAGCACGTTCTGAGATAAGAAAATTCCCTCATTTTTTTAGGTGTCATTGCATCACTCTTTTATTTACAAATTAGACATAGTTGAATTAACTGATTTGTTCAAAGGGCTCCATTACCATGTTACTGTGTCCATCTGTTTGTATCTTGACCTCTTTCTGGTGGTGTCTACATGTAGGTCACCATATCATTGGCTCTGAGTATTGTGACGATACTGGGGGCATTGTGGACTATGTTGTATATCCTTCCCCAAGTCATACATGCCCACTACTACGTGCACTATGACTTTCTTGAAGACCATATCACAGAGACTGATGATGAAGCATGGTCATCAATTAATGAGGTAAATTAATATTTAATTTAAAGCAAGTTTTACCTTTTAGATTTCTTTGTTGAATTACGGCTTTGTTATATGCGAATCTATAGAAACAACATACACTTTGTGTATCGTTGCTTGATATAAAATGTGATGAAGATGAAAAGTGGCATTAGGAAATAAAATGGGAAATAAAACGGGACATGCAAAATTTTTAAATAAGAACGCTGGAATTAAGTTTTTAAAAAAGAGCTGAAATAAAGAATCCGAATGGAGAAACCGTTTCATGATAACTTTTTAAAAGGGATTGAATAATTTCACAATTTTCTTGATACAATTCAAAATAAATTCTCCTAAAAAATATTCATATACTGCAAGTCATTTGTATTTGTATTTTTCTATGTTTTGGTTATACGGTATGTTTCAGAAATATGTATATGTGTGTTTGTCCAGGCCATGCGAGCGATGTTGGAGTTGATCTTTTTATTCTACAGTTTTGTTGGTGTAATTATTTTCATTGTAATGTCAACTCTGGCTGGGGCTGCACTGCATACCACAAAGAGCCAGGTAGGACGACATTTAAAAAATCAACTTCCACACACATTACAAACAGAACTGAGAATGGGAGGCGTCTAAGCTTGAATAAAGTGACAACAGGACTTAGGACGTGTTAAGTCAAGCATAAGATTTCTTTTCTTTCTCCTGTCTTTAAGGCCATAATAGTGATGACTACTGCACCACCTGAAACTCCAGTCGAATGAAGAGCACAAGATGAAGATCTGCAGTGGGAAAAATTGAGCGGAGAGAAGAAATATGAAGAATACGAAGAAAGCAGAGTATTTCTCTTTGTGGGTCCTTCATGATACCTGACTCCTAAATAGTAATCAGTTCTCAGGAGCATTTTTTGGTGATTTTGTACAATGCAATTCAGATTATATGTATGCCTGATATGTGTTGCCTTGTGGTGTTTCTGCGATTAGTATATTTCCCTCCTTTAAACATTTGCCACCAGAATCAGAGGGATGGTGGCATCGAACTTTTCTCACTGCGAACTCAAATAACTGCTACTTACTCTTCAGTCTGGCATTGGCTGACCTATTTCCACATAATATTTGAACTACTACACCTCAGGAAACACGTCTGAGTGAAAGCAATTTCCCTATGAAACAGTTGTAAAACTTGTGTCAACTGCTTTTTGTTGTTGTTGTTGTTGTTTTTAATAGTAATCAGTAAAGGGCAGGCATAACCTGGGATAATGGTGCTAGTATTCCCACAATAAACAGGTATCAGATTTTAATAAGGTAACCTTTGTAAATAGTTATTCTGTAAAAGTCCTTACTAAAGGCTTCATAAATTGTTTTTCAGTCATTTACTAATGCTTAATAAATCAGTAATAAGCCAATAATGAGAAAAATTTCTCTCTGGCTAGTGTTTCTCAATGGCCAGTGTGACATATGAGCTTTATCCTGGACCACTCCAGCTGGACCAAATGGTCCAGCTTGCTTCCAGATCTCTGAATCACTTCCCATCATTTCAAATACTGTATCAAAATGGAAAGTCCTGTTATCAGGCTGCTGTTCGACTTCCATTTGAAATTTGTGTAGAGCATACCAGAATTCAATTATGAAAAACTTACTGCATTACTGCAGACCTAATGTATATTGTAAAAATCTAGATTAATAACCGTTAAGGAACAATTAACATTTATAACTCAAGATGAGAAACAAATTTGTGCTTTTGGCTTATTATTAATGGTTCGCCAACATCTTAAACTGCATAATTACCAAACTGAAACATACAGCCATTTTAACTCTGAAACATTTTATGAGTAGAGAGAGAAAGCGTGAGAGTGGGAAGATCTGAACATGTAAACGTGAAAAGTAATGTCAACAAGCCCAGACATAAACATATCAATCTGTTCTCTGTTTTTACTCTCTGAGGTGGTGAGCACAGACACAGATTGATGTGATCCTTTTCCACCTTCCTGTCCCTCACAGAAGAAGCTTGGCAAGTTTTGGCAGAACATGCACAGAATATCATGGCTGCCCTTGACACTTTGTTTTTTTGTTGGTTTGTTTTGGTTTTTTTTAACTTGTCAGCTGTTGTTTCAGCAGCTCCATCAAATACAAACATGACATGTCAGTATCACTAATAAACTAAACAAAGAGAACAGGGATTGCAATGTTACCCAAATCCTGATATGTGTGTGTCTGTCACTGTAAATTTGCAAAAGGGATTTTAGGGGACATTTTGATTTGAGATCAATTTACAATAAGGAAAAACAGGCTACAACTTCAGCCTGTCAGCTAGAAGGAACAGTTGCTGGTATTAAGATATGTATATATATATATATATATATATATATATATATATATATATATATATAGTATTCTTTCATTAAAACAGTTGTAACATCAGAAAAAAGGGTCAATTTCACATTTTTGCTTTAAGCATATCTTTGCAGACTTTGAGTGCAGAATAACACATCTATAATGTACATACAGACAAGAAAATTGTGTATTCTTAATAAAAATACAGATAATAAAACCCCCCACAAAAAAACTAACCTAAAATTAAGTCCACTACATCTTTCATATACACATTGTACATTGTATATATAAAACCGTAGATCAAGCGCATTTTCTCCATCAATGTTACAAATATATGCAGTTGTAATGAATCTTAAATTGTGAATATCTTCAAGATTACACACCATATGGCTTCTCATGAACAAATAAATACAATAACATGTCTAAATAGAGGAATGGAAATTTGTTGAAATTGTTTTCAATCTTTGATAATTAAACTTGCCATTAACAGAATTTTATGAGCACAGAGTTTGACATCCTCCACAGCCTGAACACATTGATATCATGTTAAAGGCAACTGGTTTATAAGATCCTTGTGACTTTTTAAGATTCACTGTGTAAACTCAAGAGCAATACAGGGCTAAGTAATTTGATACATCATTCATAACAGTGTCATTATATCTATATGTATGGTGCACTGTGGTGGATACAGGGTATTCACCATGGTTTGAGACACTGTGTGTACTCTGTTGTTGGCTTTGCTGAGTCAAGTCTAGTCCTGCTGTCCTTCCTGACAATTCTGGAAAAACAGTATACACATTTGCTGCATACTCTGTAGTACTGAATGGAATGGAGTCATATAATGTAAATCTGCCAAAGAATTATTTACCAACATTGTAATAGCATGCTAAGATATGAAGAAACAGCTTTATTTAAAATGAGCACATATGCTAAAGTATCTGCAGGTATATACACCTACTGGCCGAAACTTAAAAAAAAAAAAAAAAAGTCTTTATTTTCATTATTTTATTTATACCACTTATGCTGGGTAGTACAGTAATTATTTACATATGGAGAGAGACAGAGATGTCTGTGAGATGAATCACAGACACAGAGAAACATTATCAGTCATTTAGAATCATGTTTCTGGCCACCTGCTGATTTTAAGTTCAATATTAACTCTCTTAGCTCTGTTTTTGGACTCTACCTACTCCTAATGGGAACCTAAGGCTCTTTAGCCGCTCAATATTGCACTATGTTCACCGTTTATTTACTAGCTGTTTTGAGCTGAGCAGGTAGTGTGTGGAGCGGTTTTTTAGAGCTATGATGGCAGTGAAACTCAACCAAAACAGTAAAGTTGTGGGTCAATAGCTGAGAAATGCTCTGAACCAGCAACTTTCTGCCATTAAAATCAGAAAAAATGTTATTCTAAGTTCTTGTACTTGGCCCCCAACTACTGGAGCACAAGTTTTTCTATTCCAGCAAATCTTTAAATACTCTCCAGCTGATCCATAATGCAGCAGCACGTGTACTGACAGGAACTAGGAGAAGTGATCATATTTCTCCTGTGTTAGCTTCTCTGCTAAAATTGAAAATACTTCTCCTCATCTACAAAGCCCTCAGTGGTCTGGCAAAATCATATTTTAAAGAGCTCATAGTAGCCTAGTAGTCTACCCCAGTAGAACACTGCACTCCGAGAATCCAGGCTTACTTCTGGTTCCTCCTCTCCCTCTCCATCTGTATGAGCTCAAATCCTGTCAATCCTCATTAATAGCTTGACTTCTTAGTTTTGTGCTTTCTCATCTCTCTCCTCCTGTTGCTTTCAGCAGGTTTCTCTACCTCTAATGCTGCTGAGTCTGGATCCATGACTGAAAACCACCTATTGTCCCTGATCATGCTCAACACCCATGGCTTCAATTAATACTATATTTAGTCTTCTTCTTCTTCTTCTTATTATTATTATAATTAGCCTTTTTATTTTTATTATTAGTCTCATAATTCTTATACATCTTTACATGGTACCTGTGCCATGTTCTCTTTTCTCCCTTCTGGTTTTCAGTGCTAAGAGATAACCTCTTATGATATAAATAAAACTGAACTAAATTAAAATAAAACCATCTGAATAATAGTGTCCTTCAGTCACAGGATGATACATTTAACTCTGGTGAAGTCTCCTCATTTTCTCAAGTTGAGGAGGCAGGCTGTTTGTGAAAGTTATTCTCTAGGGTACACCGCCGGTGAACACGCATGTGCTCTGTGACACGGTACTGGCGTGAAAAGGTCATAGGGCAACAGGGGCAGGGGAAGGGCCGTACGCCAAGGTGACTCCGGACATGTCTATTCAGAGAGCCTCGCTGGCTGAAAGAACGGTCGCAAAGAGAACACTGGAAAGGGTGGTGAGGAGTTGACAGATGAGCTGATATATTTGTTGGCATGCTGGCTGAAATGGTAGAGGGTATGTGGACAGACAAGGCAGATGACATGGAAGCTTGTACGGAGTCTGGCACACTAGGAAGTGAACCGACTGTCAAGGTACTGCTCTTCTTCTCACCCTCTTTATGGTTGGAAATCTCCTCCACAACCCTCATTTTATGTGTGACATCAGCTCCTAGCGTCCTTTGGTCTTTAACACCTGATTCTCTTTCTTTAACGTCCCCCCCAAATTTTGTCCTAGCTATAATTTTTCTCTTCTTAAACCCTTTTACAGAGGTTGGATTTTTCCTTTGCTCTCTGTCATTAATCATGACCCCAGTCCCAAATGTGTCATTTTTGCTGAATGTGACACCTTTCTCCCCTTCTTCAGATCTGTAGGATACAAGCAACTCAGAAGGTTTTGTGCTAATGTCCAGCAACAGAACCTGGTCTGTCGTCACTGTAGCAAACTGCTGTCTCAGAGAACTGTGACTTGGACTGGCAAAGGTCCCAGTCTCCTTCTTATCTCTGGATTGGTCTGAATAATCAGGGTGGCTAGGACGGAAGTGTTTGTGATCGGAGTCTCCGCGCAACAGGTGCGTGTCCTCCTGGGGTAGGCAGTGACAATGAAGACGTCCACAGTATGACTTCCCATCAACACTATGCATGGGGTCAGACATGTTGCTGTTAACAGACATTGTAAAAGTTAAGTGTTGCTCTGTGATTTCAGTGTCCGAGATCTTTTCAAGTTCCTCAAGTTTGTGGCGTTCAAAGACAAAGAGACCCCTAGCGACATTATCCAAACTTGATTCCGGTGTGGTGTCGATAGGCAGATAAACATCAGCACTGTGTCTTTTTACTTCCATAGATGTGCCTCTGTTGTCGGAGTCATGTTCAATCTGGATAGATGCAGTGTCTAGTGTGCTTGTCTCAGCTCTATGCAATTTTGAGTACCGATTTGTCTTGGGTCCACAGAGGTTAAAGTGGGGGTCCCGTCTATCCATTTCAGCTGGACACTTGTTAGAGTAATTGTGTTCCTCCTTGGCTTCTCTCTCAGGAAACAAGTCTTGACAGTGAGAGTCACCTTCCCTGTCTGAGTCCTCCACAGGAAGTGAAACTACAGCTGTCAGATGTTGTGAAAGTTCCTCTTCTGCAGCTGACACTGAGACATCGTGGCTATCCAATCGCTGATGTTTGGAAGGCAAATCATCAAAAGTGAGCTCAGTTTTACACTTTAATCCCCTGATGAAACTGCTGTAAATCTTATGCTGCGGCAAAGATTCATCCGTAAGATGTTTTGTGTGATTCTCATGATCATTATGTTGCGTAACATGGGATAATCTCTTTTCCATAAATTCATCAATCTGTTTCGTAAAATATGCTGCATTTTTGCTTTTGTAATCTTGTTCTAGCACGTCTGATTGATCTTTACTGGATTTGTAAAATAAATCCTGTACCACACATTGATCTGAATTATTCTGGTTATCCCAACTCTGTGTTTCAGTGTGCACTCTGTGGTTTCGGTAATCCTGACTCTGTACCCCATAGTGATTTTTGTGTTTAGCAGTTACACCCTCAACAGGGCTGTCTTTGTCTGTTCTTGCTGATCCTGAGACAGGAGCACTGCTGGAGTTCACTGAGGCCTGGGATACTGCATGTTGAGGAGCCATTGTAGACACTTCTGCCAGCTGGAGCCTAGCTGCTCTACTGCTGTGACGGATGACAGGCACTGCCCCACAGCACAGATGTGGTGGTGAGGAAGAGGATGTGCAGGAGTTCCTCCTATCCTCAGCTGTCATCACTGGCTCCTCTTCTGTGCTCTTTTGCCAAGTCTCTGGTTTTACAGGGCCTATTGACTGAAAATGATCTTTTTGCACCTCTTTGTTCACTTTAGCCACTCCATGTATTTCAGCAGTGTGAGGTATATTTTGAATCAAATCATGAGTTGTCAGATGAGTTACGTGTCTGCAGTTTGCTGTAATTACACTTCTTTCAATGCAGTGCTCAGGTACACTACAACACTTACTTACATTGCTTAAAGTGCTCATAGCTTTTCTCCTACAGCAGTCTGCACCATTTATACTGCTAGAGTCACATATATCTGTTTTTCCACCTTTAATACAGGAATCTATATTGGCTGAATGCATCTGATCTTCATCACATGTTTTCATATTGGCTGAACATTGATGATCCTCCAGTGAACATTCAGGACTTTTGACACTGCAAGTGTCTGTTTCCTCACGTCTTCCAAACCCCTCAATATCGCACGTTAAAGGTAGACACTTAGTACAGGAGTTTGTAGTTTTACTATTGGTATGGATAATTTCTTCATATGGCTGAGTCTCAGGTCCAGAGGAAGCATGTTTTTTATCTGTATCATTCCCATGAGTCTTTTGCCAAGCCTTGAGAGCCCCCTGCAGTTCATCCATCTGCAGGTAGCAGGCGGCAGTGAGAAGACTGTAATAATATTTCTGGGTACGATTGTATGGCAAAATCCCCGTATAGATGTAGTCCAAAAGAAGAGCCAGCACAGAGCCAGACAGACATGGTGCCTGCAGTTCCACCAGGGCACCAGTAGAGGATAAGAAAGATGCCAGCACTGGACTGGAAGCAGCCAGGACACACCTGCAGGAGCAAAGAGCAACTATACTGTGAGGCAGCATTCATTCCTGAACATCACATAAGACAACAACCAATATAAACAAAGGCTTTTGAATATTTCTTCAATATGTGCATGTGGGCGGTTGTTGCCATAATCACCTGTGAGCAGGGTAGAGTTGACCTGGGCTCTGTCTTTGTCTGACCACACAATCACAGAACTGAGCTCGTTCTCTTTGGAGGTTCAGACTTGTCAAAAGTGATGCAGTATGGCTAACTTCCTGGGCACACGGTGATGGCTAGAGAGGACAGAGCTTGGTCAGTAGTAGTTATTTTTGCTTAGGTAACAGGATTAAACAGAAGAATGGCATTTGCCAGGAGCTTACATACACAAGAAGTTTAAATCATGCAGAAACATTCATTTGCAAGGATTACCAGTATTCTGTCTAAAACAACTTTGTAGTTTAAGCACTTTAAGACAAAAAATATATCTACTTTAATATGTATAACTGTCAATGCAAGTTTACAGTCGGCTACATTAAAAATAAAAAGCAATGACCCCAATGATGAGCTGTAACTTGGTCATTCTGTTGGTGAAAGTAAAGTCACAATAGTCTTTACTATCTTTATAGCAGTAGGCTGCTTGAACATATAAATCATGTTGAAATAAACTTTCTCTTACCTCCATTGTTATTTCGGGAGAAGCGTAACAAAACCCCTACTATCCTATGGTGTGTAGTGTAAAGCTCCAGGTGTGTAGAGTAGTACCGGTTCTTGCTTGCAGTTGAATGGAGCAAGGAACCTCCATGGGAGCTATATAGTACCAGTCTACTATCTACGCACACTATCTCATTCGGAAAACAATCACACGCTTTTCATACTGGGAGCAGGGCGTGACGCACAGGGACAGGTGCT
This sequence comes from Istiophorus platypterus, assembly GCA_016859345.1. Lineage (NCBI taxonomy): Eukaryota > Metazoa > Chordata > Actinopteri > Istiophoriformes > Istiophoridae > Istiophorus > Istiophorus platypterus. Next base: position 20,588,515 of record CM029118.1, read on the forward strand.
TATAAGGAGCGCTGGCATCTAACGTCAGAATCTCCATGGCCTGTTACGAGGGGGGACTGTGACCAGCCGACAGAAACCCAACAGAAGAGCACAGAAATGAAGCAAATAGATCCACTATTCCTATTCACATCGCGAGATGGTATCAGGGATGTCGTGTTTTTAATTACACAAATCTGCAGGAAAAAAATGGAGAAAAGAGATGAGCACAGTATTTGGTCTGTCATTCATATTTAGAATAACAACCACGTTATCTTGGGAAGTTTCCTTTTTTTTGTGTGTCCTGCAGCGAGGTCTTAGGTCATGATCATGGTCTGTGGAGATAAAGGGTGAACTTCTAAACCCATTGTTGACAGTATATCATATACTAAGTGTCGAGATGGGTCCGTTATTAAAGCATGAATTGGCTTAACTGTCAACTTTAGAGTCTTGACCAGAGTTTTCCACTGTATTGTTACGGTTACAGAGAAGCCATTGGGGACGCGCTGAAAAAGAAACCCGTGATATACAGTGCGCTTACTTTTGTACCCCACTGTGTCTGTGAACATGTCTATCTGCTTTAAGTCTACATAGGGAAGCTTCTCCAGTGTTAGGAGTAAGAGCCAGCCCTCCGGCTGACGCTTTGTTGACAACTCCATACTGAGCCATTTCTCCACCCTTCCACACCATGTGCTTGTCATGCTTTTTCATCTCCACAGCACTCTAATGTTACAGTCACCCCTCTAGCTGTCCACAGGGCAGGAATACATTTTCCCTGATAACCCTGCAATGGAAATACTACTGCAACATAAACCATCACACAATGACCTGTTTAAAATAGGTCTTGTGGCACTAACAGCAAGTTAATAATAAGTTAATAACAAAACAATTGCAATTTTCGTGCAACTAAAAGTATGTAAAAAAATCTATATCAAAAATATGTATATAATGTATGCAATATTTATATTTTAAAAAAATACAGCAAATAACAGTAAAAAACTGTAATTTTCATTAGTTTAGCTATTGATTCAAAAACACCGCCAGAAAAGACTGACAGATTCATTTGTTTGTAAAATGAACTAATTTAACAGACCTTGGTTGCATGGTCCCTGGCAGAGGTCTACCGCAGACATTGTGGTTATGTTTTAAGTACTCCAACTATTCAGCTCCCAGAGAACTCCAAATTCTGTTATAATTTAAGAAATGATGACACACAGACACACGGAGTAGCACATGTATGCTGGAAACATAGTGGCTTTGAGTGTCTCCATTCACCAGGTGCTTGGTGACATAGCTCATGTTCTGGACTAGCTGCATACAACCACACACACACACAGCTGTAACTTTTAGAAAACGTCCTTTTCTGGGAATATATTCATGAAACATCTCAAGGCTCATAGGCAATTAAAAATGGTTGTGTCGAACCTTGTTCAAAAATCCTATATATTTAAATGTGAACAGTAAATAACACAGCATTTTTGAAATGATACTGTTGCTGAATGAGTTAAAGTTAAGCCAAAAGAGGTAGTGGCGAATATGCTGAAGTTATGAAGACCAATTAAGAAAAAGTAAGAAAAAGTTGCTATTGCTAGATATCTGCCTTTTAATGGGGTAAAGTGCCACTATCAGGCCAGAGTTTACATTCAAATCTTAAAATGGCCATTGGGATTTTATAGATTTGCACTTGATATTCCAATCATGAAACTGATACTAGAGGTTATATTTGCTATTTTTATTATTGAAGCAACTGATGCCAAAATTCTCTGGCAAACACACACAATCAAAATGAATGCTCTGCCAGTATGAAATAGCACTTAAACAGTCACCACAGGGACACTTTTGTTGAGTACTCCCATAGATAATGTTCTGGACTACCTTCCAGCATAGATCATTTTCCACACAAAAGGCGGATTCAACATAATCTAATCTCTCTGGCAGCAGAAGCACCGCAACACCACCACATAAGCATGTAACTTGTGAGAATGGGTTTTGTTCTTTTCTTTACCGGTTTTGTATTAGTTCAGGAATGTCAGCTGCAAATTAAAGGAAAAAAAAAAGTGTATTTCATAAGATGTTGGGGCACAACAAACAGCTTCAATGCACCTTGGCATAGATTCAGTAAGTCTCTGGATCTCTACTGGGGGGGATAAACAATGTTCCTCTGAAAGACGTTCCCTCATTTGGTGTTTTGATGATGGAGGTGGAGAGCGCTGTTTAACCACTCAGTCCAAAATCTCCCATAGGTGTTCAACTGAGTTGAGAACAGGCAACTGTGTAGGCCATAACATATGACACATCATTTTCATACTCATTAAACCATTCAGAGACCCCTTGTGATCTATGGATGAGAGCACTGTCTTCCTTTTTCTCTGCTCATTTTTCAGGTTTTTCCTTTAATAAGCCAACCGTTCTCATGTGTGCCTCAGGATTACTCCAAGATCCATGGTCTGAGTTCCAATACTAAAAAAAGCAACGCATAGCACATCAATTAAAAAAAAAACATTGTAACATCCATACAGGAACAGACATACACACATCACACCATACCCAGCTGACCACATACCAACCCTGCCTCTGTAACGTACACAGCACAAAGCTCCCGCCATTTACTTCTTGCCCCAGTTCCATTTTTACATGTTACATCATCTTCATCTTGATGTGTCTTTTACCCACATATCCAGAACATTGTAGTCATGGAATTTGGTGGCTGCTATTCTTAGCTCTTTGGCATGGCACTGCAAACACTGATCCCTACATTAACACCCCTGAAAAAAACAAAAAAAAAAAACAAGACCAAAACACAAGTAGCAACAGAACAGCAAGTCAGCTTAAGGACTTTGCTGCAAACAGACATACCAGGGAGCAGTGAGTCAAATTAGACTGGAGAGTATTCAAGAGGGACAGTGTCTTGTTGGCCTTGGTCACATGATGCATACTGTATACAGAAATATAAACTTCCCTGGTTCAATTCCAGCTGAGGGCCTTTGTTCCATATCATACCCCTTCCTGTTAATGAGTATCAGAAAAGGCTATAATGTTACATATAAAAAAGGGCCATTAAGAAGAAAGGCTGTGTCAAGAATTTTACCGTTTAAATCCCAGTGGTCCTTAAGCAGTAGCTTTAATAGATACCAAGCCAATCTTACACAAATGATCATTTTACTGTCTCTTCTTTTTAATAGCCTTCAGAAAGTTTTAAAACCAACAGAGCAAACATCACGCTTTGAGTCAGTGATGCCAGCTATGAGGGTAGAGCAATTAAGATTTGGCAGGTCAGAAGAGAGTTACTAATGTGTCACATGGTATGGTTCAAATACCTCAGACAAGGTAAAAATTAAACACCTGAAGTTCAGCTGATGAACATTTTTTTGTTACTCAGACGTTTCCAACAAAGCATCAATTGTTTTAAATTGGACTATGTGCGGGAGATTCTTCCTTTCAAAATGATTCTCTAAAACTATGTGGACATCCAATACATTCAAACCAAATCCATAGCCATTAAAGGGAAGTTGCCATAGCTCCTCTAAGAGCATTCATTGTTCTGGAAAAGCTTTCCACAAGGTTTAGTTGAAGTTGGGCACTGAAATCGTCAGTATAACCCATTTTACTGCAAATGTCAATGGCGATGCATGGCTTGGTGCTTAATTTTATGCACTTCTTAAGAAAAGGTGTGCACAAGGATGCAGAGCCTACAATTGTCTGTATGTGTAAAGGGATACAGTGCATATAGCAGAAACCAAGTCAAGTAAAGGATTTTCCTGTAGTGTTTTTCAATAGCCCCATCGTTCGTGTTTAATAAATGTGCTCCATTCTTATACCCTTCTGCACAAATTTTGAGTACCAACAACAGTATGAGTGATAGCAGTGCTACTCTTTCAACACATGTGTAGCTCTATCATAACTGAGTTGCTGGTCTGAAGTCATTAAAAAACCTTTGGATTTTTGAATTAGTTTGTAAAGTGCATCTCCAACGGAACCTCTGAGACCGAGTTAGAGAACAGATCTCTAGACCAGTCATATGCCTGGTTCTCATCATCAAGGAGGTAACCATTGGATCCATCCAGACATCCCTCATCAACAATCTCACTGGCAAAATTTCCTGTCTGTGCCAGACCTCTCTGTGACGATGTGAAAGTTTGATCCAGCCGAGTTCTCTTACAATTAATTCCATCTCCCTGCTGTGCTTCCGAAGTAGAAACCAAACCACCGCTCTTATCAGCCTGACATCTTCTGAGCCTCACATTCAGTTGTGTTTTAGCAGCAGGAGTAGGAGGAACAATTACTTCTTTGTCCTCATACTCACACACAGTCACATCACACACACTTGAGTCATATTTGTGGTTAATCCTTAATGTTGGCCCAAGGCTTAGAGCCGCTCTCTGGGCCCTCAGGTTCTGCTGAACCAGCAGATGATCATTATGCTTGTTTGAGGCCCACAACTTCTTTTTTGGGGTAAATCTGTGGTTTTGTCTGCTAGATGTCCTGCTCCACACCAAGTTTTCTTTTGTAGACTCTCTGCCACACCTGGACGGCCGGTTAGCATTGACAGTATTCAGTTTACAAAGAGGAGAGATGATATTGGGTGCCTTTTTACTGTCCAAGTCTGGCAAATTACTGTAAAAAGAACACAAATCTTGAAAGTCTGGTTGTGTATTGAATTCTCCTGATGTTGAGGAGTATGAGGAGGCAGGTGACCCTGACACAACAGCTACCTTTACAATTGGGGTGGACTGAGCAGGAGGGATGAAGTCAAGATCCTGTGCGCCTACTGAAATTAAACTGTCTCTGTTAATGCATTTATTGCATTTTTGTTTCTGTTTGCCTGGTGTTGAATGCGGGACATTAGCCTTTTCATTCCTCAGATGCTCTTTGTCTGGACTGAAAAGCATTGTGCAAGCTTCTGAGGTTATCCTGATGGTTTCTGCATGTGTGTTGAGCATGTTTGTGTTCATGTCAGTCATGAGCGAGCTACTGAATAGGTCTGCTGAACAGTCAAAGGTACGTCCTTCAAGCTGTCCTTCTTCTTTGTTTTCAAAAGACAGAGAACTAGTTTCCTCATCCTCCTGACTACATTGATTGATGCCTCTGGCTTGACTCTTGTTTAAAAATACAACAGGGTTTTTGCATACCTGATCAGATAAATCCTGTTTGTCACTTCCAATGTTTGGCAGAGGTTTATTAGTGATATCCAATAACATCCATGAGTGGTACTCTGTTATCTGTGTGTTACTTTGATTAGCAGAAGTTGATTCAATTGGCATGTTCTTGTCTTGTGATCTGTTGTCCAGGTTATTTCTTACCGTTTCTTTTTGTTCTTTCTGATTTTGAATGTTTAGATGTGGCTTGGTTTCACTAACAATGTCAAAATCTTTGTTTTCCTCAACCAAAAACTCTGTAAGACTCTCAGAGAAAGGCAAATCCTCCCAGTCCAAGGAGCTTGACAAAAATGTTTTGGTCAGTCGTCTAGTAGAAACCCCTTTCGCCTTATATCTGAGTGTCAAATCCCTTTTGTGGTCAGGCTGAGAGGGACTGAACCAAGTGTTCAGGCTGAGGGTGTTTTCAACAGCTGTCACAACAGATGTGCAGGGGTATTTGGCAAATGGTGGACTACTGTAAGAACTGTGCCCCAAAGAAAGGGGAGGTGACAGAGTTCTCGGCTCTGTGGCTCTGTGGTTCTCCAGGCAACCTCTCTGTACATGACATGATGTTTTGTCCTGGGTACTGCAGCCTTCCTCCTGCTCCGCTGATGAAGTAACTAGTCCTAGCGACTGTTGCCATGGAGGAGTTGGAGTAAGAGTGCAGTCTTGGTCCTGTGATCTGAGAAAAGTAAAGACAAACACAAAAAAATAGTGAAGAAATTTCACTATAGTAAGAAAAAAATGTGAAATACAGAGATAAAAGACATGTAAAACTAGCCCTGTTTTTAAAGTAGATAGGAAGGACACAAAGAAGATTTAAAGTGGGTTTTAGAAGACTGTTACAGAACATAAACGTGTCAGTACAGGCACACCGGACTGTCTATGGTGAGACAGTCTCACCTCCTACTTCAACATCTTTAAGTTTATTCTTTGCAATTTCAGTGCCCTAAATTTTGTATTTACTTCATTGTCAAATAGCACTTTTTAAGTGAGGAAAATCTTTATGAGGCACAGTTAAGAATTTGTATTGTTTTTTACTTTTATTTCAAATCTTTTAAGTAAATCTCACTACCTCCTATCCATTTGTAATTTGCTTCTGTTCCCTACAGACTCTGACCTTGATATAGAATACTAAGAATAATCAGATAGAAAGCAATAGTTATCAGTATCTCCTTAATTGCATTACCTTCGCAGTGATTGGGAAAGAAGTCCTGACAATGAAAATGTGACATTATTAAAGCTGCTGGATGGAGACTGATGAGGAAACAGCAGCGGGGTTGTTTCTTGGGGTCTGGATGTGTTCCTGAGAATGGTGGATACCAGACCACACTCAGAAGCTTTCTGAAGAAGAATCCGGTAATAACTGACCACTGTGCAGCCTCCCAGGCCTGCAGCTTTGGGGAGAATCATCTGACTGGCGATAAACTGGACTGTTTCTTTGGTGCTAGAGGTATTTGCAACAGGCCCTCCAAAACAAAGTCCACTTTCTGTTCCAGTTACCTTAAGGACACAGACAAGATCAGGCATGGTGGAGATAAAAAAGCTTTTAAACAAGTAAAATCTAATAAAACACATATCTTGGATATGTATGTATTTAAGGGTAACCTTTTAATGACTGATTAATTGTTTATATAATTTTCAAACAAAAATTCCATATTATTCATTTTGCTAGTTTAAGCTTCTCAAATGTGAGGATTTGCTGATGCTTTCGCTTATTTTACATTACAATAAACCAAATATCTTTGGGGTTATCTTTGGGGTTTTTGATTCATGGTCAGAGTATACAAGCCATCAAATGATCAACAAATGATTAATCAAGAAAATCTTTAGCAAATTAACCAATAATTATTAATTGTAGCCACAGTTTGAATATCCAATCCAATATCCAATCCAATTCAGCTACACAAATACATAAATTAGACTCAAATGGATTAAAAAATGAAACAAAAGATCAATGGATTTTCCACAAATTCTAAGGTACTGTGGATTCACCACTGTCTTCTGGAATTTCATAGAACTGTACACTTACCACTGTCCAAGCTAGTGGGACTTCACAACTGGCAGGTTTGTGTTTTTTTTAGGTTAAATTTGTCTGCATTTCATTTATTGTCCAATTTGTGTGATGATAATACATTTATAAATTACCAGTACTTGTCTAATGTTGGATTTACCAAGACACAATAATAAGAGCAGAATATATAAAATTCTAGTACCTTACTGGCTGTTGTATAAATGTGCCAAGAGTGCAGACAACTGTTAGACTAGTTTAGATTATTAGACCATTGGCAATGTGGGGAAACACATTCAAATACAAAAAAATAGCTTTTGGCAAATTTACCTTTACACCAAAGATGAAATGTCTGCCAATGAAACAATCCTTGACAGCCTTCACCAACAGTGTGGCTTTGGTTGACGCTCCAACTGGCCCATCCAAGTTCTCCACCAACCTAGAAAAAAAAAAAAAAAAAAAAAAAAAAACACTTTTTTTTTCATATAACTGGTAAAAGGAGAACACTCTAATCACAAGTTAAGCTTTTCAAATGTGTACAGTTAACTTTGTAAATGTATTTCCTCTGATCAACAGTGTTTTATAGCAGAGATAGGCCTTGTCAGCTGAAACAAGAACTTCTATTAACAAGATAAAAAGTTTACAGTTTTCTGAAATAAAACATTAAAACTTTCAAATACAAAAGAATTTTTTCACACAGCAAATACCAGATATTTGATGAGCCTTACTGTTATTTAAACCACTGTTTACTAAATAAACTGATCTTAAGACAAGTTATGTCAAGACCTGGTTGGCTTACCATCTCTGTTTAACCACATCCTATGGAAAAACATAAAACATATACTGTCTCCAATTCCGGAAATAATAACCAGGTTCTAATTATAGAGCAATCTACACCAAGACTTGTGCAAAAATCAGCATCAGACAGTAAATGAAAAGTTCATTAACACCAGACTTTTGATGTACAATGTTCAATATGTGGCCTAAATGTTCAACACAGAGAATGATCTAGTGCCTCAGATACAGAGCAAACACGACCTGACTGCAGAAGAAAAAGAGTGTTAAGGATACCTTTAAATTTCCTGTAATTATGTTTAAAAAAAAAAGGAATGTGCATGCTTAAATGGATATGACAGACTTTGACAAATAAGAAACGATGATATATCAACAAGTTAATCAATGGCAAAAATGTGGAGTTTATTAAAAAAAAACCCCACTAAAAATCACTTCCACTGCTAACCTCTGCAGTCCACTCGCAGGAATGCCAAAGAATGGCTCCAAGCATGTTCCAAATACTGTTACTCCAAAAATGCATCTGTCCCGGGCCACCCTCAGTGAGAGACGGTATCTGTACTCAACCTGTTCCCGCAGACAACTGTAACCACACCTGGAACATCTGCACCTGTGGTAGAGGAGACAGATGAGGGTACGTCTTGTGTAAGTGAGTTAATCTGCATTCACTTGCAGTTTTTAGCTCATTCGGATACAAAACCGTAGCGTTACACCGCTAGTTGTGTGTGAGACGGCTCAGACAGAAGGGGAGCACTGCCATTCGTTTTCGATTGACTTGAACATGTTCACAGGGTATTTCGATACAGTAAAATTATGCAGGTGCTTTCAATAGACACACTGTTCCCTCCTCATCGTATCTAAAACGAATAGATATTTAGGTCGGTAGTTTGTGTTTACCTCGACGCATCCTGCTGATCAACATCAATCCTTGAGAAGCAGCCTCCACAGCGGGGATAAAACACACAGCTGTCCTGCACGGACAAAACAGAACACTGCACCAGAGCCCGTCCGACAGACATTTAGCCTGAAATGAACTTCATCTGGGAAACAGGCACTCGGCTGCAGCTAGCGGGCTAACCTCGGGCTAACCTCGGGCTAACTCGGGCTAACTCGGGCTAAACTTCTCACGAAACGCATGAGTTAACATAACCGGAACAGCGGCGACAATTTTTTTTTAATGAGGACCAAATTAAATAAATGAAGACAGAACAAAATGTGAAATTTATTTTTAGGAAAGTAAAAATTAAAAAGAAATCTTCGCGGCTCCTCAGCTGCCAGAAATGACGCGTTTGCTACGTATTCTTCTCTAGTCTTCATTTGCTGGCGGTTGACGAGTCAGCTTACAGGCACGTTACCGCCACCTACTGGAAGGGGATCAGTAGGTTAGCAGTAAAAAAAAAAATAAAAGATAAAAAAATAAGGTTAAACGAAAAATCAAAAATGTATTTTCTCCTTTTAAAAATGCTTTATTTACATGTATTTTCTTATGTATAGCAGAGTGGTTGTCAAAAGGTCACATTTTACACATTTTTACAGGAGAAGAACCTGTAAAATGTATTTCTATTTCACTATCTCTTGTGTCCAGACACTTTTGCACTCTAAAGTGCCCTGAAAGAGGAGAGGAGAGATTTGAACAATGAAATGAATGAGTCTACCATGAGGCTTACCATTGTACAGGGACATGGGTAAATAGATATCACACCACAATGAAATTATTGAAGAAAAAGAAAAGGCCATAGCTGTTTCTATTCTTTGTTTAATTAATTTCAGGTTCCAAAAAACATAAGGTTACATAACAGGTCACATCTTGTCATTTGTAAATCATTGGTTAAACAAAGTATATGCTGGCTGCCACAGTAAGTTCTAGTAGGGCCTGGCACAAAGGTGTCACAAATATGTTGATTCTTTATTATACTATGACACACTGAAATGCTTACTAAATTTTAAGGCACACAAATATTTTAAAATTCTATTTTTAAGGACCATAAATAACAGCTAACTGATGAAATACTTTATAGGAAGAATATCTCTGAGGTTTCCAATCAGAATCTTATAATAAAATATATATCAATATGTGTAGTTGTAATAAAAAAGATTCCTGCACACATACTTCAATGAAAAAAAGAATACATATATTTTTTTTTCCAGGAAATCCATTTTTTGATGGTTATGTTCTCAGTTGAAAGCCCTCATGTCCCGGGCTTGCATTCATTAAACTGCTTAAAGCAAAAAAATTTACTTAAAATTATTATATATTATATATATATATATTATATATTAGAAATATATTCAATTGTTGTTAATTATTCTCAGCGATTTAAAGATTTCAAACAAATAAAATTAACCCTTTAAACAGTATAATTATAAATGCCAATACAAATGAATGAACTGTAAGGATTTTAACATTTAAAGTAAGTACAATATGGCCGATATAAAATAAGTCTATATAACCGATGCACTCTTCCTTCTCTTAGCACAACGTGATCAATCATGATTACTTGAGAGTTGCTCTTAAAAGTTACCTTTACCCTTGGCTGTGAAAACAAGTTTTCTCTTGATAAAATGTTTTAATGCTCACACTCAGCCAACAACTTTTTTACCTTCAAGTGGGTACTTTAAATACCTCTGTAATGTCATTCTCAGAAGTTTGATGAATACAGAGCAAAATTCAGCCCAGACTGTTGACTGCCCATTTCTAAAATCTAAACACAATGATCAATGTGGTTGGAGACACTAAATACAATGTAAACAAGGTTTGACCTAGGGCCATCCACATCATAATCTAACCTCACATAGTGACATGATGAAATCTGCAGCAAATGAGGAGTGCAATCATAGACAGCTTGTGTGATCTAAAGGAGCTGGAAATGTGGGTGTTGGTTTACCACAGAGGGGCTCTGGTCAACACCCCCTTCCAGCTGTGAGAATCTGCAACCTGCACCAGAAGAGGACAGTATGTGCAAACATGAAACTGAAAAATGACAGAAACAATGCAGAGACTTGTGGAGAATGTGAGGAACACATGAAAACATTCATTTAGTGTTTCTGAGACCACTGTGGTTAAACAGGCATGTATAAGTTCTATGAAATTGCAAAATACAAGGTTTGTTAATTAGATCCAAACTTCAAAGTCCTATCTGGAAGACCTCAGCTTTATAAATAAATCTGTAAGATGGTAGGGAGGTTTGCTTGTTAGCCAAAGACATAAGAAATGCACTGAACCACATTTACCATATCAAATAAGGGCCCACAAACTTAAAAGCATAACTGCGCTGTTGCATGTTTATTATGTTCAATCAGACCGTCTCACCTGCATTCTCTTTTGAAGAAACCTCAGCTTCTGGTTGAGACAATCAATCTCCTGAGCCAGGACAGAGAGGCCATGGTTAGATGGATGTAGAAATGTGCATGAATGTAAAATCACTCTTTATTTAATACTATAATACAAACCATACCCTTGAAACTGTCACATTTTTTTAAAAATAAATAAGTAATTAGATAAATAATCAAATCAAGTCAAGTCAGGTCAATAAATATTAACATGACTAGGATTACATTTTTAAACATGGTGTGCTATGTTTATCAGTGTGTAAACTGTTATAAAAGGCCTAGTGGGAAGCTAAACTACCTGGCCGAGTTTTTCATTGTGCCTGAGTTTGATCTGTGGCAGAAGGTCTTCCAATCTCTGAATCTGTAAGAAAACACCGTAATTGAAATTCATGTTCCGACAGGTGGTAAACGAGCTTTATGGTCCAGACAAAATGGAAATGACATGAAGAAACAGTGCATAGGTTTCTATTACAATGAAACAGGAAAACATGAGCGTGCAAGTCATGAGCATGCTAGTATTAACCATTTGATTAAAGACGAGTCTAAACCTTGAACAAGAAAAGTTCTGCTTATTCTGGTCAGACTTTTGATATTTTGTTTGGTGCGTTTATTGTCATGTATCCATTCCAAATTCATTTTTTACATATACTGGACAAAGACAAATAAAGGTATCCTAAAAACACTGACAAAATGATTAATATATGATTACTACATCAATTTATAACTTGACTGAGGGAAAAGGACAAAGTTCCACCTTACCTGACAAAATATGTTAATGTGTTTTTCTCAGGTGTGTTTTTTGGTTGTTTTTTTGTTTAACATTAGGTCATTTCCTCGTTAAGAATTTAAAAAGTACTAAATCTCTATTATGGGAGAATTAGAGTTAAACTTTAGTAATTCAAAAGTCTTTCCATTGCGAGCCTGCACTGCTGAATAAATGCATCAGTAATACATTAGTGTGAACCCTTCATTCTCTGCTACTACCAGCCCATGAGTAGTTATTTTTCCAGTGTCATACCCTCCTGTCAATAGTCTGTAGCCTGGTCTTCATGCTCTTGTTGATCACAGTCATGGGAATGGTTCTGGTCTTCGGACACACTTGGAACAGAAGAATAACAGCTATGAAAAATTTGCCTTTTGCTCCGGTTGGATTTATGTTTTCATTTATGTAATTATTAAAAAAACCCAATGAGTATAGTATGGTTCAGGCACAAGTCTACAGCAACTATTATGTGTACTTGAGCAGTTTGTCAATTTGTCAGGAACAATCATTTGTGCTGCTGTATAGTCTTTTCTCCGCTGGCTTAACTCAAAATGTGTTTCAGTCTTTCTGAAACCAGGATTTATGTATCTAATTGATATTTGTACAAGAAAATGTAGCATCTGTTTTATTTTATGGACTGTTCCTGTATCTATTATATAGTATATAAAATATATCTTAACCATCACTGTAACAGTAATCCAATTTAGAAGACATATACTACAGCTCTGTTTATGAATTTATTTTAAGTGGCGTCAGTTTTAAAAATCAAACTACCACTTTCATCTCTGTACAATAAGTATATAGCAGCTCCTTAGCTTAGTTTAACACAAACACTAGAAACTGGAGGAAATAGCTAGCCTGGCTCTGTTCATGTGTAATAAAATACATCTACCAGCAACTCTAAAGCTTATCATATACCATTTATATCTTGTTTGTTTAAATGTAAAAAATGTAAAAAAATAAAAATAAAAATAAAAATATGCATTAAATTCTAAGATTTAGAGGTGCTGGTAGGCATTTTCTTGTACCTTTGTACAGAGCCAGGGAAGCTATTCTGCCCTGTTTCCAGCCTTATGCTAAGTTAAACTTGTAGAAGCGTAGTGTAGAAGCCTCACATTTATCGTACAAACTTGAGATAGGTACCGATCTTATCATCTAGCTCTTTTCAAGAAGACAGATAAGTAAATTACTTCAAAATATCAATATATTGTATTAACAGTGTTGGGAAATGTAGAATCCCAAAGAACAGCCCCCTCTCTAGATCTTGACCCACAGTTTAAGAAAACACTTTCAAAGAAATCAGATGTTGAGACCATTCTTACCATGCTGAAAGATCTTGGCTACCTCAAGCACGTAAGGCCTGTGGTGAAACATAAATGTCACTACTTATCATCAGTTAGTGTATAATAAATGGAATATGCATTGACTAGATGTGTGGAAATAATGAACTAAATGTCTACAGTCAAGACTCCTTACATGTGTTTGCTGTTAGCAGGGATTGAGCTGTTCAAAGGGATCAGGCAGCCATGGTGGTTCCTTATCTGCACACAGTTGAAAGGAGGAGTTACCCGGCTCATTGTGTTTCTAAGTACTCTAATTCCATAGTGATAGTTTGAGCTAAAACCAAAGACAGATTTTTCTGTCTTTTTAACAATATTCTCAAGACATACATTATGTGTGAGGGCAAAGGTACCTTGATTATTACATCAGAAGAGTTCAGCCCAAAGGTAGCGTTGATGATCTGAAAAGTGGAGAAGATGTAAAATAAAAATATACATTTTTCTTTTTAAATAAATTCTCATTTACATTTATTTACTCTTCTAATAGGTGAACCAGAATAGTGAAGGTCCATAGATTCATGTGATTTGTGTGTGACATTTAAATAAGACACTCCTGTGTTTGCTGTGAGCACTAAACCCCCAGTTTGGACTTTTAAATGTGAAAGTCTGAATTGAGCGTTTAAGGTAAGTCCTGAGTTAAAAAAGGAACAGTGGATGGATGGACAGCTGTACAAACATGTTTATAGATAGCACATTTGCACTTCAACTGTTAAAACTCAGTACATCTTGGCTAATTACATACTGTGCAGGTACACAAATACAAGCAACAGGTGGACCACTTACACACCTGTATGATCATGGAGACGTCAGCTGCTTGAGGAATGGACACTTCTCGGAGAGCCATCACCCTGTCATCTAAAACACATACAACATGAGGTGCTACCACTTTCTATTATGTCCCCCTTTAAACAGGGTTTGAGTTGTAACTAATGGCTTTATTGATTACTTGTTTATAATTTTCTAACTCTTTGTAGGCCGTGCCATTACTGAGAGCAACCTTTAGGTCAGTGTGGTTCGAGACTCGATTTGTTTGGTTTTAGCTCAGAGGATTTCTCAGGTAAACCTCTCCATCAACATTTTGACCTCTGTCCTTCTGGAAAAATGCAGTGAACATCTGGCCAACAGGCCGTTCATTAAAGCCTCCCATCCCCCAAATCAAGGTTCAGTATAAAAATTAGACAAGTGTGATGTGAAAACCTGAAACCTCCAGTGCATGTAAACTAAGAACGGACTTTGCAGTTAAGTAGTAGACATTGTAGGTCTAATATTTAAAACTGAAGTGTTTGCATATTAAATGATTGTGGATTTTTCAATGAGGGAGAATAACTAGATGACACTGTATAAAAGACATTATTATTCAAAACAGATTATCTTATATTTTGAACATGTCCGAAGGGAATTTGAAAATCCTCATCTGCAGAAGTGATGGATTAATTTAGAAAGAAAAAAAATAATCTACAATATGGATCCGCTAACATTTGAATGTCAATGAGCCAACACTCAACAGTCAAACGCAGCTGTTGCTCTCCCCTTTAGTTGTTGAGCCTTATCTCAGCGTTATCGGCTACAGCTCCTGCCAAACAGCTGTAACACAGGGGGAAAAAAACCACTTGATGCACGGTGATGAATAAAAAAAGTGTTTATGCTGGATTTCTACCGCGGCGTGAGCGTAAAAGACGAGACGGGCGTAATCTCCGATCGGTCTACAACGGGTCAAAGGGGCTGGACGTCAAGGACACGGACGCAGAGACCGAGCAGGTCATTGAGAATTGACCTAGAGACGAAAAAAGGGGAAGAGAGAAAGCCACGGACCGTTTCTGTCGAGCCGCCTCAGGGCGACCCAGGCCTTTGACGCCGGCGAGGACTTATCCGAACCGGACATTTTAACCCGAGAGCCGCGGCGTCGGTCCGGCCGAGGATGCCCGCCACTTCCGCTCACGGACTTTCAAAGTAAGACTCCCTACATTCAGAGTACTGCTGTTTGCAGTTCTTTGGGTGCACGATGCCGTTAACACATCAGTGTTGTTAGTATTTACGCATTATGATATTAATACCTTTTCTTAAGTATACTGTGACCAGTGCCGTCCTGCTGGATGGGGGCTCTCTCTGTTTCAGGCTTTACCAGTGGGGGGAAAAAAATAAGCACATCAGACGGTGAACATAAACTACAGTTCTTGAAACAGCTTGACATTTGAACCCAAACGCGTGAAGACATTAACATTAAATGCTGACCTAGGGGCTCACAACCCGCCAAACGCGGTCCTTCTTGACACAGAGGGAATCACCGTCTGGCACACTGGAGTCTGTATAGAGACGGGAAAAAAAACAAAAAAACAAATTGCCAGCGAGGATAACACGTGATTCCCGGAAATATTTCCAGGGAATCCAACGCTCGACATTTACTGGAATAAACAGCGCGTCACGTTCCCACGAACGCGCCGCGATGCGCTGGCGCGTGTCTGAGAAGACCAGCGCGACAGCGTCTGAGTTTAGACGCACACAAGTTGAAACAGGAAGGCTGCGCTGTGATCATCCTCAGGAAACCTCCTTAAAATCAGAAAGAGCAGACAGGTCGAATGTAACGGAAAGGAAATGGAGATAAAGAGGTGATTATTAAATACGGGATTAAAAAAAAAAATCTCTATTTGTGCTCCAGGTAGCAGCATTCAACTGAAGAAAGTAACGAACTTGGTTTGTTTCAGGCGACCTCGTATCTGGACGTGTTTCAGTCTGCTTTTTATTACGGGGAACTTTTCGACCGCACTGCCTGTCTCCGGTACGTGTGGTACAGTGGTCATACATACGGCCTTTAAGTGGTAAAGGCAACTGTGTATTAATGTCTGTTTTATTTCAGAAGATAACACGGGCCTGAACCTCGACTGCACCAACGACTATGAAGAGCGTATGTATTGCGACCTCGAAGCAGTAAACTGCTCTGAATACAGTCTGACACTCCGAAACGACGACGACTACATATATAAGTGAGCTTCTGTTTTTATTCATAATATGTTTTACTACATAGCCAGTGTATTCACAGTGTTCAAACTGTGCGTTTTTAAGCCTTGTCCTGGTGTGAAATCAAAGGGAATTGTAATATTGTTGTAATATTAGGATGAACCGAAACAGTCTGAAGGGCCAGAAATATAAATTTGCGGTATATTCAGTGCGTGTTGTGTCTTCTCTTGTTTTCTATAGAGAATATCATTGCGCCTTCAACCTCTGTGAAAACGGACGGTGTTGTTGTTCTATCAAAATGACGCTCATATATGGGGAGACTTTTGAAGCCATGGTTTTCAGAGGAAACAAAACTGTGGAGTCCAAAAGCATCAGCGTCATAAAAAGCGGTACGTTGAGTTCTTTTACACGAAACTCCACAAATCTGCAGCTGCCAGAAACAGATGGATCAGACCCAGAATAACAGGGAGTAGGTGTAGTGCAGGATAGAGGTCAGTTAAGATACTTTCCTCTGACTTTTTCTTATTTCCATTCTTCTACAGTTAAGCCCATAGCCCCAACAATCGTATCAGTGGAAGAATCCAATGGGAATTTCCAGGTCAAGTGGAGAGATACCAAGATGGAGGTTTTCAGTGAAAGCTTGACTTATACTATTACGTATCATAAAAAAGGAGACACGCGAAAGGTAGGAGCAATGTCATTGGCAATGTATGATGCTGAGATCATTTGACCTGAAGATGTGGACACAGGCATGGACATTTGTTTTCTTGTTTCTTCATAGCAAGGCATTGATTCTGTCGGACCAATTATCACTAATGGACTGAAAATCTATGAAATACCTGGTCTAAATCTGGAGCCAAGTACAACATATGTGGTCAGCCTGAAAAGCCAAACAAGTTGGAATGGCAGGTTCAGTGACAGCAGCAAAGAGAGGGAATTCACAACCTGTAAGTGTCATCTTTACAGTCTTTTTGTCTTTTCAAGCTGTATATACTCTTTATTTCTCCTTGTATGGGGATGAAAGAAGGTGATACTGCAGATAGTTATTCATAGAACAAATAAATACTGTACAGCATGTTATAACAACAAAGAAAAGAAAAGCCAGAGACTAGTGCACGATGGGAAAAAGGAGTCCCGACACCAAGGAGATACAAATGTTAAAGCTGAACAAGAGGATGTTGTGTCTGACCCATTATTTGAATTCTTGGCACTTTCACCAAATGGCTATGCAACCACATAGCAGTTAAATTTGCTGTTTGCATTGGTATGAACATTAGCATGCAATATCATGAAGCAAATTCCCCATTTATAATGATTCTGTTGTTAGATGCACAATATCTGCTGAAGCAGCATATTTTTTCAAGCTGTATATACTCTTTATTTCTCCTTGTATTGCGATGAAAGAATGTGATGCTCACAGGCTTGTTCCAGAAACAGTAGGTTAGGCTACTGTTTCTCACAAACACATAAAAGACACGTCCACTTACACTTGGAACTGGTGACAGAAAAAAAGGAAAACATTTTGAGACGTATAGATAGAGCTCCGAAACAGAGTAGTGGAAATCCTGTACACTGTTTCAACATGTTGTACCTGCTGCATTTATTGATTACATGTTAGAGAATGATAATGCCAACAGGTGTTTGTGCAATATTTGCAGGGGCTGAAAAGTGATACAAACTGACATTGTGGATGTCCTTCAAAAACATAAGTCTGTTACACTTAAGAGTTTAGCCCACAAATTACAGCATCAATATTATGTACATATGGGGTACCAATAAGGTATTTTAGGGAGGAAGTACAGGGAATAAGGGGAAAACAAAGATGGAGATTCAGGTGGTAGGACGGGTTGTCAACTGTTGGAGGATTAACGCTTTGATCCCCAATTCCTCCTATCTGCATGCTGAGGTGACCTGGGGCAAGACTCCTTAGACCCTATGTTTCCTAACTAATAAGTTGCTTTGAATAAAAGTGTCTGCCAAATAAGTTAATAATAAAAAAAATGCTTTCGGGGATTGATAAAGAAATGATCCTGTGAGTACTTTTTAATATTAAAAACATAAAACTCAATCTACAATTAAGATACATTGACCTTTACTTCGAATATTCCGAAAACTAATATCCAAACAAGCGTGTCTCAGTGTATCTCAGTATTATCAGTATCATTCTCCCTGCCTTGTTACACAATAATAATATAACTCCAATTTGAATAGGTACAAATTTATAAGAAAAAAAACAAAACAAAACAAAACCCCACAGTATAATTTATCTCATTGTCCAGGAACAATAAATTGTTCCCCCATATTTCCTAATCCCCTATCTTCTTCTCCTGTACGCACATATTTGATGTAGTATACAGTGGGTACCTTGTAAGTTTAGATTTTTAAATATTTTCTATACAGACTAAATGATGGGCTCTGTGCAGGCTGTAATGTAAAACAAGATTTAAAGTTACACAAGAGGCACTGCTCTGAAGTCCATCTCTCTGTACACCATATGTTAAATCAAAATAAATTAAAACTAATTCTTTTCTCTAAATCTTACTGCACAGCATCCTCCCTTTCCACTCAGCAGTTGGTCGCCATTATCGGCCTCAGTGTTGCCGCAGTCGTCATCACTAGTGCTGCATTTGGCTGCTACAGTAAGTGAGTAATGCAGATTAAATTAATAGTCTGTTTCCTGTTTCCATTTTAGTAAAATACTTTAAAGCTGTTTCCTTTCAATGCTGTAATTGCTCCTGTATTGCAGTGTATGTTTATGTCCTGTCTGTTTAACATTTTGTTGATTTACTTGTTCATTTGATTGTAGTGCCAAAGCTAAATGGTTGGATATGACTGTCAAATGTCCAACTCCAAAACTTTCTGATATGCTCCCAGGTGGGCAAAAGGTAAGACACCCAGTGATGTAAACTTGATGTTGGTCAAAAAAAGCAATAACATTGTTACAGAAGAAATTAAGCCTTCATTCGTTACATATCTGGTTAATGGACATCCTTCCACATTAACATTAAACCAGACCAAATACCGTGTAAAATAATCTGTAAATGTCACTTTAAAACCAAAGGTGTCTTTTTACTACGTTTACTTGGATGCAAAGTTTTCACTTATGAGAATTACTGTCATTAAGTATTTTTTTCAAATTGGTCCATTTACGTTAAAATATTTCAGACTTTATGTAATGTCCTTATCCTTCTTGTTCCAGATCTTAAAGCCTTTACAAACCAACTTCTCCTCTGTCTCCATTGATCCATCTGTTTTGAAAGAACAGAGACCATGGTTAGTATGGCTGTACTGCTGCATCTCCAACAGAAGACGTTCATCTATTTATTTTGTTATGCTGGTGTCATCATGTGCTTTTGCTTTTAGGGATTCAGCAGTCAACTATAAATGGGCTTGAGTATTTTGATTAATTATCTAAATCATCATTTTAAATAACATTTGTTTCTGTCTATGTAGTTCAGGGGGGTCACTGACACATGATAGCAGTGTGAACCCTCAGCAAGGCAGTGGATTCAGTGCTGGCTCTTCTTCTCTGGCTGTTGAAATCAAGGCTGGTGTTCAGGATGCCTTTGGTAAAACCTTCCCCGGGATCAACTCAGTATCAGCTTTTGCCACCAATCTGCTCAGAGAATCAAACAAAGACGAGGGTTTACTCTCTGCTCCCACTAATCTTTGTGGTGTCAGAACTGATGACATGAGCTCTGGATCATCAGGCTTTGACAACAAAACCTATTCCCTTCTCATTCCCAGCTGCCCACGTCACATCTTGACGGGCAGCTCTGAAGTCCAGACACAGACTGAAATGGTTTGTGATTCTGCATTCTGTCCTAGTGGGGGGAAGTGGTGACCTGTCCTGACCAGCAGGTACCAGCGTGTCCACATCTTAATTTGCCACAGGTGGTTTCATCTCTTATGCCAACAGACATGTCGTATCAGCAGTTTAATACAGATTCTGAGATTTTTTCACATGCAGAAGCCTCCAGTTTGTCCTCCATCTCTAGCGGCACCGACACAACTGCCCCATGTGATCCTGTGTCCACAGTTGATGCTGCGGTTGAGAGCTTCAATGAGGTGGTCAGTGGTCCTGAGAAGCCAAATGGAAAAAGGGAAGAGGCCATCATATGTGATGACAATCCCTGCTACGGCTGTGTGCCTGCTGGCTCAGGCAGCTTTCCTCCAGTGGACAAAGACTACCAGCCGTTTGAAAATCTTTTGGGAAAACCTGATGTTTTGTTTTCAGAGGAGGGAAGTGGTGAGAAAGAGGAATATTTGGAAAAACATCCAGCGGAATAATTCACCTTGCTTGCTCCAAATTCTTGAACAGAACAGCTGCAGGCTACTCATTTATTTGTATCTTACATATGAATGTTGTCTGTTTTTCTAACTTAAGTCTGCACATCTTATGATAAAAGATAAATGTTGTTTAAATGTTGTTTATATGCTGAAAGAACCACACTGTGTGAACTGTATTAAATGTATCAAGCTTATTTAAGGCTCCAGTGATTTTTAAGTTAACTGAAAAGTCATCTCTGGTAAATATCTCTTTGAATTTGATTTGACCAGGAGAACCAACACAAGAAAATAGCACACAATTTAATCCCCAGTTGTTAAAAAGACTTCATTTTGAACTGACTGAATTATGTGTCTGACACAAGCCACGACAATCAGCTCACATTACAGCTGATGGTGTGTGTGTTGTGAAATGAGTTCCTCAAAGCTCTTCTCTGCAACTTCTGAGTCACTCACGCAAATAAACAACCCACACAAACTACAGACACACAGTAGGTTATGTTCATGTGTAACTCAAAAGAAACCAGTAAAAAAAGGGTTGGTGAGTTCGAGTCAACAGTAAATGTAAAAAGTTACTCTTACTTTGTCATATTTTGTCTTCAAATAAAAAGTGTCTCTTAATGCAGCCTGTGGATTATAATGAACTGTTTTGGCGTCACAGGCCTGGCACTGTTGATTTTTATTGTATTGTATTCTGACAGAAGGCAGCCTATAGATCTCTGCAAATTACATTAGAATTAACTGGCACTAACATGGCTAGGTGTCAAAAAATTCTTTTTGACACTCGGTATAGTCCGTCAAGCTCATTTTTTTCTTTTTTTTTATTATTTTGTCCATCCATTAGCACAAAAATGGCAGGTCATAATTAAAAATAACTTACAGATTCATTGGAAGGAACTTGTGTTGTCCTTCCTTGATTTGACGTAATCTATGTTGAGACTGACTTGAAAGGGCAGAGAGACGGGATTAAATCAAATCACTTACTGTACAAATATAAACAAATATATTGCAGTATATCTTTTAATATGCAATTTTAATCAAATCTTGATTTTGAATTTATCAATTGATTTTATGGTAATATAATGTGATGAATGTGTCATTTAGAAGATGGTGTACGTGTCGTTTTACCATGAGAATGACTCAATGCAGAATACTGTGTTATTGCCACAAAAATAACAGCAGTGTTATACAGTGTTTTATGCCATATGTCATTTCCAGTGCTCATCTGATAATGTAACTGCACTGTATATAATCTTTTGTCAAACTTTTGTTAACTCTGCTTCCACCTGGTGGTCTTAACATAGTTACACACTGTCTCACTGCTGCCACAGTAACTTCTCGTGCAGCGACAGGAGCACTGACTTTAACTTTTACATGCCAGAATTAAATACAACAAACTACTTAAAACTAACAGTTTTTCTTGTTTGTTTAACTCTTTGAACATCAATGCAAAATGATACATTCACATTAATTTTTTTGTATTTAAATGTATAACGTGTTTTATGTGTAAAGCAAAGATAGATATAGTGTATCAATTTTTTTTTGGTGAACACACAGCTGAAGTATAGTATGTAGTAAATGGTTAACAGACAGAACCGAGCATCGGAAATGATTGTGTAAAGTATATTTGTACACAGCTCATTACATGTCAGTAGAACAGCTCTTGCAACATAAAGATCTTTTCCGAAATGCATTTCGTCTGTATTTGAACAGTGTTGCTGTGAACACTTTCAACATGGAGGAACATACATTTATAAAGATATTCTTGCATTAATAACTTAATAACTTCTTCTTACATATTTCAAGACTAAAGGCAACACTGCAACATGTGAGGCTGCTCATCTGCCTTATATTACTGTATTTGTGCTTGCACTTGGTGGTCTGAACTGAATACAAACTGTCAATGCTGCCACAATAACATATTCATTGCACTTGTTATACACAGAATATGGTCCAAGCACAATTGATTGTAATTTACATAAATGACATGAACATAATCCAGAGATTGGTGTTTACATTCATAATGTCCTATGCTCTATGTGTAACTCTTATTTGTATGATTTGAGTAATATGGTGTGTAGAATTTATGTACACACACACATACACACACACAAAAGTACGATAGATCTGGTTGGATGATTCCGAGTGTTGACTTCACATTTGGTAGCTGTTCATGGGAACTTTAATATGCGCTCCAAAAGAGGTGTTGATATAAATGAAGGAGGCCATTATTAGGCTGAAACTCAGAACAAACCTATCAGACAGATGGAGGATTGACTTGTACCAGAATGATGAGAAGAGTATGGAGAAGAAAAGGAACAGCTCATGATCCAAAGCCACCACATCATCTATTAGATGTGGTGGAGTCAGGGTTGATAAAAGCAGCAGGTTTATAGTATCTACTTCACAAATGGATAATGACTCAACGCAAACTCTAAAATCAACCCACTCAAGAGCTTCTCAGGCTAAAGACATGTAATATTCTTCAATGGCCAAGTCAGTCACCTGACCTGAACCCAGCGTTTGGTGATGATCATGGGTGTAAGGCTTCAGGCCGTCATTGCCTGCAAATGATTTTCAACCAAGTATCAAAGATAACCATTTAGTTTAAAATCATGTTGGGTTGTCCAATCATTTTTGAGCCCCTGAAAATAAAGGTCTATGTATGAAAATGGCTGTAACTGATAAGTGGGATATTTTTGTCAAACCCCTCGAATCAGAACTGAGCTTCTACGCTTCGATCACACCTCGATTTATTCATTTCAAATCCGTTGTGGCGTAAAGAGGCAAAAAAAATTCCGAGGATCGTGTCGCCGTCCCAGTACTTATGAGCCTACTTACTGTCAGCCTGAACAGTTTTCTAGTCCCCGACGGGGACAGACGGAGGCTTCGTAATAAACCCGTCAACACCGACATCAGACATTTACATCCTCCTCGGACACGAGCCACTACCAGCCACATCTGCCACGCGAGCACGGGGACTATTCAAAAACTACTTTGCATTTGTTGTTAAGGAAAAGTCGGTTTTCCACCGGTATTCGGGTTGATCCGGGGTTTTTTCCCGGAACAGGCCTCCGGTGCCCTTTTCTTCTCCCTGCTCCGAGGAAAGAGGAGCGGGACGCACTTCCCGTGAAGCGGTGGCGTAACCTTTCCAGTCAACAGTTTTCCATTTGAGGAAGTCTGGTGACGCGCATTAGACCGAGAGCCCGAAGCGCGCACCGCGTCCAAGTCTGGTCGGAACAGGGTGTAACCCGGGTCGGACTTCTCAAGCGGACCGAATCGTCTCAGCATGGAGTTAAAAGGGTAAACTTGATTCTCGGGGAAAAAATATATATATGTATATATGTTACTGGGATCGTTAAATGTGTGGCGTTGAAGAGAAGGAAACGTCTGCTGTCGCCTTTGGTTTCAGGCCAGCTCGCGTCAGGATGCTCCATGTCCTGCTGCTTTTTGGAAACGTCGCCACCGTCGTAACGCAGCCGGGTACGTACGGTGAACATGGACCGAGATATAGATGTTCGCTTCTGCTGTAGCTCACTGTCACTAACAGCCTCTTCGTGTAATGTCTGGCACGTGTAGGAGATGATAATAACACGGGCCTGAACCTCGACTGCACCAACGACTATGAAGAGCGTATGTATTGCGACCTCGAAGCAGTAAACTGCTCTGAATACAGTCTGACACTCCGAAACGACGACGACTACATATATAAGTGAGCTTCTGTTTTTATTCATAATATGTTTTACTACATAGCCAGTGTATTCACAGTGTTCAAACTGTGCGTTTTTAAGCCTTGTCCTGGTGTGAAATCAAAGGGAATTGTAATATTGTTGTAATATTAGGATGAACCGAAACAGTCTGAAGGGCCAGAAATATAAATTTGCGGTATATTCAGTGCGTGTTGTGTCTTCTCTTGTTTTCTATAGAGAATATCATTGCGCCTTCAACCTCTGTGAAAACGGACGGTGTTGTTGTTCTATCAAAATGACGTTCATATATGGGGACACTTTTGAAGCCATGGTTTTGAGAGAAAACAAAACTGTGGAGTCCAACAGCATCTACGTCATAAACAGCAGTAAGTTGAGTCCTTTTACATGAAACTCCACAAATCTGCAGCTGCCAGAAACAGATGGATCAGACCCAGAATAACAGGGAGTAGGTGTAGTGCAGGATAGAGGTCAGTTAAGATACTTTCCTCTGACTTTTTCTTATTTCCATTCTTCTACAGTTAAGCCCATAGCCCCAACAATCGTATCAGTGGAAGAATCCAATGGGAATTTCCAGGTCAAGTGGAGAGATACCAAGATGGAGGTTTTCAGTGAAAGCTTGACTTATACTATTACGTATCATAAAAAAGGAGACAGGGAAAAGGTAGGAGCAATGTCATTGGCAGTGTTTGATGCTGAGATCATTTGACCTGAAGATGTGGACACAGGCATGGACATTTGTTTTCTTGTTTCTTCATAGAAAGGCATTGATTCTGTCAGACCAACTATCACTAATGGACTGAAAATCTATGAAATACCTGGTCTAAATCTGGAGCCAAGTACAACGTATGTGGTCAGCCTGAAAAGCCAAACAAGTTGGAATGACAGGTTCAGTGACAGCAGCAAAGAGAGGGAATTCACAACCCGTAAGTGTCATCTTTACAGTCTTTTTGTCTTTTCAAGCTGTATATACTCTTTATTTCTCCTTGTATGGGGATGAAAGAAGGTGATACTGCAGATAGTTATTCATCGAACAAATAAATACTGTACAGCATGTTATAACAACAAAGAAAAAAAAAGCCAGAGACTAGTGCACGATGGGAAAAAGGAGTCCCGACACCAAGGAGATACAAATGTTAAAACTGAACAAGAGGATGTTGTGTCTGACCCATTATTTGAATTCTTGGCACTTTCACCAAATGGCTATGCAACCACATAGCAGTTAAATTTGCTGTTTGCATTGGTATGAACATTAGCATGCAATATCATGAAGCAAATTCCCCATTTATAATGATTCTGTTGTTAGATGCACAATATCTGCTGAAGCAGCATATTTTCAGGTGTAGTAACATAAGCTGTCATTGTGCTACACGTAACACAAGTCTGATTCTAGATCTAAAGGCATACACCATGTAGCTCTCCCTAGTTTATCTCTCTGTTTTATGTCAGTACTACAAAAATTGAGTGAACTCACTTCATGCATGTTACTTCACAGGTGCCTCCCCTAATGTGCTGGTCTTTGCTATCATCATTGGCCTCAGTATTGCTGCAGTCCTTATCAGCAGTGCTATGTTTGGCTGCTATGTCGAGTAAGTCATGCAGATATAAGATCGACTGGCACGTGTCTCTGTCTGTAAATTATGTGAGAGGGTGAAAGTGCTATAACTCTTGTGCTGCTTTTTTGTTTTTGTTTTTGTTTGTTTTTTTGTTTGGTTTTTTTAGGTTGAAGGCAAAGTGGTTGGCCAATTGTCCAAAACCAAATCTTCATATTATGCATCCACACTACCAAGAGGTGAGACACTCAGTGATATAAATTTGATGTTGATGTTTGAAAATGACTAAACTGACCTCATAAACTGAAGTGTTATAAATCTATAATTTTAATTATGTTCACCCTTCTTGTTTCAGATCTTGAAGTATGAGCTACCCATCATTTCCCCTGTCTTTGTTGAGCACCTTATTCCAGAGGACAGCAAACCATGGTGAGTATGGCTGCATCAGTGCATCAACAATACAACACATTTCCATAAGGTTTTCTGTGTGATTTCATTGGCTTTTTATGTAACCAGTGTCTCTGTGTTCAGGTTGAAAGATGAACTGACGGACACTGGTAGTTGGAGCCCTCAGCAAAGCAGTGGAATCAGCTCTAACTCCTCCTGTCTCAGTTATGCTAACACAGAACCTGCTGACATTATAGCTGGAGTTCAGGATGCCCTTGGTAAAGCCTTCCCCAGCATCAGCCCGATATCAGCTTTGACCACCAATCTGCTTAGAGAATCAAACAAAGACGAGGGTTTACTCTCTGCTCCCACTAATCTTTGTGGTGTCAGAACTGATGACATGAGCTCTGGATCATCAGGCTTTGACAACAAAACCTATTCCCTTCTCATTCCCAGCTGCCCAAGTCACATCTTGACGGGCAGCTCTGAAGTCCAGACACAGACTGAAATGGTTTGTGATTCTGCATACTGTCCTAGTGGGGGGGAAGTGGTGACCTGTCCTGACCAGCAGGTACCAGCGTGTCCACATCTTAATTTGCCACAGGTGGTTTCATCTCTTATGCCAACAGACATGTCGTATCAGCAGTGTAATGCAGATTCTGAGAGTTTTTCACATGCAGAAGCCTCCAGTTTGTCCTCCATCTCTAGCGGCACCGACACAACTGCCCCATGTGATCCTGTGTCCAGAGTTGATGCTGCGGTTGAGAGCTTCAATGAGGTGGTCAGTGGTCCTGAGAAGCCAAATGGAAAAAGGGAAGAGGCCATCATATGTGATGACAATCCCTGCTACGGCTGTGTGCCTGCTGGCTCAGGCAGCTTTCCTCCAGTGGACAAAGACTACCAGCCGTTTGAAAATCTTTTGGGAAAACCTGACGTTTTGTTTCCAGAGGAGGGAAGTGGTGAGAAAGAGGAATATTTGGAAAAATATTCAGCGGAATCATTCACCAACATCCCATCGATGATTCCAGGTTTGATTAACATTGTCCAGGGTAGCCAGTGTCCCTCTGAGCTCCAAAGACCTTTTCTCCCTTTGATCTCTACTGACCGCCCCGTGTCTTTAATCACAGACAGCGGTTATCAAAGTGTGTAGGGCTGAATTTTATTCCACTCATTACTGTGTCTTTAAATAACAAGCATTGTTGAGAAGTTTAAAGGATGTGAGAGAAGGAGAGGAATGACATAAGAGACTGACAATGGTGTTCAACTCTCTAAGTTCATATTTGAAATTGGTAACAGCAGAACGATGTCACCTTAAGATCCCTTTAGCGGCTGTTCCTGATGTTTTGACTAACAGTGTCTGCTGATGACGGTCATGTGATTAGATTACTCCAGAACAATTAATAAATGGACCTTGAGTTAACATTGTTTTCTGAGGCATAAAACAACTTTTTTTTTAAAGGATGTGGTGTTTTTGTTTTTTTTCTTTTCATTTTTTAATTTCTTTTTTATGCTGTGATTCAAACATACTTTTGCACCAAATAAGTTATTTGTGAATTCTTCAGAACTGTGTACAATTTTTAAATCACACGGTTGATTTTGATGTGAAACGTCCATGATGTTTGTAAGTAAAAACTTTTACTTAAAAATTCTTTCAAAGAAAAGAATGTCGTTGTTTTGAGGCAAAAAGTTTTAAATGTAAACTATGCTTTCTCCAAATTCTTGAACAGAACAGCTGCAGGCTACTCATTTATTTGTATCTTACATATGAATGTTGTCTGTTTTTCTAACCTAAGTCTGCACATCTTATGATAAAAGATAAATGTTGTTTAAATGTTGTTTATATGCTGAAAGAACCACACTGCGTGAACTGTATTAAATGTATCAAGCTTATTTAAGGCTCCAGTGATTTTTAAGTTAACTGAAAAGTCATCTCTGGTAAATATCTCTTTGAATTTGATTTGACCAGGAGAACCAACACAAGAAAATAGCACACAATTTAATCCCCAGTTGTTAAAAAGACTTCATTTTGAACTGACTGAATTATGTGTCTGTCACAAGCCACGACAATCAGCTCACAATACAGCTGATGGTGTGTGTGTTGTGAAATGAGTTCCTCAAAGCTCATCACTGCAACTTCTGAGTCACTCACACAAATAAACAACCCACACAAACTACAGACACACAGTAGGTTATGTTCTTGTGTAACTCAAAAGAAACCAGTAAAAAAAGGGTTGGTGAGTTCGAGTCAACAGTAAATGTAAAAAGTTACTCTTACTTTGTCATATTTTGTCTTCAAATAAAAAGTGTCTCTTAATGCAGCCTGTGGATTATAATGAACTGTTTTGGCGTCACAGGCCTGGCACTGTTGATTTTTATTGTATTGTATTCTGACAGAAGGCAGCCTATAGATCTCTGCAAATTACATTAGAATTAACTGGCACTAACATGGCTAGGTGTCAAAAAATGCTTTTTGACACTCGGTATAGTCCGTCAAGCTCATTTTTTTCTTTTTTTTTTATTATTTTGTCCATCTATTAGCACAAAAATGGCAGGTCATAATTAAAAATAACTTACAGATTCATTGGAAGGAACTTGTGTTGTCCTTCCTTGATTTGACATAATCTATGTTGAGACTGACTTGAAAGGGCAGAGAGACGGGATTAAATCAAATCACTTACTGTACAAATATAAACAAATATATTGCAGTATATCTTTTAATATGCAATTTTAATCAAATCTTGATTTTGAATTTATCAATTGATTTTATGGTAATATAATGTGATGAATGTGTCATTTAGAAGATGGTGTACGTGTCGTTTTACCATGAGAATGACTCAATGCAGAATACTGTGTTATTGCCACAAAAATAACAGCAGTGTTATACAGTGTTTTATGCCATATGTCATTTCCAGTGCTCATCTGATAATGTAACTGCACTGTATATAATCTTTTGTCAAACATTTGTTAACTCTGCTTCCACCTGGTGGTCTTAACACAACAAACTAATGGACAGTACATTTTCCACAGGTTTGATCTTGAAGAATTGTGAACAAATGATTATGGTGGTAAATCCACAGTTTTGTGCAGTTTTCCTCTTTGGAATTTAGAACTGCAGGAAAAACATTAAAAATCTGTAAAAGGACCATAACAACTCTCAACTCCATCATAATGTACCACAGTCTCACTCATGAGGAGAACGATATACAGTATTTCCTGTAATTGGAGGAGCCACTTAAGCAGTGAAGAAGTTTTAGAGGGACTGTTGTAACTGTAAGGTCTTTGATTGGAAGACTCCATGGGAGGAGCAAAGGTGTCCCAGAGTAACCTCTGATTTAATCTGAGCTCCTGAGAATTTTTCTATTATTATTTAAACTCCCGTGCAGCTGGTGACTCTTCTGTACCACACACCTTTCTACACACCTGAAACTTGGACTGCAGCATGCAGCAACCAGGCCGGCTGAGGCTGAGGCCGTGGCTGGAGGAGCAGATTCAATCTGGGAGGTATCCAGGGGTCAGCTGGCTGGACCAGGTAGACCCCTCCATCTCACCCTCATCCCAACACACACACCTACAGGTCAAGGGCATGGGTTTTGTTTTGTCTTTGGTAGGGACATTTTCTGTCAGATGGCAAAAATAATGTGCATACTTGGTCTCTGTCTCTCTTTTCTTAGTTAAATGCACGTCTGCACAGATACACATACGGAGCCCAACTTCATAAAGTTTACTTGAATTGAATGTGTTTCCTGATATATCGTGCATGAAAATGGATTTGTAACATGCCTTTATTCTCTGATTTCAAGCAGATATTACACATTTTTTAATGAATAAAAATGTTTTTATGTGATAGATTTTCAAGAAAATGTTCTCGAAAAATAAATGTATAAAGCCCTCTAGGTAAATGTGCTCCTCCGTTTGAACCAACTATTTGCTGTGAAACATTTTCAAATCTCACCTGAGATTCTTTAGCTCTGTTCCTCTTTCTTTTTGTTGATTTGGGCGAAACAACTAAAGAGTTTCCTGAAAGACCTACATCAATGCTTGATATCATCTCTAAATCCTATCAAAAACCTTAGTCTTGTATTATTTTTCATTCAGCTCCTGAGCTCATGACACAATCTGTCACTAGGACATCAGAGCTCACCTGTGTGTGATGCTCAGGCTGCTGCTGACAGGACTTTTCAGAATAAAATGATGCCTGACATTGACAAACACATTGGTTAGACACGCCGTTGCTTATTTACTTAGGTTCATGTCTTAATGACCCATGTGCAAAAAGAAATCTGTTCTTGTTCCACTCATAGAAAGGGGGAGTGAAGATATTAAATGGTAAATATGTCTCAAAATAGTGTCTGACAGTCTGGCCTAAAGTCAATCTAACTATATTTCACGGTTAAAGGTTTGCTTTTGTTTTGCACGTTGTACTTTATTTTTATTTTTTTTTTATTATATGTTATCATTTATTTTAGCATATCAATTTATTTTATTTGGACATTACAGTAGCATTTGAATTTATATATAATTTACATTTATTCACAGATTTATTCACAGATACACATGCATTGTGTTTAGTGTTTGTAGCAATAGGCTAATTTACAACTTTCAATGTAAATAAAACATTCAGTAC
Organism: Istiophorus platypterus; assembly: GCA_016859345.1. NCBI lineage: Eukaryota > Metazoa > Chordata > Actinopteri > Istiophoriformes > Istiophoridae > Istiophorus > Istiophorus platypterus. The sequence goes on from CM029118.1 coordinate 20,619,375, forward strand.
ATATTTAATATCGTTCTATGTTTTTACATCAATGTTTTTATACCAAACATAATAACTAATGGTATTCTGGGAATTATTAGGTTTAGTAAAATCACACTTAATAACTAATGTGATAAATGTACACACATACCAGTCATAGATCAAAATATTGGTAAATTCGGCTGAATTATAAAAGTCAGAAGTGGTACTAGATGAAGAGCCGTCTGGGAGTCGAAAGCACCGGCTCTTATTTCTGAGCTGAGCTGAATGATCTGATTCATTAAAAAGAGCCAGAATTTCCATCATACAGGCTGCAGCTGGTCAAACAATGCCATTTGAAGTTTAGGGTTGCCAGAATCACAGTTGAGCCTCCAGCATATCCAAGTCTTTCACTCTTTATCATTATCACAAACATTTTGCAGAAAACACACAGCAGCTCTGACTAGACTAGATCTTACCGGTAACCAAGAGGGGAGTTTAAAAGGCAAAATCGTTTGAGATGGATAAATACATTGGCACTGGTTGGGACAGGGATGGAAAAAGACATTGTAAAACATAAATCAGAAAATACTTTTGGCAGCAATGTAACCTGTTCAATGCTACTTTATTGTACTTTATTCTATAGTCAGCGCGTATCTTCCAAATCCCATGGACACATGCAGCTCGTCATGGCTGGAGTATTGACCGAGATGCTACACTCTTCAGGAGCTGGGCCATGCACACTGGTAGGAGCCCCACACAAATACAACTGTGTTTTCCCAGATTCGTCTTTTTTTTAATAAGTGCTCTTCTTCTATCAGTCCAAGATACTTTGCGTGTTACCTTGATACCTTTCAGTAAAACTATAGCAGAGAAACCTTCTACTTACAACAACTAACAGAGTGGACCAGCGGGGTCAGAGCCTCAGCATTACAGCTGGGCACTAATCTTAATATCAATAACATAATCATAGTGAGAATATTTTATATGATGTCAAAATATAACATAGTATCATAGAATTCAGTGTTTTTAACTTTATGTCACTGTAATGCCTTCACTTAGGTAAAACAGCTCTTTTAGTTTGTACCTATCACTTTCTTTTAAGTCACTTAAGCATTTATTGGCATAAACATTTAACTAATGGAGCATAATACACTAAGACCATCTGCCTCTCTTCATATTCATTCATTTTTCAGCATTTCAGGGTGTCCTGGTAGGGTGATGGGTAAGACACATACCATATGTTTACAACATTCCTGGCTCTGTTTTGGCCAGTGATATATCAATATGAAAGAATATAATATCTTGAATTTATATACTTTTCATCTGAAAAGTTTCAAAATGTTATCTAAAGTCAAAATATGTTTTTTTTTCCAAATAAGCCAACCACCCTGATAAGACTTGCCAGCAAATCTGCTTCCTGCTTGGCAGAGGAGTTCTTATTGTTTAGTCCATGTCTTTCTAGATTTACCACATTCCTGGCATCATCCTAGTTTACAGCTAAGTAATGAGATTTGCAGAGCAACGTTAGATAAGACTAGTGTATGCCAATTCAACAGTTACCTGTAAATGACAAAGAAAGGAAAAATGTAGTTTTTCCTGCCCAATACATTTAACTCCCTGCAATGACAGCTCAATAAACAAACTGAACATAAAAGGCCAGTTTCGGTCATTTTATTTGGTTTTTAGAGTTAGCTTAACACTGCACATTGAAGACCTTTCCACCCAATTTGCTACATAAATTTTTATTTATATTTTGAATGTTCACAAAACTCACAAGCAAATACAAATTAAGTAATCCTTTCAGATGTCTTTTTGTGGTCGCCAGGACATTTAAAAGAATTAATCTGTGTCAAATTACTGATTACCTGTTTATAGTAATCAGATTAATAACACTGAGTGTTTTGGATTTTGCTTTCTTGTTGATTACTTTGTGCTCAGAGCTCACAGAATAAGAAACTTATATCCATTTAATATACTATAATATGATTCAATAATTATCTTGTGCAAGTTTTGTTTCATAATCTCATAACCAAATGTTTTTGCTCTTTCTGTTCCGAGCAACGAATTGAGTATAAATGTCATCCATACATACACCCACTACATATTTCTATCTTGGGAAAGTCATGGTTTGTGACTTTAGCTGCATCACATCACATGGGAAAGCTCCAGTTCAGTTGCTATGAATATGCAAGGTGATCATATTGCTTTCAAAGTTCATCAGAACTGCACACAATTCACCAGATTAAATTTTATATTTATATGTCTTCGACAGAAAACTCAAGGTTTTCTCCTAGTCATTAATGGCTGTGGGAGGCTGCAGCATGAGTAAAAAAGCTGCTGCTACTTTATACTTGCTTGTTAGTCATTGTGTGCTGTAAATGACCCATGGTGGATCTTTTTAAGTTCCAGTAATTTTTTCACTGAGGTGGTGATTATACTCAGAGGACTGGCTGAGGTCCAAATCACACTGTGGTGCTAAATATAAGAAAGGACTCAGCAGTGGTTCAGTGGATGAAGTCACTTTACTGTACAGTTGATGATAGATGGTCTGCCGGTCATTTTCTTTTCAGAGTTGGTACAGTGATGTCTGCAGATAAAAAATATGGGATAAATCCTGACATTAATGAGGATGATATAGTTCTGATCTAGTTCTATTTTTTTATATATAATGCCTAGCATTTCTAAACACGATATAAAGAAAATAAATGGTTTATAACGTGCTGGAATATGGACAAGGACTTAGCCATCTTAACCATCAGTAAACCAGATTCATGCACTAATAATTATCTAATAATGTTTATTTTATAGTTATATTAGTAGGAGTAGTAGCAATATAGTTGTTAATTAGTTATTCTCATTAAAGGGGAACTAAAGTTAAGTGTGCACAATGTATCCTTTATCAATATGATAAATACTGATATGATGTTACCTATACCTTACTTGTCAGTGGGTGAATGATATTGTAGTTTCCACAATACATACTGTTTAGTTTCGCTGAACACTAATGTGCATCCCATATAGAACTCGATCCAATATAGTGGTACCTTTCCTCATGCAACCATTGTCGTTCACCATCTTATACTTATTTGTGTTATTCAAACATAGTGAATTCAAATTATAGGTGATTTATTGATGCTCACAGATTAGCTTGATTTACAAGATATTTCTTGGTGACAACAGGGACGAGCATTGCAAAATTGAACTAAGTAGATTTAAATTTTTATTAACATCCTTCCAAACATAAACATTGGTTATGTCAGTAAAATACTATCTTTATGAAATATCAATATAAAAATGAAAAGCAAACTTAACTTTATGTTTTGAACCTTTTTTAGGTTCAAAACATAAAAAAAAAATGTTTTTGTCACATATCTTTTAACCTAGCAAAGAAACAAACTAGACACCAAAGTCATGCTAAAGCCACACCAAATGGGGCGAGTGGGAATACTTAATGAGGTAGAGGGAGAAATAAAGCGTTCCATTTGGATTACTGGACATATAGATAGTATCGCATCAGCTGACATGATAATATCTATAAGATGATTCATGATTTATTAACTAATCTTGAGGCCCTGTCTTGAAGTGAAGAGAATATTTGTATCATTTTTTGCAGGTTTGTGCTTACAGCACTAGTTATATATCCTGTTTAATCAAATTGAAACATAGCAAATCTGGGGCCAGATAATTCAGCATAGAAAACTGTACGAACTGCACAGGGAAGCCATTTTTAGCCCCCAAATATTGGGATTAAATATGGCAGAACCCAAAAAACACATGTATAAAGACCAATGTTTTCCACTATGCTTGTTTGTTTCAGGACGGTACCGTCCAGACAAAGACAAGCCAGACCCCAAGACATGGAAAGCAAACTTCCGCTGTGCCTTGAATTCTCTGCCTGACATCTGTGAGCTGCGGGAGCACAGCAGGAAGAGAGGCAGCAATGCCTACAGAGTCTACAGGATGCTTCCCAGCACACAAACACACAGACGCAGGAGAGGTAGGACATACACTTAAAAAGCATGGTTCACTTCAAAGGCAAACATATTTCAATGTGCAGTATTCACTGAGACCTCATGCAGTGATAGTGCTGTCCTGTCTTACCCTCTCTCAGGGCTGCGGTTCAGCAGGTCCAGAGAAAGACAAGGGAGTTTAGGTGATGATACATGCACCATGTACACTTGGCAACCCACAACAAGAGCAATTTCAGACATACCACAGAGGTCGGAGACCCCCGTAGGGGACATATTTAGCAGCAATCAAACCTATGGTGAGAGGTTTGTGGTTGTGGATATTGATTTCATAAGACATGATCCCTGTGACCTCGTAAGTATGATTGTTATTGTTGATGTGCAGGGATGTGGGAGGCCAAACCAGAGGACCAGGAACAGAATGAGGCTGTGTTTAAGGTATCAGAACTTTTACTTACATACTGACTGACTACATGTGGTGAACTTTAGGGTTCTGAATGAACATTGTGTGATTTATCTGGCTTTGTCTGACATAGTTGATGGATCACTTAAGCAATGTAGACCTCTGGAGCCAAACTGTGGAGCAGAGAAGATGGAAAAGCCACACACTCTGGGACCACTGGCACTGTAAGGAACTATACATGAAAATGCAGTATAAAAAAAAAAAAAATATATATATATATATATATATATATATATATATGTACTTAATAATGGCCAGTCTATACTGCAGTGTATTGCAGTACAACTTCTGTATTGCAGTACACCTTCTCACTTTGTTTTCTGTGTTATCTGATTTTGTTGCATGTTGCATTGAAAATTCATGTCACAATGAAAAAGAAATCAATTCAGTTATTAAAAGACAAAAAGCTAAATAAATATCCTTTTCACATGTTTTTCATTTAATTAAAGCAACAGTGAATGCATACCTAAAAGGAAATTTATCTTATAATATACATTGTATATCACTTTATTTAATTCTTTGTTTGTTTTATTTTTCTTTTTTGGCATTTTAAATCTTCCACAGTTAAAGGATCTATTGCTAAAAACATTGTGGGGAGATAAACTGTGAAATAAATACTCTGAGGAAAAACCCTGAAATATAAACAGAAAAAAAGTACATCTTTCTTGGTTGACCAGGCTGCAAAAGACAGATTTGATGTGTAGGATAAATGTTTATGTGGGTGAATAACTATATCCTTTCTGTCTTTGCTTGTGTGTTTAAATGCTGTTTCTGCTCTGCAGGTCCTGGTGATGCTAACCAGTACTCTCTGCACACAGAGAACTACAGTGACCTGTTGGGTCCAAACTACATTAAGGAACTCTCTGACTGTTCCACAAATTAGCAAACACTCATCCCGTAGCTGTGCACCAACAACCCGTCTTCCTACTGTCTGTGTTCACCCCATATTTCATTAAAAGCAGCTTTTTTCTTCAGATTTCCTTGCTAACCCTCAGCTATCTTTCTGCTGAGCTGACCACTGGAGGAGAGAAACAAGAGAGGGCAAGCAGACAGGTATAATGCTCAATCAGTCAGTCAGTTGGTCAACCTCTCTGCTGAACATGCTGAGATGAAGATCCAGTTCCAAGCCAAGCTTTACCTCCGTCATCATCACTTGGGTTCACTACGGTTCAGTGCCTCAGACTCACCAAACTGATACCAAGCTCACACCACAGCTCATAGAGTAAACAGATATCATTTCACTTGGGTGGATCAGTTACTGCTCGACTACTTCCTTGAGTTTTACTGGATGTTTGGCCAAGACACAGTAAAATAAAGTGCTGGACACAGAGGCTGGACATGGGGCTTTAATCATTTGTAGGTTTGCGTTTGCGAGTGGAGTTCAAAGCTGACTTAAGTTGCAATATATATGTATTTTTTTGTCCATATATACAGTGTGCGTGTGTGTGATTCTATACCTTTTTTTATTAACAATTTTTCAGCCTTTCTCCATTACTCACTACAATTTTGTAGGTTTTGAGGCAACCATTGGTGAAATTTGATTTATGTGGTACTACACACCTTTTTTTCTGATGTTTGTGTTGTTTTGTATTTTAATAATCCTGCATTAACAAAATGCAAATGCTTGTAAAGCACATTACCTTGTCTTCTTGAACATGGATTGTCAGATATGCCTGGAAACCCAATTTCATTTATCTTGTCAAAAAGCTTATATTAGCCAAAGGCCTTAAAAGAACTAAATTAGGATGAAAAATATTTCACCATAACACTTTGCCAGTCATCTACTGTCATTATTATGCTACTATCAACTCTTCCCTGAATGGATGTGATGAATAAAAAGGAGCCAACCTGTAATGTGCCGTTATTGATAATTGAGTTTATGGATCTTATGTACTTACTCTGTTTTATGTGACACATTGCTCTACTCACTGTGGTGACAGAGAAGTAAATAGATAAAACATAATTTTTCGGGAATAATTTACTTATAAATATGTAAGTGGTCAGATGGATGAATGCTGGTGAATTTAACTAACAATCAAGGATGTGATCTCGTTAAATCTAATCTCTTTAGTCTGACTGTAAAAACACTGTTTTTAAAAAGCAGAAAGATCAAACAAGGTTAATACACAATTTCTGTGGACATTGAATTTCATATGATACTCTGCACTTAATGAAAGTGAGTGCAGTACGGTTTCATATGAAAACAGCACGACATGAGTGATTATAAGGACCTCAAACTGCAGAGTCTTAAATACACATTTTTACACCACTGATTTGTGCCTGTACTTTTTATTAGCAGATATTTTCACTTATCAGAGCAGAAACATGGGTGCAAATAATAACATGAATACTGGTGTACCTGAATGTAATGCAGCCTTTAAATAGACCTTTAAATTGTTTTTTTTTTTTTTTAGCCTTCCTTCCTCCTTTCTTAATCATCTTTTTAGCTAAAACTAACTCTAACTGGACCAGCTACAAGTCAAACACTCTGTACACATTGATCCTGAAACAATATTAACTGTCTCATAAGACTGTGAAAACCGAAGCCATTTTTCCATATAAGATGTATCAGAATTAAAATTAAGAAAAAGAAGAGGAAGAGTTTGATCTAAGTAAGATGTTTGCGGTACCTTTATTTAGCAGTGTATTTTTACATTGAGGCACTGGTAGTTACTTTTAGTTATGTAAAGGACCTGTGCCTATACTCAGTTACTGATTGTTTACAAGAGTCTTTTTGTATTTTTAGTGTTAAAATAATTTGTGCTAATCTCCAGATTGAGCTCAATCGTCCCCTTTCTCTCCCCATAGATTTTGGGTTTTGGCCTGAAGAGAAAACATGGAGCACACAGTTGGTCAAACATCAACAGATAACATTTATTTCTCATTTTTTATTCTGAAAAAAAATGCAGACAGATGAATTTCCGTCAAAGTGGGAACTACGTTTCAGACAGATTCGCAGGAAATAAAAAGACACTGCTCCAACGTCACCCTTTCTGTAATGTTATACAGGAAAGTAACCCAAAATATATATGACCCCGAATACATATAAACCATGGATCCATCTTATGTTATGTATTTACAGTATTATCATAATAAAAATCTAAATACGTCCTGTGACAGGAATCCCAACAGGAAACAATTTTTTTAAAGTCACATTCAACCAGTCCACCAACACAGCCTGCTGGTCACACAATATACTGCAATCCCAGTATGTCTTCACATATAGTTCTACAGCATTTCGCCCAGAGCTGGAAAAAACACGTTAGTCTACACATATGTGGATTTCTTTTTCTACACAGGAATTACTACACAAACAATGAACAAAACATTCGATTTCTGTGACAATTGACAATTCTTCAGCTTGATGAATAACATTATTAAATCTGTCAGTGAACATTGTGAAAGTGTTTACCAGCAGTTTTAAGGCTGTAAATGATAAGGAATTACAAATGTGACTATATATATATATATATATATATATATATATATATATATATATATATATATATATATATATATATATATATATATATATATATATATGTGTATTAGGTGTTTTTGCTATCAGGTGTTTCATGTCGCCTGGTATCAGCACCAAAGATTTCATTCTTGTAATATGAATAGTTTGACAATCGCACTCCTTCAACACCAATCTACAAAGACTTTTATTCGACTTTATAATACAAGCACATTCTGTTGTTGAATCATAGGATTTACATGGAAGACCAACAATCGCATGTATTAATAGATCCAGGTCTGCTGGTTTGCCTTCTGAATAATATTTTCCAATGGAGGCCGTTTCAGAAATTTGGACTACAAAAGACAATACTAGAGGAAAGCAGATGTACCAGCCAGTCAATGAAAAGAGGGAACATTAACTCTAAACAGACTAATACAACTGACAACCAATATAACAAGGCATTAAGAACTGCATTTATTTACCCCAAACAGATAAAACATGTATAAAAAATGATGATGAAATCATATCTGTTTGAAAAGATGGGTAAAGTGTTTTTCACAAACAAAAAACACTGGAAATAACTTAACTGAATGTCGATAGTTGGGGGATTTTGTATATATATATATATATATATAAAATCATGTTTTTGTCAAAATACTGTCAACAATACATGAGAACAGCTTTTAAAACTTAAGCAATGTAATCACAAACACTACTACAAAAGTGGGTCAGATTTGTTTGAATGCCATTTAAGAGCCTCTGTCAGCTTTAAGAGAGCAAACATTTGAGTTTTCAAAGGAACATTCAACTATTAAGTCCAGCAAAGGAACAAAAACATCTGCGCCAAAAGAGAAGAGAAATTGTCCAAGACCTCATGACAAGAAACAATATGTAAAAACTGTCCTGGCAAACAGGAACAACAGTTACCAAAAGGGATATGGTGCACATATCATAGAAGGTAAACTAACCATATCAAACCTGACCTACATTTGTGGTAGTGTTTGCAGTTGTAATTTGGTTACCCCCAAGTTTCATTCTTCAAAAAAAAAACAAAAAACAAACAAACAAAAAAAAAAAACAACAAAAAAACACTTATAAAAATATGAATCTTTTCGAAAGCAATGAGCTACAACTCACACTAGCAAAACAGATAACGAAAATGACTTCAGAAGGCAGATTAGGAAGTTCATAGTTTATTAAAATTCTATATGGTTCAATCTAAATGAATATAGAAAAAAAACCAAAACAAAACAAACAAACAAAAAAAAAAAAACAGTTGAAATCAATGCGAAATTCCTAAGCAAGTGTGAGTGTACAATGTATGGTCCAGTGTACTCTACTCATTTCAAGTTTATTACAAAAAGAGCAATCTTCAACCCTGAAAGCAACTCCGAGAATCATGAGTATTTTTCAGAATAAACAATGAACATATCACTTTTTGCCTTGCTACCTGCTACCTGTTTTTTGATAAACCTCTGAGAATAAAGGAGGAAACTGAAAGTTCCAAATCTCCAGCGTGGCCAGCCACCATGAGGTCCGTTTACAAATCAGATAATAAATACAGGCATCCAAATGGGTTACAACAGCAAATATTTTTGAAAATATTTTCCTCATGCATACACACAAGCATACAACTGACTAAGATTTATGAGCTATCTAACCCCTCTTCTCTACTCTTAACAGTTACTCTTTACAGTGCAACAGTATGGCAGCAAATGGATAGCAGTGCTTTCATTAAAAAAAACAAAAAGAATGGAAAATAAAAATATATACAACATTATGGAAAAGCAGTAGTATTTATTTTGGTCCTGTGTCCATTATAGACTTAACTGCTTTTTGAAAACGCCTCCTCATATCAACAACAGTAGTTTCCACAAGACTGTGAAGGGCTGTGGGGGGAGAGAAGGGGAAGAAATGTTAAGACTTCAAATGCCGCTGATAGGTTGTGTGCGTTAGTTACAAATCACACAATTTTACCATCAAGTCTGAGCCTGATTGGTCAAAGTTTGGGGAGGATTTGACAGTTTGATGTGGTTTGACTGAATCTGATCAGGCACCTGTAGATTGATGGGATACGAAATGGAAAGTTGAAAGTAACTATGGCAACATCCAGCGGGATTTGAAAAAATGAAAATTCAAGTTTCATCACCCGAGACTGGCAGAAAGCCACACCACTATCTAAATCAGGCCAGTGTGCAAAAAAGCAAAACAAAACTTCCAAATAATATCAATAAAAAAAAAAAAAAATCACTCATTTTGCTGACAGCTCAGAGATTGTCACAAGGAAAATACAAGTGAAAATCTGCACAACAAAGCTACTCAAGAGGAAGGAGGACATTCATTCCTTCCTGCTGGGTTATATTCTCCCAATAAAACAAGACTATTTACTTCATTTATTTATCTTCATTACAGATTGGAAGCATGAAAAATTTTTTTTTCTTTGGAGATTTTCCATTAACATGTTGCTAGTTGTTTATCAGTGTTTACCAAGAATACCGAACTGCTCTACTAAATCTCTGTTCCAAGATAATATATTTTGCATATTAAAACCCCAGTTTTACATGTAAAATCTGGGTGTAATTGAATCCCCTACAAACGACCTCAAACTCTGGCAAAGTCACAAATAGCAATTTGCATAAAACATGCCTGACTGGGGCTTGTACAACTTGTACAAGGTAGTGAAAATTCTGTGGCAGGAATATCAGTTCCACAAAAGGGATGAATTAGCACCTCTCACCTTGTTACAACTGAGAACCTTCAGACCCTCCATGTGCGTAGCCTCCTTTAGATTTCATCTGAGCCTGAACAAGGTCCACCTACAAACATCAAGGTGGACATGTTAGTTAACGAAAAACTTGTAAGTGTTAAAACTCTGTTGGTAGAATATTCTGACGAGAAGACCAAAAAAAACCTACAGATGCCAGTCCCAGGCCCATGTCTCCCGAGCCTACGTGTGTGGTGTGAACAAAGTTTGTTGGCTCTCCGATCATGGAGCGATCGATCCGTCGCCGCCGTTTCTGAAATGAGTATCAGTTACATTAGGTTCTTTCAAAAACTAAATGTATTTAAAATAATCTTTCTAATCAGTGGGGATAGAGAAGAGCTCAAGATCAGTCAAAACTTCTGTCTCCTGTGTATGTTCTGAAATTTTGTTCCATAGGGAGCACCCCTGTGCTCTGGAGCTCAATCTCAGGCAAAGGTTGAGGTTTGTGATTTTTTTTTTATCTTATCTGTTTATAGTCAGACTGACTGACTATAGTAAGGCACAACAACTGGTTCTTCACTATCATAGTAATAAACCTTGGTGAGTCTTAGAAAATTGATCCAAATAGTGGGTTGTGGTTAGCTGGGGGGCCTGCAACTTTCGCATTTAACGTATAATGTCAGATACACACAACCACAATATTTCAAAAAGAAATGGTGTTAGAAAAAAAGAACATTCACTATTATAAAAGCTTGAGTAAGTTGAAAGATATTTGGGAATCCTCAGTTTATTAATAGCTAACCAGTTTGTGTTCCAAATCAGTTTTCATACTCACAGGTTGTGGTTGCTCTGCAATGCAGCAGCTAAAACAAACCCAGAACTCAGTCATTCTGAGGATGACGAAGAAGCCACAGCAGTTTCCTCCAAGTACAGACGTCTCTCTGTGTCTGTCTTCCTGTTCAGTTTTGCCGGAGCCACAAACACACGCAGGAAACTGATGACAGACACAGGCCACTTGGTTTCTATAGGGTAAACTGCTGGCACAAGAACTGTTCTTCCAACACGGGGCAGCACACTCCTGTCAACATGTGGAAGATGTTGTGGGGGGGGGGGCAAACACATGTTAATCGAATGCTAACATATTTTGTCAAATCAGCAATTATAGTCATAGTTATCTACCATGTCTACACTTTTGTTTTGTTTATGTTTTTCCTGTCAAGCAATCATTGCTAGTGAGGTCAGAACATACTTCTCCAGAGGCAGGGACAACACATGGTTCCTCCAGTACTATTATTTTATATTTCCATTCCTGTATTGTCTCACTCAGTGTAAATACGTATATCATCCTGTGACCGATTTCAGTCTGTTCTCTGATATTGGATTAAAAGTGAGCCTATTTTTTATTTTTTTCAAAATTAACTGCTGTCACACAAATCTACAAAACACATTTATTTATTTATTTATTTTAAATGCAATTATATATGTGTTTTCTGATAAAAGTCTTGAATTGAAATCTTTAAATAGAAACATTTGGTCAGAGTGTGTTTCATAATGGGATCCTGAGCATTCACTACAAGGGACAGGTAGTCCAAGTATGTTTCACTTTTCCATATACGGGTCATCTCTGGCAATAAACGGCATCTGAGAATGGTTAAAACCTGTGGCTATCATTTCCACTGATCAGCCAGTGTTTACCTTTTCAACATACTACTGTTAGCATTGCAACGTGGAGGTGAGGCATCTTTTTAAATTAATATCTCCCTGGAGCCGAAATAATCTAAAGGGCTCCCCCCCACAGGCCAGAGACAGAAAATCTGGAGCATCATCTGACAAAATGACTCAAAATGCCTACGCCGTCGCTGCGTTGAATGCTCCTTATACTTTGCGTTAGGGCTGAGTGGACGTCAAAACCAGACAATGTGCAGAACAGATGACGAGACTAACAGTGCTGCGGTTAAATTTGTATGACTCATTTCAAACTTTTGGATTACAATCAAACAAGAGCGTGGCTAGATAAATTCAAAATGTCTCATCTCAGGAAACGCGACGCTTTTACTGAGTACATATCTTTGCTGCATTACACATCTTTTTTTACATCTTTTTTCTTTTTTCTTTTTTTCCCCCAGCCACTCTCTTTCAGACAGGAGGAACCTGGAGGGTCGAGCGATCCAGCGAGGGCAGGCGCCTCGTCGCCGGAGTGGATTTCCAGCTCCGCGACTCCGGCTCTGCGGCCGTCGTCTCCCGACGCCGACGCCGCGCCGTCGCCCTGCGCCCGCTGCGGTCGACACCTGTTATCGAGCGGCGTGTAATCACGGCGGAGGAGCTTAGTGTTCGTCCTCACGACCGCTGAAATCCTCACGGGATCACTTGCCCCGACTCCGATCTCGGGATTAAACGGCCGTAATCGGTATTTACAAACACAAGTCGGCGTTATGTAACTTCGCACCGCTGCGGCAGACGCTCTTCTCGTTGCGCCGCGGGACCGAGAGTCCGGCCGCGGACGCGGGGGGCCACATCGGCGTGATCGCCGATGTGCAGCAGCCTTTCATAGGTGATTTTAAAGACAGAGCGGCGCTGTTGCCTACAGCTGACCGGCCTCGGTGTTAGTAGCTGCTAGCAGCGTTAGCTCGCAGGCTAACGTTCACTTGCGAGCGCCGTGGTTTCTTTTCTTTTTTTTTTTTTTTTTCCACTGACAGCTAGCTAACCGGGCTAACCCAGCCCGTTTCCGTCGGTCCGATCTGAAAGCTCAACAGAAACGACGTTTAAGACGAACGGATGTCCAGCTTCGGTTCCCACCGGCGGCGCAGTAAACCTTTTCCAGAGAGTTGCTGTAATTTGAAGCGAGTGAACTTACCAGACGACGGCCGGTTCGCCGGAGTAAAAAAAAACGATCGACTGAGGTAAAGGAGGCAAAAAAAAAACCCAGGAACTGCGCTCGCCGATTACGTCAGACCGCTTCCGTTCCCATGCGCGACTACTTCCGTGTTGACCCACGTTTTCGCGTTGCCGACGGGAGACACCGATTTTCGCCTGTAAGACCGGTTTTAACCTTCTCATCATGAGGCCGTTAACAGACGAAGAGACAAAAACAATGTTTGAGAAGCTGTCGAAATAGTAAGTGAACCCGGAGGACACGTTGTCTTTCCTGCCGGGATTCAAAGTCTACTAAAGTGACCAGCACGCTGGCCTGTTAGCGAGTGTGTGTGTGTGTGTGTGTGTGATCCGTGTCTTCTCTCCATAACAGCATCGGTGAAAACATAAAACTACTAGTGGACCGACCCGACGGTACCTACTGTTTCAGGCTGCACAGGGATCGTGTCTACTACATGAGGTGATCCAGCCTGAATGATTTCATACCTACTGACACTTTGCACCGAGCAAATTCGTGTATCATCATTTGATCTTTTTTTTTTTTTTCCACACAGTGAGAAAATTCTTAAGTTGGCCACAAACTTTTCCCGGGACAAGCTCGTGTCAGTGGGAACCTGTTTTGGAAAGTTCACAAAGACCAACAAGTTCCGCCTGCACATCACAGCTCTGGATTTTCTGGCGCCCTATGCAAAGGTGACTATGGGTGCACCTCGTTTCATTTGTATCTTTTACATTTATCCTCATGTCAGTGGAAGCTGGGGTGAGACAGAAAGCGAGGCCATACAAATATATAGTGAACTACTTTTCAGTTGAGCCTCGAGTTGAATTGATGCCATAAGACGGCTGCATCTCAGGATCATCTGCGGCTGCACCTAACGGTTATTTTCATTATCCGTCAATCTGACGACGATTTCTCGATGAATTGATTCGTTTATCTGTAAATGTCAGAAAATAGCAAAAAAAAAAAAAAAAATGACCATCAGTTTCCGGGAGCCGAGGGGGAGCTCTTTTAAATGTTTTTTTTTTTTTTTGTCCAAACTATCCAGTGTTGCAATTATATGAAACACAAAAGTAGAGCACCCATATATTGCAGGATAAAGAAGCATACTTCTGGCATTTTGGCTCTATAGACGACTACAGTGACTAATCGTTTCAACTCTTCTCCCCTCCTGTATATCCTGACTTTTATTGGTGTGGGCCTCTACTGTGTACCACATAAAGTGGCCACTGTCATTGCGGTGAGGCGTTTTCAAACTCAACAGGAAACAGCAGATGCATAACTACACACACATGCTCTACCAATTTGACATGACAAAATGTGTGCGGAAAAAGGCCAGCAGCAAAATTAGTATACCCCATAGATGACATCAAAACAAGAAAGCATAGGAACATCATGTGACACTAAAACGGGGGTATCATACCACGGGTATGTGCTAATTCAGTGGCACATTGTATGTAGATCAGCTGCAGCATACCACTGTCATATGCCACTAGACAAGAAAAAAAGAAAAAGATAGGAATCTCTCTCTCTCTCTGAGAGAAGTTCCTCTCTATTGGAATGTTAGCTTGTTTACCAAAGCAGTTTCTGTAACTAGATTGCTAAGACAGAGGCATGTCTGCACAGGGGCCCCAGGGGCCCTGAAGCAAAATTAATGAGGTATGCCAGGTATAATCTTTTCACCTAAAACTGAGAATGTCCTTTTAAATATTAAACATTTCACTGACAAAAGTAAAAATAAGTGGTCCAGGTTTTACTGAGCAGATACCTTATTGCCTCATGAGACAGCTGCATGTTTATACCTTCATTTACACCAATGATATTATCCTGGAATGGCTATAATTATCAAATAGCAGACATTTGCTATTGTGACTATCTTTCAGCGAGGTAGATGTACCGGGTCAGGTTCTTCTTGGTTCCCAGCCTTCAGTTAAATTTTCACTGAACGTAATGGCCAATAGCTAATGCCTATGCCCCAGAACTGTCCCATTTCTATTCATTTAACTGTTAAAATATTTCATCTCTGCAGCTAAGATTAAGTTGGATTTACATGTATGTATGAATAACTTGGAGTTTCCTTACATGTCTTCAGTTCAAGGTGTGGGTGAAGCCTGGAGCAGAGCAGTCTTTCCTCTACGGGAACCACGTGCTAAAATCTGGGCTTGGGAGAATCACTGAGAACACTATGCAGTACCAGGGAGTTGTGGTCTACTCCATGGCTGATGTGCCCCTGGTAAATCTTTTGACTACAATGCTGTATTGCTCACGTGGTTGTACATATCACTTGCTTATATTCCTGCTAAGGCCACTTCTGCTGAAACCTCAGCACACATTGTCAACATGGTTTGCAAAGGAGCATACTCTGCACTGAGATGTAAGAAGTGCTATGGTGTAGCCTTCAGTGCTATTACACTTAACAATTTCATTCCTTATAGAATGGGTGGATACATTCAATTATGTTATCATTCAGTTCACAAGACTGTATCTGCAGTGATAAAAACGGGTTAAATTTTGGTCATACTGTGCCAAATAGATGTAACATTTTCTTGTCCACAAATAGGGTGTCTGAACCAGTTATTTTATTTCTCAGGGTTTTGGAGTTGCAGCCAAGTCCACACAGGAATGCCGACGAGTGGACCCCATGTCCATTGTAGTGTTCCACCAGGCTGATGTGGGAGAGTTCATTAGGAATGAAGACACACTGACATAAGATGCATCACCAACTGGACTGTCATATCCCCTCTTTTTACTGCTCTCAAACCTTGTAACAGTCACTGAAATTTACTCAGAACAGCTTATCTGTTCTTTTAACACTGCAGCGGTAGGATCTAGACTCCTTGTTCATGGACAACTCAAGGGGAGATGTTACACCTGACTCATATTTCCTAATCATTCAACTGACTGAAACAAAGACCTGTATTGAGTCACCTCTGGATACCACAAATCTGCTGCCTACAGGATTTCTTTCCACAGGGCCACTTGATATTCCACTTGAGTCAAATCTTGTCAGGATGAAGAATGCCTTTTTTGTTTCTTTTGTAAATGTCATTGAAATAAATCCATAATTTCTTTGTGTTTATTTGCATCTTGGTGAGCTTGCTACTACATGTAGGACTGCAGTAAAATGCATACAGCATATGACACTTGCGTTTATACATATCTAATGTCATTCTATTTTTCATTACAAAAGAAAAAAATCTTACAAACAAAACTGATCATAAACATTATCTCATCATCTTGTAGCATTACATCTACTTTAACTTATCTTTAAATTCTCAGACCATGTTTGACCTCTTCAGTGTTCTCCATCTGTCCTTAAGGTTGACATTTGTCCGATCACTTAATTTGTAATAATCCTTTATCTTGCTCCAGTTCCCCTCTCCAAATTTTCGGACCCCTTCTTTCAACTTCTTAGTCTCACTTTCAGTCCACTTCTGTAAACACAAGAGGAACATGTGGTTACCTTTTTGCTTCCATGAAACAAGTAACATTACTTAATTTTATTTTATTCAATGCTGTTGCACAGTAAGGGAACTTACAAAGCAGGCTGTCTGCAAAGCATCAAATTTTTGATTACAAGAGTCAAGCAAATCCATGTGATCCTTTTTGAAATCAATGTTCACTGAATGACTGTGGTTCAGGTTTGATATTCCAACAAAATACCATGTGAATGTAGCTAACTCTCATCACTCAATACCAGAAATTTTACTTCATTTCTGACTTCTGAGAATTAAGAAAGCACGTATTGGTATGCTTACCCTCTTCCTGAGGCCTGAATTTGAAATAGTGCTCTCCTGGGATTCTTTAGAAGGGGGGAAAAATAGATAAAATTAAGGCATAAGGAAGATTTTCACAATGAGATTTGGACAAATAATTTGAAGTAGATATATGATGAAATATTACTCCTTCTGGAGGTGAAATATGACTCTTCATCACTCCATCTTTCCTTACTCTCCTTTGCATTATTGTACAGTTGTTTCCTGTGAACAAGAGTAAGGTTTCTTTTCATAATTTGGCACCCAGATCCGTAAAGAGTTTTAAAAAACAAAAAAGGCTACATCTTAAATAATTCTAATGCTGTTATTTTACTCCTACCCTTACAGTTAAGTCACCGTAATATGTAGTCTTTTTATGACATACACAACCAAATGAGAAAAAAGGCAGGCGGGGCAGCAAAATTACAAATCTACACCTTGTGAATTTGGAAAAGTGCATCTTTTTTAATACTTCCATTAAAAAGAAAAATAAATATTACTTATGTATGGTATACTAAAATCCATTTGCAACATGTAATTCAATCCAATCTTTGCAAAAATTGCTGAAGTAATCTTTACCAACCATTTTGAAACGGAGGGCTCTTGACCGGAGTCCTTTTGTGGAGTGGAGCTCTTCTGAGGGATGGGGGGTCGAGGGAACAAATCAGGTGGGCTGTCCAATGAAGAATCCATGATACAAACATCATCTGCATTACCTGGATCACTGCACGATTAAAGTTTGTCAAATATTGTCAATCCTTGAATCATAAAATAAAATACATATGACATGATGAATGGAACTGTATTTGGACTTGCTTGCTGAGAGGATCACTAGCCAGTTGTGGGTCTTCTTTACTGTCTGATGAAGACTCCCTGGACTTGGTGGAAGTACTGCATGATGAGAGTTGAGTCAAATCAAACATTATCCAGAAAAGGAAAGACTTGTTTCAACTCAAAGGAAGACTGATGCTTTAAGATAACTAGTTTAAACTTTAGAATAGACTAGGGCTGTAGTCTCCCAGTCAACTAGTTGAAAGGCTCAACTTCTCATTGGTCAGATAACCACCAGTGTTACTTTCATGAAAAGAAAACAACAGAGCTATATCAGTAGTCTTTCAGGACTAATCCAGAATAATTTCTCCCTGTGGAAAGGAACAGACAACCTGTGAAAGGATGGTTGGGGGTAAGGGGGGAGAGTGAGAGGATTTGATTTGAACACATCCCTATTTTAAATGACTGATGTGGTGTCACTTGACTTTTACTGAATGTTTGCTAGCAGTTTAATAAAGCACCCATCAGTGGTCTAAAATGGACCATGCTGTTCCTCAAACTCCTAATTTACCTTAGTTGCTTAGAAAAAAAAGGCACCATGGTATTGCTAACATGGCTCAACATTATAACATGGAAACAAACCTTATGGCAATGTATGGGAGGTGATATTGTATATTTGGACTTGCCTGCTAAGTGAGCTTTTAGACTGGTTATGGAGTTTTTTCTTGTTGGCCACAGAGCCAGGGGAGTCCTCTTCACTGTCTGTTGACAACTCCGCCAAGCGAGTCAAGGTTCTGCGTGACAAAATACTTTTTTTTGGTGCTAGACACACACTGAGGAAAAAATGAGCGCAAGCTAACTGCATAAAAAATATTCATCATTTGTACTTGGACAGCACTCTTAGGAAAAATCTATGTAATGTCCTTAGAATCAATGCTATTGGAAGTGTTTTTTGATTTCTCCAGTTGCTGCCTGTTTGTGGGTCTTTCAGTTTTGCCCTCAGTTTTGTCTTCAGTAAGTGAAAAACATGCTCAGTTTAGCTGAGGTCAGGTGACCGACATGGCCATTGAAGAAAATTCAATGTCTTTGACTTAAGAACCTCTTGTGTTGCTTTCAAAGTATGTTTTGGGTCATTATCCATCTGTACTTTGAGGCAGTTTTGCAGCATATGGCTGAATCTGAGCAGATAGTAAAGCCCTATACACTTCAGAATTCATCCTACTGCTTCTATCAGCAGTCACATCATCAGTAAACACCAGTGACGTATTTTCACTGGCAGCCAGACAGGCCCATGTTATAACACTGTCTCTAGATGATGTGATGGCTTTGGATCATGAGATGTTCCTTTGTTTCTTCATCCTCTTCTCTTCCCATCATTCTGGTACAAGTTAATCTTGGTTTCATCTGTCCAAAGAATCTCGATTCAGAACTGAGGCTTTTAAAAACATTTTTGGCAAAGTCTAATTTGGCCTTTTTCTTGAGTGTTACCAGTGGTTTGCACCTTGTTCCAAAGCTTCCCGTCACTTAGTCAATAACATCAAGTTAATCGGTGAGATGTTCAAATCAAACGTTCTAAATGAGGCTGTCATGCACTGCTGTATCAAGAGACTCTTAAAGAACCAAAATGAAGAGTCTCTGTAGGACCTTTGCGAGCTTGTCAGGATTATCGGCAAGGATCTGAAGGGGGCACCTGCAAAGTGGGTCACGGACTTGTGCTTTGACAAAATGGATGGCATCAGAAAAGAAGGGATGACATCATCCAGGGTGACTCTCATGCTAAAGGACATCATAGACTTGGGACAGAGATAGTGGTTGCTTGAGATCAAGCTGACCAGGGTGAATGGTAAAAGCACTTGCAGCCAGCTGATCCTGTAACATCCTCAGGACAAACTGGCTGCAGAGTTCCTCAGGCCGAGGATGCAGCCTCAGGCTCTCCCGTCCAGCCCAGGCTCACTGTGGATGAAAAGTCACAGCAGACTCTGGACAAGACTGAGGAAAGCGACAGGCGGCTGAAGCTGAAGAAAGAAGACACAAGCCAAAACCAATTTTCCTTCCTTAGACCCTAACTCACAGGGGAGGACATGGAGACCATCTCTGAGCCTCTAATTGATAAATATTTAAAGACAAGTTACTTGAAATAAGCCCCCGAACTATGTTGTAGAATGAACCAGCCCCCTTGTCTTCCATGTGTTTGTCAGGTCTGCTGTCGACTTGATGTTTGAGTGCTGCAGCAACACAGAGGTAAATGGGCCTTCTGTTGCAGGTATGAAATATTGGTGGGGTCCAAAAGTCTGAAATCACTTTCCCCCGTATATGGCTGACCAATGCAGTGACTTACAGATGATGTGATACATTATATTGTGTTAGCAACAACTACAATGACAACAACGACAACAACAGACCATATTTTTCAGATACCTAATCAGAAAATTATGGATCACACATTACACAAAGGACTGCTGTGACACATATACATTCTCATTAACATATTTTTGTTTCTGTTCCACATTCCACATTTTAACAAGCAGTCATTTCCAAGCTATTTACATTTTAAAATAGAAACTGTTTGTTTCCATTCATTTTGAAAGAGCAGTGGCCAATTGGGAATCTCTAGCATTCACTCAGTCACTTTTGTATAGGGCTGGCCCTGCAGTTGCGGTCCAGGTAATAAATATCTGCATAGTAGTTTGATTACAATTTGACTGATCGGTGCATCCCCCAAAAATATATATTTTTTGGTATTACTTACCTGCCGCTCCTTTTGATAGCTCGTCTGGGGTATTTCCGTGATAGTATGATACTCTCATTGTCAGTTTGTGGGCTCTGTGGATCTTTTTTATTGTATATAGTTGTTGACTGCGATGGCTCTTTTTTTCTTAGTTCAGTCTCTAGCTCCTGAGAAGCTGTTGAGCACTGTGAGCTTGTCTGGCTGTCCGGCTCGACCACTAGGCGTGCCACAGTGTAGAGCTGCCTGTTCCTCAGCACTAAGGGAGATCTTGAGACTGAGTCCGCTTGTGTTTGAGGAGCAGCAACTGTTTGTGATTGTTGGTCTGCTGGGGAAGCCTCCATTGGACTACCTGATCCGCTCTGTAACAGCCTTTCCTGCTCTGAGCCCTGGTTGGTGCTCTTCTTGGGAGAAGGTGAGAGACGTAAGGAAAGGTCTTCTTTTCTTGCCTGCTCCTCTCTTGCCACCTCTTCCTCCAACTGAGCAAATGTTCTCTCTTCTGGATCTGTAGCCAAAGCCGTGTAGGCTGCCTCCAGCCTGCTCCTCAAGATAATTGTATGTTTACTGGAAAGTAAGATATGAACAAGAAAAAGAGCTTGAAAAGGGTATTTTAGCCAACGAATAGGGGAAGTTATTTTGGGGGATTATGTTTGATGTAATCTTTTCCTGTAATGGCAGACAGGCCCTTTTCTGAGGGGGGACCAAGGCATCACTGTGACATCACAAAGTCAAAATCATCAAATAATCTATTAAAAATTAAGAGAGATTTCCTGTCAGATTTATGCTTTCGGCCAGAAAATGCACAACAGTGAGAGTTGATCTTGACAAGATCTGGAAACACAGAACACATTGTTAATGTTTGTCACAGATTTTTAAAACTGAAGTGGCCTTTTTCCACCACTGCTGTAATGCATCCCAAGGATTACATAGGTAGAGACTGTGTGCTGTATGATGTATGAAGTGACTTAGCCAAATTGCTTTGGCAATTTTGTATTTTAACAGTAATGACAAACTTCTGTGGAAAGGAAGTGAAGTTAACTGAGAGGGAGAGAGCTCATACCATGGTACAAACAGGACGGTGTTTATTTGTGGACTAGAGGATGAGCCGGGTTCGCCTTCCTCATGAGGTCCAGCTGCCTTGTCGTCTTGCTCTCTAAGTCTTTCATCAATAAGCTGAGTGGCAGCCTGGTAGACATTTATAAACCAAAACCACAAAATAAGTAGAAAGACGTGGCTGAAAAACGGTCTTCAAATGTTTTCATATGAAAATATTTTCAAATTTTTTAGTGAAATTACGATTGGTTAACAATTGAATATGCATCTAAAAACCTTTTGTCATAATCATTAAATTAGTGCTGACAAATTAGCTTTGAATGACAATAAAATCTCAAACAAATCTTTTAAACCATTAATTGACCACCTACAGTCAAAATACTTCAACAACATTAAGAAAGCTTACAAAAAGAAAAATAAAATAAAATCAAAATCAATGTTTCAATGCAATGAGCCTTAATCTTGTCCTTACTACAATGCAACATACCTTGTGAAGAAAGGGAACCCTGAATGGAAAGAGCCTCTGGCAAAAGGCAAACATCTCTGCCTTGAACTGGTGGAAATTGATTTGCCTGATGACTTCATGCATTTTACTCTTCTGCCTGATGAGACCCATGAATATAGCTTTCTAGGACACAAACAACACAGAGGTTCAGTTATGTGAAACACATGGCATACAAACAATTTAACAAAAATGTAGTCAAGAGTTTCAGTTTAATAACAGACTGAATGATGTATTGTTTTAGCATAATCTTCACAATGTATAACCATGCTAGTCAAATTGCAAAGAATTTAATGTAATAAGGCAACTTAAGCCTGAAGTTGTACACAATAGAAAATACTTAAGTTAAATTTTGGTCTTGCACAAATAATGGAAGAACAGCAACCAAAAACAAACAACAAGCTGATAAGAGTCTTATTTATATCTTAGCATCCTATGACCGAAGATGTCATTTTAAAGGCAAACTGCTTCATCTGCTATACCTTATATCGCTGTATGTGCAAGTCTCCAAACTCAACTGCAAACAGTTTCAGAAGGAATTTAGGCAGATGATCCAACATTCTACTAAAGACTAAATAGGGGAAATGAATAGCATCTATGGAGATGTGTACCATTAACTAATCAAGGACATAGCTCTTTGACTAGAACATTTATTAAAGAAATCTAACAACCTGAGCATCCTTAATGTCTTGATATTGAATAGGTTGTTCCATGATCTCAACACCTACTAGCTTGGATTAGTGTAATATAACTCATACTGAGTTAAAGTTTGCATACATTTGTGAGAGACATCAATTTCTCTTGCAATATCAATATAAACACTAATATATCCACGACTGTGGATATTTAACTCAGTTTGTCAACCCAGGTTTTCCAGGGTGCATTCATATAAAAAGGGGCAGTGTTTGCAGCACATGACCCAACCCAAACATGGACAAATCTCCTGGCAGCAAAGGGATATTTAACAGTTGAAGAGAAAACTATAATGTTGAAGAGAAAACTAAAATGTTGTAAATAGAAAAACTATAATGTTGTAAATAAGAAGACATTATACACATAATGCAGGTTTAAAGAAACGGGTGAAGCTGCCAAATAAACTCATGACTGTGTGAATGCGTAAATTAATAGGCCTGTAATATGACTACCCCATCATTAGGGATCAAGAAGATCTGACATTAAATACAGTTGTCTATTCCGTTAAATTCATGTGTTGCTTAGACATATCCTTATGGCATGTTTTACAATTTTAGCCTCACTCTTTAAGCTGAAACCCCGGCTGTGTCAAATGGACTCGGGAGCAAGAAAACATAAAAAAATAATTCACAGTGATGAGTAGGCTTATTTTCGTATTTTATGAGTACAACAAGTACAAAGCTTTAGTTTTTCAAACCAGTCTCTGTTGGAGGACGATATCAGTTTACAATAGCACAATGAAATGGCTTTGACATTGCTTGAACCCAACAAGTTGATTTAGTCAGTGACTGACTGACTGACTGACTGACTGACTGACTGAAGACATGAGAAGCTCCACACGATTGTCTACCAATGTTGATGTGATTTTCCAAGAGAACCTTTTGGTCAGTAGGCTGTGCTTTCATAGATGTTGCTCTGTAATCTCAAAGATAACCTGCTACGGAGCAGATTAGGTGTGCAGCATAAGTTATCATGGGAGTTTACCCTGCTAGGATGTGAACCACCTCTGTGACCCTGAAAATCCAGGATTGTCCCTGAAACTACCTTGCTAACAGGCCTCCAAAAAGAGCCAGGGAGTTAAACAGCTTCTTCAAAAAGTTCAAACTCTTCTCTATGTTTGTGCACTAGTCTCCCTCCGACAGCACTCCACAATCTTCAACATCAGAAACCCTGACCATGACTGCAAATTAAGTCCAGTAAACAACATACGATGCATTGTAAGAACACTGGAAACAATGTAGACTAGAAAACACATATTTCAAATGGTTATTAGTAGCTGTATTTATGCAAATAAAACATGTTCTGCAATGTCTCTATGAACAAATTTAGCTCAGTGTCTCCACCTCCTGATCAGCTGATGCATCATCATACCTGCTCCCTCAAATGCCTATTATGATTCAATACACGACATTTCCACTCCCACTGCACTTACAATATGATCAATTAACATCTGTGCAGTAACCAAGAAAGAGGAATGATTTGACTCACCGAAATTATGGAGTGAACATAGTGTTTCTGAACTTACCTTGCCAACCATTGGTTTGGGAAAGTGTTTATTCAGCACCTCTTCTGCTTTGTCAAATTCATTGTTCTTAATGAGAATCCCCACAATCTGAGACAGAAAAAAAGAATAGCTAGAATCATATCTGACTGAACTTTGTGAATGCAACAAACACACACAAAATGGGTGCAGCACTGGCATCATAATCTAAACTGTCGATTTTGATTTAACAAAGAAGGGTATTTGTATGTCCTTATGTAGGTGAATGTAATTGTTGAACCAGTGCTGAGCATGAACTTTTGGAAAAAAGAAAATGCTTACCATCTCTTTAATTAAAGAGCATACATTCTCAAGATCCTGCTGTGGA
The DNA here is from genome assembly GCA_016859345.1 of Istiophorus platypterus. Classification (NCBI taxonomy): domain Eukaryota; kingdom Metazoa; phylum Chordata; class Actinopteri; order Istiophoriformes; family Istiophoridae; genus Istiophorus; species Istiophorus platypterus. The sequence continues at coordinate 20,644,167 of CM029118.1, forward strand.
ATACCGATTTCGCGGTTCATGTCTTCCAGAAACATTAAGGCGGATTCCAGAGGAGTTTTTGACAGGTCACAATCAAATGATACGTCTGTAGGCAAAGAAAAAACAATATTAATTGGAGTGTCAAATCGCAATCTGCTAGACGGATATGCTCAACTACTGATCTAGAGATTACTTTTGAATTCGGTGTTATACTTGGACTGACACTTTCAACTGACTAACAACAATAGAGAAATCTCCGTTTTGTCAAAACATTTGGTTGTTCTAAGTAATTTGTGTGGGCAATGTAACTTATAACTACTGTTTGAATGTGACTTTTCAGTTATCAGGCACCCTGAAAGTGAAGCTGTCCTTTATATGAACACTAACATACCCATTTTTAACACTTTTTACCCCTAATTTAATAATAGGCAAGAAAACATTAAACTTCTTCATTTAGGCATGGGCTGATCTTACTGTTTTAGAAATAGAGATAGCTGTATCTAAATGTTCCATTTTCTAAGAAATATTTCCAACACCACATATTGTTGACAAAGCTTCTGAGGTGATGTGCCATGGTTAGTGTGTTTATAGTGACCTCACCAAGTCTTTCCCCCTCAATTATCCGGGACAGAAACTGCAATACTTGAATCTTTGTTGGCATGGCATCAGTAGACTGCAGAGGTCGGGCCAAGACATCTGCAAAAAGAAAAGAAATAAGCTTGTCATTTCTCCAAAATGTATATGTTTTGACAGAAGTTTGTATTTCACACTCACTGCTTGCCCCTCAATCTATGGTCATCATTTCAATCAATTTCATCATGGACAATCAAAAGGGTATACTGAAGGGAAAATTGTGATATAACTTTAAATTATTTTCAGGATTTTACTGTCAAAACAGCTTTCACAGCTGATGGATGATATGATTTGAATTTGTAAGAAAAGTAACTAGGCTACTGTTATAACAATAATCATGATAATGTGGGAATTTAGATGTACAAATCTATATACCCTAATGTGTCCAACATTACAATGTTCACATGACTACATACTATGTATTTTGAAAAAGGCTAGTTAAATAAAATATATCAGAGCCCACCCCGATATAGTCTATGAAAATCTTGCTAGTCATAACAGACTTCCCAGTGCGAGTTGGACAACAAAAGGTTTTCGCGAAAAGTTATTATGGGTCAATAAGTTTACATCTTTATTTTTCAATTTCGAGTCGGGGGCAGCTTGTGTTATGTCACAAACAATATCATACCGTTAACGAACGCGATAAAATATCCATTATTAAAGCACAACCATTGCTGTTTCGCCCTACTCCGTTTATAACACCTTAAACAACTTGGCCGGTTGTTAGTTGACGCTAGGGCCTGCTACCTGCAAGACAACAATACTCAGTGACACGAAGAGCAAGAAACTCCATTATAAAACAGATCGGTGGGACTTTTTAAAGACAGTTTACGTCCAGTGTATAAAACAAGCCGGCGACGACAAAAGTTGCTCCGATATATGAGCTATCTCAACAAACAAAGTGTAGCTTGGCGGGCGACAGACGAAAGATCGGGAGGCAGTTGTCCACTTACAGTCGAGTAGGTCTCTAATTTTACAGAAGTCGTCGTATTTTTCGTTTTTGAACGCCTCCAGAGCCAGAAACAAGTAGTAATCCACCAGCCAGCGGTTGACGATGCTCTCCACCTCGGTCTGCTGGCTGGTCGACGTCCCGTTCGCCGCCATGTTCCCCCCGTCACGGCGGATGCAGGTGCGAGCTCGCGCTTCATCCGGGGTTGGGGGGGGGCGCTCCGGTCGACTGGGCGGCACGTTCCCCGAGCTCAGCTTGTCAGGCAGCGGTCCGTCGCGGCCCCGTTGGCGCCGGTGACCGACCGAAAGCGAAGGACGGACGCGTGTGACGGGTTCGGATTAAAGATGGAATCGAGCATAGCCGATGTTTGCTTTGTTTTTTTTTCTACGACGAGAAGTTTGATCAAGGCTTTTCGGGCGCCAGGTGCCTGAGAGTCCAGGTCCGGGGTTAAACCCACGGGGGAGGAGGGGGATGGTCGGAGCTCACGGCGGAGGGAAACGCTGCCCCCTACTGGAAGGGAGTGCGGCCGCTACCGTCGCTTTTAAAATAAAAGCATTTCAAAGCTTCTGGTCGTGCGTTTCCCATTTGTGATGCATTTTAAGCCGATTTGTATTTATCTGTTACTTATATCGGCGGGTTTTCAGTCTTTTTCACTTACCGCTAACATCTCATCGCACTCTCATATCGCAGTAACGGGGGCGGGGTGGTATTTAGCTGCTGACTTTCGGGACACAATGTTTCTGGATCTTATTTAGTCCTTTTCTCAAGTTGTCCAGCTGCAGAAAACCTTTATCGCATCTTGCACTTTCAATTTCAAGCGAAGGGAAACAAACATCTTTCGAAAGTCTAACCGACTCACTTGACCGCTCTTTCGCATCTGGCAGGTCTGCAGCAAGTCACGTGTCAAACCAGCACTTTCTATGTTATCGGGAAACAAAACTCCGGAGTAGTAATAGAGTATTCATGTATAATAGGCAATCACGATTTATAGCTTTGTTTTAATCAAGTTTATTTTGCAAAAGAATGACAGTAAAGATAGAAGACATTATAAGATTATGCCACATTAATTTAAAAAAGCCTGAATAAAACATTCCATTCATATACTGTTAATAGTAACCTCTATACTTTGTTTGTAAAGCTGAAGGATTTGTTCCTGAAGAAACGTTCTCTCAGGAGGGCAGGAAAAAAAACCTCTCAACTTTTCATGGCAATGTTAACGGTAAATCTCTGATTTAACATCCAGCCTTTTAAGATTAACATTACAAATATGCTCTTTATCTTAGATTTTCAGCACAAATCACCGACTAGTTTGAGAAAAACCTTTGACAGAATAATGTTGTACTGGTTTAACGTTTCACATATCCTACGATTCTCTCCCCATGATGATTGTTGTTTTTCTTTGTCATACAGCAAAGTGGAGAAAGGCTCAAAATACATTTACCAGTAGAACAGTTTAAAAATCATCATTCATTGATTCTATTGCTGAGTGTAAAACTACATACCCTGTAACAGAATCCCAATTCAAGACAGTATAATTACAGCATTTGTGTTTGGTCATGAAACAGGAGTACCCCATAGTGAATTAATTGTATACATCAACTAAGCTTGATCAAATATTTATACCCAGTAAACACATAATATTTGTCAATCCATAATTAGCACTGATGTTCTGCTACTTCCCTAAAAAAATAACTTAAATTTTATCAGTGTGTTAGTCCTGCACACACTAATACCTGCAATTATTTTAAATGACAGCTGTTGCTTGTTTAGCAAGATCTCTTTGCATCTGCAAAACTAAACAGTTGAATGTTCCTGTAGTTTTCTTCGAGGTCTTACAATACATTTCTCTTATGCCTTTGATTTTTATGGACATGCCATGTGTTTGGCTTAAACTTTACTTGTATTCACTTTGCTACTCATAGATTAAAAAGTACATTGAGAATGGTAGGATAAGGGGCATGCCGAATGAACCTTGCTGATATAGAGAAAGTATGACAATGTTTGAATATACCGTGATATTCTCCAAACATTTAACCAGAAAACTGTTGCTGAGGTGCTGCTATATAGCAGAATAAAGTGAGAAATAAAAGGCCGGCATGAATAAAATCCCCTGATATCCATTAGCTTTCAGTGCTGTGTCCCTTAGTCCCTAAATATAGATTTTACATTCTAATGACAGCATGTCGTAAAACATCATAGCCATAGAGTATCAGATATCATCATTTAGTGTAAACAGAGTTCCTTCTCCTGACAACCACAGATGAGAACAAACAGCAGTATATTATCCAACCCGCCATACAAATGAGACTTTGAGAATCTAGATTTGACAATACTTAAACAATACCAGGCTATCAGTCAGGATTTGACTTTAAATCTTGATCTCTAGATTCAAAAAGCCACATTCATCCAGTGCAAACAGGCCCATTACTTACGCAGAGTAAAAATAAGAGACATTTCTGTCACAAAGTGAGAAAACACTCATAAATATGGCAATAATGATAAACTCTTTCAAGCTGATAAATTCACTTGACTATATGATATCAAAGGCATGGATAAATGGTCTAATAACATTGGGAAAGTACCTGTCCTGCTACTAGATGTTACAGGCCTGACATTTCTGGAGTGAAATAGGAAAGGCCCAGCAGCATCTGCTAGGCTCCCCGAGACTTTGTTTAGTATTAAAGCTTGTATAATGAGCCTGGTACCTCGGCCTCTTTCAGCAAAGCAGTTCCTTTATATTTCTACAGGCTGGCTGCACAATGGGGCTTGGCTCTGTAGATCAGATGAGCTCACAACGAGCAAGAGGAGGTTTTACTAGTGTTGTAATTCCCCTTTTCAAAACGTCGCACCACTTGGTGGCCAAGAAGCATGCAAAACCACCATGGCTCAGAGGTTGTTTTCCAGGGTTTAAATGCTATGGAGTCTTTCCAACCGTTCTTACATATGGATACCAACGATACCCAGAAGTAGCCTCCAGTTTTCCACAAAGAGAAAAACTGAATGAGTAAAATGATTGAAACTTAATAACATTCGATCTTTTCAGCAGCCAAAGTTGTTCAACCTGGATCACTTTGCTATGAAAACAGAGGGAGGCTTACTGGTGGTCTGTTGGTGACCGATTGGTTGTACAGAATGAGATGTGGAGCAGCATGTAGGTGTGGTGGAATGGCATTGAGTAATGAACACATACATACACATGACTAATACAAAACTGTGATCCCCCCTCCCATGAAGATTCAGCATAACAGTAATTTTGTTCCAGTGAATCATTATGGTCAACTGTTGAGGAGTGGTCACTGAAATGAAAAATTAAAGAAGCTTCAGCAGTTTTGTTTAAAAAAAGGGAGGGGGGGAATCAATCTATCCTGGCTTGAGTAACCTAAATGAGCAACTTCAAACCAAGACAGGAAAAAACATGACAAAAGGAGATGAACAGATAGGAAGAGCCACTCAGTCCTCTTGAATAAGAATGAGCCTTGTGTTCACAGTAGCCTGTTCATTCGAGGAGAGTGAGAGCCTCATTTTCTGTCCGACACGCTGACCGATTGAACTATCATACAAGGCAACACAGTTCCATTTCTGATGTCCACTGTCCTCTGTATCTAGGTTTTTCCTCAAGTGCCATTTGAGTAGTGCATGTCCTTCATTGTGACTTTCAAGCATTTCCCCATTTAGATTCACTTGTCTGGATCCAGTGATGATGAAAAATATGTTGCTGATCTCTCCTTGAAAAATTCAAACACTAATCTTGAATCCCATGTGCCTAGCAGAGAAAACAAACTGCTGAAGTTGTGCATTGAAGGTGCATAAGTTGAGTTCAAACAGCACCTTGGATGGTCTCACAAGGAATAAAAGACTCACTTGAGTTACATACTGCATGCTTTACTTAAAAACACAAACAAACCAAAAAGCTGCTCATGTTAAAAACAATATTCCAGTTTTTCAGCATAGTCGTGCAGACCAAAGGTGTTGGGTCTACATCAGCATGTAAGAGTGAGATTACAAACTTTCAGTGGTGGTTGATTGATGCACCGGGGTCCCACTGGAACAGCTAGTTTCCCTGTCACCCACACATGAAAGATAGGCTCAGGGAACAGGGGTTCATCTTGGCCCCTGCCAAGGAGGGCGTACAAGAAATCTTGCTTTAGAGGGGATCACGTGTTGGTGAGCTGCGTCGGTCTGCCCTGCTCTCAGACAGAAAATTCAGACCCGCTGCGGCGACCATGGGTCAACAGCAACAGGCGCCGCAGACGCAAGCCTGTGAATGGATTACACCATAGCAGAGAGGGTGGACCGCCAAACACAGCTTTCATACCGTCCCATCTCATTCGACGCTCCCATGTAGGCTTCTCATTTTTAAGACGTTCAATTTCCTGCAAAACATTCAAATCTGTCAGTAAATCAGAGATTCCTCATCAAGTTACTTATTTGCTTTGGGTATTAGCATGAGAAAGAGCATTCAGACAAACCTAAGAGAAAACCTTTTGGTATCCTACTGACACTTTCTTTCCTCATCTGAGATAAAACAAAGAATTAAATTAAACTGTTTACATATTCTATCTACACTTCAGTCCACAGGCATTTATCAAGACTAAGGTTCCTTTGTCTATTCTTTCCTAGACCCCCTTATCTTACAGTGACGCCCCCCCCCCCCAAACACACACACAAACTTGCGGAGAGGAACAAAGCTTGTGGGGAGCTGTGTGGATACTGACCGTCTCATCATTACAGATGGAGTGGATCTGAGTACCAAACATTACAGCTGTGAAAGTGAGGAAGAGGATGGCTTCGAGGCAGAGGAAGATCAGGAGCAGCACAGAAACCCCTGGAGAGAAGTCACTGCACTCTGGTCACATGAAAAGAGCAGAAAGGTTTTTATTTTGCACTGAACAAGTGAAATGTCAGATGTAACACCATCTAAATTAACAATGCATCATGAAGAGGACATATTCCAGTTTCCATGTACCTTGTATGATGACAATAAGAGATTTCTAATTCTGATAGCCAAATGGGTAAAAGTGTGCCACACGGGCCAACAAATACCCTACTTAAATGTTGCCTAAGTCTAATAAAGTTAAGCAAGCTAAAAACCAAGTGTGTGTATTCCCGTATTTTTGTCTTGCTGATGCTTCAATTCAATATCTGACCCAAAAAACATAGGACTGGATGTGCACACAGTAGTTCTAATGCATTGGACCAAAACTGTTATCCATTTCTAACTAGGTGGAAAACTAAATTTATATATAAGTAAGCGTCAAAACTGAGGATGAGCTCTGATGTAAATTAGACTACAATTATGCATCAGTCACAGTTGCCAGGAATACTGCATTGTTTGGCAAACAAATTGGTGAAAGAAGGTTTCTTTGCTAAGTGAGAGTATCATCCTACAGAGGGCAGTAAAAGTTGGAGTTGAAAGAATGACATATCATCTTAATTTTCTAGTTCCTATACAGAGACCCACGAGGGAGCAGCAAAAGATCAGTGGCAAATCTGTGATGACTATGCAGCTCAACTCAGATGACCTGTGCATAGTTGTTCTTACAACAGGGTAACAATCTCTTTCTTTGCCATTCTGCTCTGTCAGTCTCCTCGTTCCCCCAAGCAGTTTGAATCACTTATATAAATAGCTGTGTTTCTTACTCATAAACTACATCTCGAACACTGTGTTTGTATTTTTAATCAAACTCACGTCACTTTTGATGCTGCAAGACAAAGAAGCCTTACCATTCCACTGGACTTTAATACAGGTGAAGAAGTGCATTCCACTGAGGCACAGGGCATGGGCAGAAATCAAGGCTATGTACATCTGTCGGGAGAAGAACAGAAAAGGGAGAATGTTTTGAAAAATAACAGAGAAAAGGCAAAAAGTAGGTGTCATTCCACTCCATCCCATCAGATTGGCTTTCATATACTGAGGTAATGCTTTCACTTTGTGGATGAAAGTACATGACATACAGGACCAATGTGATTTTGAAATATAAATAAATAAGAAATCATAAACTTTAAGTGATTTAAAGGAATGACCATATTTTAAATGTATTTGTAGTCCCTACAACACCCCCTGGTTAAAATTAGGACTACATGAATACTTCTTACTGGTACTTACAGTGAATAGAACAAAGAATCTCTGATTCTTTTCTCCCACACAGTTATTGACCCAGGGACAGTGGTGATCCATCTTCCGGATGCATCTTTTACAAATACTGCAGGTAGGAGAGGAAAAATGTTAATGTATGACACGCTGACTGTCGATGCTATGCTCATCAACTATACTGCTCCCTTTTTAAAAACATCTGGTCGGATGGAGGAGCATGCTGACCTGCAGTGATGTGCCCTCTCTGGCTTGATACTGCAGCACTTTGGGCACTTGTAGATGACCTCACCAGGCTTCAGCTGCAAGCTTTCCATGTACTCCTTGGTTGCATTACCCTTAGGAACTGCACCCTAAGATAGGCAGTCAAAGACAAATGCTGTCAGTGACAAATAAATGAGAGGTAAGGAGGACTGGAGGTTTGATTTTAAATCATTTTCCGGAAACACTACTTGTTATTTCTGTAGCTTGACACAATGCAGGGTATGATATGTTTTAACTAAAGCAATACAATATGGTGATTTCCTGAGTAAAATCACAGTGGGACAGACTACCACTTAAATTATACTTAACAATAAACCACAGACCTTTAAACCTTAGTCTAAACCCTAGTTTGACACATTACATCCTAACCTTCTGTGGACTCTTTTGGGATTTTAAATGGAGCAACCCTCAGGCCTGGCCTGTCGGGACAAGAAAGCACCAGGCGGAGTCGTCATCAGACATCTAGTTTTTCTGAGTAAGTATGAATCAATATTGCAGCAGCAGCAATAACAGTATGTGACCAACAACCTCCTGTAGCATGAATTGGCTGAACTTCCCCATGACTAGTCACAAAGTACCAGTAACAATGCAGAATAATCCCTGTGGCAGTTAATTAGGACTGTGGCATCACACACCCCAGTAGGCAAAGGCACAAAATCATTGATTGCCTGGAAATATAGGAGGCTTCATATTATAAAAGAGAAATAATAAGCTGCTGTTAATGGAAGAACCTACATCAATTTAACTGAACTTTGAGGAGAAAAAGTACAAATTTCGCAAATCAAATTGTTTGACTGAAATTTGAAGAACATCTCTGATGGACTCAAAAACAACAGTTACTAGGACACCCTCACACAAGAGGTCCAAGAGCATTCACAGTTGTTCAGATGTGATGGAAAGGTAAACACTTAAGTTCATGACCTTGTTCCTAGGCCTTCAATTTAATGGGCATATTTGGCTGAAATCCCCCAATACTGTTAACAATTTATCAAATCAAATTGTTGTTGCAAACGACAGACTCTCAGAGTTTAGTAGTCTGTTCTACACAGCTTTCTCACAGTGACCCCTGACAGACCACTCCTCACTTCTGTGCTGTTAGATTGCATCAGTGACTGACTAAGAGTGTCTGCTTCCTGCTTGTCCTGTAACAAGGACTCAGATTACATATCAATAAAGTTGCACTGAAGTAAGATGATTCTTTACACAAAACACCAACATTTTGTTTTTAACTGAAAATACAGCATTAGGTGCGTATCATTTTTGAGGAGCTCTAAATTTATGGTGTCCTTTCAATGTTTTTTTGTAAACTCAAAAGCTGTTTTACTCACAAACTCTATCCATGCTTTCTACCCTGCTTTCTTCTCCCTACCCTCCCTTCTGCATTTATGTCATCAACCTTACCCACTCTTACTCTTTTTAACATCCTTACCGGGTCAGTTAACATGGTGCGCAAATGTGAGGCCAATGCAAGCACAGCCAGGGAGTTGAAGGTGGCCCCGTTCAAGAGCGAGTACCAAAAGTTCTTGGCGGGAAGAAGCATGACGAAGTTCACCACGAATTCGGCGTACAGCACCAAGAACCAGGTCATGGTTGCACACACCATACCACAGCTGTCCTGAATGAACCACAGAGTGCGGTTCCCCGAAGTGTGGCCCGTGTGGGGACTCCCAACCATCACTCCGGCTGCCAGGCTACCTGTCTCGACATCTGAACCTGCTGAAAGCAGCGGATGGTGCTGCTCCATATCTCGCAGTCGGTGGTTTGAAGACTGCATCCTGCCCTTGGGAGAGGGAAAATACAGGAATACAGGAATTTGGTGAAAACAGTTGTTTAGACATCAAGCTCAGACCAAGGTGTTCGACAGACAACCTTGCCATGTAGAATCAAGGGAGGTTTAACCTTGGACTCAACTCTTCAAGCTCAGTGCCCTTTGAGCCGTGCAGCTGTTATTAGGAGAGACATGAGTCACTGGAGGTTTTGTCTTCTGTATTCATGTCAAGGTCACAAGAGAACATTCAGGATCAGCCCAGGAGACAATGTCTGCAGCTTCCAGATAAATCAATGGCTGCCCCTCTCCCTTTAGGAAACTGATCCTGCAGCTGAGGTACATGGGCAGGTGGAATACAGGCTAATAATAATCTGTATACCCAGTCAGCTGCTGCTGGCAGGCCAAACTGAGACAAGTTAAACCAATAAAATAGGGTTGTACCAAAATCAGTGCATTCAGAAAGTATTCAGACCCCTTCACTTTTTTAATATTTTGTTATTTTGTGGCCTTATGTTAAAATCATTTAAAGTCATTTTTCCCCTCATCAGTCAACACTCTATGCCCCATAATGATAGAGGGAAAACCGAATTTTAGATTTTTTTTTTTTTTTCAAATTTATTAAAAAAAATAAAAATAAAAATATCACATTGAAATAAGTAATCACACCCTTTGCTATGACACCTGAAATTTAGCTGGTTGAGGGAAAGCTGAGCGGAGAAAAGTAAAGAGATTTCATTAATAAAAACCTGGTCCAGAGAATTTAGAACCTAAGTCTGGGCTAAAGGTTCACCTTCCAACAGGACAATGGCCCTAAACATGCAGCCGAGACAATGCAGGAGTGGCTCAGCGACACCTCTGTCCATGACCCTGAGCGGCCCAGACAAAGCCTTGGCTTGAACTGAATTGAAAATCTCTGGGGAGACCTGAAAATGGCGGCGATGGTCCCCATCCAACCTGACAGAGCTGGAGAGGATCTCCATAGCAGGATGGAATAAAAACCCCCGAATTCAGGAGTGCAAAGCTTGTTGCATCACACTGACTAAGAGTCTGAATACTTGTGAATCCGATATTTCAGTTTTTTCTGACTACTTTGTAATGAAGTGACTACTGCAATGTATACTGAAGTTAATCTATGATCTGGGGTTTCTTTTCATAGAGCAATGGGAAGTTTTCAAATCTCATCTTTGCATCCATATCACTCAAATAGATAAAAGATTCATTCTTTTTTAAAAAAAGATCGCTAATACCAGATACCAGTTTAACACAATGACAAATTTGATATGTCTTCACTTAATTAATTGTGAAGAAGTGTATTTGCTCACCACGTTTTCAGGAGAAACTAATCTGGGTCTGTCCCTGTTTCCCTTCCGACAGAGAAGGCAGGACATGCCATCTTATCTAAATAAGCAGGCACACCACCTAGAAGCGTTTCAGTTGTATCTGATTCAAGGAAGTGTTTAAATCAGTTTCAAAACTTTTCTTTGATGACTATAGAACCCGGGTGGCTACTGATGATATCAACGCAGTACATAAGAGTGTCTTTTAAGTGTACAGGATATACTACATATTAAACTTTAAACAGGTGTTGCTAAATGGAGACTGCATTGGCATAGCACGGTTTCTGATGTTTGTCATCATCTCATACAGGAAAGACATTAGAAATTTGTTACGCATGTGCTCTACCTCCTTGTGATGGTCTGAATTACCTTCTACTAAAGAGTCCTATTAAATACACTTATATACCTTATCAGTCATTCAGTGTTATCATTCATCATTACTCAGATACAGAGCTGACCTAAGTTCTATGGTAGGTGCTCATTTCATTTACTTGTGTGAGGTTCTGGCAAACTCTGATGAAGTGGGCGAAACAAATGACTCCTTCCTTTTGCTAAGCATTTAAATCAAATGAGACATTTCCAGTCAGATGGGTGGGGCAGAGCTAAACTGTCAGTGTTTAGCTGGGTAGCCATCTAGACAGCTTTCTAAACACAAGACTGCTGTTTGTTTCTATTTGCATCCAAAAACTTTCCATGTCAGTGAGCGTCATTGAAATTGCTTGTAAAAATGAAATGCCAAAGAGTATGAGAGGGTTTCGGCCTTTAGAGCTGAGACCCCAAAACAAAGAAGATGCTTATCATAATACAGTAATTCTCGGCTAAAATGAAGACTATTTCGTTACTGCTTAATCCAATTGCAAAGTATATTCTAAATAGACCATCAAATGCAGGCTTGCAGACAGGCAGTGTCTGTGGTGTGATGAGATCAAACCTTTCAAAGTGAACCAATGTGATATTTCCCGCCCCCTTTTTTTGCCCTGGCTAAACCAGCTGTCATACATGCCCCACTAAACAACCTTAAAAAACAGGAAACACTGTGCTGGAGGAAAGCACAGTGTCAGTTGTCATTACTGTTTCACACATAAAAATGACCCAGGCTGCAGTTTAGAGCATCTTCTAACAAATAAATTAACCACAAAAGACAAGATTAATCAGGATTTGAAAGAGGCGGTTCAGAAAATGATAGTGACTGATTGACTTGCCTCTCACTTTTGCTTCGCTATAATTAATCACAGCAGTATGTTGCAATGACAAGAAAAATCAGAAATGATTCTCTTTTTTGTCAGTTTGGAAATATTGGAGACAAGAATCAATCAGTAACAATCGACTAGAGCTGTGAGGGGAAAGACTCATGGCACATGCACAAGAGCGACCCAGTATTACATGTGTTAGGAAGAATTTATATTGAAGTTTGATATTGACAAAGCTGATACCAGTGGAACCACTGGTAGAAGCTAAGTAGAGATGCTGGGAAATGCTAAGAAGCTTTCATTGAGTGATGTTCAAGCACGAAACCCTATATCCCTATTTTAACTCCACCCCGTAATGAAGAAACATAACTGTTCAGTAAAAATGTCAAGAAAAGTGCTTTGCAATTTGTAGCAGCTTCATGTATGTCTGAAAAAGGGTGCCTGGGAGACAGCATTGGTTATGCTTCATCACCAATGTTTGATGCCATGCTGTTGAACAAAAATAAAAATAAATACATAAAACATTTTTTTTTTTAAATAAAAAATGAATTGTTCTTTAAGAGGGCAAAACATTGCTCTTGGCTAGGTAAGGCATACAGAATCTCTGTGGTCAGTGACAGGCAGGTCCATTAAAGCCACACCAGCTGCTTGTCCAGCTGTCTGCCCTTCCCAGTCAAAGGGCACATCCCAAGAGCAACTGGTTCTTCTCTACCCCTCTCCTTATCTTATCTTATCTTATCTCTTCTCTTCTCTTCTCTTCTCCTCTCTTCTCTGTGACATAACACAACCAGCAGTCACCTCAGTGTCATCCCGCTCAGATCACTGTGCTGGGTCACTCCCTTGCAGGGTTGTCACATACTAAGTAATAGCAAGGGCAAGCATGAATTATCAAATAAAATAACACAGAACAACAGTGACAGCCTAAAAAATAGCTGGTAGAAATAGATTGTGATTTACAAAGTAATTTTATGTTTCACTGTCACATTTCCAAATTGCAAAACAGTTTTAATGGCCAACATAACAAGATGATAGTGAGTAAGAACCAAAAATAAAACCAGCTCTGGTGGGGAATACTAACACAACCTAATAAATCATGATGGAATCTAATGCCTAACAATGTTGAAAAGAGAATCAATATATGACCTGTTACTTTTAAGGTCGTCTCTGTAAAAAGATCCAACCTACAACATCCAAAGCAAAATAAAAATCATTTGTATCAATTACCACAAGGCTGTCTCACCCAGCTCTAAACTCAGTGAAACATCTGTCCAACAGAAGAAGTGGACATAGGTCATAACTGACAATAATTTATTTAAAAAAAAGGCTATTCCCTAACTAAAGTTATTCAACACCCTTTATATATAATTCTAAAGGCTTGTTTTCCATTTCTGTTGACTGGGGGTCACTTGGGACTTTTTGCCCTTTCATTTCTATCCAAGTAATTTGAATTGTAAATAGTCCATTAGCAATCAGGGTTGCAGGTTTGTTTTCAAATAAAAGAATTTACAGGCATGAAATTAAAAAACATTCAACTGGGTTGCAAATGACTTGTCAAGTAAATAGTTTCTGTAAGCAGACTCATCAGTCTGCTTACTTCTAAGAGCCTAGAAAAGAAGAGGAATGCCACTCTTCCAGCTTTTGCACTAGAGATAAACACTGGAAAAGCTGACAAAAAACAAAAGATGTGCAAGGGAAGAGGCAACCTACCTAATAGGTTTCCTCTTCACAATAGCATGCTGTAATGTATGTCTCCTGGTTCAGCATTGGGAATGAAATACATACACAGACTGGCATGTAGTTTGCCACCTGAAAAAAAAAGAAAAAGAAAACAAAGACACAAAAACAAAATTTGTTAAGTCACAACAACTTTGGGTTAACACACAAGCCAGTTCAAACAGGTACAAATGACTAAACCTACTCTCGTCTAATACAGCTCAATTTCATGACAGTTATGTTTACGGACTGCTGAAACTGTTTATATCAACGCAGCAATACAGTTTAACAGCATTACAGACTATAGTTGAACCAACAACTGTATTAAACAGCTTCAACAAAAACCAAACATTATAACCTTTAGGAAAAAATAAGAGTGTCTTGCAGGGCTGTCATATTAGACTGCATTAGTCCTTACATTGGTCTGAGTGTATTAACTTAACAGTTCCCATACATTGCCACAGCATGCATAGTGTTTATTTCCTGTCTGTCTTAGAGAGACGCTGAGACTTTGCGGTGTGCAGCATGTCAACTGTTCCCTTTTTACTCCTTGAAAACACACCCATCATGCCGGCAATGTAATGACACTGCAAGTATTTTCTGCCAACAGTGTTATCCCGGATTTCTCTCTGCTGACTTATCTCTGAGGTCGGAAATCTGTCGTGTCCCGATCGTTTTGACCACATCAATGTAGCCCAGCGTCTCTGTGCAAAGCGACGGACCACAGTAGTAACACTGGCGTGCGGCAACTACCGACATGTACTGACGAACAAGATGAAACGTTACGGACTTTTGTTAGATAACACTGGGATTGTCATCCTCCTTTCTTTCTTTAGACCAAACGTCCTCACCGGTCGACGCTTGTACCAGCAGAAACGTGAACACGACGTCTGTGTCAGGCTACTACACTGAAGTGTGACTGATATTTCACGTTTATTCTTCAAAAGTACCAGAGGGGCACATAGCGTAAACACCGCCTATAACCTCCGGTCCGGACAAACCGCGAACCGAGGCACCTCGACGGATCAGTTGACGAGGTGTGACCGAAATCAGAGCCCGCCCTCGCATCGACGAGCCCGTAAATCACAACCTTCGCGTTTATCATCCGCCATCTGCGCGAATGCCCGTGGTGGTGGAGCCGTCGGTGACCGACGGAGGGCTGCGAGAGGCGGCCTGGGTCTGTCTCCCCGCCGCAAGGATGACTGGAAAGATCCTGACAGCGAATCAACGCGTACACACAGACACAGACACAGACACACAGACACACACACACACACACACACACACACACCGGGCATGGCAGCCTGCTAGCCTGGCATTTCACATGCGACCTGGTAAATCTCGCTCGCTAACTAGCCACTATCGGAAGCTAGCAAGGACCTAGCATGCTAACACCGGACTGCCAGCGACGCGTGGAGACCCTGGCCCTCCCGGGTGACAGCTGCGCCACATACCTCGACGTTTCTAAACCGCTCCGGTCGGGACGTCGTCCTGACACATCGTGATGTCCCGTCCGAGCTAAACTCCGGCTCCGCCGCGGCGGTAGCGGCGGCGGCGGCAGCGGCGGCACATCGCTCCGGCGGACAGCGGCCAGTAACGAGCGAGCTTCCGGGGTTCGGCTTCGGGTCTCTCCGGCGCCGCTTCACGGGTGCGCGGACGGCGGCGGTGTCCGGGCGGAGCACGCCCCCCCGTGGATTACCGCGGGATTACACCCGCCAAGCTGCGGTGATATCAGTTCTCCACCCGTGGGTGCTGTTGCGTAAATTCGGTGCGGGGTTTTCCCCGAGAAACCTCTAAGCAGCTGCGCTGAATCGAAGTACTACAGTTTTAACGTGTAATGATCGTTATTAGGATAATGTACAGTTTGTAAGGGCAGTTGCTAAATGCCCCTGAGCATGCACATATGCATGTATGCACGGATGGAGTAATATATGTGTATGAATGTAGCCTATGTGCTGTATATGTCTGAATTTGCATGGGTGTATGTTCCACTTTATTAAAAGTTTTCACTTTTTGCAATGGTTTGTGCCCTTCAATTACTGAATACTTCCCTAATTTTATGAAATGTTCATAACTTGATTGCATGAAGGGAGAACCATGCATGACCTTGAACTTTACCAAAATCCATCCATGATAAATTCAGGAGAGGAGAAATCTGTTGTTGTCCTGCTCTCTATGAGACTAAAACTTTCAAGTGTGTTACACCTCTCCAGTCAATGATGTCATATCAGGTATTCTTGGGATTGACAGCTCCAGAAGAAACACCTGGTCTGACTGGGTGAAATATTTAGCTTGAACATCACCTGGGTACAGACGCCCACTTGTAGCAGTACGTCCCCAACAGGGAGCAGCAGGACCTTCCTGGCAGCAGTCTCTGCTGTCACGTGTCTCCCAAGAGTGGATTATAAAGCCAAGACAAAGCAGCTTGGCCCTTTCCTGCCCTGTGTCTGCGGCTGCGCAGTAAAAGCTCAGGGCTTCTGCCCTCTCCTGTTCTGGTTCAGAGCCCATATCAGCTGTCTGTTTTAGAGGGCAGTAGAGAAAAAAATACCCAGCAATCCTCTAAAGCAGCTTAAAGGCTGAATCAGGGGACTGAAGCCCTTTCCATTTCCAGAACTACTTCTCTCTCTCTCTCTCTCTCTCCATTATGGCTGGATGAGCATCTGACTGACTGCCAAAGTAGCAACCACCATGGCAACATGTCAACTGTCTGCTGCATCCTCCAAAAGGCCATCCCTATCTGACATACGGTCCCCTAAATATCTCCTACTTGGATGAACCACAATTAGAGACTGAGAATATCATTCCAGACAAGCAGGGTTATTTGATTTTAACTCTTGATGTAATCAGGAGTCTTGTATCCGATTAAATAATGAATGCTAAGTGCTCATGTAAAAAATAAAATCTCCTGCTGGGGGCCTTGGATTCCCGTGAGCATTGTTATTTGACGCAGCAACCCCCCCCCCCACACACACACACACACACCAGCTTTTGTTGACATGCTGGGTTTTGGAGTGAAATGAAGTGAAGTAAAGTGGAGTGGAGAGTAGAGTATATGATGTGACTGTAGCTGGTCCCCTTGTCAGTCTGTGTGTGTGTGTGTGTGTGTGTGTGTGTGTGTGTGTGTGTGTGTGTGTGTGTGTGTTTGTGTGTGTGTTTGCATGCGTGTGTGTGTAAGTGTGTGTATGTGTGTGTACGTTGGTGCAGGAATGAAAGGAGGAAGGAGGATGTAGGGCTTTACATTCCTCAGAGGGGAGGAGAGAAAAAATACATTTACAGAATGAGAGAGAATGGAAAACTCAAACAAAAGATGAGGAAAATTCATGACAGGATAATTCAACCCCACACTAATGTTAGCATAGAAATCTGTCTGCAGATGGAGCCTGCCGTATATTTACTTGACTTGTGGGCAAAGCCACAGCCAGGCAGTCTCAGTTATTGACAGTTTCCCAGATGAATCACAATGATAGATTATGATGTTCTGGATTTTTGGAGAATGTGTTAGCAAGGCCTCACAAATCAAAATCTCAATAAACCACTTTATCTTGTTATATGTGTTGTGATCTACATTTGGTATTGTGTATTGTGTAACACTTAAATTGGTTTATTCATACGTATGAAGAACTTATAACATGATGTGCTGTGTAATTATCAGGAAAAATACAAGCAGTTAAGACATTGTTAAGGAAAGTTATAAAACTGAACCGTAAATCTGTAAAATTGATACCGCTGTTTTTTAAAAGCAATTTTTCAAAATTTTGGCAAATATGTTTATTGGCTTTCTTACAGAAAGTTGGGAGAGAAGATTGATTTTACTCCTATATTTGTCTATTAAATATGAAGCTACTGCTAACCGCCGGTTAGCTTCGTTTAACTTAACACAAGAATTAGAAATGGATACCAGGATTCTGTCTGAAGGTAATATATCCACCTAACGTCTATATATTTGACTAAATGACACACTGGATCTTGTTTGTTTCTTCTGTACAAAAACTTTAGTTTAAAAACAAAATTTTGTGGTTTCACAAAGGTTTATGGGAGGGATTATCATGTGGTTGGGGGAGCTTTGACATTTCCTTATGTCTTGATACAGTGTGTTAATTAGTGAGCTTTAGAGGCGTTGGCAGGCAGATTTTGTTATCTTCAGACAGAGCCAGCCCCCCCACTAACTTACACTATCCAGCTACTGGCTGTAACTTTGTAATTGCAGTGCAGATATGACAGCGTTTTTAATTTTCTCCTGTAACTCACAGAAAAGAAAAAAAAAAAGTTACTAATCACATTTTCAATGTTAGCACATCTTCCATTCTAGGCAAAGAAGAATAACGAGACATGAGCTGCTTGGAGAGACATAAGACTGTGGAGCAGGATATTGAGACTTATAACTAGGGGGAAATATCTTGTTTTTGAAAAAAGAGAGAAAGCAAGTAAAAAACCAGAAAAGTCTTAAAGAGAAAAGCACCCCGAGAGAAGTTGCTTAGTGTTTTAAATTAAATGATTCTATCTGGCTTCAATTTGCCTGTGGTAAAGAGAGAGAGAAGAAAGAGGAAGAAGAAAAGAAATGGGCATAGTTGCAGTTGGTTGACATGGGACATGGGTATGTGCAGTCAGAAGATGTATCTACTTTATAGGATAATACAACTTGATTTGGCGAATTTGAAAAAAAAATTGCATTAAATTAGTGAACATGAATCTGTAGAATAGATATCACACATGATATCTATTAGTTTCTAAAACAGATTTGGGGATACTTCGGTGAATCCTTTAATATGTCAGTTTAATCATGGTTACTTAAAAAAAAAATTCAGACTGAGGATGAAAATGATTCGTTGTCTTTTTCTCTCTATTTATAAATGTATTGCATCATACAGTATTTAGAAACCTGTATGAATTCACTGAGTTCAAACTCAAGGTCTAATTATGTTAATGCACAACTGACCTCACTGGGATGACTGCGCACAACCATCTGTCTATGCTGTAAATATCCAAGAGAAATGTATGAAAACAAACTGCCTTTCAGACGCATAAACATGACTGAGAGATGGTGGGCTGACAGAAAATCAGAGCAGATGCATCAAAGTTTTGGCTCCTGGGACTCCTGCCCACCATGGCTTCGAGAACGACACAGACCTCATACCTTGCACGGACTTAACTCTGCTGCAACCATCTTTGCCTCACCCACACAAATCCAACCTAGTAGAAGCCTTTTAGAGGGGATTTTCTGAGAAGGGCAATCTGGTGGCTTCTCTAAAACTGTGAGAGTAAAAGAGACGAGGGTCAAGACCTTTCACCCATGGGGCCGTCAGCTCTCTTTGTATGTGTGGTTGCAGTGTGCACATAAAAATGCCTGGCTGGAGCAGAACAAACATTACAAAAACGTAGCAAATGAACAGCTCAACTTTGTTAGAGGTCACTGATTTATCTCTCTTATTTACTAGAGGAAGCTCTCATAGTATGAGTTGAATGTCTTTAGAGAGGGTGGTCAAGGACATCTTTTTGATCGACGTGTGGTTTCCTCCTTTCCCTGCAGTGTTCAGTTTTGTGCAGAAAGGGACAGTTACAATATATAAACCTGAGGTCTCGTTGAGTGGAGCCAAGTAATAAGTGCGTCCCTCACATGCACATGCCACCCAATGAAAACCTGGACAGACTTTATTTTGTTTTAACATATTTTTATTAGAGACGGGGAGGTGGAAAGTGACAAGGAGGAGGCTAATTCAAACCTGCAACATCCAAAGTGAGTGGCATGCACCCTTGACTGTTACGCCAACAGTATTCCCCAAACATATTAACGTCCTGTGGGTTCTCCGCGGTTTAACTTGATGTCAGAGCTAAGCCTTGACCCAGCAGATGCCATGGATCCTTTTGGCTCATCTCAGTTTAGCATGAAAAGCGTGCTATATATTGCAGTACACTAGAGAGGCTTAACCCACTCTACTTTAAAAAAAATGACGTACATGCCTTAGTGGCAACCCATTCATTACAACTCCTGGCTGAAGAAATCTAGGTTGCGTTATTTAATGATATAACTATTCTACCTCAGTTGCTGGACTACTCCACCGCTCGGACTGAAAGAGATCGTAGTTTGAGGCAAAACTCAACACTAAGAAATATATTTATTCACTATTTCACTGTCTGTTTAGGCTACAGGTAGTAGCCAGTTAGCGAGCAAAAAGACTTTAGACTTCGTGGACTGACTAACTGGGGTCTGTCAAATTCTAACAGCATCTGAATCCGCAGTTAAGACTTTTTTCACCTTATATCTTATATACACTAACCAAAACCAGTCCATTTTCCGTTTTACAAGGAGTTACATACATGGCTATTCCTATGTAATGGTTTTCTTGGCAAATGCTTAGAGCCAAAAAATACTCACAGTTCTTAAAATAGCGAATTAGTTTTACACTTCACAATCAAGGTATGTCTTAAATACTGCACTTCAGAGGTGCTGGTAGATGAAATTTGACTAGAAATCACACACACAAACACACAGACACACACAGACACACACTTACATCCCACCCTTCCTGAGTGCAGCATTAGATTTTCCACAATCAATACAAAGTTTATATGAGGGCTTTTAAGGTGAGCTTAGCTTTCCTTTTCATAGGGATCCAAGAGAGCATTATTGTGTGTGTGAGAGTGGGAATGTTTGTGTGTGTGTGTGGTTGAGTGTCTGTGCATGTAAGTCAAGGTTGAGTGGAGATCCCCCTCAGTCCGGACCTTTGTGGAGTTGAGACGTGACTCACTCTTCACCTCACTGCTGCATACTGTGCCATGTAAGGGACCACATAGTGGATAAGATCCATCAATTATTCAACAAAGACAAACTTCCTGTTTTCTCTGGTTCTCTCTCTCTCTCTCTCTCTCTCTCTCTCTGTCTGTCTCCAATGCTTTGCCTCTATTCATAGTTGACTGCATCTTCCTCCTACTTCAACAAACAGCCTCTGTCTCTGGTCTTCCTTCTCCACTCGCCTCTCTGCCATCCGTCCCAAACCACTTAAGCTGTAACACTCTTCCAAATCTAAATCTGAGGCCCAGACTAGTAATCATTGGCTTTTAAGGGTTTTTTTCTACACTAACAACAAGACATCAAGTCATCTTATCCTGATCACGTAAGATTGGGGCTACACAGAATGCTAATCCCGTCTTGGACACTTTATTGGCAAATGTTGGCACCATCACTAAATGAGATGTCAAACTTGGAGGAATCAAATGAGAAGTGATTTTAGGAGATGATGTTTTGACCACACAGTGGCTCAGTGGTTTGTGGTTACTACTGGCATTACTGCAAAAGGTCCTGGCCTCGAACCTCATTCAGGCTGAATGGGTGCTTTCAAAGAAGAGTTTGTATGTTTTCTCTTAAATTTGTGAAGGTTTCTCTGGGATGCTAGAGTTGCTTTCCACACAATAATACATGCACACTTGGACAGACCCCTGAGTAAAATCCACCAGTGAACATTGAGCTTGAATTTATTTTTTGCAGAGTGGTATTATTTTCTGGGATGCCTGAATAAAGCTACTGAATCTAGCTCAGTGTTATTAAATCATCTTTGAACCAGTATAATGTGATATGATGATCTAAAACAAGTATCAAGGAAAACAGTTAGGGTAATAGTTGGCAGGAGTAAAAAGAATACAGTGTATAATTTCTGGTAAATACCCAAAACGTGCAAAAAACAAACAAACAAACAAACAAAAAATACCCAACCAGTGTGATACAGTATCTTAATGCAACATCAGAACAATCAGTACATAGCTCATGATTCATTTTTGCTCCGACATTTAACAGTAGCCGCAAACCAGCCCAAAACTTAGTGTGGGACTTATCTGGAAAGTGAACATGGAGGAAAGTGCAGGCAGTGCAGGAGCTTTTTACCAGGATTATCAAGCAGGCTGATGGAGGTTATTCACGAGTTTTCTGATGTGTTTGCTCAGAGCATTATTGTGCTCTGAGGGGAAACATCTTTATGTTTGTCCCCTTTTGACCATTATATCACACGAAATGTACTGAGTGCCAGTGAGTTACATTTCATGCCTAAAACCAGTGATTCCATATGATGAAAATGCCTGAGAGCAACAACAATCTCCATTAAAAGATACATTAGTGGGCATTATACTGCTAATCCCATGACCTTTAGGAACCTACTAATCTGGATTATAGAGTTTGTACATCATTTTATAGCATCACTAGTTGTCTCGTCTATACCAAGCTATTTTCTGTCCTTTGGTTTCCTCTCTCCTCCTTATCTTAACCTCTTGAACTGGGGGATGCTCAACTTGATTTTAATTCCAAGTTCTTAGTGTTGTCATCAATTGACCCGTCTCAGCCAAGCACACATATATTTTTATGTGAAACAAACTCAGTGCTCAGGTGCCTGCACAGAACACAGACAAATCTGACCCTTGATTGCTGTTTGTTAATGAAGCCATGTTCAACTAGTCTGCCATCCAAGAAGTCGACTCAACAAACTTCAATTTACAGTATTATAACTGTCACATGACTGACTTAACCTGTCTAAACACTGTTAAAAATAATTGTTTGGAAATACTATCTGATATAGGTCTACTGACCCCTACACTGCAGTTTTTTGTTTTGTTTTTTTAAGACATTTTTGGTCATTATATGCCTTTATTATGCTGATTGGGAAAATGTAGGGAGAAAGGAAATGTGGGGAGAAGAGTAGGTGACTGACATGCAGCAAATGATCCAGCTAGCCGGGAGTCAAACAGGGGCCCTCAGTGCTCAGGTTGTTCCAACCCATGTGGTACACGCCCCAACCACTCAGCTACATGGTTGTGCACCACAGTTGTAACGGTGTCAAAAATACCATATTTCCTGCTTTTTTAGACATTCTCAGTGTCTTGCATGTTCAAAAGTTTGTACTTCAGCTTCAGAAGAAAAGCAGGTGTTTTACCCACTAATGGAACACGTCCCCATGTTGTTACTTTTCTCTGTGAAACAGCAAACCACAGAGTCTCGGCACAGGAAATCACTTTGAGTTTGTCTGAAGGAGCAGGTCCACCTCATCCTCACACTTGAATCAAAGACCAGCTTATCAGCAGTCTTATTATAGGAACACAGAGTCAAACAGACACTGCAGCCAATTTTACAATGTAATCCTGCAATTCTGCCTTTATACCATCAGCAGTTCCACATAAATGTAATAAGGTGAGATTGAAGAGACACAATTTCCAAAGTTTGAGATTGTCAACAGGCCATGAATCTTGTTTGTCTCAGAGACTTTGACTGATTTTCCATATTTTTATTTCAGACTTGGAATAATTTGCTGCAATGTACCTTTTATCTTTGTAAAAATTTAACTCAAGGCGTTTTTTTTTTTTTTTTTTTTGGAGGAAATACACCACACTACGTAATGTTCAAAGATCACCGCTGAATTAATGGTTCATTACCAAAAAAAAAGTTGGAACAAATCGGAACAGAGTTAAATCAGCTCTCAACAAACCCTCAGGCAAAATCTAATCATTATCATTGTTCTTGCAATTAATCCAACTGCCTTTCATGAATTTTTCTGTTGGCAACAACTTAGACGTGAGACTAAATACAACACGAGAGACAATGAGAATAATTCACCGTTCCATCGGTAATTGAATACCTCATGGAGGAATAACTGTAGAGTGCTCCCCAAGAGGTGAGAGGTTGCCATGGAAACGAATTCAAAGGCAAGAAGATCCTAACAAAACATCTGACTCAGCCCAGATATTTGTTATTAGTCAGACTTCACAGTCATTGTTGCCAGCAGTCTAGATACAAGGAGTAGAGCAGAGACGCAAATTCCAAGATTAAATTCATCTCATAAAATCGTCAGTCATAATCCACAAAACTGAGGGTTATATACGATGTTTCAGTGAGGGAGTGAGTGAAATATTTTTTTTCAAACTAGGAATAAATGGGAGAAAAGAAAAATCCCCATGCCAGAGCAGATTCCATTTTATGTATAGCAAACAGTGAGCCTCAGTTCCTCGGGCATCCTCTGCACTTCAGTCCATTAGCTTTACACTGCAGTCACTGGATCATTAGGCCCCATCCGCTTCAATAATTCAAAAAGACCAAACCAGGCAAAGACCACCCAACCTCATCTGACTCTCACCTCTCAAAACAGCAGGAGTCAACTAGGTAAACAACACATTATCCAACCAACACTGAGTGCAACACCTGTCATCCTCCCTGGCTGTCGACCGTGTTCAGGCGGGTGTATGTCTAATTGACTGCAAGGCATGAAACTATGCAAAAAAAAATAGTGATGAAATGAATATGTGGATTGTCACTAATGCACAAATCTGACACAGTTATTATCCATTTTCTCCACCACCCAGATCCTGTCAGTCATCAGCCATTGCTTCACTCCTCTGCGGAAATGTAGCTGATAACACACGCTGGGATCCTGATGACAAATGGCAGATATTGGCAGACAGGTTAGGGCTTTTTGATTTGACATCGCCGCTGATAGGCATCACAGCCCTGCCCACATTAGGGAGAGAGCAGCCAATGACAGGAGGCATGTACTGTGGGACCAAACCAATGTTGTCGGAGCTGCTGCGCGTCCCTGCCTGCCTCTCACATGCACATGTGACCACAGAAGGCACTTACTGGTATTTAAACATCATCGATGGGGTGCTGAAGTGGACAGCTCCCCGTACAGCTACACTAACCAAAACCAGAACCCGACGGCCGCTTTGGCTCCCAGTGAACGGACCATCTGAAGCCCCTTTTCTCTCTTTAAATAATCCCCCTCTCACAGAAGATCTCTGTTCCCAGGCCGCCCCGGGAAACATCTTTCAACATCCACGGACTTATTTTGAGCCGCCGGCGGAACGGGCGGACGCCCTGACACCTGTAGGAGAGCCCGGATCCGCGTCCGTCCTGCAGGAGAGGTGCTCCGGCGCTGCCCGGTCTCCAGCGCTGAGACGCAAAGGCAGCCCGGTCTAAAGCCATTTGCGGACGAATTAATTTCTAAGCCGCTCTCCGTGCCCGCTTGCGGACAGAAAGGAGCATGGATAGAGAGGTTTTTGCTTTGAGTAGCGCGCTGAGGGGATTTGTGGAGCTGGGGATGTGCTGCCGTGGAAACTAACCGAAGGACAACGTCGAAAGCCACGCCACCAACAGCTCGCCATTTCTTCCCAAGCCTCTTTTGGTTTTTATTTTCATCATTTTGACGAGGATATAGATTTTTCTTTTTAACCAGCCATGGGGAAAGAGGAGTGCAAAACTATGCTGGACGCTTTGAACAAAGTGACCGCCTGCTACAGACATTTGGTGATCGCCCTGGGCAGCACCTCCGACTCGCAGAACCTGCGAGAGGAGTTGAAGAGGACCCGCAAAAAGGCGCAGGAGCTGGCGGTGGCCAACAGGACTAAACTGACTTCCCTGCTCAAAGACAAGACCATCAGCAAAGACGACCGGGCCGAGTACGAGCGCCTGTGGGTGCTCTTCTCCAGCAGCATGGAGCTCCTGGAGGTGGACATGAAAAGGTCCCTGGAGATAGGGCAGGATTTCCCCCTCAAGGTGCCGACGAGACACCTCATCCAGACCGGGATGACGGGCAGCACCACCACCGTGGCGGCGCGGGCGATGAGCGTGCAGAACATGAAGTACGAGGCGGACAGCAACATCGACACGGCGGACCTCAGGGACCTGCAGTCCGAGATCACCCAGGTGAGCCAGATGATGGAGGAGATGGAGATGAAGGTGCAGGTGGCGCCGTGGGCCGTCGAGGCGAAGCAGGAGGCGGGCGCGGAGCTCAAGTCCAACATGAGCGTAGGGAACTCCTCCGTGGGTGTCATCTCCATCTGCGAAGAGGAGCCAAAGGAAGAGGACGGCGGAGGCAACAGGGAGGCTAGTTTTGCATCCATCTGCGCTGTGCTGGTATTCTTCGTCATCGTCACCGTCGCTCTGGTTCTAGGATACTTGGTCATCAATATGTCCTGAACTGTCCACAACCAGCAGCCCGCCCCGATGGACGTCCTGCGAGGCTGCCCCCGGGGGAGAGTCACCGTGGGCCCGAGCCGATGGCCCCACGCGACAGACACCGAGCCTTTTGTGGGCTTGAGGCGCTGGAAAAAAAATCGCGGACAAGTTTTTGACCTTTCTCGGATTTGTGAATGTATTCTGGTGGAGTTGCGGAGTTGCACTAGATAAAATGTAGAACAACATAGACAGAATGTGTCACTCGCAAAAAGGGTGGACAATGCACACACACAAAAAAAAAGTATTTCGAGGGGCCAAGGGGTTGTGTATTTTTGGTTGTGTGTTACGTGACAGTGTCTGGCCATCAGGATGATATAAACAACACGTAATCCAAGTGGATTAGTGGAGAAGCTCAAGCATAAATGTAGCCTACTGTTAAGTATTCCCCTCGATGTTCTGCTGATTGATGCTTTAAATTTATGATTTCATTCCAGCAAAGTCAAATGTGTTCAAAATAAGGGTGAGGGGGGCATCTAGTCAGAGAGGTAGGGTCATGTTAAAACTCATAGAGCCAGTGTTACAGTTAAGCTTTTCTCTTCACATCTCTCAGGTTGGATGTGGACAAATCTGCACTGTTCTGCACTCTTGTTATCACAGTCTTAATACATCATAAACTCTGTTTAGCCAGAATGTTGTAGGTCTGCATATCGCTTAGTTACATCAAATCACAGTGTGCTACATGAGAGCCACTGGGACCCAAGAGATGTCCACAGTCTTTCAATAACGCACCCCTTCACTATAAGCCTGTTCATGTTCCTCTACAGGGCTTTTCTTGCAAATAGTGTTGAATGTATACATTGCAGCATGTGAGTAGACGGTTTGTACATACAGTCTATTGCTGTGTCAGATAATGTACATACAATCGAGTTTATTTATTATAATAAAATTTTGAAACACACTTAAAAACATGCTTGCAGGGCTTTACAAGACAATGCCAAAGCAGTTTTTGCACAAATAATGGCCATGCAAGAACTGAATGACACTTTTGATTCTGTGTGAGGTTTTGGATATTTTTTTTTTTTTTTAAGCTCATGGCTTTAGCCCAGTTTTGATGACTGCAGAGCTAGAGATACCCATGTACAAGATACGTATGTCAGAGGTGTAAAGAAGTGTTTTAAGTAGAGGATTACAATCTTAGGTGTAACTACTTGCGGTTTAAAATAGTGTTTGATTTAAAATGTTAAGGAGACTTTAACTCCCTAATGGTTTTAGTTGTAAGAGTCTTTGAGAGTATTTCTGGACTTGTACATAGGTTAGCAAAGGCAAAGCCTGTCAGTGTAAATGGCTCTTGGCAGATGGGGTAGTTTTCCAGGACCAATCATGAGCACAGATGGGTCCAGAGAAACTAATACAGAATAGAAATACCAATCAGATGCTATTGCTATCAAAAACCAAAGATTGGCACAAAAATCGAAACATCAAGAGATGAGTGTGGTATTTTGGTATTAAACTTCTCACACTTTTTATTTCATAAAATAAAATTACAGAACACTGTGCATCGGATCATCATATGTTTCTGTTTCTTTATTAGGTATTTAGGAATGTTTGTCTAAAATCAAAATGTACTTTTACTGGGCAGATAAAAAAATTTATTTTAGAGTGACATTCATTTCACCTTATTTCAACCCTGCCTTTCTTTTGTACAATTACAATTGATCATAATTATAAAGAACATTCTGTAACTTCTTGTCATATTAATTGGACAGTAAAGCTCATACAAACATACAATACTATTAAAATGACAATTATTCTCAATTTTATAGTCAATTATGCAGTTTATGATATATCACTGTAAGCCAAAAAAACCCACACTGTATCATTGTTTACGGGCTCTTTGGCAGGTAGATAAATTCAAATGACCAGTGACCTCAGGATAACTAAGTCCATGCCTATTATGATCTACAGCAAAGCTGCTGGAAGACATAAGCCACTTTTCATCATCAAATACAAATACAACAAATACACTTTTTGAATTATTACTCTTGTGAATTCCAATGGAATGTCAATTGTAATTGCTTGCAGCTCAACAGTTACACATCAAATGAGCTGTAAACTGACTCTAATGATCACCTCCTCCATTCTTGAGGTTATACATTAATTAAACCCAAGCATTTAAAGATGATTCAGCCTTTGGTGCAGGCCGTGGAGGTATGTAGAAATCTCACAGGATCAAACTTCATTACAGCAACCCCCCCTCCTCAAAGCAGAGGCCCAACTCTTTGTGGGAGTAATGGATTCACTTCAAAAAAATTACGTTTTTCTTAAGAACTGGCAAGTGTAAAATATTCAAGTTGCATCTTAATATAGCAATCACTTGGGACATAGTATGTTTATTCAACAGACTACTTAAATGCCCTATTCTGTTTTCAGCTGTCTTTTATCTCTTATTTCTGGTTGTCTGTCTCTTCTCGACCTCCTGAGGTTTGAAACCTGTGGAGAAACATTAATTGGGCATTGTAAGACAATAACTCGAGTCCTAAAGGCACTGATGCCTCAGAGCTGAGAGGATTTTTTGGCAGGACTTTAATGCATGAAAATCAGCGGCACGCGACGCTCACGCCCGATTCACAGTAGGCTCTCTGACATCTTGTTTATCCTTGTTGTCATTTCACAGGGGCACTAAGCTCTGCTTGAAGTGAGTCATGAAGCTCTTGAAATTCACAACAGACTTAAGTTGTCATCCAGAGTTCCAAAAATATAAAGCTGATTAATTAAACATGGGGAAGAGAGGGACGAGTTTGAAATAGTGGACGAGATAAAATCTCCTGTGCTTTAAAATTTGTCCCTAACGTTTGCTCACGCAAAAGTAGTACTTTAATGCAACATGGAGATTGTTTCAGGCATGCTGAAATGATTTTGTTGCAATCTCTGTTATGCAAGCTGCTTCTCAAAATAGCCACAGCATTAAAGTTTTACAGTATGTGCTTCATTAGGTATAAAAATAATATCCTTTACAGGTGAGTATATCTCCTTTCTCCATAGTTGTTTGGAGGCGTTCAATGTAAACATATGCATGTACTGAGCCATTTATTTGCTGCACTCTGTCGCTTGGAAACAAATAAACTAAGCAGACTGGTTCGCTGAAAGGTGAGATACATACTTGGCAGAGACCGCTGTATCATCACCTCATCTGGACCAAGATAGTGGGTTTCCAGGGCTGGTGGTTGCCATAGAAACGGATTTGCCGCTGCAAACAGCACAGAAGATTGAGCAGTGTTATTTCCACTAAGCCCCCTTTCTGACCATCCTACACACACACACACACACACACACTCAAAAATAAACAGCACTCTGAGGCAAGAGGAGACGAGTTACGAGGACAGCAGACAGAGGACAAAACCTCAGCACATTTTTTCACGCTGACAGAGAAACATGTGCATGTCTCATGATTTGGGAAAATGTTTCAACCCGGTCTGAATGACTGAAAGGTATGATTTTTTTCTTTTTTTTGTAGATACTCAGACAAGTCCAAAATCAGTAGATCCAGTCTCTACAGTATTCAGATCCTTTAATCTCCTTCACTCTCTGTATATAGTTTCTTTTAGCTGTTTTTTTTTTCTAATTCATCTTCATGCTTATTTTGCTCATCTCGGCTTAAGATAACATAACATCTGTAGAGACAATTAATTTTATAGTTAACACTTAAGATCAACACTGACAAACTGCCACCTAAAAGCAAACAGAGGCTCAGACACTAAAAAACAGAAAACTGGTTATGATAAGTGACTAGAGTGATGGTGTGTAAATATTTTGATTGTATATGCAGTTACCGTCATGCTTTGTGATAAGAGATGTGAAAAATTAGACCCATTATTTTGCCTGTTCTTTTCAGCTCATTCGCTGCTGCTTTCATGTATTAATCACAAAGCATGTTAAGATGAGGCACAAATGACCAAAAAGCAGTCTGAGTTTGAAACAGCAACATCAGTAAAATGTTTAAATTAAAAATGAACAACTTGATTTGTTTAATAGTATTTCATGAATGGCAGACAAAGGGTACAATCCATTTGGCAGATTATTTCTTATTAGTCATTAAATTGCCATTGGCACTGCTGTGAGCCAGGAAGACACCCAAAGGAGAAAGGGTGGAAGCCCAGCAGAGCCTCCACCACTCACACATGCTCCCTTTGAGACACACACACACACACACACACACACACACACACACACACACACATTACCTGCAGGTGTTGTCTCTAAATCATTTCGATACGTTTGGTAGTCAGTATGTTGCCATGGTTACAAATTAAATTTGGTCAAAATAAAAGGGTTACATACTTATTTTCTTTATAGTGTGTAGCAGAACTGTAAAGACCATATCATACCAGAAAGCAATTTTAGCTACATTGAAAATTTGATTCCTAACATTTCACCATGTTTCCTTCTCCTAAATGTGAGTGATGTGCTTGGATTTTGTCTCCTTTGTGTTTGAGTAGTCTTCGTCTCGGAGAGGAGGTTGTGTAGCTTGGTTGCTTGATGTCCTCCTGGATCATTTTCTTCACTTTGTGAATACTTCAAATTGACTATGTTTGTATGTACACAAAACATCTATTGCACATCTGTCTGTTAAGTTAATCTTCCTGAAGTTCTTTAATTTCTAGCAAAGCCCTTTGAGGAAAATTTGAGATTTGTGATAAGGTGCTGTGTAGATAAAAATCTGGCTTGACTTCACATTTTCCAATTACAAATTTGCTGGACAAAAAAAAACAACAACAAAAAAAAACAACAGGCCAGGCCAGGGGTATCCCTGAAGAAAACACACCTAGACTTATCAATGACAAAACTGGTGAAACAGACAAAAACTAAATAGAAAACAAAACAACACAATGGAATGCAATCCTAACAAATACTTCAGATTGCTGCTGTGAAGAAAACATAATAAAATAAGTATCAAAATAAATTTGTCTTGTTTCTAGGGCTTTTCCTCTTTACATCTACACAGAGAAGCATCAGGTCAAGTCAAAGCTGACTCTTTGCATCTTGTGACAAGGCTGGCTCCATAACTGGCAGCAGGTGGTTGTACTTAGGCGTAATGGTGACCTGTAGAGCTGCGGAATATGGATTCAAGATCATTATGCGGTGCAGTGTAGAATCCCCCTGAGAATCCTCCATTTGAGGGTCTGTGCTTGTCTCCACCTGAGCCTTTCCTGAGGTGTCCAGTGGGTAAAGTTTGTCACCTGGAGAGAGTGGAGAGTCCAAGAGAGCAAAAGAGAATACAAACAAAGATAAGGGAAATGAGCTAATGATTGAGCTGTCATCACCTAAAAAGAGCCTCCATCTCATAAAACTAATGCCTAACAGTATTAATACTTAAAACACCACCTCACAGTCATTCATCATTTAATAATCTCAAGAACCATCAGTTTAGCAAGGTCCACTGCTGGTTTGGATGTGGATTAGATGGAACAGACAATCAGCACCTGGAAGCAGTGATATGTAGTATTCATCTTTTGAGAAAACAACAGACAGCCACCGCTCGCAGCCCTCTGTGGCACGCTGGCTGGCAAAGTTGTGGAGGTCATTCAGCAGGGGGAAGCGGCACATGCGGCTGAGCTCGTAGAACTGTGGAGGGGCGATCCACAACTCCTGTGCCTTGTAACTCTGCAGGACCTCTGAGGGCGTGGACCACTGAAACACGCAGAGGCGGGTAGTGTTTTATAGCTGTGCAAGTGTGTTTTTTTTCCCTTTAGTTTGCTGTAACATGGTAATAAATACTATAGTATCCCTAGAGTTGATTGGCGGTTCTGATCAGGAGCAAACATTACACAATTTTTGTGTAATTGACCCACAACAAAAACAGAGAAAAGAGACTTTTAATAGCTTAAATTATGTCACAATTTCAGAAATAGTCTGTCTTCATGTTGCAATTTCAGCATAACTGGGGCCTTTTTACCACTACTCTCTCTGGGACTTATTGATTACTTATTCAAGTTATGTACGCAGTCTTGCACTTCTGCTTTCAGTGTTAATTACCATTTTTACCCAAAAGAGCAGTCACTTCCTGTCTATATGGATGACTGGACAGTTTGATGCGTTTCCACGTGTTGGAAATGCTCTCATAATCAGAAGCCAGGCTGAGTAATTCAGGAAAAGGATTATATCGGTTTTCATTTCCAGGACACACTCTGAACTATTATTTCCCAGGATTGATAATAACACCAGCTTTACCCATCCTCTATGCAGTAGTGGTAACTTTTAGCACAGGCCCCTTTTTGTTTGATTCATTTAACCTATGTCTATTCTTTAAATCCTGTCTGAAGAACAATGTTTTCAACACTGCTTTTTTGAATCCTATTGACGGTTTATGATCGATTCATTGCTATTACCTATTTTCATTTTCTTCTATCTAACTGTATTCTCAAAGCAAATCTCCGCAGAATATTTTCGGCTCGACATCTGATGTTCGACAACCGGACTGACTTGATTCCTGCATCACCTGAAAGCGCACTATCTCCTTTTCATCCTGGAGAGTGTTGTGTGGGGTCTCCTGCAGGCAGCAGATGAAGAAAGCTGTGTCAAATCTCGCCAGGCCGTATCGACCAGGGGGGGTCAGCCAGTTGCCCCATTCGTGTAAAGCCCAGATGTTGGGCAACACCTCCAACTCTCTGCACATCCTGATGAAGTTGGACGGGTTCTGGTTCACCAGAGCCCTCCACCTGGTCAGCTCACTACTCTGCAGCTTGTTCACGTTATGGTGAAGCGCTGGATCAGTGGCACACCTGTCCTCTATGCTTTTCAATAAACTTTTCTCTTCCCGTTTGGACACGACCAGCAGCACACCAGACTCCTCAAACGTCTCCCTCAAGGCGCAGATCCTGAAGGCGACCTCTCCCGGGACAGGAGAGCCCAGTTTCATCCGGTCCGTGGCGAAGATCGGGGGTCTGGTCTCCGCCGGTTGTTTGACACTTCTCAGACCGAAACCGGGAGAGTTCCCGAAAGGTTTGAAAATGTCCAGCCACTCGCTCGAAAAGTCCGCCGAGTCCACCATCCCCCCGGGAAACACGTACGCATTAGGCATGAATCCGCTTTTGCTGCTTCGTTTTAGCAGCAGAACGTCGTAATCGAAGCAGGACCTGTGCGGCAGGTGTGAGCGGCCGTGGCCCCCGCCCGGCGGCGGACCTGCTGCGGCCGCCGGCGGACCGGCTGCGGCCGTCGGCGGCGTCCTCGACGAGACAGTTTCCGCGCCGAGCCTGTGGCCTGCGGCTAAAATGAGAGTGGCCGCCTCCTTCCAGTGCTTCAGAGCGGTGTTCATCGTCAAGCGGTGGCGTGTTGACCTGTCGGTGTTCGCTGAGAGAGCTCCCCGTCCCGTTTGTTTTGGTGGAAGTGACGCATCCGGCACGGGCGCCGGCTGCTATCGCCCCCTACAGGCCGGATGACCCGCAGCACTGCAGCGGTTGTCCCCCTCCGTCGCTGTCTGTGTCAGAGCCCGTTCATTTCAGGATTTTGCCTAAAAAAACTACTAATTCTTAGTTTTTCTGTCCAACATGTTAGACAATTTCGGAATAACAGGAATCCCAACAGCCACCGAGTCAACGGAGAATCGGCTGACATTGGTCAATATAACTGTTCATGAATAAATACATTTATATTTAACAACATATTTGTGCTACTCTGTAAAAGTATCATCCAGCCTGAGGCATTTTTACACTGGTGTCAACCTAGCATGGTCAAAGAAAAAGGTACTGGTTAAAGTTCTTCCACTTACCAGGGCTACAATAATACAAAGCGTATAGCCTTTATCTTGAATAAAGTGTGTATTAATATGAACTCGATGCCTTTTTCTTTTTTTCTATCTTGATATATCTTTGAAAATGTAACACTGTCCTTTGAATCTTTTCTATTTCGTTATTTTACACATTATCACTCCTAACGCTGTGTCTACAACTGCCTAAAACTTCAAACATTTAAACTCTAAACTTTTGTGTTTTCTGCTGGTTAAGCCTTATGGGAGTTATTGACTGTTCAGCATTTCAATGATGGCAAATTGTCTCTGAGTTAAAGGAATCGGGCTAGTTTTTTATACAGTGTACTCGGTCTCAGCTGTTTACAAATCTGTTAAACTGAAACATCACAGTGCACGAAATAAATACAACCTAGGACTGATTCTTGCTTCCTTACAAATTATTTCCCTATTTTGAGGAGAATAGTTTCGTTCTAAATAAATTGATATGAAGCACTAAAAGCCTGCAGTCTTACAAGACTGAATTTGTTGCTGTGAATGCACTTAGTCAGATCCTAAGCCCCAGTGAATGGGTCTGAAACTTGCACTCTGTTATTGGTCATAAGTTCTTGTTCTCAGGGTTATTGAGTTCATATGAAAATGTGTTCTTGTGTTAGCAGATTACCAAGAGAAGGCGAGGCTGTCTGTCAGCAGCGACTGTTCAAATTCTCTTACAGACTTCATAAAAACATTTGTATTTCAGCAAGTGCCTCAGGGAACTGCAGTCAACGGAGGACATCAGTGTTAAAATCAATAGTGGGTTAGAAAGTGACACTACCAGACTGATGCCATTTGGCTATTCGATGTCCTGTTTTGTTGAGGTTGTCATCATAAACAAAGAAATTGAAGTCTAATGTAATTATATTATGGATGTTGAAATGAAAATTCTGAGTAACTTATTTCCAGCTAAACCTATAATTACCTCTACACTTATGGAGGTTATAAACAGTGTAAATATAAGAACAACAGCAACAGCAACAATGATAATAATAATAATAATAATAATAATAATAATAATAATAATAATAATAATAACTACAATGTTATATTACTGTGCAAACCTTGTACCAATTTATGTTTATCACTGAGAATAGATCATACTACACTCTGTGCATTCATCAAAACATTTTACTTTTAAAGGCTGAATTACAAAAAAAAGTTATTCCTACCTCTGATTTTAAGTTTTAAGGAGTTCAGTCAGATATAAAGCATGGCTTTCAGTTTGCGCTGAAGAGCCACATGTATGTGGGCTGACAACAATTCACAGATCTGCACAGTGCATTGTTCATCTTTCTTCTCCTAGGTGGATAAATATGGATATATACAGTATATGGATAAATTCTTCAAATATTTAGCTCGGCCCCTTCTCATTTCAACGGTTATAATAGTTTGCAACTTAAGATGGAGCTTACACACGTGCATAAGTAGGATTGACATCTTGATTAACACAGCAGAAGCTTTACTTTTCAGGACAATTAATGCTGAAGTGGAGTAATATGTATAATCAAATCTGATATTAGACTGTTAAATATCTCTGCTCAGAAAATAAACAGAAGAAGAACATTAGAGCATAAAATGCAACTTTTTTAACAGAGACAGCTTTGTAATGAAAGAAAAAGGGGAGGAGGGACAGAGTAGAAAGGGAATGTAACACACAAACATAGCCATGCACAAATGCACATGCACACATATGCAGGGGTGTCATATATCTGTATCAAAGAGGCATTGTGAGGGAAGTCAGGCTAGATAAGCTCAGAGAGGAGGAAATGTTTCAGAGATTTCTTTTGAAACTTGAAACTGTACTAAAGAAAACCTGATCATTGAGCTTTGTGAGTCCCAGTAGAATCTTCATGGGACTGCTGGACTGTACCTGAACAGCAGATGCAAGAAATTGTCTCAAAACATAGTTAAAGATAAAATGTGTAGTGGTATTACTGTATAATATTGCTTTCATTCTGTGACTTGCCTCTATGCTTGTACGTAATCTATAAAGTAAAAAAACAAAACAAAAGCTATAGTGAGAGATCATTAACTCAGAAACTAAAGTATCTGAGCTTCACTCTCCTTTTCTGTCTGTACCCACCTCCCTTTTCATCCAAGGCTATCCTGGAGCACCAATCGGCTCTGGGAACCTCCCACCAGAGGAGTGTTCTCAGTCTCAGGGAGCCCCAGGTTTTCATTTGCATCAAACATTTGTGCTCTCCTTCTTTTTACTTGGATCAGTATCATTTCAGAGGTCATATCAACATACCTGGTTGTGAAAAAAACAAACAAACAAAAAAAAAAAGCAACAAAAAAACATTCAAGGTTCATGGAGCATCACTGAGGTGGTTTTAGTCCGAGTCATATGTAAGTGAAAAATTTGTTGAAATATTTATTGATTAATTTATTATCATGTATCAAGTAACCATTACCATAATAATTGTCAAATTCAGTCCGGCTTTTCATTAGATTCTAGTCATTCTGTCTTTAACATGTAGTGAACAAGACAGAATGTTATATATTAACAATCCTACTCGCCTACTGTCTTTTATGATCTATCTATCTATCTGTGTATGTATGTATGTATGTATGTATGTATGTATGTATGTATGTATGTATCTATCTATCTATCTATCTATCTATCTATCTATCTATCTATCTGTCAAACAATATAGATCTTTTAGTGCTAAAATACCAAGTCACAAAATTAGGTATCACACAAGTTACAAACATTAGCCCTGTGATAATCGTACTGAATGAAATTTGCAGCAATTTGGCCTAAAATTTTCAGACAAACAATGGTTCATACAAGGTGCATGGCTTCTTGGAATTTATGGTGGT
This sequence comes from Istiophorus platypterus, assembly GCA_016859345.1. Lineage (NCBI taxonomy): Eukaryota > Metazoa > Chordata > Actinopteri > Istiophoriformes > Istiophoridae > Istiophorus > Istiophorus platypterus. The sequence goes on from CM029118.1 coordinate 20,680,620, forward strand.
TCCTTTACAGGTAAGTGTAAATCCACCCTAAACCAGGATAAGGAAGTTTTGCTGCCCTCAGCAGACAGAGTCTCTCTAAAAAGGCTAAATCTGTCAACCCTCTCCTGAGCTGTTCCACTGTCACTTAGTGCTGTAAGGTGTCACTTAGTGTGGCTTGATTTGTGGCTCAGAACCACAGGAGAGCCCAGTGAAATAGTCACGGTCTGGAGACCTAAAGAACACTGTGCAAAGTCAGAAGCTGGCAGTAAATCCGGATCAGTACCTCGTAGAGGAATAAAAATTAGTAAGATCATAGGATTAACAATGTAAATAAATTTGTTTTGGGGTGGATTTTCAGTAAATGGTTTAACTTGTGTGAGCCTCATTGTTTAGCTAGATGAGAGGAATTGTTCCGCCGGTAGCAAGTCAGTGTTTCCTTAGAGACCTTATCATACCTTGAGCACTGTGTGATGACCTTTGAAAAGACAACAAAGATTAGATTATCTAAAATGATGCACCATAAACCAATGCAGCTAGTAAAAGTTAATGTAACTGTTGTAAAAAATATGCATTACCCTTTGTTTGGCCACTGGCAGACAGACATGGATGAAGACAACATTAGGAAGAGGAAGGAGTCGCAGAATGGCCCCACTGACTACAGTGTGGACTCTCATACTAAAGACAAGAAGCCTGTGAAGGCCACTGTGCTTCAAAAAGAAGTTAGTGTGTGTGTGTTTGTGTGTGTGTGTATCTGTTTGGCTGTTTTTTTTACATGTGTGGGTGTTCCTGAGAACCCGACTTATAACATGTTCACACAGTAACACAGAGCTTGGACTGGGTACCAGGCAGTACCACCACAACTATCTCTACATATTAACTCCACACTGATCCACTCGGTGGTGCTGTCCTGGCCCCCTAAGCTCCCTAAGCCCTAAGATGAATTCAGGGGGACCGAAAGGGTTTCACTGGATGAAAAAGTAGTATTGTGTCAATTTTTTTGAACAATATATCACTAGCACCATCCAATTTGCCCCCTCATGCTTAAAGAAGCCTTTAAGTCGACATATCTGGTTAGTTGAGATCAAAAAAAGGAGGTCCATCAAAACAAAATCCAAACCATGTGCATGTGTGGGGCATGAAATTGGAATGGAAGAAGCCGTCCCAGGTAAAAATGAACAAAATCCCATGGCAGTTGTCATTACGTTTTTTTGTGTGTTCAGATAAACCTAGACTCTCTGTGAGGCAATATTAATGCAAAGTGATGCCCTGAGCTAAATGCAAACGTCACCATACTAACATACTTATAATGACCATGTCAACATTCTTAGCAGATATAATGCTTACCATGTTCTCCAGTTTGGTGTGTTAGTGTCCCAACATTTGACAATGAATGGAAAAACTGCTGATTTCATTAGTTTTGCAAGTATTTTGTCATAAACGAAAGTATTGGATAAAACTCAAATGTTGTTGCTGTTGATCAAGGAAAAGTTAAATGATCAGCTTAATGCTTTTGGGACAATGAATGTCTTCAAACTTTTTCATGGCAATCCTTCCAATAGTTGAGATATTTCAGTCTAGCTAAAACTGTTGCACCAACCAACCAACATAACCATCCGTAGAGCCACGCAGCTAGTAAGACTAAAAAGTAAACCAAAAAGAAGTAATTGTTCAATTAAATAAAAATGGTTAAACATATTTAGAAATTTATATAGTTTAAAAATGTAGAAAAAAAAAGAAATCTGAGGAATTCTTCTCTTCTGAGGGAACTATCTGCCTCTTTAGCTGCTGAACGCTTTACTTTGTGTCTGCAGCTAGTTGCAAACTTTGCTTATTTGCCATTTGGCTGTGGAAAAGTGAATTTTTAGAGTTACAAAACAGCTGTTTGCTGCAGCAAAAAACAGTAAATCAGAGCAGTAAATTTGTGGCTCTAAAACTAAGCAAAATCAAGGTAAATCACTAATGCATCAAAAATACAGTAGCCTACAGCATATTTCACACCCAATAAAATCTTTACCTCAGTGCACCTTTAACGAAACTAAACGAAACAAAACAAAACAAAAAAAAACAAAACAAAACAAGTATAGCAACAACAAAAAACCCTAAAGCTGCAGTATTATGATTTCTCACCACAAGGGACAGAAAACTCCAACACAAAAACAGCCTTCAGACACTATTGGCTGAAGTGTTTACTACATTGTCTGCTTTCAATCCAGACAAGAACCTCCAATCTACATTTTGCTTTTCTCCACATGAAGAGTTAAGTTTGGTGAAGTGGTGTGAATGTAAGTCCAGTTTCACTTGCCTTTTAGCTTTGTTTTGTCCTCATCCAAATAAAGTATAAGCAAATGAATATGATACTTCATCACAATATAAATCCAAGAATCTTTGAAAATCATTGACATCTGATAGCACAGAATATGTGAAGATAAAATTCGCTTCCAGTTTCTGGCTGAATTTCACTGAAGGTAGCATTCAAGAAAATTCAAATGCATTTAAATAACTTATTTACCTTTTGTTCTGTTTGTTTGTTTGGTCAGGTTGGGCTGCTGAGTGGCATCTGTCTGATTGTAGGGACTATGATTGGCTCAGGCATTTTCATTTCACCTAAGGCTGTTTTGTTGTACTCTGGAGCTGTTGGACCCTGCCTCCTCATCTGGACTGCCTGTGGCATCTTAGCCACATTCGGTGAGAATGACATCCAAACCAATGCACCACTTTATTTAGCATCAGATTGGTGTTGTGGCATTAGGGATCTGATAATCTGTTTCCCTCATTTATATAAATGAAGCTGGAGAAAACAACAAAACAAAACAAAGCAACAACAACAACTAAAAAAAAAAAAAACAAAAAAACAAAAACAAAACAAAACAAGTATAGCAACAACAAAAACCCTAAAGCTGCAGTATTATGATTTCTCACCACAAGGGACAGAAAACTCCAACACAAAACAGCCTTCAGACACTATTGGCTGAAGTGTTTACTACATTGTCTGCTTTCAATCCAGACAAGAACCTCCAATCTACATTTTGCTTTTCTCCACATGAAGAGTTAAGTTTGGTGAAGTGGTGTGAATGTAAGTCCAGTTTCACTTGCCTTTTAGCTTTGTTTTGTCCTCATCCAAATAAAGTATAAGCAAATGAATATGCTACTTCATCACAATATAAATCCAAGAATCTTTGAAAATCATTGACATCTGATAGCACAGAATATGTGAAGATAAAATTCGCTTCCAGTTTCTGGCTGAATTTCACTGAAGGTAGCATTCAAGAAAATTCAAATGCATTTAAATAACTTATTTACCTTTGTTCTGTTTGTTTGTTTGGTCAGGTTGGGCTGCTGAGTGGCATCTGTCTGATTGTAGGGACTATGATTGGCTCAGGCATTTTCATTTCACCTAAGGCTGTTTTGTTGTACTCTGGAGCTGTTGGACCCTGCCTCCTCATCTGGACTGCCTGTGGCATCTTAGCCACATTCGGTGAGAATGACATCCAAACCAATGCACCACTTTATTTAGCATCAGATTGGTGTTGTGGCATTAGGGATCTGATAATCTGTTTCCCTCATTTATATAAATGAAGCTGGAGAAAACAACAAAACAAAACAAAGCAACAACAACAACTAAAAAAAAAAACAAAAAAACAAACAAAAAACATTTCTTGAAGGGAGAGCTGGGTAGGACTGCAGGAATTTAGTCCTTGGTGTTTCCCAGTAGCATTGAGCAACATGAGCACATGACTATAAAAGACTCAGACAAAGAGATGAGACTCCACTGTAAAATATTGCTTTTATGGGATAAATTACTTGTTTCTAGAGCAAAAACATATTTAACTTTTAAAAAGTATTTATAACTAACTAAACATTTGAAACTAGCTAAATGGTCTGTCAGGCAATTCAGCTAGGCTTGTTTTTCAGTGCTCCCTGTCCTTGTAAACATGCTTTAAGTCATCCATGTAGTACTTTGACTGAAGAACTCCTTCGGACAGAAATATGTCACTAAAAGTATGTGCAAAAATACTGACACAATAAAAGGAAGAAAATGCCAGGATTTCCACATGGTAAAGCCCCACTTGAGGAGCTTTATTAAAATCTTCTGGGTCAGTGTGTTAAATCTCTCAGAATGTAGATATGTGGAACTTTACGATCCAGTCTAAAGATAATAAATTTTGAAGTTTACGGCGGCATAAAGGGTGGGTTTACAAGCTTAAACAGTTACGTATAATTCATTGATGCACTAAAAAGCTCTGTTCAGTTAAAAATTACGAATGTCTGCAGTCTTTCCTTACACTCACTTACTTATAAACTTTCATTTCAAGTAAGCTGGCTGGAATTTCACCTTAGTTTTAAGGTCGCTCTAACTTTATAAAGCTTACACAACAATCCCTAGACAATAACATCCCAGGGGAAAGGCTTGATCTACTATCATCTTGAAAAATAAGAAAGTGTCTCCCATACAAAACTGATTAATTTGTAGTGTTTTGCTTGTATGCTTGTGTGCTTGTAAACATGTAATTAGTTATAGATCAGTATATTTTGACATAATTTCTCACTGCTAGTCTTGTGAGTCTCTCTCTGTCATCTGGGTTGCATTTTTATGGTTGGGGTTAATGTTATGAGTACAGATTTAAAAATAATCATGGTTGGCTTTGGCTTTGTGGGTGTTAGGTGGAGAACTTGTTTAAACCAGATATTTCTTGGTAGGAGAAAGTTCTAAACTTTCCTTGAATCTCCCACCATAAGAAATGATGAAAAAAAAAGCCCTCTATAAATTTGTTTTACATTGCCCCTCCTCTTTCTGTCTCTCTTTACATGTCTGTCTCCACAGGAGCACTGTGCTATGCTGAGCTCGGCACCATGATCACCAAATCAGGGGGAGAATATTCATATTTAATGGAGGCTTTTGGCTCCCTTGTAGCCTATCTTTACTCCTGGACCACGGTCATGGTGTTGAAGCCATCCTCCTTTGCCATCATTACGCTGAGCTTTGCAGAATATGCCTCCACTCCTTTCTACCCTGGCTGCACTCCTCCTCTCGTTGTTACTAAGTGTCTGTCAGTGGCAGCTATATGTAAGTTGGACTTGGCACTGAAGTCTTTTCTTGTTAATCTGTGTGTGATCAGAAACTTAGCAAGCTTCTGTTAATCATCAACCTGCAGTATAGTAATTATATAACAATAGTCGCATTAGCAACATGTGGTGCTGAAACATCAAACTAGCATTTAAGGCTTTAATGCCGGTAACCATTTAAATTTTTCCCCCTCATACCACTGGCAAATGAGAGGATAAATATTTTAAAATCAAGCTGAAGAAAGCAAACCTGGTGAAGGATATACTGTTTGTTCAGTACATTTTTTTCTTATGGATCGTGATAAAAGCAGTATAGTCAAAATTATTCAAATTCAAATCAAAATTTAAATCAAGTTCATTTTCATTTTATACATCTCTGTACAAGGCAGAATGAAAAAAAAAATTCTTTGGGACCAAGGTGCAAAACATCTAACAATGTTTAATAACGGTCTCACAAATAACGATTCTTCTTTGAGAGATAATAATTTCAAGTGTCTCTCTGTTTTCTTCTCAGTGTTAATCGTCTCCATCAACTGTTTGAGTGTCAGACTGGCAAGTTATGTGCAGAACTTCTTCACTGCAGCCAAACTTTTCATTATTCTTATCATAGTGGGAGCTGGCGTTGTTCTCTTGGCTCAAGGTTGGTTTTCTTGTCCTCTCAGCGTCTTGGATGAGCAGCTCTGCTTCTAAAGGTTTTCTCCTCTGATAAGATGCTTAATCAAAAAATATTTATTAATGTTTTTTTTGTGTTCCTGTCCAGGAAACACGGAGACTTTGTCACAACCATTCGATGGCACATCATCGTCTATTGGAGCAATCGGACTTGCATTTTATAATGGGCTTTGGGCTTATGATGGATGGTAACGGTTATACTTCACTTTATTTTGCCCTTGAACAGGATGCATAAGATTGACCCTGCTCCTCTATAAAGCTATCCACAGTGCCTTTTCCTGCTGCACTGTATTGATGTAAGGAGAACTGTGGCCCTGCTCAGCAACTGGTTTTGTGCTTTTTCTCATGTGGCAGTGGCATCTTTTTTCTCTAAAAAAGATACACAGCAATATAAAACAACATGAGCCTTTCAGCTGCTGTCTTGCCTCTTGCCCTTTTCACCAAATCTGCAGTTTGCAGTTTATTTATTCTTTTATCACAGCGTGGCTTGGCCTTTAATAGCAGCATGCTACCTTCAGAGTAGATACACATTTTACTTATCTTTTCACTCCATTGTTTTCCCAGGAATCAACTGAATTTTATCACAGAGGAGCTGAAAGACCCATACAGGTAAGGCAAACTAAAACTCAGTGAAAGAGGCTTCAGTTTTTAAGTAGTAGATTTAAGGGCTGTCTCTTCCACTCAAGTCTGAACTCATAAAAACTATGGGTTTCTCAAAGTGAATTGATGTAATGGTCAATCTACAAAGTTAGAGCAAGCATGTAAGAAAGCCGTACACTAAAATAAAGAGAAATAGAATTCATACAGGTACATTGAACAGACAAGATGGCACATTTTGGAATAGATAATTTGCAAGCAGAGCATATATCCTGTTGAAATTTGCACAATATACAGCACGGTTCCCTCTTAAATACATTTTTTGTCAATTACTCTCAGGAACTTGCCACTGGCCATCCTCATTGGGATCCCCTTGGTTTCTGTGTGCTATGTGCTGGTCAATGTTGCTTACTTCTCTGTTATGACCACCACTGAACTGCTGTTGTCTCCAGCTGTTGCCGTGGTAAGGAGCATAGAGGGCTGCCATGTTTGGTGAGAAGTTGAGATCCATGGACGGCTTTGTAGTTTTAAGATTAGTCCATAAGAACTCATCAGGGTGATGATCAGGCCCTGCCCAACAGTCAGTCATTGTTTCTCGTATGTGTAAATGAGTCATTTATTCCAGAGAATTTCAGATTGAAAAACTCAGCTATTTATTCACACTGCTCCCCTGTCTTTTCTATAGTATTTGTTTGTGTTTCCTCAGACTTTTGGAGACAGAGTCCTTTACCCATTGTCTTGGATGGTTCCTCTCTTTGTTGTCTTTTCCACGTTTGGTTCTGCCAATGGAAGCTGCTTCACTGCTGGCAGGTAAAGGAGATGACGTCACATTAAAAATGAAATACAGATGTTAAAGAAGATATTTTTTGGATGTGTAATACTGTGCATTGTTCATATTTGTGTGTATGTGAAAAAAAGCACAAATAAACAAAGCTTGAAGGTGAAAGTGAGAATAATAATTCCTTGAGGAACAAAAGGAAAGAGGTACAAATAGATAAAACACAAGAAAGTACAGTATAACAAAAACACTTGACATCAGAAAACATATTTCGACCTTTCTCTTCCCACAGACTGGCCTATGTATCTGGTAGAGAGGGTCACATGGTGAAAATCTTGTCCTATATTAGTCTAAAGCACTACACCCCATCGCCTGCTCTGATATTCAATGTGAGTCCTGCATATTTAAGAATAAGTCGGTGCATATGTTTTTCAGTTTTGTTTCTCTTTCACGTTAAATGCATGGTCATTCTCTGTATTGAGTAAGGTTTGTTGTTCTTAAGAGCTGCTAAGATGCGTTCAGATAAATAAAATATCCCCTGTGATGTTTGCCTTACAGTAAACATAACATTTTTTATCGTTTTTGTCTCTCTGTCTCTCTGTTTCTTACTGTTTGTCTTCTCTTATTGTTTTATGTTTTAGGGTATTTTGGCTATTTTCTACACTATCCCAGCAGACATTAACACCCTCATTAACTACTTCAGCTTTGCTCAGTGGATGTTTTATGGTCTGACGGCATTGGCTCTCATAGTCATGCGTTTCACAAGGAATGACCTCCATAGACCAGTGAGGGTGAGGCTTTCTGCTTGGTCTTCTTTTTTGAGGCCCCCTTTTTAATTTTGTTTTATCCTACTAGTTGTTTCTTATAATTCAAGTTATTCTGTTTGACTTGAAACTGCAATGTTTACCTTTGCACAAAATAACAAAAATCACAGAGCATCTAGTGCCATTTCTGAAATTGTTTCAATTTATTGCTGCTGGAATGTTGAGTAAGCATTATTAACTGACTGGTATAGAGACAGTGAAAATATAAGTTATTAATGTGATTAATCTAGACAGCACTGGCATAGTCAGCTAGACAGATGTAACCCAGTAAACACTGTTTAAAAGCAAACGCAATAATTGCACACAGTAGTATTTAAAATTACATTTTTGGACTAATTTTTCAATTACATTTTAATTAGTTTCTGAATCTGGATCTATACAGGCTCACACTTTATGTTTGCAGTTATGGAAATTGTTAAGTGCCAATTTGAAGCCACATTCCCTCCAAATAATAGACCAAGTCTAAAATACCTGTAAAATATGTGTATGTGTTTTAAATCACTTTTAAAACAAATATAAGTTCATTGTGTTAAGTTTACATGGACATTTTTTTAAATACAGAAATACAGTATACCGTTATATAACCCTGCAACTATTAAACAATAATCTTGGATACTTTCTAAAGGGAATTTAATTGGTAATCTGTATCGCAGGGCTGGAATTCAAGTAAAAACTAAACACTTGATCCTGTGTAACTGTAACTGTGATTATTCGAAGGTGCCAATTGTCATAGCAGGCCTAATGGTACTGGTGTCCTGCTACTTAGTCCTGGCCCCCATCATTGATAAGCCAGACCTGGAATACCTCTACTGTACCATCTTCATCCTCAGCGGTCTTCTCCTCTACTACCCTTTTGTCCACTGTAAGGTCAGCTGGGCACGCGAATTCATGCGTAAGTTTGGTTTTCATTTTTACCAAAATTACAGGGCTGAGTTTCTCGCAAAGTTCAAGTTACTGGTATATTTCCATTTGGCTGTTGACCATTAGAAAAAGAGAAACAGAAAATAATGTGCTCAAAAGTAAAAAAAAAAAAAAAATCAAATAAAAATTCATGAAATGCAGTGTCATACTATGCTGCCCCCATGGTGAACCCACTTGAACATTGTTGATGTGACCTTTGACCTCCATTCCCCTGTAGGGCCCATTACTATGCATCTCCAGCTTCTGATGGAAGTAGTTCCTCCTGAGAAACCTGAATGAAAATGGACAGAATTGACAACCAGGTTGACTTCTGCTGCTTGTCGTGGAAAATGCCAGGCCTAGTTTAGATAACAGCGGGCTGTAAAATTTGGTACCTGGTGTTAGGTCAGAACTGAAAAACAGAGCTTACTTCTGCTGAATAGCTGCATGACAAAAGTAAAAGTGCATGTACTGTTTTCATGAACCTGTATACTTGGGTAAGATAAAGTCATTTGGGTTCATTTGGTTTCAGGGCTTAAAAAAAATGAGGATTTGTGTTTCTAGAGTGTGTCCTACAGGAATACTTCTGCTTTTGTTAAAATGTTCTTGTGTATATATATTTTTGAAAAAGAGCCAGAGCCAGATTGACCATATTCTGATTATGTCTTTCTCCAAATGAAGAAATAAATCACTTACAAAATCTCTTCTGCAGTGATAGTTAGGCTACGACTGAAGGATGTATGGTAGGATTTTACTTTATACAACTTTTAAACAACTTTTTATGATGAATATGACCTGCATTTAGTACAATACCTAAACAATCACATTAAACATTTCTTTATGTTGTCACTGTGCAACAGAATTTCTACTGTGCCAAAGATCCCTTTATGTAGTTCTGCTAGAGGATTTAGACATGAATGAATCTACACTTGAGCAAAGGGAAATGGTAAACTTTTTAAATGCATTAAGGAAATGACATGAAGGCTCAACAGATCATGCAACAAAATTCGTTAACATGTTTGTTTTCTTACTGATGTTTGTGCATTGTTTGATAATTATCTGACTCCTATCTTTCTCATTAGAATTTCCTGGAACAGTGCTGCATTGTGTTACCTGTTGTTCATTAAAGGTATAATTCTTGTTGAATGTGAAGTGGACGGGACAGGGGAAAGGGGGTGTTGTGATTCAAGGAAATACTGCCGCTATTTCTTCTTCATCTAGCTGTTGATTTATCTATTTAACTATAACAGTATTAAGTGTGTCCCTGATACCTCATAACATTACTGTCAAGTGTGGCTGTAGTAGGTGAATGTGTTTGGTGGTTGAAAATCAATTCTAAGAAACACAGCTACGCATGTGAGGAATCACACTGAATAGAAGTAGCAGTTTCCGGTTTAGTGACTCAGAAATCAACATAAGAAAACTTGCCAAGGGACAAATAGGTGATTTTGCCTTTGCATGAATGTTTGGGTCATTGCGCTCTCAGAGAGTCTGTTGGTCTGTGTTGCCCTCTAGTGGCACTTAACAGGTCAAATTAGAGTCTAACTAGGATTTCCCATGTGTGGTCCCTGCTGTAAAAGTGAAGATTTCCTCCAGTAGTTGCCAGCTAATTTGTAACAGCTGCACTGAATGTGAGGACATTTGCAGAGGAGCTGCGTATTAACTTCTGCCAAATTACGTTGGAACTGTCTGTGGACGCAGCATGTCGGTTGTGTAGCCTGTCGTGTTTGGCTGAGTAGAGATCAGCAGTTACATTCTGTTTCATCACTCTTTAATGGGCATTGGGTCCCAGGATGAAAGAAACAACATTTTCCATTTGGGTACTGGGCAGATAAAGTAAAACCACTCTGAATTTCCGAAAGAAACTGTTTTGTCTTTGAGTGGTGTTGATGCTTTTGAGATGATGCAAGACAGTTCCATTCAGTGTCAGTGGAGTTTAGGGATTTGATGGCTTTACAGAATGAGTCACCTTATTTGTAGTTGTAGTTGTTTTACAGTATAATTAATCATGTTCAGCGACCTACACCCAAACTACCTTAGATAACAGGAACATTTGAATTGTGGTTTTATTGGATATGTTTGTGTATTTTTACAAATGACTTGTGAACTTGACAATATGAGACATCATTTATCCTAAAGCTGATGGTGTAAGGGCCGATGAAGCAATATGCTCATCACTATAATGCCATGTATATAAGCCTGCTAAATAGATCAGGTGCATACAAATTGTGTTTTACAGCTTTGAAATTTGTCACCTGAAAAGAGAACACAAATCTTTCTTGACAATTTTGTCACTTTTGATTAATGGTGGAAGAAGTACTTGAATCATTTTAGTACCAATACAACAACATAAAAAATGTTCCATTACAAGTCCTTCATTAGGATCCTGAGTAAAAGTACAGTATACTCAAAGTATCAAAAATAAAAGCACTGGTTCTGCAGTAAAACATCTCCTACAACTGATGTATTATCATATAGGATGTACAGTAGATTTTTAATAGTAATGCAACAATGTTTAAGATGCATTTTCTGTTATAGTTGGTGGAGGGGGAGGTAGTTTGTTTACCTTTGATACAGTTAGGTAGTTTAATCCAGTGGTTCCCAACATGGGGGTTGGAACCATCCTAAGGGCCACTAAAAAATCTGGGGGGTTGTGAAATGACAAATGGAGGAGGAAAGAAGAGAAAAAAAACTTTGTGACAAAAATATATTTGATATTATTTCTGGAATTTTCTTTAATCTTTGTTTTTTTTATGAAATGTTTGATAGTTTGACCTTGTTTTGCCTAAAAAAATTAACTGAAACCATCTAAGAAGTTTAGAAGGGACATTTTTCTATGGTGTACCTGCAAACAACTCATAGAGGTCTGAATTGTGGCAAAGGGCTTAAAGATGACACTATGTCTTTATAAAGGACCATCATAAAAATGTGTTTTGTGTTATGAAAAAAAAAAAAAAATCCAAATTCTTAATCTGTAAATAAACTAGTAACTGTATCTGTCAAATAAATACAGTTGAGTAAAAAGCAAAATATTTCTTTTTGAAATGTAGAGTAGAAGAATTAAGCAACATAAAATGGATATAATCAAATACAGCACAAGTACCTCCAAAATTTACTTAACTACAGTACTTCTACTTCAAATCCACTTACTTTCCACCATTTCTTTTGGGTGCACATTCAAATTTGTTCAATACTTTATAACATATTCATAATACTTCTTAATGTAAAAAACTACAATGGGAAAGCTGATAGATTTTTTTTTTTTTTTTAGCAAAGTATTGATCCATACAACAAGCAAACAAATTAAATCTAGGGCATATAAGATTGCATTATTGAGCTATGTGGATCCCCATTGGCTAACATCCCAGCAAGCACTACTCACCCCTGGCTCTTATGGACAATCCAAATGACCAGCATATTTAGGGAGAGTGAATAGAAGTACCCTTAGGAAACTCTTGCCAAAATTGTGAACACATTTAGCCTTTGCACAGGAGTGACCAGAGCTATGAATTGAACCCAGAACTATCTGGCAGGAAAACATCAAAAACGTCACACATACAGTACTTGATGTTAACTTGAATTAGAACTCGTTCCTAACATAGACATTTTCAGATGCTCGCACACAAACTGTTGGTTGCATATTTTTATTTCTAAACTTTCCTAAGAGGAGAGGAGCTGGTCATGTAAGCTGTAGCTGTGTGCAGTTGCTTCCGTCTGTTAATTACCAACTATGGCATGTCTTAATCACACTTTGCTATAGCGCAGTGGTAGATTGATTGGACATTAGTATGCTAAATATCCTGATGACAGTGAATATGCACTCTAACATACGCACATTCTGTACAAATGCATGCAGCCTTGCCTACATGGACACCCACACACACACACACCCACACACACACACACACACACCCACACACACACATACACACACAGTGCACTCAAATATCATCTCATTATGGATAGACAACTGATGAGAACTCATCTGCATATCATTTTCATCACATTACTGGCTTTTCCAATCAGTTACTGAATTAGCATTTGGATTAGAACCTCGCAATCATTCAGCGACCTTTCCAAAAACTTTAGGCTATTAAAATGTGTCTCTACTGATCATATGCTACAAATGAAGTCTGTGATGCTTCTGATTGTTTTTGGATTATCAGAAATACTGCTTCAAGACTTAAGGGATTGAAAAGTGTTTGGTTGCTGATTTCAATTCGAATTTTACCTGGCCCACCTCATAACTTAAAGCCATGATACTTGAAATGACTTATGCACTGTTTGCTCCATTGTACATTTCTTTTTCTGATATTATAATAGACTTAACGGTTAGAAGTGCCTGTAATTTCAGAGGTTAACTATAAAGTGGCTGTGGAAAATGCACTCAGCTCACTGATTTAGCTCCTGTGGGTGTTAGAGGGGAAATAGCATTTTTGTAGAGTCTAAGTACAGATGGGAAAAAGAACGACGTATCACTTTAACATCCAGTAGAGGAGTCTATTTTGTCAACATGGCCTGTTTTCCTCCATTGGAGGGCACACTTGAATAAGCAGTGGCGATGAAGTGAGCTGAAGACACATACACTGTAATCCTTTTACAGTAGCGGATCCACATCCTTTTTTCGTAGACACGCTCCCCAGATTTGAGGCTCATCCCCACCTGGCATGGCTCCCAGAAATGTCCTGGCATTGCCTTTAGTGTGAAGAACTGGATGAAAAAATTCTCTTTATTTGAAAAATTATGTTTCAAATGTCTAACAAATGTTTAATTAATAAATACGTTTAACAGCCCTTCATTTGCCATCATGAATGTCTGTCTTGGTTTTATTCCAGCCAGATGCGAGGCCTACTGCTGATATACTGGAGGAGACACTGTGTAACTTTTGATGAATAATGTTACTCATTGAATTGATGGGGTAATGTTGAATGCTAACGTATAGTATGACCGTAGCACAAACAGAAGAGTCTTATAGACAGTGAATTAACTCAGTTATGTCAGTTACATAGCAATATCTAAATGTTGCTAACATTGGCTAACATTAACCACCATAAACTAATGGTTATACCACACCATGTCAAAGCTGTGGCAGTGCACTTTACACTGTAAAAGTAAGGAGGTACTATTAAAATAACATAAGTACTACATTCAAATTGAAATCCTTATTCTGTGATTGTAGAAACTCTGTTGTAACTCAAAAAATCGCCCACTCTCTTTTAAATTCAAACCATTTGCATCCAGAGTTGACTTTCTCTCTCACACACAGGACAAAGCAATGGAATAGAATTTCATTAATGAAATAAAAATGTGAATTTCTTTGTTTTCTTCACGTTACAACCAGTTCCAGGTGTTGATGAGTCCCTGGCGGTGGATACTGCTGCTGATAAATTGTTAATGACATGAGGTGACCTTTGTTTCCTCTGTCTGTTTAAGGAGGTTTTACGAGTAAAATGACTTCTGCAATGACTCCTTCATCACTTAGTGGAGTCACAGTTAATTAACCTAAATATCTGTTTGACTTATTTGTTTATGCTGCCATCCCTTCTTTTTCTCCTTCTGTATGCTCTTTCTGCTCTATCCATCTCTTTCGCAGTTTTCCCCTGGTTAACCTCTTCCCTGCCTATCTGGGACTCACATCTTATCTCTCTTTTCACTCTATCACACATATTCTTCCTCCCCCTCTCTCTTTCTTCCTGACAGGATTTTCGCTGTATTTGCTTTGATCTCTCTTCTTCTCCCCTTGCCTTGCCCTGTTAAGGCTCTTCACTAACTTTAATTGAGCAACTTAGAGATCAGATGCCATCACACAGTCACTTACATGTGAAACCATAGTTCATCTCACTTTGTGTATGAAATATTTAAATACGAGCGGAGATACTTGTGCATTATGTGTACAGACACATTCCACATTCGTATATGCACAATGCACAACTCTGATATTGTGTGAAAATGTGTGGGATCAGAAGTCGAATTCACCATGTAAAAAAAAGTGCAGCTTGTTAATTGTGCTGCTGTGCATGCTCCACTCTTGCTCCCCCTGTAGTTTCTGGCTGTTTAGCAGCTCTTTGATCAGTAGATAGTGAGATGGTAGGGATGCTGGTTATGCTGGCTTCCACAGCCTGATGCTCGGGTGGTTTCACTACACATTCTGCACACGGTGGGAGGCTGGACTGTTGGTGTATGTCTGTGCATACAACTATGTGTATGTGAAGGAGCAAAAGAGTGATAGAGAGACAGACAAAGAGGTACATAGGCAAAGAAAGAAGTTGTTTCTGGTTTGAGTGGGAATAATTCGTTTTGGGGGGTTGGGGGGGGGGGTATTTTACTTTGTATGAAGGACTGCAAACAGCTTTTACTGGCTGCCTGGCAGGTTCCTCTCTGATGTTTATCCTGCCTGTGAGTAAACACTGCCTACAGCCGCTGCTGCTTCACAGCCCAGTTATGATCTCTCAGCTTCTTGTCAAAGATGTTTTTCCTCATCTGTCAATGAGGATTTGTAAAACAGAAAATGCCACATTGATAAAAAAAACAACAAACATTCGTACTTAGTATCGTTTCACTGAGTTCAAACAACATGCAACAAATGCAGCACATTATGATGCATTGCAAGGTATTTCACAAAAATGCAATAAGGAGAATAATAATTAAGGGAGACCACATTAGTTGTCTTCAAGATTTATTTTCAACTAGCATGATCGATGTGTTATTTTGTAATATGAAAACAACACCCCCACCATCCCATTCAAATCGATAATGCAGTTTTCACACTTATCTCACTACATAAGGTAGGGCTAATCCTGTTAGGCCTCCCCCTGAGAGCAAATCTACAAGCTGTGACATGTTGCTTGTCCTCCAGTCAATAACAAGCAGCCTGCCTATCTGGGGATGGCATTAAAAGATAAGAAAGACACATTTATGAATAAATGTCTTTGCATTGATTTCCCATACAATCCATTTATAGCATGTTGCAGAGAGCTGGTGTCTCCCATTAGCAGCAATGAATCAGCTCTCTTTATCGGCACACAGAGTAAACGGCACAAAGAGTAAAGTGTAGCTGGGTAATCCACATGTACTGTACAGGCTGTGGTTTGTAACTGTACCTATAAATAAAGTTATTACATTGGTCAGACAGGGGCTGTCAGATTGCAGGACAGAGAGGTAACACCTTTGACATTGATTAGACCATACTTGGTTACCCAAAACATCGATAAAGTATACTGCAAAAGAGCTCCACCTTTTCACCTATGACATACACAGGATTATGTGATGAGTCACAGTTCATCAGAACCTCTGCTTCTTTTGATGTTAGCCATGGGAAACTGAATTCAGGAACTGCCCTCGTGGCAGAAACTCTATAAAGGACAAGCTTTAATGAGCAGGTCATGTATCGAGGTAAATTTTCTTTGCATTTTTACAGGGTTGTGGTGCTGTCCCTCAGCGTGAAGAGCAAAGCCCTCCAAACATATACATTCACATCCCTCAGTGAATAAGAGAGGGTTCAAGAGACAGCCAGTGTAAGCTGTCATGCTGGGTCTGATATGAAATACAGGCTCCGACATACATATCAAACATACCCCACATGACAGGGGACACAAAGCTCAACATGTGATTACACTATTCCTTGTATCCTCAGTGAGCTGAATTTGCTAACCCATGTTTGATCCAGTGTCTAATTATTTCTTAAGTTCTAGTGTTTATTGCAGGGAAGGAGAGAGAGGGTATATGGTATGCAAGGAAAGGGGATCTGTCTTTGAAGTGGTGTTCTGTAAATCTCTAGAGGACAACCAAGCCTGAGGCTGGACTCTGGCTGTGGGGAGAGAAGCACCAATCACTTTTCCACTGTTTTGCCATTGGCTTGCCACGGCCATACTTGCCATATTTGTTTATTAAACAATATATCTCCTCAGAAATACAATGTTTTAAGGTGGCAACATGTCAATAAAGAAAGACTGAAAGTTCTCTTTGACTGAGACTGAGTTGCACATAACAACAAAGCCTTTGCTAGCATTATTTGGTCCTGCACTTGGTTATGCGCTCTTAGCAACACTGAAGAAGGAGATTCTGCAGTCCTCTGCGGTACACCCCTCCCTGTGCCTAACAAACTATCAGCTATCAGTCGTCATTCCAACCGGGGCCCACTTGTACTTCCCTGAAGACAGAAGCTACTTCTTAGCAGGTCTTGCTGAGGGAAATCCAAACCTCCTGGCTCTGGAATAAAGTGCTGCAACTATCTGAAGGTCATTTTGAGGTAAAAACAGAATTTAGCGATGCTATTTCTGTTGTCATAGACAGCACCATCAATATTTCTGAACAGGGAACAACAACTATCCCAAGCTGCAAGCTAGACAGCTTGCTCGAATCATTTGTGATGTCAGCAATCTGCTAAATCTTGTGTTTTTAAACAAATTACAAACTAGTTATGTGAAGTAAATGTTTGCTCATGATTAATCTCACAATTTAACAAATTACTTGGTCTTGGGTTAGCTTTAGAGTAGCTAAAACCTGTTGATTGCCCATGTTGGTTAACTTGTTAGGTTAATTCCTACACTGCTGCAATTCAAATTCAGCAAGATTATATACTGTTAATGACATAATTAATGTAAACTACACTATGCAATTTATACAGAATATAAAAGAGTCCTTGTTTCCCCCTCCACTGGACAACCTATTGGTGGGTTGTGTTGGACTAACATCGATGCAAGAGGCAATGATTCAATAATATAGACCCAGTTCACATTTTCATTTTAGAAGTGGAGTAAATTGTAATAAATACCTGGGAGGTGGGCATGGAGAGCCTGAATGACTGTTAAGAGTCCACAAAGATAATAAAGATAACCCTCCTTTTTTATGATAGGATTCATGATAATGTGCTAACATAAGCATGCAGTTCAACGTGCCTACTTTTAACATGCATGACAACAACAAACAGCAGGTATTATGACTTGTCAAAACTCAAAAAGTACAGGTTTAACTAATAGAAGTAAAAATGGCTCCATTTTATTTAAGTGTACTAGTAAACTATGTCAGCGAGCCAGCATGAGCAATGCCAAGTTGCCAGAACTAGCACATGCACATGCAATTTTGATCTGGTGATGGTATCGCTAGATGAAATTTCAGGTCGTCCCCTATACTTACTGGGATTCATCCTCTTAGGACCTTTAGATTAGTGGATCCATGCTTATTTTACTGTGGCATACAATAAAATGTTGTACAGAGACTGGAGAACATAGGGAACAACTGACTGACACTGTCATCCCAAAGCAGATAGAGGATAAAGACACTTTTTCAGCAGTCTTTTAATATTCAGGTCATGGTAACCATCAATATAAGGTGGAGACAGCATTTCCTAAATGACTCTTAAAAGTAGCCATTCATGGGGGCAAATATGTAGTTCTTTAAAATACAGCTTGAATGTGATAATCTTGGATCTTTCTCACACATTTAAATTAGCATTTATAGTATATGTGTAACAACTGCAGTCCAAATATGGCAGCTTCAGAAACTACTCGGACCCCTTCACTTTTTGCAGACCTAATTTTTTGTAGAGTTAATTGTAAATGGATACAATTTCAAAATTAGCCCATCAATCTATACTCAATATAGATAGCCTACAATAATAAAGTGAAAGCATGTTTATAGAAATCTAATTTAATAAAAATCAAAAAGTGAAATAATCTTTAAAAAAAAAAAAAAGTATTTTAGTACTTTTTGGAAGCCCCAGGCTTTGCACACCTGGAATTTGGCAGTTTATCCAATTTTTCCTGGCAGATCCCCTCAAGCTGTCTCAGACTGGATAGGATGTGTCTGTGAACTGCCATCTTCAGGTCTCTCCACAGATGTTCTGTGGGGTTAAAGTCTGGGCTTTGGCTGGATGACTAGAGAACAATCAGAGACTGCTCTCGAAGCCACTCCAGCGTCGTCTTGGCTGTGTGCTACGGGTCATTGTCATACCGAAAGGGGAACAGTCACCCAAGTTTTAGGTCGGTGCATTTTAGAGCAGGTTTTCTCCAAGACCTTCTCTGTAATTTGCTGCATTTATCCCTCCCTCAGTTCTCACAAGTCTCCCTGTCCCTGCTTCTGAAAAGCTCCCCCTTAGTATCATGCTTCCACCATGCTCTCACTTTCCTTTACAGGCTGTTTGGTATACTCAAAGTGGGCTTTCATATGCTTTTTGCTCAAAGCAGCTTCCATCTTGCCAGTCTACCATTAAGGCCTTATTGACAGAGTGCTGCTGAGATGGTTGTCCGTCCAGCAGGTTCCCCCATTTCTGCAGAGGATTTCTGAAGGGTTTGTTAAACTGATCATTGGCTTCTAAGGCACCTCAATGACCAGGGCCCCTCTGGTCTGGTTACGCTGGTGGCATGGTCACCTCTGAGACGAGTTCTGGTGGTTCTGCCTCTTGCATTTCACAATTATTGAAGTCGCTGTGCCCCTTGGAACATTCAGAGCTTTAGAAATGGTTTTATATTCTTTACCCTGATCTATGCTTTGCCAAAATTTGTGACTTTGTTTTCATCCTTTCACATGGTTTGAATTATGGGACCTTGTAAATACAGGTGTGTGCCACTCTACTATCCCAAGGATATTTAAAAGAAAAAGCATTTACCTGAGCACAATACAGAGTGCCACAGCAAAGGGTCTGAACACTCCTGTAAATGAGGTTTCCATTTATTACTTCTAATAAATTTGCAAAATGTTTTAAAAACATAAACGTTTTAAAACATGTTGTCACTTTCTAATCCTGGCTTATTGAGTTATGGGGGGAGATGGCAATATTAGCCATTTAAAAATTAAATGCAAAAAGTAAAGGGGTCTGAACACTTTTTTGAAGTGAATGTAGGTGTGTTTTTAACCCCGTACAAGTGACAGTGTGCCATATGTGCAGTGACTCAAACCAGGCCTTTATTTACACAGTAACCCCTCCGACTTGTCATAGTTAGAATGGCGCATTCTGTTTGTAGGAAGCAGAAAAGACGCGCTATTCAAAGGTCCGCGGTGACACGGTTGGCATATCAGGGCCTGGCCCGGTCCGTGCAGGCCAGTGTGGAAACCCGAGCCAGTCTACTCCTTAGGACGCGTCCGCTCCCCACGCTGGCCGCTCCGGACTCCGCCGACGTCCGCGGCTCCTGTTGTAGAAAGATAGTCTCGAATGGATCGTACCATGTTAACTCGAGGAGTCCTCGAAATCAAACCTCCAAAACGAACCCGTTGGCGAGTCCCAGCAGCATTTCAGCACATAAAAATCTCACGGATATCATATCTGTATTCTTCTTGTCGATTTCTCTTCAGCGAGAGCGCTCGGGTTTAACTTTTATCCGCCCGGTTCCCCGCGCGGCTCCCCCGCCGGGCGGTGGTCCGTCCCTCGATCCAGCTGATCGGCCCAGGATTCCCCGGTGCCTCAGACCGTCGCTGGCTCCAACGGCTCCGGGGTCGTAACGTCGACTTTAACTGTTTTAATTCCCCGCAGCGAGTGGCCGCTCGTGTCGGCAAAAATCGCCCCTCGTCCGGCGAAAGTCCGAAGGATAATCTGCCCGGGGTATTAACTTTGTACTTGACAGGACCAGGAGGGGAGGGGGGGGTCTGAAGGCGAATACGAGGCCCTCACTCCATCCCCGGATTCACCTGCTAAGCGGAGAGCCTCGCACCGAAGAGCGACATGGGGGACACGGGGAGCGAGGGCAGCAAACCACCGAGCAACGTGAACGTTATGCCCCCTCGCTGCCCCTGTGGATTCTGGGGGTAAGGCGAAATACCTCTAATGTCTCTCTTTCCGATGCTTTGCCGCTGTAGCGACAGCTAGCACCGTCGCTAGTCACTAGCGTTAGCAGCTCAAACGGGGATGAGCCGCTTTTCTCATTACCCCCCTCCCCATTGTTTTGTAGCTTTAGCCGCTAGCTAACACCGACCGGCCTCGGTAACCTTCTCGCGTCGCGGGGAGGGAGCCGCCCGGGGTGGGGACCAGGTAAGGTGACAGGTGCGACGGTGCTAACAGAAACCGGCTAGTCAAAGCACCGAGACCAGAAATGAAACCGCCGGCTCGGGACGCCACGCCGGGCCGTTGTAAAATCGTCACCGGACTCGGGAGGAAACGGGGGAGGAATGGTTGGCTCGGTTCGGACCGGCCGGGTTTGTGCTGATATGCAGACACTTTGCCACAGCGCGTTTGTTTAAGGTCTCTTAAGCACATTAATCCCCGTGTGTGCGTTTTATCGGGACACATGTTAAAACACGTCCAGCTCGACGAAGTCATGTTAACCCAAGATGTTTCGTGACTCCAACCTGACAGGGTTTTGGAAATGTTGGGCAGGTGTTTGTGTTACCAAGCGAGGCTATTTCAGTCTGCTGCCCATTGCTTTAATCGGCAGAGTTTAATTAAATTCATACGGGCCCATATAGGACGTTTACAGCAGTAATCACTGTTTTAAACGGCAATTAAACAGTACTATATAGAACTATAATAAACATAAAAATTGTGAGACTCTCAAATGTTTACCTAAATTTGCAAGTTTATATAATTTTACATTTTTTATACTATACATGTGGTCGGCTAACCTAAAAGTTATGATGAGTGAACTTTTGTACAACAGTCCAACTTTAGATAGGGCTCTTGGCGCAAGCTTTGTATACACATAATGTGGTTTGACAATTTAGTGATTTACATTTGTTTGCAGGTCTTAGCTGTAGTGTTCAATTTTCAGCACAGTTGTAAAGGAATGAAAGCAATGTGGCACCTAACCAGGTCACTGAAGACTGTTTTCCCCCACTTAATTATTCGCGTTAAGTTATGAGAGCTGCTTTGGTGAACTGAAGTACCTAATTTTGGCATATATTATTACGTGATCTGTTTGGAGGTGACAGCTTAGCCATTGAGTGGTGGGATAGGCATAAAATGACGTAAAATGAAAACTGTTGCATTGTCTTATGGCATCTCTGCATCTAGTTACAGCATCAAAACTAAGCACCAAAAGTTCCATGTTTATGCAGTAAGTTAGTTTGTTTTCTGCATTATATGTCCATCACATTTATAACAGACTAGTATAACACTGTGAGTCCACAATTCTCTGGCTCATTTGACAGAATGTCACATCTGGAAATGGATAATGATTACCTCATTTTCTGTAACTATTGTTCTCACTCTAATATCAGTATTGTCCCCATGTTGCCAACTTATTTCTGCAGATTTTTGTATTAGAATTAAATTCAGTGTGATATTATTTACCCAGTCACTTATTCAAAATTAATACCATATGCAGTAGTTTTGAATAAATTGTAAGTTGATTGTCATATTGTTTTGTTTTATCTTTAGCTTTTAAATCAAATTCATCAGAATTGTTTTCAGTTACAATAATTGCAATAATAATTGCGATAATAACCCTGATTATAAAATGCACTTCCCTCCCCACTTGAGATAAGAGACAGGACTACTGAAGTATTTTCCTTACTGTTTTTCAGACTTTGTTTTTGTTCTCCTCGTCTTCTATCATTGTTTTGAGTGACATCATATTTCCCATATTTCTGCTTCCCATATCACTCTGTCTGGTACGCTTCTGTCGTAAGGTCATTATGAGGTGCTTTCCACTCAGTAGGAATGTATTTTCTTTAAAGTAGCAAAACACAAAACCTGAACCAGATACTGCTGCCTTGGGGGTAAACTTACTTACTAGAAACTAGCAGACGGTTGTGTCCCAGTTTATGGTCTGGATCCTCAGAGGGACCCATCTTCTTTGGGCACATGCCTCAGAATGGAGCTGCAAAGATTATTTTATTAATTAATGAACCTGTCACTCTTTCCAAGCTGATACTTTTACTAGTTAATACTTGAGCACCTAAACACACATTCTAATAAATAGTCACAGGATATCTCCTCTCTTTATTAGTTGAAATTAGTAGCCTGAATGCCTCATTACACAGTTGACCAGAACACAATAGATTGCGGGATATTGTGAGTACCCCGGGCAAAGGATGCACCGAAGGTCCCCCCAATATTTGGGCAAAAGAAGCTGAATTTGTGGGAAAAAAGTGGGAAAAAACAACTTGGAGTTGATAGGGCTTACCTGTAAGTTCTTTAAATTTTGCAGATGTTTTAGTGTGATTATGAGAAGAGACAGATTCAAGTGCACCATGAATAGTTTGTGATATCTGCTCTGCGGTTCATGAAACATATTTACATGTGTCATTTAGCAAGAGAAGTCAAATTAATGCTTGTACTTCCTTTGATTATGTTCTCCTTAGAGCAACATGGTTGGTTGTCTCTAAATGATCTTTGACCGTGGAGGCAAAGAAATAAAAGGGAAAAAAAAGATTAGATTTATTTTATTTTTTTACTTTTTCCTCAATATGGTACCAGAAAGGTGTGGCTTAGCCTTGTTTAAGTTGCTTTATTTGGTGGAGGAGAATAGTGATGGGAATTGAGAACTGGTTCCAATTAAGAACTGGTTCCAAATTGCCCCAAGCATTAGAATCATATGACTCCAAGCTTGCCAGAGCTGTGCATTGCAAATCAATAATCTCGAGAACTTGTGTCCACGCTGCTGGAACCTTGCAACACTTAGGAATAAAGCTGGAGTGAAAGAAATGGTACAAATGAATGGCTGCTTTTCTCATACATAGACTCTACTTGGGTGACCTACCCAGGATGATAAAATCATGTGGTTTCAACTAGGTAAATCTTATGTTAGAATGCCTTATTTCACACTTTTCAAACTAACACATTTTTGGCCACACACAAGAGTGCTGCAGTAACTCAGAAGGGACTAGAGGCCTCTCTGTGCACAGCTGCTGGCTAGCGTCCACCAGTGGTCTACATGTGAGGCATTTAGGTGGAGTTACACTCTCCCCCTGCATGAGTCTCATCATTGACATTGGTCACATGCCACGCTACCCACTTGCTCGAGTAAATTTTGAACCCGTGGGAAAACATTGCGTGGCTTCATTTCACGGAGAAAGATGACAACAATGTTGATATTTTCAATGTCTGTAAAATGATCAGTTCATGTAAGGGTGGAAACACCAGCAATATGCTGAAAGACTCCTCTATGCAAAATGGACCTATATTTTCAGAATGCCATGTATTTGACTTTCTATGCGAGAGTACCATTGCTTTCCAACTGAGCAGCACATCTATTAGTGAGTGTAAATATCCTTTATTATAATAACATTAACGCCATGCAGGCAGGCCGTTTTTTTTTTTTTTATTAAGAAAACTTAAATGAAAATGAATGCTGTACAAATATTCTCTCAGAGACTCAGAGATAATAAAAAAGTTGAATGATACAGAAAAACCTGTGCAGACCTACTTCATTCCTAACAGAAAATATAGCAGGAAGCATTAAGAGAATCGATAAAGAACCAATGATTAGAAATAAGGGTATGTTATCAATAAAATCTATCCCAGAAGAGAAGATGAGATAAACCAACTACAGCCGGGTTTAGTAATCTCAAATGTTTCGTATGTTTTTACAGTAGCTTAAATAACAGATCCAAGCCTACTTGTTTACAGTCTGCTAGTCTAAGTTTCATGTTATCAGTCATGTTTGAATGTTACATTCCTTCTCCCTGCAGGTGTGGATTGTTTGTATTGGTCTCAGTTAGTTGCATGCATGTGTTGTTGGTGCAGGTCCTGTCAAGGCTAGCAAGCGCAGCTTAACTGGGACTTGTCTCACATGGCAGGTTGAAAAAAGTCTTGTATCTCTGTCATGTCCAAACACTCTTGTTTGCTTAAAAAATGAATAATAAAGTTTAATACACAGCCTCAGTCTGTTACTACTGTAGTTAGCTGCTGTGTTGAAACTGAAACGGTGTTCAGTGGAGTACTTGTTTAACATTTACTTAAAATTCAAATGTGACTACCTTAAGTTTCATTTACAGTGTCAGACAGGGAAGTACAATTTCAGTTCTGGTACATGTGGCAGCAGCATATACTTTATTGTAAATACAATTTTTTTCTGGACATTGTGTTGAGAAAGAGATTACTTATCAAATAACCAGATAAGAGGGACTGTTTCTGCTAATCCAGTGGTTTTAAAAACCTGCAGTGAGGGTAATATAAATCTAATTTGTGAGAAAGTAGTCTTTCTCACTGATGTACAGTATAACATTGGCGGCAATGGTATAATTTATTTTGAGACATTAAAGGGATGGTTACTTCAGTAGAAACAGCATTGCAGAATCTGTGCCAGCTGACAAATCATCTCATGGTTTATACAGTTAAGTACACAATTTCCCTAATTTTGCCTCTGTATACCAACACAATGGATCCAGAACGAACAAATTAGGTAATGGTTGAAGTATAGAATTTCAGCTTTAATTACAGCCATTTTTTATATATAGTCTCTATTTTCTTTCTCTACATTCTCTACTTACTCTACTGCAGACACCTTCAGTTTTTGCATGTTTGTAGGTCTTTCTGCCCTCAGTTTTTTCTTCAGGAAGTAAAAAGCATGCTCGGTTGGGTTGAGGTCAGGTCCCTCTGTGAAGTGTCGCCCTATTAGTTTTGCAGCATTTGGGGGAATCTGAACAGATAATATAACCCTATATACTTGAGAATTCATCCTGTTGTTTCTATCAGCACTTGCATCATCAATAAACACCAATGACCCAGTTGCATTGGCAGCGATACATGCCCATGTTATAACACTGACTCCACCATGTCTGAGAGATGATGTGGTGGCTATAGATCATGAGCTGTTCCTTTGTTTCTCCATCCTCTTTTCTTCCCATCATTCTGGTACAAGTTAATCTTGGTCTCATCAGTCCAAAGAATCTTGTTCCAGAACTAGGCAGGTTTTTATTTAGATGTTTTCTGGCAAAGTCTCCCCTGCCCCTTGTGGTAAACCCTCTGTATTAACATTAAAGAAGGATTCTTTTGATTGTAGACCTTGACAACGATATGCCTACCTCGAGAATGTTCTTGACCTGACCTGATGTTTATGAAGGGTGTTTTCTTCACAATATTGACAAATCAATTTTAAGCAATATTTTTTCTGATTTGGAATACCTTTCATTTTCATTGTGTTGATGAACATTTATTCAGTTAAAAAAACCCTTTATTGGTTACGAAGATGGAATTTGCTATTTTGAATTCTCAGTGTGTTAACAAGCTGTTGGAACACAGACTACTGGACATGCTCTTTGTGTAAATGTAGAACTGCAGAGTATAATCTCTCCCTCCTCGTCACATAAAACTCAGCCAAGCCCTTCTCTGTCGCTTTTTTTTTTTAAATCCCCAATAGATATACCATCATCAAATAAAGTATGTCTGTGAATACTCTGTTAACAGACTAGTATCTGTATTGATGAAGTTGTTTTTTATTTCACTGGTTATGTCAGTAGTGTTTCAGAGAACATAATTTCATCAAAACATTTATCACCCATCCAAGCCTTTGCTCTTTTGTGGCACTCAAACTGAATTACCAAGGAGATGGAGTCCATCTTCCTGTCTGTTCCAATCAGGTATTCTCATTAGTAACCACAGTGGGACAACTATGATATAGACTGATTGTGAACACTCCATTTAAACTTCACTCAGCTTAACAAGCATGCAGTTGTTTCTGTCCTGCATGTTTTTTCTTACCCTCTCTAATCCCTTTTGGCGCCTTAATTCAGCTTTGATTTGATTACCTCTGATGTGTAAAGTTGACACCAGGATATGATTTGTGCTTTGAGGATGATGACTTCTTGTTTATTCAGTATTGGCTTCCTTCCTGCCTTTGTCTCATGTTGAGATTTCTCCTCTATCCTTACTTCTGTCTTCCTCCTTTCTCTTTTATACCTAAGTCCAGCCACCAGCAGTCTGACAGATAGCCCTCAGATTGACTGCAGCTGACCCTACATTTAGAGATGAGGACAAATGTGTGCAACAAAGTGCCAGAAATAAATAAAATGTGACTAATAGCAGTGACCGTCAGGCTCATTACGTAGACAGCAAGGATGAGGTCTTGGGAGGAAATGAGAGGAGCTCTCTCAAAGGAAAGCCAGAGCCATCTGTTTCTGTAAGAGCTGCATCATGGAAATCAATAAGGCTTTAGTGATCAACCCCATAACAACAACAACTATTTTATATCAAAGATCTTTATCAATGATTAGGAAGGGGGATGCATGCTGGGAAAGAGAACTTTTCCATTGAAATACAGGAAATTACAAAATTAATAGAATTTTTTGTTGTTGGTAAAGACAGAAGGCAAGTAATTCAGGTTTGTAATTTTCTCTTTTCGTGACTCTTGCCCACCTTCATCAGAGCAGTTGAGAAGTTATCATGTCCACTTTGCACTTTGCCTACACACAGGCTACAGACCGTCACATTTGTGATGTAAATCAAGTGTGTATTTGCATACTGACATATTGACATACAGCATACTTGTATTTCCACTGCTACATATTGTGCAGAATTGGTGTTTGTTTGTTAGAGACAACCGATTATTGACTTTTATAAATTACCTGTGGCTATACAATTATGTAATACATTGACTTATTATTGATAATGATAAATTGCATAAAATATAGTTTCTGACAGATCTATGTAAAAGGTTACCAAAATAATCAATAAAATATCATTTTAAGTCAATAGCATTTTTATAATAATATATCAAACAGACAGGTGACAACATATGATTTTCATTGAGCTTATTTTAAAGCTACATTAGGCAACATTTCACCACAAGGGAGCAGAAAGAGTCCAAAATATATTTTCCTAACAGTCTAAGTTTTGAAGAGACAAACACATAAAGACACAACTCTTACGTAGCACTGACTTGTCAAGTTGTAATGTTGTGAGCATATGTCTATAACTCAGACGGTAGGATGTTAGCGTGGATCAAATACATTTGATTCATAAGATAAACAATTCTAAATTTATACTAAGATTATTTTTCTGTATTTAATTTTCCTGCAACGGTTGCAAGATGTAAAAAAAATCAAAACAAATGTCACACCTTAGTTGATGAGGGCATTTTAGCCAGCCTGCCACTTAGACCATGACAGCTTGATAGCATGGCAGGTTTGAGTACAGGGATTATTTATTGCTGGATCACACTCCTTATCTTGAATTTTCTTTCCATGGATCCCAAATTCAAAATACAGTGTCAGCCTGGGACTTGCGGACATGGAAACATGTCCGTTCCTCTCGCTGCGTGGATACCCACCAGTAGAAGGCACTTGCATTTTTTTTCATCTCATTCTGCATTTTTTCAAACTTCTTACACAAGCGTATGACTTCTGTGTTTTATTAACACATTTGCTTTCCTTTTCTGCTCTTTTCATCAGGTCAAGCAAAACTATGAATCTTTGCTCAAAATGTTTTGCAGGTAAGTTCTTCTTTTGCTTTTTCTGTGTATTTGTTTAGTTGATTGATCTTGTGTCTGGCATTGGCTGACTTGAAGAGGGGGTTGTTAAAAACTGTCTCAACTGCTCACTGCTGTAGCTGTCCTGAGGAGGCCTTGAAATGATTTAAACTGGAGGTATTCTGAGAAAGACTCAGGGGTAAAGTGGAGTGTTACGAGTGTTACTCACCCATAACTTCATTTGCTGTACAGATTTTTAGTTGTATACTTTATAGTTTTAAGGAAAGGAAATTTCATACTTCATTTGATCATTTTCTTAGCAAAAAATTGAATGCCTCACCTTTATTCAACCTGAATTTGACTCACAGTATTTCTGGAATTGGATTGACAAGCATGAGGCTGTTTTTTTTAACCAATAGGGTTTAGGGATGTGTCCTTCCTCATTCAGTACTATTTAGAAAACTTCAAGTGTGGGACTTGTGCTCAAATCTCATCAGAATATTTTTTCCCTTCTCTGTCAGGCTTTAGTTCATCCTCCGACAAAATTAGCACTAGAGTTAATAGTAGAAATCTATGTACATTTACATAAGATAAATGCAGTAATTTGTCAAGAATACCACAGTTTCTCTGTAGAGTTGAACATCCACAGATGCAATAGAGGTCACTCAGTGCTACATTAATTTGGCCTACTGTCCATTTTAACAACCCCTCGTACTCCAGCAGATATATGCATGCAAATATGTACACACAAATGTCTCACGATTTGCCTTTTTTTCTTAGACATTCAGAAGAAACAGCCAGAAGATGATTGTGCCCCAAAGGCTTCCTCAAGCTCCAGCAATGGCCAAACAGACATCTTCTGTACTGAAACAAACAGCAGCATTAGTCAGTCACTGATGTCGATGCCTAAAGCATCAGAGGACCCTTCACCAGGAGAGATGGGAGTGACGTCTCTACCTGCTCAGGACGGTAAGACAGCAGTTTATTAGTGAGAAGTGAATCTTATCAGGTTTTCTCTTCAGCTCAGATGGTTTAGGGCCAAGGCTTCTTTATTATTTGAGTTGAGTAACTTGCATCATAAGATACATTTTTGCTCCTTCTCCTTTTCTTCTGAATAGTGGAGCACTGCTACTCTAAAATGCCAGAACATTTTGAAGTGTAGAAGTTGAAGGCTATGTAATATGATCAGAACCTGAGCAATGTAGCCTTTAGTCCAAGGTATCTTTCTGTAGAAGACTGCTACTAGATTCTGTGAACTTAGGCAACAGCAGCAGCTGCAGTGCCCCTGCCCTGGCTATATCTGTCCTCATGGCACAGAGAGAGAAAATGATAAGAGAAGGTATCTACTCAGAGGTGAAGGTTTTAAGAGGACACCTACAATTGCCAGGGCATCCATCATCACTATGCAGTGACAAGGTTTTGTGGGATGCAGGACAGGACATCAAAATGCCTACCAAATTAATGTGTGGAGCTTGTGAAACAATTTGCCCACACTAACTCGGTTCTGTGTTAGAGCAGGAGCTTTTTTAATAATATACCCAAGTACGTGAGATTCTTTGCCAGGCCTTTCCCTGCAGCCACCTTCAGTTGCTGCTTGTTTGTGGGTCTTTCTGCCCTCAGTTTTATCTTCAGGAAGTGAAAAAAATGATCAGTTGGGTTGAAGCCAGCTGACTGACTTGACCATTGAAGAAGATTTCATTTCTTTACCCTATTTACATCATCAGTACATACCAGTGACCCAGTTTCACTGGCAGCCATACATGTCCATGTTATAACACTGACTCTATCATGTCTAAGAGATGATGTGGCGGCTTTGGATCATGAGCTGTTCCTTTCCTTCTCAATCCTCTTCTCTTCCCATCATACTGGTACAAGCTACTCTTAGTCTCATCAGTCCAAAGAATCTTGTTCCAGCACTAGGCAGGTTTTTATTTAGATGTTTTCTGGCAAAGTCTCTCTCTGCACCTTGTGATAAACCCTCTGTATTAACATTCATGAAGGTGTCTCTTGATTGTTGACTTTGACAATGATAGGCCTTATTCCCTGAGTGTTCTTGACGGGGCTAGATGTTGTGAAGGGTTTTTCGGGAATGAATTCTATGATCATCTACTTCAATCATCTTCCATGGTCTTCCTATCCTTTTGATGTTGCTGAGCTCACCCATTCATAAATTTGGTGCATTCTTAAAAAGAAGAAGGGTAGATAGAAGTTTCTGCCCTCTGTCTGAAAGGTTTGTGTTGTTTTTTCAGCTTAATCATGGCCTCTTTCATTTTTATCTACACCTCTTTGGAGCTCGTATTAAGAGTTCCCATGAACAGCTATTAAATGCAAATTCAACACTTGGAATCAACTCCAGAACTTTTATCTGCTAAATTCATCGTTAAATAACAAGGGAACAGGCCACACCTAGCTCTGCAACTCTGCAATTGTCCAATTACATTTAAGCAGTTATGATATGTAAATATATGTAAAATGTAATGTATTTGTTAAGGATCAGATGGATCATAGAATATATATCCAGTATAACTGTAATCTTTTTTTTCCACCCAAAGTCAGCCAGCCTTGGCCCGAATCAGTCTGCACACATACATGTTACCGTCTCCCTGTCACAGATATCTATCACAATCGATGTGAGGAGGAAAAAGCTCACAATATAATAAAGGATTCCACACAACCCAGTCACGATCATTTAATCCTGCTACCATTTGGAAAATGGTACTGGAGTATCCAGGCAACCAGCAGCAAACTCTTCAACAGCTTCTGTCCTCAAGCTGTTACAGTTATAAACTATATGCCTTTAAGGATAAACTTATGATTTGAAGGGTTTTTTTTAAACACATGACCTAATCTGTAAATCAGTTGTAGTTTACCGACTTTATCCACAGTTATTTGACGTCTATATTTGGACTTCAGATTTTTTTAGTATGAGGATATGTATGATTATTTATGTCTGGGTGCATGTATTTTAGGATTTTCTATATAGTTTGCAATTGTATTACCTTTCTTTAGTCTATTTGTTGAATTATAAATTGGTCTGTTCTAAATATATATATCGAAAAGACATTTAATTTTGTTATATACTTGTATAAGAGAAATTACAATTGAGAATTAAAAGGAGAAAACTAAGATCTTTGTCCTCTTTTTTCTTCCATCTCCCTCTCTCATTTTCTCTCTTTCCCCCCTTTTGCTCACTGTATCTCTCTTTCAGAAGTATCCAGCACAGACACAGTCTTCAGTTCACTCTCCACGCCCACAAAACGCTCCTTCGAGTCAGGTATGCCTCAGCTCTACCACTAAAATGTCCATTAAATGGTTTTGTGCTGTGTGCGACCCAGTAACATCAATGACACTGAACTGATCCAAAATGGACAAGTTAATTGTTCTTCCATGGGGATAGAAGAGGGAATAATGTTGGGGATGCAATAGAGCATGACTTACAACAAGGTGCAAATGTAAAGCCAACAAATTGCTTGGAAGAGTGAATGGTTATGAGTATATATCTACATGAAGTAGTTAGACGGTACAATAACCTAGACATCAAATAAAGTTTTAAAATTATAAAGGTCAAGCATATTACCTCAGAGAAACCATTATGTTTGATTCTATCTATTTAAGAAATACATTTAGAAAACAGGCCACTGAATGAGGTGGATGTCTAAAACACCCTGCAGACTCTCTTCTAGTTTAGCTTTCCCTTTATTGGGCTTTCATCCTTCAGTGGCACAACCCGGTGCTCTCACACATGTGAACACAAAACGACTTAAGACAATTGCAGAGTAGGCAAGGCTCGGCAACAGTGTATGAATATGTTCATCACTTGTCTGATGCAGCTGGATCATGTTAACACCATATCATAACACACATGCACACAATGCATTATTTTAACCTTTTGCTATGACTGAGTTGTTGTTTCAATTTTTACAGTCTTTCTTACTGTAATCAAAGCTCTACTCTATGAGGTTATAGCAGAAATGGGTTTTTTTAGCACAAAAAAAAATTTCAATTGGCCGCAGAGATTTCCCCAGATTACGAAATGCAGGAAACCTTTTTTTCACAACATGCGCTTACAAATAGACAGCCACACATACTCAAAAACACATAGGGATCAATGGGGCAGGCTGGGGAATCTGGCTGCTCACCTCGCCCTAGTTCTCAGAGATTTATTGAGTGCTGATCTGCATTCAGCTGGGCCAGGGGAAAAAGTCTGCAGGATTGATGAGAAAATCTGAGTTGAAATTCCAACTAACCACTGGAAACTCGCTACATGCTCATCCTTTCTCAGCTTTTAGGTTGAATGT
The DNA here is from genome assembly GCA_016859345.1 of Istiophorus platypterus. Taxonomy (NCBI): domain Eukaryota; kingdom Metazoa; phylum Chordata; class Actinopteri; order Istiophoriformes; family Istiophoridae; genus Istiophorus; species Istiophorus platypterus. The sequence continues at coordinate 20,713,009 of CM029118.1, forward strand.
AATTTAATGTCAGAGAACCATTAAACTCCAAAGCACCTTTTTATTTAACAAAAAGAGGCGTTCTTGTCCCAACCTGTTCTCTTGCATTTACTGGCCTGACAAAATCATGAATGATGTCTTTGTATATAAATGAAAATTGTTGTGGAGTCTCACAGTTTTCCTGGAATTTGCTTGACAAGCAAGAGGTTGTGAAGTTTTCTCTTGAAATTCTACACAAAGCTGCAGTCCTGGACACACGAGAGATGAATACTTTTTAAAGTATTATCTGGGTACGGGAGTAATTAAAGGTGTAGCAGGTTTTGGCTACAAGTATATTTTTGTAGACTAATTAATCAAACCATTTATAGCAGGTTGATTAACCCATGCATGCTTTTGTATCTTTTGACAACAGAAAACTGATTTCCTCATTTTCTGATAGCCAGTTTGACAGGGCCTTAGACTCTTAGTTGCTCACTGCTTCAACAGTACAATCAGGATCATGATGAATGTACATTTTCTTATTTTTGTGAGGAATTAAAATGAAGGGAAATGTAAAGTTCAGAGTTAAGAGGAAAATATGGAGTTGCAGTTACAGAGCAGAGAAATTGTAGCTAATAGTCATTTTTTTTCCCTTTTATTTTTTTATTCATGTGCTTATACTTACCTCCAGCCTCGGAGTCAGAAAGTGATGTGTCACCCGAGAAGCGAGCAAGAGTTGGTGTGGTGCCAGAGAGTGAGGAGTCTTCATCATCATCATCATCTTTGTCTGCATCATCATCATCATCATCTTCGTCTCGCAGTGGTTCTAAACAGCGGAGCCGCAAACGTTGCCATCGCTGCCAAACCAAACTGGAGCTGGTACAGCAAGAGCTGGGTTCCTGTCGCTGCGGTACGATGCATTTCTGTATGCATGAACATACATTAGAACAAACAGTATAACCATTGAAGAGACTTGCATGTGCATGAGGTAATAAATCACTTTTGCAGTGGTCAGTATTGACCTCATAAAAAAGTGTTAGTTATTTAGGTCATAGTTTGAATTTTACATCCAGGGCATTTAAATACATCTACTACCTGTGCATGTGTTGTTGACGGAAATGTTGACCAGAGTGCCTTACTAGCCTTGGGGGACCATTACAGAAATCCTGAATGTTTCACATTCCACATAAAACATAAGCCAATTACTGAAAAACACTAATGCAATTTAAACCAATACTTGGCTTGCTAATCAACTTGTTTGCATACAAATTAAAGTACTTTAAAAGTCACAGCTCTTCACTTCTTAAAGACCATCTGCTTAAACCCGAACACTAATTTTTAAATTGGAAATTGACTTGCCTTTTTCTTTACCAGGCACTGCTTAATGCATGGACCATCCATCCTTAATAGTCCAGTGCTTACCATGAAAACATGCTTTTTACAGACTGAAGGGGAAATGGTGGCAATTATAGTGATTTCTAACTATCACAGTAATTGCAGATTACTTAGCTAATGTTTCCAGAGAGTTTAAGCTAAGAAGGTCTAATAATGGGTTGAAAGCACAAACACTTTTAATATAGTAAATGAGGAAGAAAAGATTGCTCCAGTACAGTATCTGATCCAATGTTGTCAAACTCAGTAGACCTCTGCTGTTGCATTGTTATTATAATATTCATCCTAGGAGATGCATCATCACCTCGTCTCTACGAGATGTGAGTAGGACAAAGACTGAAGCACTGGAACTTAAAAAGCTGATAAAATTCCTGACACTCTCCATTCCCATCCACTTTGTAAGCAATGTACATAAAATTCCTAATGTGATAACACCTACCATACCATCCCCATAACCAGTAAGCTATTAGAAATTTGCTTAATATATTAATCTTTATGCAATAGTTTTGTTGTTCCAAATTTGGAAAATAACTTTGAAGTCTGAATTCACTGTATATTGAGTGAATTATCACTCATTCATATGGTACATTGTTATAATGATAATAGCTGTGAACCATTTGCCCTTACCACCTTGCTGCCTGTTTTGCAGTGACAGAGATGGATAATGCCACTTAAATAATCTGCCTATTAATTTAAGTTCTTACTGCAATAACTGCTTATGTTTAAGCATTTCTGTACAGTGTGCATTATTTCTGTACATATACAATTTGTAGCTTGCCCTTACTTTTCTGAAATGGCTTTTCTTCATTTTTACCTTTTTAGGTAAAATAAATATTTAAGATGACTTCGGTTCTATGCAATAAAAACTTAAAAAACTATGTTTTCTCAAAACAAACCTCGAATCACAGTTAAATTACAGAACATCAGCAGTGAGAAAATAGTTGATATATGGTTTTTAGTGGGTAAATTATTAAGGTCTGTTATCCCTTATTTTGAAAACAGTGTTGTAACAGACTTATTTTCAGGCAAAAATTAATATTTTGAGGGAAATCATTGTTTTTATTCTTGTTTTTTTCACCCTCATGCCTCCAGTTTGGGCAGTGTCCAGCAGTTGATATCTTTAATTGACTAGAATCTTAAACTACTTTCTCCCTTCCACCCTCTTCATGCACAGTGTAATCACATTGGTTTTAATTGCATAGCAACCAGCTGTCAGACTGGGCTTTTAATAACTTATCATTGAATGCCAGCACTTTTATTGTGTGTATTAATGAATGGATTTAAGATGGTTGGAGCTAACAAGCTTCTGTGCTTAAAGAGCCTCCTACAGTGGCAGGGCCTTTTCTTGAGGGTGTTACAGTAGAGACAGAGTCAGTGAGAGATAAGGGTTGTCGACATTTGAACTAGATTGACTTCTTTGGTTACAAGACGTTTTACAATGGCATATAAAGGCGGTAAATATTGGCTGTTTCAAAAGCCTTGTGTATTTAAGAAGTTTCTCAATGTATAGTACCATGTAAGCTATTATCACACACAGTATTACATACATACATACATACATACATACATACATATATATATATATATATATATATATATATATATATATATATATATATATATATATATATATATATATATATATATATATATATATATATATACATACACACAAACACTCATCTTCCTTTTTTAACTTTTGTGTAAATTGTAGTGGTTTCAAAATTTTTAAAATAATTATCCAATATGTACCGATACTTAGTTGTACTGTTCATATATATCTTGCGTCATTCTTTTGCATTGTGTCCTGTTTTTAGTCAAGTTGTTATAAGATTCATTGAACTACAGCAGAAGTATAAATAACTCTCCCTCTCTTGCACTTGTACCCCCTCACCCACCCTCTAGGTTATGTCTTCTGTATGCTCCATCGGCTCCCAGAGCAACATGAGTGTCTGTTTGACCACCTTGGCCGTGGTCGTCAGGAGGCCGTCTTAAAGATGGTCAAGCTGGACCGCAAGGTGGGCCGCTCTTGCCAGCGCATCGGAGAGGAGTGCTCCTGAAAAGTCTCGGTGATCATACGGTGTCTTAGCGCTAACAGGGATTTGATTTCGTTTTGTTTTTTTCTTTTTTTTGTCTCATTTTGTTTTTTAAGATTTCTGCAGATTTTTGGATACAAACCTCAGCTTTTCTTTTTAAGTTATGCTTGCTCTTTTTAAATTCCACTGTTACCCATGTCCTGGTTGTTTCCAGCTTGTGTTGGCTTGATCATATCCCTGTTGCTAAGATGCCTTTTGGAAAATTTGTACCAAGGAATGAAAGAACATTAAAGAGCAAAGGAAATATAGAGTTTCTTCAAATTTTTGCAAGCTCCTGACTACACAAGCGTGAGTGTAGTAAGAACAAATAAAAGGATGAAGAGAGGAGATACAAATGTTTGTCATAGAAGCCAGTTTAAGACTATACTCTTTACCTCAAAAAAAAAAAAAAAAAAAAACAAAGAGTGACGAGGAGGAGGAGAAAGGGATGGTTACCCTTTGTGTACACTTTTGCTTTGGCACTGTTTATAGACTGTATTCTTTACCTCAAAGTCAGACAGAGCTGCTTTCTACTCTGCACCAAGCATGGACTTTGTGAAGCAAACAGAGCTAGCCAGCCTCAGTTTAAGTCAGTGTCTTACCCCCTGGCCGTCCACCACCTTTAATCCTAAAACTTTAGAACACAAACACCTGTTAAGTATCCACCTCAGGATATCGAAGCCCAATCTTCGCCTCTCCTCTCACCAACTTGGATCTTTCTCTTTTCCACTGCAGGACAACTTTTATCCTTTGTTTTAAGATCATTGTGAAGGTATTTCTGCCATTGTGGATGATGAATCTGGGATGATACTCTAAATCAGAATTCAAGCATTGCTGTGTGAGCTGGGCTCAAATGCACACACCAATAGTGGAAACAGTGAGCTGATTGTCTTCGGATTGCACACAGATCTGTTTTCAACATTGGGATGTGATTGATCAAGACTTAATTTTTTTGTAAGGATTTTCTCTGTCTTCCTTTTTTTTTCTCAACCATTTAATGTGTGCTGGATGTGTATAAACTTCAGGAAGACTACATTTACAGGACATGATGGAGATTGAAGTGTGCTTATGGTTAATAACTGGACCTGGAATGTCTGCATCATACACATCCTCACATCAGTATACTAATAAATACACTCACACTTTTTCATTGTTTTATGTGCTCAGCTGTTGTTCACCTTGAGCACAAACAGGTAAAATCAAAGGTTGCTGTATACTCTGAGTTTGGACCGAAGCAGAAACTGGCAAAGCATCACTCAGAGGTTCCTTTGTGGGACTGTGATGGCTCTTCCGGCCTCTCATAATGTCTTAGGCCTTCAATTCAGTTATCCACATAGTTTAAATTTATATTGGCCACTAACTTTGAACCAAGAGGTCGTATCCTTTGGTGTTCATTCTTCTTTCCAGTACTTTAATGTTCCAATTTCCTTTCAATGCCCAATGTTTTGATTTTCTACTAGCTCACATGCATCCTCCTCCTGCCGTTGACTTTCCTTTTCTCATCTTTCCTCTTATTGATTGCTCTATTTTCCTCATTTCACCCTCTCTTTCACCCCTCCTCCATCTTTCTTGTTTTGCTGTAGATGAGGGAAGAGAGCTGGGTTGAGCTGAGTGCTCAAAGCTAAAATCAGCAAATGATTACTGTCAAAATGTTTTCCAGGTGGACTGTGGAAGGAATGAACGGAAAATGCGTTATGAATGAATATTCTGTATCTTAAAGTAAACCTTAATTAACCCCCTTTTGTGTTTCAGATTTAGTTATATTTTAGTGTAGGACTGCATATTTTGGTTGTAATGTGGTTAAAAAATGGGAAGATGAACGTGGAAAGTTCTGTATTTTTGTTTCCATTTCTTTACCTTTTGCCTCCCCTTTCCAATTTTTTCTTTTACTGAGAAAGAATAAACTGGGTTAGACAAAGTGTGGACATCTCTGGTGTACTTATTGACACAATGGATGGAAAAATTAAGGGTTTTATGGGAGAGTTGAGCAGTTTTTCTTCTACTTTGGTTTGATATGGTCATCACAATGCAAGAGGAAATTTGGGAAGGGGATGAAGATATTGAATATACAAATAAATATACATATTCTGTATTTTTAACTAATGCATGTATGTAAGGGGAGGTTGGTCAGAAGTCAAAGCCTTTATACAACATTTCTGGGTCTGTGCCATGTCTTAACATCCTGCCAATTTTTTTTATAGGGATGTGAATGTCTATTTACTGTTCAAAGAGGGCTGCTATAAAGCTACTCTCGTTTTACTTAACAAATCTATTTGACTGTGTTTGTGTGTGTGTGAGCATATGTGCTTGCTAATGGAGAATTTTAACTAAAGAGGCTTCTGACGGCAGCGATGGGTCTTGTGGGCCGGCTGCACTAATTAAAGTTGCAAGAAAAGAAAACCCTATATGAGGCTGTGATCAAAAGACATCTTCAAACGTTAAAACTGGCTGGCTGCCAGCCTCAGTGTAATCTCTCACCCTCTTCTTCACCCAAACTGAGCCAAAACTATGGATTATGGTGCCTAAATGTGAGTAAGTTGTGATAGAAGTTTCTCCTCTCTCAGGGTGGTTGAAAGTTTAGACAGCCCTGCTGGGTTACAGACAGCATTTAGATCTCTTTAAACCTGCCCTGTGTGTCCTGGGGCATTTCTCGTTTTACATTCTCTTGTCAGTTTTTTGTTCTGTTAGTTTCCCATCTTTGGTTTTGGACCTCACACATCAGGTTGTTGGACCTGCAGACAATATTGCAACTTGTTTTTTCAAAGATGGATGAATTGACATTTGTTTGATATATTTTTGATTTAAAAAATAGACCTTAAATTTATAATCTTAATATAATCCATTTGGTGCTTTCTCTCTGTTCTCATTTGTAAAAATGTAAGTCATATGTTGATTTACAGGATATGACAACTGTAAATTCTGAGATCCTGAGTCTTTAGGACCTTAAAATTGGGAATTGTACTCCTCCTCACACTGACATCTATTATCTATTTATTTCTAATGAGTGCATATTTTCCTGCCATTTTTATTTCTTTAATTTGTTTTGAATACACAGGGGTGGGTTTTGTTTCTTTTTTTTTTCTTTTTTTTAAATAATCCCCCACAGGCTTTTTGAAGCCTTCTATATGTCCTGGATGTCAGTGCTCTCTTTTGTGTTCTATATGGTCTTTACTATATCCTGACACACAGGATGAAGCACAGTGCCAGGACTGGGTGGCAACAAGGAGCATGAGATCTGTATTTGCTGCAGCCTGCCAAGTGTTAGAGAAGGATTTGGAGGATAAGATGTGGCCGGTGGTAGTTAATCTCCTTATAGCTCAACAAACAAGGAAACCTGCCATTCTCGTTGCCTAGATTGGCCACCGTAATTTATCTACACCATCCTTGTATTGAATAAGGCTTAAGCTAAATGTTTTGTCTCTCATGCTACTCCACCTGTGCCCTCATGTCTCCACCGTTATTACTTTCTCTTGAGCTCATTCTCTTCTCTTCTCAGACACTTAGTTTCAAAAACTACTAGTTTTTTCTGGCCAAATGTGACTGAGCACAAGTGAGGAAAGGGCTGACGTGTTAATTCCTACCACAAGAAACAGGTCTAGTTTGAATCAGAGGTTAGAGAGAGAGTGATCTCACATATAAAGTAAAGAAAATTGAAGGATACCAATGTCTAAGGTAGGCGTCAGATCAGTTCTACATGGAACAGGTTTCTGTCTAATGCATTATAGTTTTCCAGGCAGCATTGGTGTTACCTAGTATAAGGGTAAGATCACTTATTAGTCTTAATAAATTTGATCTGCACTTGTCGGTATGAAAGCATGTCCGTAATTACATCAGATGCATTATTAAAGCACAGATTATGATGTTGCTCCCTCATATATTATTAAGATAAATGAGACAGGCATGGACAACTGATGTTAGATTTTGATAACATTATATGTACTTTAATCTATGAATTCTAATAAGGAGTCTGATGCTTCAAATTAGTAAAATGTGCATTTAGTCATGAATATACTGTATAAGAAAAGGGCAGTCTGGCTTTGGTAGAATTTCACTTAATTTATTCAAGAGGTCTGTGCATTATTATTTCTCCTTGAAAATATTTTTAGAGAATCACAACTACGAAGAAGCGTCAGAAAATGATTCTTTGTTGGGAGAGCCAGGTTACTCTAAAAACGTTTGTTGTTCTAGTGTTGAAGGCAGCGACAAAACGAGGAAAGTTGCTGGTGTATGTTAATGATCCTTACTGTCATTCTTTCTGTTCTGGATAATGTATAGATTGTAGAACCATATTTTAAAAATTCATATGTCTCCTAGCTGTGAGTGTCCCTTTAGTTTAACAATAGGTGAAGTTTGAGAAAATGTGTCGTCGTAACCATTGAATCAGCAATAATCGATGATTTTACGCATGATAACAATCTATCAAATTGTGAAAGGGGTTGCTCATAGCGATAAACCCGTAGAGAATCAACACCCATCTCTGAATTTCCTCTCAGTTTTATGTATTTGTTTATTCTAATTTTGTGAATCTCCTACAAAGCAGGTGGCAGGCAAATTGATGCCTGTGTTCATTAGTCTCCCTCCCCGGATGTTACGCTTCTAACTGCTGAACGTTAGTGTCTGGTAAAGAAATAGAAAATAAGATAACTTTATCATTAAATGTATTCCTGTTGACACTATTTATGTTATCAGAATGCATCATGGGTTGAGATTTTTTTCTCTAATATTCTTTGAGTGTAACTGTATGCTCAGTGACATATGGGGCGTAATCCCATCTCATACCACAGCTAATGACTGCAGCACCATTCATTACCATTCTAACCATCTTTAACCACCACAAACTGACACTACTCTGCAGGAGCCTCAAACACGCGTGCTGCTGACATTTGGTCAGGTTTAAAACGAAATTAGCAGTGACGGTGGGAGATCTAATCTCAGTGTGGCCATTACTGTAAATCGGATAATGTTTTTTTTTTTTGGGGGGGGGGGTGACCTTTAAGGAAATAGCTGACTGCACACTTCTCTTCAGTTACTGTCCAACTTGAATAGAGTGAGATAAACCAGTGGAAAGGATGAGACTTTAATGAGGAATCACAGATGAATAGGCAGCTCTGTTTAACAGTCGGAGCCTGTAATGGATGAAAAGCAAGAGAATGTTTCAGGTTTCAGGTTCCGGGAAGTGTTAAGATAAGTTTCACAAACCTATATTTATCTTTGAAAAATATGAGTTCCTGAAACCACTGTAATTTTTAAAACCATTTAGTCATTAATGAAATGAAAGCGTTCTTTGCCTAATATAATTTGTTTCTATTTTGTTTCTCTTCTGAATGATGGATATATCTCATTTTACAATTAGACTCTTCAGTCTAGACTGATAATGTATTATTTTAGCCATCAGTTACCTTGGATTAAAAGGCTCCTCCACCAATTTTACATATTAGAGTCTGTGTAGAGGAACTGGGGAGCACTACTGCGTACTGTATGAGAAAAAAAAGTTTAATAAAGACTCCAGAGGTTGCTGCACAAAGTCTTAAAAATTACCCTAAGTGACTGCACTTTTTTTAGTGGAGCTGAAGACATCAAGTTTAAAAATAAGAAAAATCTGCTCTTCATCTGTGATTGAGGCCAGGGGTACAAGCGGTACATTAGCGGTACAAGCATAACGCACCTGAATCTTCAACCAAAATGGTAAAGCTGCAATTTGGGTTTTGGCGTGGATGGAAAAAGATGACCGCACTGGTTGCAGATACTCTGGAGGTCTTCTGTCCGTCTCTATCCAACTGTTAATGTATAATTTGTAGCATTTTTTTGCTGTTCATTCTTGCACACTTTCGTATTGATTTCACATTAGACCAATGTGAGATAAAGCTAGAGAGTAAACAGCACCTTTTCATGTTTTAGATACTTGCACTAAATAGCATTGTTTGCAAGTGCGGATGTTTGTATTGCATTTCATATTTTCTCAGCACCTGTTCTATATCGATTTCTCATTCCACATCAAGCCAAATACAATGGCATCTCATTTTGCTCTCAAACAGCACTTTCCTTGTTAATGTGTAGTCATCATTTGTTGTGTAGCACTGTAAAGCCTCCTTTATTTTGCTGCCTGGGTGCAACTATTGATTTCCTGATTCTCAATTCCCTTAACAGAAGCCAAACTTGACAGCTTGTTTGGATACCCCCCCCCCCCACAGTCTCGCACCTATCCTTTGTCCTTTTTCCCTTATACTCTAAACTGTCCCTTCTTAGCTTTCCTCTCTGTCTTACTTGTTGGTATAATGCTCCGCTCTACTTCTGTTGCTGGTATGCTTGGTCTATTCCCAAGACCCAGAGGTTAAAAAAGTTGAATGCAGTTTGGACTGAAGAAGCAGCTTTGACGGCTGCAGAATAATAAGCAGCAAAACATCCAGCCCACTTTGTGCTCCAGTGGATTTAGGAAACCACACTGGCTTTTTTTTTTCTTGCCAGAATGCTTGCCTGTTGTTTGTATTCAGTTCAACATGAATTCAATACTAATGTAGTGTTCGAGCGCATGTAATCTGTAGTACATTGAAAATACGTGTTTTATGAAAAATGTTACCAGATTTTGCTATTAATCATTTAATAAGACCAGGTTTAAGTAGTGAGGAATTTTTAGAATGAAGTTATTAATTGTGTATTGACATCTTATGAACTACACTTACGCATTCTGAGGAAAACTACATTCTGAACTTAACTTATAAATCAGTGCATTCATTATGAAGATGACAACCCAAAATGGACTTCATTTGATAGAAGACATGTTTCTATATAATTGAATGTTGCTACTAAAGAGCTGATTGTTTATCAGTTAGTTTTGCAGCAGGTGTGATTTTCCGTCTGTGATTTACAGAATATGCAAATCACATATTGTCGCCAGTATAAGTGGTACACAGTGGACCACTATGTAGCTTGCTGAATAATTTAAAATAATATAAGAAAGAATTAAAACCGGTGAGCACATTAGCCAGTTAAGGCCTTATTATCCCTCATATACATATTTTCCAGTCAGTTGTTTTTAGAGCATACATGCTTTTTTCCCCCTGCAAACCATTGACACCTGGGTGCTGCAGCTGAGTCACAATCCACCACTGTTGGCACCTGAGTAGAGCAGCTGGGGATGCTGCTCTTCAAGAACACTGGCAACTGCTGCTGAAAGAACAGATAATTGCTGCCTTCAAATGTGGTCATGTTTATAATGTTCAAGAGAAGAGTCCATATGAATGCGTCCCTGTTTGCTGACATTTTCACAAATGCCATGCAAGTATTTTATAATACGTCCGAGGAAAATGTTGAATATCCACAGTGGCCTTAACTTTTCCCTCTGTCATTATGCCTGCGAACTCTCAGTTGTTCGCCTCTGTGACCTCTAGACACCAACAATAACGTTAATGTTCAAGAGAACAGTGAAGAGTGTCTTGGTGTCTGTTCCTACCATTCCAAGCAGTGGTGTCCTCAGGACTTGGTCACTTGAACACAAAGCATACAGTGTTCACAGCTTCCAATGTTGTCACCAAGAGCTCACAAGTTCCATTTGAAGGCATTAAGTGTTTCTCGGTCAATTGCCCTGACCAGTGCAGGAAACAGCCCCATACCTTTGATGATAGAGTATTCCTTAAAAATTATTAACTATTAGAGACTTTACAGACATACAAAAGAGAGATTTCATCTATATTGGAGCTGCCATCCATTTTTTCCCCGATATTAGCAATGTGGGACGACAGTCGGCCATCGGGTGGTCTCAGCTTCAGTGATTTAAGTACCTCTGGTGGATAATTAGCCACTTCAATTTGATTAATTTTAAGAAACTCAACAATCAATAAATCAAAAATTACTGGTTGGGTCTAACCCTGACTGGGCTGTGTCTAACATGTAGTTTAATTTGGAATGGTGGGATTTTGTCTATTTTTTTTTGTGTGTGTTCTTAACCTAACCGTTCGTGTGCACAGATGCACATACAGCACATGCTTTTGACCTCACTAAATACCATTCACTGCCATTCGAGTGGAAAAGACATTAGTCTTAAATGCTGCAGGTGATTCACCCTTGTGAAAGTTACCTGAAGGTCATCTCCCACTGAAAATTCTGTATTACTTTTTTCCATCAGGACAGAAATTTTGGACTTTTAGATGCAGCTCAGGGAACATTTTAGAGCATGAAAAGCATGTAGATCTGAATTAAACATGCTGTAGAAGAGTAAGAAAGACATTTTATTGGAATGAATTGTCCATACTCAGATCTGTTCAGTGGTGATAGTCTGCAAACAAACACCAATACTGCAAAAAATCAGTGTGAGCTGTTGAAATGTCCAAATTTCTTAACTCTCTAAACAATAAAGTTCAAATTAATATAAACATATACTTGTGAAAACTGCTCCCATCAAGGCCATAACAATATAGAGAAACCATGCCCTGTGCTGACCCAGATCTGGCATGTGTTGTAACAGTAGCAGCAAAATGTCTGTAGTTTAGATATTGTATGTCTTTTGTTTTTTGTTACCATGCTATTCTGAAACCCATTTCTTTATTTCTGTAGGAATGTGGGAGTATTGCATGCCTTCAGATACACTTAGCTTCAATCAATGTGTCTGGCCCTAAGAAAAAAAAAAATCGTTTTTGTTGTACCATGTCTACACAGTCCTCCCTACATAGAGGCTGTGCTTGTGATCCATTCCCATAAATGTCAAGCATATCGAGATCCAAAACTCAATGCTCCCCCAAGGCCACAACTTCTTTCTTTCTTTCTTCCCTTCCTACTTTCTTTTTTTCTTTCTTTTTTTTCTTCCATGTGGCTTGGTCACATTTGAATATACACATTAAAATAGATTAAATCTTCTGATAAGAAGAGAGCAGTACCAGTTATTTCCCCACTGGCATTTTGTCGGTTCATGTCAAGTCAGAGCTCTCAAAGCTGTGTATTTATGCCGTGTAATCTATGAAGAGCTACCAGCTGAGAGAAAAAAAAGCCTCTTGCAAAGCAAAATAAATCTCTTGTGACTAGATGATCTTGTTTGACATGCAAGACACAGCAAAGTGGCATTCTTGATTTACCCCTCTTTATGTAGAAGAAGCTACTTAAGAGCTGAATGAAAGAAGTGTATAAACTGAAACATTCTCCACACACACACACACACTCACTCTAGTACATGACTTCGAGAGTCCTTCAGTATCAGCTCAGTATAAAAGACTTCCATTTCCCAGTTTTTCACCTTTAGGCACACAAATACAGAGACATCCACTCTGAGTTAGTCAAGGAAGCCACATACATGGCTTATTAATCAGAACAGCCCCACATTCCATTTCCTTCTCTTTCTCTCTCAAGTGGCAAACCAATCCATGCAGAGGCCCATCTCCTGAAATGTGATCTGGAAAAACCCCAAGGTGTGTCTGTCTGTTCATGTAGTGTATGTGTGCCTTATTGTTTCAGTATATGTAAGCATCTGCTCTTCATGTATACATGTGGGCCTCTAAGGTGTGTTTCTGTGTGGTAAATGTTTGCCTAGGTGGGGTTTTGGATTAGTTATTTTATTATGTTAAATATAAAATAGTCTGTAAACTATACCGCAGAGGGTTTACACACTCAGTCATACACGTGCGTACACAAAAAGGGGAGCACTCATGTGGAAACTATGACACAAACACACATGCTTCCTCTGTCCCATTTCTCTGACACAAACATATCCTATATAACTCATCATTCCAGTGTTTAAGGAAAGTTTGACTACTACTTTTCTTGTGTATTCCATGATTTTCTAGAAACACTCAAATGAACACACACACTCTCCCTCTCCCTCTCTCTCTCTCTCTCTCACTCTCTCTCTCTCACTCACTCACTCACTCACTCACTCACTCTCTATCACATTCATTGCCCTTCTTATCTGCTGATCTTGCGACTTTACAGGACAGACAGATAGCCACTGTGTGTATATGTCTTACTGTGTTCATTCTGAGCATATAAACTTGATGACAAAACATTTAGCATTTCAAAACTCCTATGTAGAGTAACATTTCTGAAAAAGATGAGGTAAGATAACATGCCGTAACAAACAAACATCAGTGATGTTGAGAATCTCTCTGTAGCCGTATGTCTTACCGTAGCTGATCACAAAATACAAGTGTAGTCAGTGACATATTTTTCTGTAATCAGCTGCCTGCATAAGTATTCAAGAATGACTGCGGCTCATAAATAATAATGCCACAGTTATCAACAGTAATTACTCAGCCTTGCTGAACAGGTAACATTTATGACCCTTAATTAATGCCAAAGTGTAATAATGTGCTTTGGCAATGCACCTATTATTTTCAGCACAGAATGGACTCTGGGTTATTTTGGATGTCTTTTTACTCATTGTGAATGATGTGGACATAATCCAAATGAGGAAGACTGGGAGAAAGACTGACAAAAAGACAGGAGAACGATTCTTTACATCTTTGGCCACTCTTTTAGGTCACAGAAACAGGCAGTAAACACAACATCAACAAGATGATATGGCAAACTTCCTCGCAAACAGTTGCTTATTTACACATCCACCAGTTATGAAAAAAACATCATTGTTGTGTGCTGGTCCTGAAACTCAACTCAACTCAACAACCCTCAGGCAAACTTCCTCAACAAAATTATAATGAAAGATAAACACAATCAAATAACAATGACGCAAAGAAAACTTCCATACTAATATAAGACAATTAATTTTTAGGAACAATTTAGCTGACTACTCACCCGTAGAGCCACTTTAAACTGAGAACAATTGTTAACCACGTAGACAACCTTATTATTGACTCATATTAACTGCCTACAGGAAGCCTCCTCTGTCGATTCTGCCTACCTGTTCTATACTACACAAATGTAATTCTTTTTATTCCACTGTAGAAAAAATGATTAGATAATGATTATGTTCTTCATTAAAAGAATATATAAATGTAAAGAATTTGATACATCCTCCATCCAATTTTATAATTAGATACCTTGCTGTGAGAAAAACTTTGGGTACCCTGGAGGCTGAAAAGTATATTAGCGCATGCCAGCACCAAAGAAAAAAACTATTTTCCCATTTATTTTTTTCTTACAGGTTGCTGTTTTTTAATTCAAGTTTTATGTTGCACACTCATACACACATATCAACAAGTATACACAAATCATTATCTAAATTATACATTGCATTCAGAAAGTATCCAGACCCCTTCTCTCTTTTAACATTTTATTATGTTGCAGCCTTATGATAAGGGCAAAATGAATTTAAATGATTTTATCAGTCAAAACTTAATACCCCAGTATGGCAAAGTGAAAACAGAGTTTTATAAACATGTATTAAAGAGGGAAAAATTAAAATATCACATTGTATATCATTGCATTTCACATATCACATTGCACATCGCAAGCATTCAGACCCTTTGCTATGACACTTCTTCTCATTTCTCCTGATCATCTTTGAGATTTTTCTACACCTTGATTAGAGACCACCTGTGGTAAATTCCATTGATCTGACATGATTTGGAAAGTAACACACCTTTGAAAAGAAAAGGTCTCACAGCTGACAGTGCATATCGGAGCAGAAACCAAGCCATGAGGTCGAAGAAACTGCCTGCAGAGCCCTGTGACAGGATTGTGTTGAGGCAAAGCTCTGGGGAAGGATACAAATAAAAAATGCTGCATTGAAGGTCCCCAAGAAAACAGTGACCTCTGTAATTCTTCAATGGAAGAAGTTTCGAACAGCCATGACCTCCCTTGACCTGGCCGCTCATCCAAACGGAGCAATCAGGAGAGAAGGGTCTTGATGAGCGAAGTGAACAAGCACCTGATTGTGACTATGGCTGAGCTCCAGAGATTCTGTGTGGAAATGGGAAAATCTTCTAGAAGGACAACCATCATTACTGTGGCGCAGTGGCCAGATGGAAGACTCCTCAGTAAAGGACACATGAAAGCCACTTGGAGTTTACAAAAAAGGCACCTAAAGGTCTCTGAGACTGTGGACACAATTCTCTGGTCTAATGAAACCAAGACTGTTGTTTGGCCTTAAATCAAAGAGTCAGGTCTGCAGGAAACCAAGCACTGCTCATCACCTGCCAAATACCATCCCAACAGTGAAGCAGGGGGTGGCAACATCGGTGCTGTGGGGATGTTTTTCAGGGGCAGGGAATGCGAGTCTGGTCAGGGATGAGGAAAACTGAAAATAGAAATTAAAAGAACAGAGATATGCTCAACGGAAACCTGGTCCAGAGCATTCAGGACCTCAGACAGTGTCAAAGGTTCACGGTCTGCCTCTCTATGTGACATCCAATCTGGACTGTGTAGCATTTCTTCTTTTCTTTTTAAATTTCAAACCTTGTGTTTCTGTTGTGGTGTTTTATTTCCTGCCTTTGTTTTTTTCTGCGTCACGTGGGTCTCATTAGTTTATTATTCGCCCCTTTTCAGTTGCCAGCGCATTATGTTTGTTGTCTTTCTTCCTCTGGCTCCTATTGTTTGCTTATATTTTGACCATTTGCCTGCTTTTTATGGATTTTGGACTCTTGCCTCTGCCTTACTGGATTACTTTGTTCATTTTTGGACTGCTTTTGCTGTTTGACCTCCTCACCTTCCCGTAAGCCCTTTGTTGCTCTTTTTGTTATCAAAGTGCTAAACTGCATTAGCTTTGCTTCAGCATCTGCATTTGGGTCTATCCTGTGGTGCTTTTGGTCAATCTGCTTGAATCAGATATAACACACTTTCCAACAGACAATGGCCCTAAACACACAGCCAAGAAAACACGGGACTGGCTCAAGGACACCTCTGTCAATGACCTTGAGTGGCCCAGCCGGGGGACTTGACTTGAACTCAGTGAAACCTCTCTGCATCTCCATAGCAGAATGGTAGAAAAATCTCCAATTCCAGGAGTGTAAAGATTGTCACATCATACCCAAGGAGACTCTGGGCTGTAATCACTGCCAAAGGCATTTAAACTAAGTACTAAGTAAAGGGTCTGAATACTTATGTGAATATGATATTTCATTTATTGCTTTTTAATACATCTCAGAAATAATTGAACTGGAAGTGACTAGAAGGAGCAGGAGGGTCTGCAAGGAAAAGCTAGGCTCGTCTGTCAGGGAGCTTTGACAACACAATCTCAAAGACCCCTCCCACCTCACTCCCTGATTCTATTTACTGAGCAGTGATAAAATTTCCCAATGATACCCAGCACCACCGTATCTGCAAGAGCTGCAGACAGAACCATAAATTTAATGTACCCGTGCTGTATAGTGTCTAATTCTTAATTGTTGTAATATCACATTACAGGCAGCGGGTGCTAATGGTTTGCAGAGACTTATGGGATGTGTGTGTGTGTGTGTGTGTGTGTGTGGAGATCACATTAAGTGGGGAGGAAGTGGGATAGCAAATTATTTAGCCAGAGTGATCCATGATATTGGACAATCCAATCCAGGTTGGGTTTTCAAAAAGGTAATAGCTATGTTTGTGTATATGTGGATGTGTGTATTCTATGTATGTGTCAGAGAGAGATATTACCCGTACAAAGTAATCCATAAGTATATTTTGATTGAAAACAATATGAGCTACCTGCAAAGAAAATCCTCATGAAACTGAGCAGTGCTCATAGTATGTATGTAATCAAATTAAACTTTCAAAGTCTCATAGACCTTTATTGATCCTGGGAACTTTCTTGAGCAAACAGACTTGCTGCACTTCAATGCAGTGAAACATCTGGGTCTTCAGTCTAACCACAGGCCCCTGTTGTTTTCCACTGCAGCTGCACCTTTCTGGTGTTTTCTCCTAGGACAGACAGCCAGGCCAAAAGCTGAAGCAATTTAAAAGCTAATTCCAGGTAAACAGGAGCTTTCTTGTAATGCAGCTGTTGCAGTTATTTAGCAACAGTTCCCACATATGAGCTGTATGTGAACAGGAAGCTGACTCACCAGTAAATTTACCAAGCCAGGTTTGTTGAAATGTTGCCAACCCCCTAGGTATTCCTCAATACCTAGTGATTGCTTAAGTTTCATACCGGCATATTAAGTGACCAAACTCATTATCACCATGAGCACACACAATAATGGGTTAGTTATACATTCAAAAGTGTCATTCACACTTTCTGGCTATTGTGTTGTTTAGTGTTAAAAACAATTTTTACTAATCAGCAATATGGAGAAACTCACTTCCTTTTCTCCTACCAAGACTCTTTGCTTCAGCTTAAATAAGCCCAATGGTCTCCATGAGAGTCATCTTACAGCAGAATATAGCTGCTAGAACTGAATAAGTAATAGTTGCTGGTTTTGAGTTGACATAGTGACTTTTTTTAAACTACTTTTACTGCGGGGGAAATTTTTCTCTTAGTTTTACATTAGACATCACAAACCTCACAAGCCTGAGTGTAATTGTTGATCCAGGAGCAACAACCTTCTTGTTTTTTTCTAAACCCGGATTAAAGGCTAATAAATGAGAGGAATGCCTTTTCATCCAGAGCTCTGGCTTGGTGAACTAAACCAGTGTCTTTGTTTAAATCCCCAGTATGTCTCAAATTATTTCTTTTATTGTGGCATGTTACACTTTGGGAAGACCTAAAGCCATCATACAACAACAGTTTTTCCGATTGTCTGAAGATTTTTTGCAAAAACTCTTGAAATCGAGCACCTGGACAATATTAGCAATAACATTAGTGGTGATAATCAGAGAAAGAACAATTAATTCAAATTCCAACAATCTTTCCTTTTTCCATTTTGTGGTTGTTTTGATTGTAATGCACTGTGTAATGTAAATTAATGTGTATTTACTTGGAAAGTGCTTTACGAATAACAGAAATAGGTCTCTGTCTGAGGAGTCTGCACACGTGTTCTGTTGTTTTCTTTATGACTGTTGTGAGATCTGGATGTACTAGTCACCTTCACTGCCCCATAACGCACCGTTGGGTGATGTCTTCTAGATTTTTACAAAACGCATGTTTTCAGTACCTTGTCAACTAAATGACTGCCTGAAATGGATGATAGAATTTCTACCTTCTGGTGTGATCTCCATGTCTCACTGTTACTGCTCTGTTCTCGCTTTCATCCTGGACAGTGCAGTATTCAATACATCTCTTTCTCTTTTAAGGCCGGACACACACACACACACACACACCCATACACACAGTTCCAGGTTGCTATGTGAATCTACAGACACTGGAGAACACATGACAACCCTTTCAGATGTTTTTTTTACTTTAGACAGAAGATTGGATTGGACAGTCTTGCCTCAGTCTGTTTCTAACAGATGTTTTATGTGTGTGTGTGTGTGTGGGGGGGGGGTGGTGTTGTATGCTGGTCTTTGAATGTACAGTGATGCAGAACAGAATAATTACAGAGTGCGTGCAGTATGTTGTCTTTAGCCTCACGTGGAGGACCAGTCATCATAAAAAACACATCAAAATATATGCTAATGTTGTTGAATAACTGAAAACTCAGAGGAACACCAAATTAATTAGAATGTATTCTCCATAGAAATCTGTAGCAAATTTCATGGCAGTCTATCCAATGGTTGTCAAAATATTTCGACCTCATAGTGGCTTTAGAGAAAGGGGTCAGGTAATCCCAGAATTAGAGGGATTCCCCCTCGTGCAGCAGACAGGCCATTACCATCCTTTGAGCTGAATTAACCCCCCCCCCCAAAAAAAAAAAATCATATTAAAATGTAAAAAAAATTGTACAAAAAATTTCAAATGCAGTGTTTCTATCTTTATAGATGAACACACTCCTCGCTTCCTTTATGCCTTTGTTTACCCCGCCGTTATTGCTTTTACTGCATCTCTATTTTCATTTTATGCACTTTCATTTCACCGTTTCCATCATATTGTCACCTGTTGAAATGTATTTCAGTGTATTGCATTGGGTTTTGTAACTAAGCAGCTTAACACAGAATCAATCTGTAAGCTAATTACATATTTTTTGTCATTGGCAATTGGAAATTGTTATTTAATCTCATAGAAACTTGCAGCTTTTACAGTGCTTTTTAAACACTTGCTGCTATGTGCTAATTATCCATTATAAGATGGCATGGTATAGCAGATGACATATAAAGTAAATGTCACTTGGTGTGGTGTTGATATCTTATTACTTTTTACAGCCCTGTTACCACTTATTTATTCTAATAATCAAATAAATATATTTTAAGCTGTTTTTTTTTCTCTTTTTTGGTGAATAAAATCAGTGCTGTCTGCAATAAAAAATATTCAATATATGATTAAATTCAAGATTTAACTAACAGAAATTAATAATAATAATAATATGATAAAAAAAAGTATTAAAAATATTTATATATAATCTATTATAGAGGTCAGAAAGTGCCAAAAATTCCATGTGGGGAGTAACAAAATTGATGAGTGCTTTCATTCAGTTAAAGAGAATTTATCTTTTTTCAATTTTGTGGCCCTTCCTTAAAATGTCTTGTCATCCAGTGAAAGTAAAATTACTTTAACAGCATGTGGGGGCCATGGTGCTGTGTATATTTCACAAGATTATTTGATTCATGGCATTTTTGGCCTTTAAAGTTCCTCCTAAACACAGTTGTGTTTCCTATTTTCACCAGAATAAACTCAGTCTGCATCGACAACTTGCTTCATAAAGCCAAATATTTTACAATTTAAGTCACACAAATGCAAGAGTTGTTTACAAGGGAAGCTATACTCTATGTAATTCACCTAGCAATGAACGATAGCAGCAACAATAGCTGCTGGTACAATGTGTTTGTGGGCCCAACAGTGTCCTGATCATTTACAGGTCAGAGAGAGAAAGAGAAAGACTATTAAAGTAGACAACTTACTTATTCAAAGCAACGCTGGCTCCCACTGGATTCATCTGTCCTTCTCCTAATTGGAAGAGGAGATACCACACTGTGATTGCTACTGGAAATTGAGACTCTCAGTCCATTCTCATCATTCTCCCGTAGCTGATCAACACGTGAATGGAATGGTGCCATCTGATGTGTGCTAATTTAATGAAGCACTCAATTTACACATGCTAGCTTTGGTCTCCTGAGTAGCTTTAGATGAGCTGTATTCATTTTGTCTCTCTACTCCTCTACTATTTATCCTATTTGTTTTTGTTTTGTTCAAATAATTTCCTTAGCGAAAATTGGTTCAACACCTTTACTTAGGAGAGTTATTGTCTCCTAGGGAACAGATTTTCTAGAGGAAGTCAAAACCATTGTCCTAATATTTAGCACACACCAACATACACAGCACAGAATTACCAACTCAGAGAATGAATCACATGAGGAAAAACAACTTATTAGGTTGCAAATATGGCATACACTTAAAAGTGATTTTCCTTTTGTTAGGGGTCACAAATGCTTAGGAAGGGGCCATAACAGACTCTTAATGTATAACATCAATATCAGAATAACTACTAGATGATTGCCCAGTATTTTTGTACAAATATTCATGGTGCCCAGAGAGTGAAACCCTCTGTCTTTTGTGATCACTGACTTTTCACTGGTGCCTCCAAGTTTAAATTTGTGGATTCAATTGAAAAAGTCTAAGACACTTTCAGATGGATTGCCATGAAACTTGGTAGCCACCATTCGTGTCCACCTCAGGATGAATTTTTATCGCTTTTATGATCCATTAATTTCAACATCATGACAAAATTTTAATTTGGCCAATACTTTTGCTGAATATAGTTCCCATTAGATCAGTTGTTAAGGTCTATCATCTGTACAAACAATAAAACCTATCACTGATGTCTTTTCATTATTACACCTTACCTACAAATATGAGATATATATTATAAGGTCCAAATTTTGATGTCTGGATGGCCCTAGAGGAGGCTAAAACAGCATCTGGTTCAGTTGTAACTGAGTAACTGAAAGTGAGAACACTGGAGCGGCTAACAGACACGAGTGGCACTGTAAGTGCATTGAGTCAACCGGCAAAATGTAAGTTGACTCGGGGTCCTCTTGACTGATGCATCAACCAAAGTCTTTTAGGGTCCAGCCCTGAAAGTTAAACCTGATCCGTCTTTGGCATCACCAAGTGGACATTAGCATAGTGGGCTTGTTAGCATGTTGTCATTAGTATTTACCTCAAGTGTTGATGAGTAAGGATGTTTTCACAGTCTGTTGAAGTATGACAACCCTTGGGTTATATTAACAACTGGATGTGGTGAGATTAAAGTCAATGTCTCCAACCTGCCTAAGAGCTATATACATAGTCAAATCTGATCAACCAACACCAGAGATGACCACTCATTGGATAATTAATGGGAAAAAAACCTAAACATAATCCTAGCTCAGAATGTTTGTTTTGGATTTTATGAAAACTTTTCTCCTCACTTGACCTCAGTTTCTTTGTATGGATGCCAGTTGCAGAGAGGTCTGATATCCGAGTTTGTATTATATCTGAAAAAAGGAGGATTTCAAGAGAGACACTCATGTCTAACAGACAGCCTGGGTAAACTGCCAGCTCTCGCTCAGACTGTCTGGGAGATAACCTGCCTTTCTGAGTTAAATGACTGTGGGGATGACAATGGCAGGGATGCCAATGACTTGACTACCATCAACAGAAGCATGCTGTGGAAAGTATGTCTCCGCTAGTAACCACACACACACACATGCATGCACACACACGGAGGGTATGGCGACTGCACATCTAAGAGATGGGAATGCAGAGACCAAGACAGATTTGTGGCAAATCATTATTTATTAATGCCCAAGTCTGATTCCCATACAGCGCTTGATGTAAAAGTAGCCGTTCCGCTTTTCTGGGCGTGGTGGCTTCTCAGGCTGTGACTGAGTTGATGCATCTAGTGGTTTATTTGTGAGGTCAAAAGACGAGGACCGTCGTATGCCTCTGCTGAGTATTCTCTGTGTGCATTTTTGCTTTGTGGACACTCTGCCCTTTAGCTAGCTTATCTCAGGATCTGCTGGCTGGCTGGTCAGGCTTTGTGTGAGTGTGTGTGCATGTATGTGTGGATGGCAGTGTTTCACTGGGTAAGATGGAGGGAAGAATGCATAGCAAATCAGACTAATCAGTCTCTCTTCTCTCTTTCTCGTGCTCTACTCATTGCTATGCCGGATGCAAAGAGCTGACCCTCAACATGCCACAGAACAAGGATTATCCCCTCAGGGGTCGCTCTCTCCAATTTACTCCCTTTTCTCCTCCTCCACTGAGAGCTAACAGGCCTATATGAGGATAGAAAGCATCACAACGGACCCATAATTGAAAGGGAGCAGAGAGTGTCGACTGCTTGTTTGTTGTCAGGGAACAAGGCCAGAGTAAGGGGGCATCAGAGAGAAGGCACGGGTGCAGGCATAGGGAGGGAGAGAAGTGACTGTTGGTAGCTTGTGCAAAATATGGACAAGCACTCCGGCACTTCGTTCTTCACTGCTTGGAGTTTCTTTTTAAACCATTTGGTTGTCAATGTCAAATTTATAGTCGAATGTTTCCTCTGTGTTTCGAAAATGTTTTGCTTTGTTTTCTTTTATGTGAATCAACTGTCTAGCATCGTGGCAAATGCTTGCTGAGTGTCAGTGATGTTTTTATGTTTTTATGTAAAGTAAAAGATCATAGCTCTGTGCCAAAAACAAAAATTTACCCTTGGGGATATTAAAGGTTACCCTACCTTACCTCCTTTACCTAACCTTACTTTACATTAGCTGTGATACCTCCCCTCTCCTGTTGAGGGGTGAAATAGCAGGAGAGTGTTTAGAGAAACAGAGGAAGTAGTGGTTTCTCTAAAAACATCTCTTATTCTGGCAAAAAAAGGCTTGATCCAGTTGTAAAGTAGCCCTTGTAATCCCCCATTCTGCACTCAATAGAGTCTTAGGATGATCTGGTTGGATAGGTGCAGTTTACTCTTTTCATCTGCCAGTAGTAATCACAACAGATGTAATGACGACTCGCTACTGAGAGATGTGATTTTTTTCAGTGTGCTTTCTCTTTTTAATAGTTGAGCGTAATAAGTAGAACAGTAGCAGGAAGCTTGTTGAGTTCTCCTGGGTTCAGGTAAAATCTGCATCCTTTCTTGTGTTTGACAAGTGAAAGCATTCAGTAAAGGTTGTGGCCTATTAGTAGCGAGTACAGCCATAAGGCTAAAAGGTAATTAAACCTCATGGAAAAGAGGCTTTCAAACTGTCCCTCACTGGTGTGTGGGGGAGATGTGAGGAAAAGATACTGCATTAGGTGAAAGGACAGATGTATCAAAACACATAGTCACATTACAAATATTTTATTTTTAGATTCAAGTTAGTGAATAGTGATTCCTGCCTATTACATTCCTGAGGATATCATCATTGCTGATGTCTGTTGGGAATAAAGGTCCATAAATCATAAATCATAAATACTGTCTGAGAAGGGACCCAACAGTGTCAGACATGAAAAACCGCTGTCCTAAACTAAACAACAAAACAGTTTACCACTAATGCCTGTGTTGTTCAACAGAATTGGATGTTGGAATAAATGCTTACCGTAGGATTTTGTGCGATTTATGAGTGTGAACCTTTGTGTGTACTTTACACATGGGAGTTAACGCTAGAATTGCTACTGTGTTGGAAATATTCTTGAATAACGTGTCTTGCTTGAAAATCTACAACTTTTTCAACAAAAACATCAATAAAAACATTCAATACTTACAATATATTTGATTCATTAGTGCAATGCCTATTTCTGATAAGTGCAAAATACTTCTAGTAGTTTTGGTATATGAATAAATATGAACCCAAATGTGCCAGTGTGGTAACTATAATGCTAAATACTAAGATTTCAAAAGCAGTTGTAACGGCGGTAACTGTTCCCTGAAGAGTACAGATACTATTATAGTGCAGTGTTATCATATCCATCTCACACACAGTAGGATTTGATATGTTCAAAGCAGCAAACACTTCCAATTAGCCTCCTTAACACATCCGAATAGCTATTTTAAGCTTCAGGTACCTGGAAAATAACCTGTCTATGTTCATTCTTGGCCCAGGAGCCTTTTTGGAAGAAGAAAATGACTTGGTCTTAAGATTTCATGAGGTCTTTCACTTAGGTAGTATTCCTTTTAATGACACTGTATAAACCTTCTGTGTGATAGAGAAGCTCATCCCATCAAACAAGTACAGAAACAGCATAAACACATGCAAACTCAATTCAAAAGGCATGTTACTGCTGGACGGACTAAAAGAGAGGATAAAAAAACACCTAAGAAAACAAGCCAAATAACAAAATTAGTAATTTAATACCAGCAAATACAGGCTTGGAAAGGAATAAAATATTTGATCCCCTAGGTGTGAGTTTGGAGTAATTTGAGCTGGCAATTTACCTCCTTCTAATAAAAACTCACATTTGGAGAGAATCAAGGAGAGAGTAAACAGAGAGAAAGAGACATTAGAGCTGGACTTATACCACAGTTGCATTAATGATAGTGTTTGCCTGTGGCCAAACACACGGAGAGAGCTGTGTGCTAGCAGCAAAGGGAGGATAATAGTGCAGAGAATTATTAGACAGATCCTAGCAGTCTGTGTTTCAGTCAGTTCTTTAGCCTTATTATACACTGCAGGGGAGAAGGGGACGGAGGGACAGAGATTTAAACACATTAATACTGCATTATATGCATTAAAGGGTGACAGGAATTACTTATATTACTCAAAATGAGGCAAAACACAAGCTGAGTACCTGCTCTCTTCCTTTTCTTCTCTCCCTTGATTCTTACCCTCTGTCTTTCCTCCTAACCTTCCTCGCTCCTTCCCTTCCTCCTTGCTGTCTTTCCCCCTTCCTCTCCTCTTCCCTTCCCATTCCTCTCCTTCTCTCATCCTCCTTTCACCTAGTCTCTCTGACTCTTTCCTCTCTTCCTTATCAGGGTGGTAGCGCCTGCCTGGGTAATGAGGATCAGTGCTGTTTTAAACATGAAATGGTGAGAGGGCCCGGCGGGGTGGAATCAATAAGAGCCATTACCTCTCCTCTCTAATGATGCAGCCCCCCCCAACCCACTCACACACGCACACACCCCTTCTGTGCACACCACCCGCTGTCCAAGGCCCATTTCTACTCACTATCCGATATCTGATGGGAGGAGGTTATGAATTATCGAATCCCAAGGGCAATGTGCCTTGCTGCCAATTAACCAGTGAAAAATGACCCTTTCTTAGACAAAAGTGTGTGTGTTTGTGTGCAGATGTGTGCGTATGGGGTGGGCAGAGGGTTTGACATAGACCAGCTGGCATCACATAGTTTTAGACCTTTGGAGGCTTGCACACTCACCCTTGCAGGAAAGTGCCCTGAAATTTTAATGTACTTGTTACATGTTCCAATCAGAATTGACTTGACAGTCTCACTTAATGCTTATATGATGTGCATTTGGCATGTCATTTGCTTTTAAACATATGTATGTATAAAGGGAAGATAAACGAGAATGCAAAACCAGCCAAAAAGATCAAATGGAAGAAAAAAATGCCCTTTATAGTAATTTGGATATGTTGCTGGGTGTTTCCGGCAGCAGCTGTCATTAGTCTCCACATGCTACCACCTAGTTCACTGGCTTGACCTGACAACGTACAGTAATGATATCAATTTGATAATATTTAATTTACATTTACATTTTTACCTGTGTACCCCATGCTCAATGTGGATAGAATAGAATAAAGTGAATATATTAACAGTGAAGATACAAGTGAAACATAGCTACATCCCCAACTGTGATCCTACATAGGGAGCTTAGTTATTTGAACTGGACCCTCTCCTTTTGGCCGTGGTGGTGTTGAGAAGTGTGTGATCTTACTGGGTTATACAGTATGATTTACAAGCAAAGTAACCTCTCTGCTAGGTACAATGGCAGCTAGTGTCAGAGCGATTTAAATCTCACCCAGACCGTAATGACTTCCAAAGTTCAACTAACATAACTAATGTCACAATGTTATATAAGGGACACCTAGGTCCTTGATGTGATGTGGGCTGTGAAGGTCCAGTTTCATGAGTTGAGTTGTGCCTCCCCAAACTCTTTCATTTGACCCTATGTTTGTCATTAGGTGATGTTTATACCAGTGCTTAACAAAGTTAAACTCTGAATCATTGTTTTATGAAACATGCTTGACTTGAGATCTTCTTGCTGGTTCAGGTTCTGTTCTGCCTTTTGGGAGTGCCTGACTTACCTGCACTATATATACAATAGGAGTGTAAATTGCCTGCAACCAATTCATCAGGATTCATGGGGGAGATCTTAAGACACAACTTCATTAATGTTATACGGTATGAATTATTTTCTTAAATCATACAAAGCAAAGTAATATTGTGTATTAAGATGAGAATTTGAATCCAAAATCTTGCGATAGTAGTTAACTATAATGTTATTCTTTTTAATATGTGTAAATATATGGTATTTCTTTGTTCCCCCTTCTTGCGTTCATTGACAAGACAGTTATGACTGTTCCTCTTTAGTGACTTTGTGAGTGAGCCTTTGCACTATAATCATTGCTCATGCATGTAGTTCTATGTCTGATTTTGGATCTCAGTGAATGGAAAGCTGCGAAGAGCTGCAATTTTTTGCCCTGTTTAATATTTTCATAGTTGAGTTTAATTTTTTTTTTTTGCTGGGATATGAAATTTTGTGAATGAAACCCTTGAACGGTACAGTGTCTCTTGTGGCTGACATTGACCAAAATGCATGTAGGGTAACAATGCCCCCTCTCCTTGTGACCCTTTTGGTTTACTTTGTAGGTCGGTGTCCCTTGTGCGAATGGGTCTTAATGTGAGCGGAGCTCTCTGACTTCATCACCTCACCTCTTCTGAAAGGGGCGCAACATCCAATGCTCAAAGGTTTTATACATTTGGAGATCAGCATCTGTTATATACAGAAGGAAAATCACATTTGAACATTATGGAGTGTTCATTCCAATGTCATTATGGTATTATGGCCGTTTCTGGATGGGTTTAGTGGGTCTATCCTAATTGGTTCAATAAGTTCATGCAAAATACTTAAAAGCCAATTACAGATGCTCCACAAGAATAATTGCTGCTGTGTGTATTTAGAAAAAGCAAACTCAGCTCCAGGACACCTTTCATCTTTTTAACATCAGATGTCAGTCTTTAATCTTTCTCATGGTTCTGGAAATCTCTCAGTTCTCTACCGTGTCCACTTTCCTTTCTTGCCTGTGTATTGACCCGTTGAGTTGTCAAGTGGAGATGCCTTTTATCACTGTTTAACAGAGTTATATAGCATTTATTTTGCCCAGTGTCTCTGCCACACTTACACACACACTCACACACACACACACAATGAAATTATCGCCAGTCTCAAGTGCATCTTTTCTGTCCATTTAGCGGTTTCCATGTGGGGAAGTGCTTGGTACTGATATACAGCACTTTGAGCCCAGATTGAATTACACTGATGGGAACATTAGTTACAGAGCATGGTACCAGAAAAACATTTTAATGAAGCACTTCAGATCATATTACAGTCTGCAGCACTCTGATGGGCTGTCAAATTAGGAATCTGTGCATGAGGTGTAGTACATGTACATTTTAAGAGACCAACATGGATTGTTATTTATCTCATGATGCTATTTGTAGGAATTCTGTTCATGAAAAGCTCAGTGTCAGAATGGAAAATTACTATTTGACAACTTACTCATAGTTGAAAAAGCAAGTTTGAGGGACAGCAGTGATACACTTTAATATTTATTAATGTCATTTACTAGTCTTTAGGTTGCCATGTCAGCACTCGGATCTTTTTTGTTTTGTTTTGCCTCCATATAAAAATGAAGAAGTAACCAATGGAATTTGATAAGTATTCCATATTTAAAAACTTTGTTTTAGTGTCATTTTCCCAAAGCTTTTCTGTGTCATAATCTACTGTACCCCTGCATTAACTGTTATTTTCAAATAAATTATGCACAAAGTACAGAATTTCAGAATAACTACCTCCCTGTTGAAAGCTAAACTGTGATCCCTTTATTCTGTAAGGCCTGCCAAATTTACCTACACAGTTGTAGCACAGTTTTTTTTTGTTTGTTTTTTTTGGTACCCTGCAGTACATCAAAGTGACACTGTAATTTGAAGCCTGTAATATTAAGCATTAACTCATTTTCTATTGGATGCAATAGCACCTAGGTTCCTTACATTATTTTATGGACTGTGTATTTGCATGCAACTCAGCTATTGTTCACCAGCTGGTTATCTATAAGTGCAATCACCTAATATATGTTCGGTTTCCTCAGTGTCTGCAAGGAAAGTACACTGTCTTATAAAGTTTGGTTTTCTGTAACAAATCCAGTAAATTTTCTGAGAGATGAGACCCCCGCCAAGGTTATAAATTAAAATCTGTTGTATTCTAAAATTTCTAGCAAGTCCCGGGGCGTGTTGAAAGTTGTTAATAAAGTTAGGACAACTTCGAATCAGTTTCGAAACTTATTTTTCCAAATATACAAAGAAACAAAGATAATTTCATGGATGATCATGTAAAAAATAGTTTTTTTGATCAACAAGGATGGAGGAAGGAGGGAAGGAAGCGTTAGTCTATATAAATGGGACAGCAGGATACTTGGGAATTACTGCATTGACAAGTACTGTACACTTGTAACACATGCAAAAACAATGTCCCTGCAACTTTCACCATGCAGCTACACCAGCTTATTAAAAAGAGGGAAGTGCATCTGTGTGAGTGTGCTGTGTAGTCAAAATAGTGAGTTTGGCAGGTTTTTTATTTTCTTGTTGTCTGTGTTCACTTCTTTGTTGGCTCAGTACACCCACCACAATTATTGCTTCTCTCAGACGCCTTCTGTAATTCTCTGAAAAAACATGGTTTCGTGCTGTGGGATGAATGTGTTTGTGTGTGGCTGCCACCCAAGCTTGCTCCTACAACATGTTGTCTTTTGAGATTCATGGCCTTAAGCAGCAATGATGCACTTGCAGCAAGACATGCCAAGACTGCTGGCTATAGCCCAGGATGAGGGGCAAAAGCAAAGGAAGGAAGGAAAGAGACACATACTTGAGCCAGGCCCCAGTGATTTTGTTTACTCAGAATAAAAGTTTCATTTGAATTGAGAATGCTAAGTAATCACTGAGTGTCTTGATTCTGTCAAGGAACGTCAGAAGAAAAGCACTGAATGTTTACTGCTCACTGTTGCCCAGAAATGATTGAAGTGTACAAATGTTACCGCCATGTTAGGCACAGCACAATCTGTGTTAAAAGTTTACTCTTCATAAAACTTTGTTCCTGGTGATCATGATCATTATGATTTGACTGAATAACCAAACAATTTACATCAAATATTCTCTTAATGTACCTTTGACTTCTTTTGGTGCTACCAGCATCAACAACATATGAGTCTCTTAGTCTTTACACAGTACATAAGAGGCTCTAAAGCCCAAAGAAGTTAAGTCAAGGGCTGGTAGTTCTAATTCCAGACAGTCCTGGGAAATGTTGGCAGCCAAACAGAAATGCTCTGCACTGCCTCATCTACCGAGTTGCCCTTGAGCAATGCACATAACCTGCAGCTGCACCTGTGGACCCGGTCAGTGACTCAAACGGAAAACACTGTGCTGTGCTGTGTGTGTGTTTGTGTGGGTGGGTGTGTGTGAGTGTGCAGGAACTTATTCATACTTATCAATTATGTTCCAGAAAATGAATCGATTGCAGATAAGACCAGACAGATACTGAATATAGGTGATGAGGATTAGTGCTGAACATTAGAAACTTTAGTCGTTAGATTAGAAACAACACCACACAAATAACAGATCACTGTATTCTTATATTTGATGTCGGTAAAATATAAACGCACAACTTGAACCTATGACAAATCATTCGAATCAAAAAATGACTGACAAATCTTTGTAATACAAACTTAAGGGTGAGTTAAAATACTTACACGCTTATGGACTCTTCTGCAATAATTTGTACAGTGACTTCAGATACTGGCAGACGTAAATGGCTGATGGGACACTAATGTTGCAGTATTTGCTGAGATTATGCTGTAAAAGGGATTACAACTGCACGGTGTTTAGTGATACGCAACATGAAGTTTCCAACACACCCATTATCCTGAAACTGCAAAACCCACCTATTCAGTACTTAGTGCAGACTAAAGAAGACATTAATCAGATGTTCATTTGCAAAAAATCTTCAGGGTTAGAAAGTGGATTTATATCTTTGTCACACAGAATTATTTGAATAAGGAGAACTAGTCAGGCAGTAAAAGATTTGGCAAGAATGAAACTGGACAGTTTAACTTCCCTGTATTATCAGTTTCTCTATCATACAGTATAATAGTTACATTTATTTTTCAAAGCCTCGTGACTACACTGTGTTGAAGTTTTAAACTTTTCTAGTAGCAACTATTGCTGCACTTTTTCTTCTCTCTTCAACATCTTGTTCTTTCCACCCAGCCAGTTTCTTTTTAGTTAAAAACAGTTGATCTTTATGAAAAAATATGAGAAATGACATATAACTACGGTATTATATAAATAAAAGCACTGGAATAGAATACATCTTTTCTTTTTTCCAGTTACAGATCGCTTGCTCTACTCTGATAAGCAGACTGATGGATATTGGATATTGAGTCTTTTTCATTCTACGCAGCTGCACAGAGTCACTGCTTTGTGATAAACCAGCATCTCCCGTGGAGAGGCCAGAATTACAAAGGCGCTTTATAAGGGACGCGGATTTCAGACCCCGTCACCACACACACACACACGCACACACACACACACACACACGCGAACACACACACGCACACACGCACACGCGCTTTCTGATAGTGGTGACGAGCTCAAACGCGTCCCCATGTGGCAACGTTGGGAAGTAAAAGCACCCGGAAAAAGAGTAGTGAAATAAAGAGAGAGGCGGTATAGGCTCGAAACGTGTGTCGGGTTGGGGGTTACTTGTCAACAACAGTCTATTTCTGCTGTCATAAATAATTGGTCCACAAGGGGGGCCGGTGTTGGGGGCCTCTCCGTTAGGCCGAAAACTTTGGGAGCGCCTTCGGCTGTAATTGGCTCCGACGATCGGTGGCACCGCAGCTGGCGAACTCCGTCAAAGAGTCGACAACAGAATGAAACGCGAAAAAAAAACAACGTCGCCCCCTCTGCTCTTAAAAGACGTCCCGTCGAAGCCAGGGGGGTTAGAAACCTATTTTAGAGTGGACCGGAGACGGGAGACGGGAGGAGGCTGGGAAAAAAAAAGAAAAAAGACAGAGGGGAGCAATGCTGTGCTTTTGACAACCTGTTCAGTGCGGAGCAGGGAGAGTTGAGCGCATCTATGTGTGAGCATCTGTCCACCCTCCCCTCCGCTCCCCTCCCCTCCCTCCTCCCTCTCTCCATCCCTCCGTACCTCTCCCTCCTTCACAGACAGGGGCGGTCGTTCTCAGTCTGCGCACATATTCCACTTGGCCAGCATCACTTGGAGTCCACGGACACAGCGCTGATTGAACCGGCGGACGGGAGCTCGTTTTCAGAGCGCATGACTGTGTTAGAGGGGCTTCACTAGACCGTCGCCAGAGACAGTAAAGCTACTTCAACCGCGCCTTTAACAGTAAATAATCCACTACAGAGGACACTGGGTGATTTTTCCCAACTAGCCTGGTTGAGTTTTTCAAAGGGAAAGTGATCTTATTTTCATTTTTAGGAGGAGGGACTCTGTTGGATCGAGCAGCGGTGAGATTCCGTTGCCGGTTTTTTCTGTGCGTAAAAATAAAAGTTTAACAAACCGAGGAGATCATTTGAGAGGTTCGGGAGCACGGCAAACTCCTCTTTGTACTCCCTGGGAATTCTAAATCGCATATCGGACGCCCACTGAAGGAGGATATATAACTTTTCGACAGATTCTGTGGAGAGGCAGAGAGGAAGGTCGGTCTGACGGAGAGCGGAGGAATCCTCTTCGCTGAGCCGGGGGGGAGTGCGCGCCTCGCTGGGTAGCAGACTGACCCAAAGGACGGCACCTCGGAGAAGAGGTACAGACCCGACGGGGATTACACACATACACAGGGACTGCATTTTTTTTGTTAGTGTTAAATTATTTATCTATTCACTGTGTGCATTTTTAGGGATAAAAATGTTGATTTGAGGACGTCTAAAATTACAGGCAGTATTTATTTTTACTCCGCTGTACACCAGAGTCAAAGTTGATCCATCCTCGCTTTAATTACAAATTAATATGCCTCAGCGGTCACACTCAAATTTCGGGTTTACCTTTGTTTCTTCAATTTTTGTATCAGTGATATCTCTTTTTATACAGGCAATAAAAAAGATCCACTACTACTAGTCAGCGCGGTCAAGTCTTACGCAGCGCACCCTGACATTAATGCGGGTATTAAGTCGAAACACAAAATCAAACTTTGATCACTGCGCGCCGTGCGATGCAACCTGTCAATGGAGCCGACCCTGAGCCATTGTACGAACAGAGGGGCCAGAAGTCGGAGGAAATCCTCAGGCTCGGTAAGAGAGTCCATTAGCCCCTGACTCCAGCCGCTTTTCGTCCTTTCTCTTCGGCTTTTCTTCAGGTTATGAATTGCGCAGAGAAATAACACCTATCTGTGATCCCAGGAAGGATTTTCTTTTTTTTTTTACAACAGTGATGCTACATTTAAAAAAAAAACAAAAAACAAATTAAAGTGGATTTATAAAAAAAAATAGAAGTCTTCAGGAATCATTTGATTTGATTTGATTTTCCGAAGGAGAGGCGGTGCGGCTGCTTGGGCTCCAAATGGCACGACCCCACTTGTTGTAGCGAACCGTCGGCGAGCGCTGCGGTCTAATCCTCAGTCTTCTCCCGTCCTGACTACACCTGTCCCCCCCGCCGCCCCCCGTGAGGAAGGGCCGGAGGAAGTTTAGTCACGTTAAACAGCAGACAATCCTGTCAATCTCCAATTCTCCAACGCGCACAGCCCTGCGTGTAAGCTTCTTATAATCCACGATTCGTGATTGAATTACCCGCCCTTTACGTTGAATGAAACGATGCAGGCTGTGCAGCGGGGGCCCAAATTGCTCTGTAATGTTATTTCCACGGCTTAAGGAGCCGGAGGAGACATGGTCGAACATGAAAACACAATTGAAAGTATCTCCTCTTCCGTTTTGATAACAATCACTCAGCTGTCGCCTCGTGTTCGACTCCCACATTTGCAGGCTGTTTCCCTGTGCGCCTGTTTCCACCTCTTTCTCTTTCCTCTGTCTTAGGTTATGACGGAAGGGAGCTGAACATGGAGCTTCTCTGGATTTTGTTATTTTCTAGTGTCTCTCCTCTTGCCTGGGGCCAAGGAGTTTACGGTAGGAACGTGATATTTACAAATGTATTCCCATTGTTAGATCAATGCGTACTTTATTAGTGCAGGTTGACTGAGCTCCATTGTAGCGGCGGCGTTAATTTGTTCAATTATTAGCCCATAACCTTAACTAAGGATTTCTCCATGCAGCATGTTGTCCGCGTTACAGCAGGACGCACTAATAGGAGCCAGTGTAATAACTGGCGTTTAAACTACTGCCAGAATAGCTTCAGGGAGATCGACAGAAAATTAACTTGAAAGGGGAGATATTACTACTATGAAGTCACAGGAGGTGGCTGGGAAACATCCAGCTATGAATTCAAGGGAAAATTCACCTTCTGCAAATATAGTCTAATTCCATTTTTAGGCTGACATGAATCTTTATGGCGAAATTCACATAGGGCCAACAGATTAGTGCTTTATTCCACAAAGTTCGATCTAACTTTATCGTTTAAGGTTTATCATTATTACTGAGTGGATGCTATAGTTTGAGCACAATTTAACTCACCACTATGCCTAAAGCTTACTGGACTCACTCACACACACGCGCACACACACACACACAAAAGGCTTCATTAGGATGATAAGACTGGCTGAGCTTTCTGAAACGTGGCTCATCTATGTGAGGTTAAACAGGACATTCACGCTGTGTTTTTGAGAACAGAGCGGAGATTTGTCCCCTCTTAAGCCTGTCTCACTGTACTAAAAAGGCTCAGGCTCTTCAGCTACAGGCGCCTGGCCAGCTATGCATGCTCCTGTCCCTCCAGGCAAGGCAAACACACAGGCTGAACTGTCAGCTTTGATACTTTGATTTTGATGTTTGAAGGCATGCGGCAGTCATTGAAAACAAGGTCTGTTTAGACATAGTAGCACAGAGCGCTGTTGTCATAAGCAATCTTGCAGCCTGCCGTTACACTGAGGGATGCTGACAATCTGTCATTTGCTGAAGCATAGAGGCCCATGTAGAAGTGCTCGCTAACTAATCAGGCTTGTTCCACTCTAATAGGTCACGCTGCAGCAGATGTGTCAGTATCGGTGTAAATTATAACCATCCTACACGGACAGCTCTCAAATCGTTACCTCTTTTTGGCCACCTGTTGACACAATTTAAATGGCTGTATTGATGCGTTTGTAAACAATGTTCTGCAGACTGAGCAGTGTCTTCGTGCAATGACGGTTCTGGATCGGAGCTTAAGAGGGTTTTTTTTACTACTACCTTTTTTATAGGAAGTAGAAAAAGTGCCGGTGGTCATTTTGTCGGAGTGCGCGTTTGTTTTTTCTAACAGTCGTCTTTTCATGGAGTGACTTTTCTGATCTCGTTACGCTTTCCTGCAGAAGGCTCAAATCTCCAGTTTGCCCTAGTGCATTCTTTTCCTCATTTTTTTCATAACCATATGAAACAGTTTGGGGTTCTCTACAGGGTGATATACTGAATGTAACAAAGAGTTTGTGCATGTGTGCCTCATGGGCTCTGTCACAAATGTGCACTGGATCGTAGCAGATAGATATGCAGTCAGTGCCAGTCTTGGAGGATACGGTGATATTTTATTTTTTTCCCTACTATTATACGATATTTGTCGTATGTGAAATAGCAGCCTTTCCGTCTGCTGAGGTAGGAACAGTCCCAAAGCTTTCTGGGAACCAAACTGGCCCGCAATCACAGGCCCTGCATTCCCAGGTGGACTGTGTGGTGGTGGTGCTCAGCTGTGTGTACCTGTGTAACAACTGTTTTATGTAGGTAAATCATCATCACTTAAAAAGAGTCATTCAGACAGAACAAATCATTTCACAATTTGCACAATTACAGTAAATAACACGAGTAGGGCGGCTCGGGGAGTGAGCCAAACAAGTTTGGCACACTCGCTCGCTGTGTATGCAGATATGCATAAAATGGTTTCCCTCACTTTGGAATTGTTTAGCACTTGCTGTAGCAGACAGATGCGACTCACTGTCCATCGGGAGCCAAACGGTGAAGGCGTGCCTGATTGATGTCAGCGCTTTGGACGGCTGTGAGGTTCATTTACTGTAGCCTTCTCTGGGGTGTGTTTGGCTGCGTGCGTTTTTGTCAGCTCATGCCTGTGAGTCTGTTTGTGAAAATGTGCGTGTTTGTGTATTTCAATGTTAGGTCAGGTGCCAAATGCATGCATGAATGTGAAATGTATGTGTGTGCATGTGTGAGTGGGATGTGTTTGTGTGGCAGACACACCTTTCTACCCACTGCAACAGTTTGCTGGCTCAGCAGGGACTTGTGGATCAGCCAATGTTACTGTTGTAGCAGTGTAGTATTGATTGTACTTCTGTAAATTTTGATAGGCTGTCAAAAAGATTCTAACACCTGTCTATCAAACAGCAGTAAGAGAGGGAAATGCACCAGGGAAATGTGATGCTTCGCTTCAAAGGAAAAAGGAAAAGCTGCACACCATAGCAAGTTGATTAAAATAAGTTTATCCTAAGTCTTGTTTATCAGAGTCCTCTCCTCTCCTCTACCTCTCTGTATATATAAGCTTATATAAGCTTTTTATATGCATCTCCACACACTGATCACAAACATCCCTGCATACATATGATTTAATCTGGATATAGTGTAATCCTGGGCATTACAAGCATGACGTGGCATTCACATACGCCAACTCTCAACATAATCGAGGATTAGAGGAGGTTCAGAAAATTTGACTGTCTTGCAGGTGTGACTCTTCACCTGAAGGGCTCAGTATTTATGATACCAATACAGGCACAGTGCACCAAGGGTCTGTCCATCTTAGTGTTGCTGCGTCACATCAGAGTTCACAGGGACACCAAATTATTGATCCCTTGTCAAAGTCACACAGAACTGTTAGCCGGTGCTGTAGATGGAATTCAAATTGCATTAGCCTGCAATATGATGCTTCATTATGTGCTTGTTAACAGGAAATTTAATGAACTTAAACCAATGATTTTGCTTAACAGAGTTTTTTTTTTTTTTTAGATTTGAGCAAGGCCTTTCAGCAGCAGAAGAATTAAGGCCTTGCCACTGGCCATAGAACAAAGCACTACAAGAGATGCAGAAAGTGAAAAAGTTTAATATGCCTAAATTGCGCACAAATTTAACATTACTTTGAAGATGTTGCCCAAGGAAGAATGAAAGGCTTGGGATACATTGCAGGTTTTTTATTTACAGTATGTGTGTGTGTGTGCTTGTGTGAAGACGAACACCTAACGTAGGAGCATCGTCTTAATGCAGAGCTTTACTCACTGCAGTACATTAGCCTGTTATGGTACATGTGTTGAAAGCCACTGACCTAGAAAGAGATCATTCCAGCGGCCTGGCCACCAGCCTCCCCTGTGACTTCCTCTCTCCAAATCAGCACTTTTTGTTTGTGTCTCTTTTATGTCTCATGTTGCTGAGTTTATTTTGGATGCTGAATATTGCCCTTTTCTAATAAGCATCCATAATTTATTGTTAGCTCTGAGGGAATGGAGGAAGAGAAGGGAACAGAGGGGAGACGATGACAGGAAGAGACTCAAGCATTAAACTTGAGATGACCTCCCACAATGTGACACTTACTGTCCTCCTCCTACTCTTTATCTCTTTATTTTTCTGTTCCATGAATTCACAGGTGAAAACACATATGTACATTATCTGTTTTTGCTTTACTGGTTACAGACCCTCTCTACATGAATATGATCAGTAATGTCGGTGATTGTTGAGGGACCTTTCCCTCTCAATTATTTTCAATTAAAGTCCTTGGAATTTATTTGTTTTTCCAACTGTTAAAATAAAAATAACACAGCCAGATCGATAGATAGACAGACAGATCAATAGATAGATGGATAGATAGATAGATAGATAGATAGATAGATAGATAGATAGATAGATAGATAGATAGATAGATAGATAGGTAGATAAAATTGGCTTCTGTAGCGCTCGTCACCCTCTCAAACCTGCCTCTGCAGCATGTTGTGACTGCTCACCACTGAATGGAGACATGGGAAGCACATCAATATTTGTGCAGAAAATTCAGTGGCTTCTCTGCTCAGCAAGCCTTATTATGCTGTATCATGCAAGATGATGATGGGAGCTATTCTTTGCACAGATAGGAGATAATGGGTTGTCAGAACTGGAGAACAGCTGAATGTAGGCAAGTGTCTTTATTGTTTGTGATCTATATCAGATCCTTTGTCACTCAAGACAGTTAACATTTTAAAGTGGTTTACATGTAAACTGCTCTACCTATTAGGAGTGAGTGGTGGTATCTGTTAGCTCCCCTCGCACCTTTACTCTCCTCCTCTTCGTCTCCATGTCCCTCCCTCTCTTTGTGTCTGTCTCCACTCATCTCTGTCAGTCTCTCTGATCCCATCCCTGCTGCTAAAAATTTTAGTGCACATGGTGCTTTAATTATTTCCCCTTGTACTCATTTTTTTCTTGCTTTGACTAGTTCCATTGTATAGCAGTACAGCCCTTGGTGCCTTAATATTAGAAGTGTGATACCTTGAGAACATTCACACACCACAGTATGCGACTACTTTGTTTTGTTCATTACTCAGCTCGTTCTTGCCACTTTTGCTCTTGATTCTTCTCTCCTTTTTCCCTTTTCTGTAAGGCTGACTGGATATTAAAGCCTGACAACATTTCTATTAACCTACAGGTCTGCAGCGGAACAATAGACCTATGGCCAAAGACATATGTGACTGGTTTATACTGGCCTTGCTACCTGGGGGTAAAGGATAAGTGTACTAAGACAATGTCTTGAGAGGTCTGATTTATCACCCTGCATCCCACCAGTTATACTCTCAGTCCGGGGTTGGCACAAGGCAGCAGGTAGAGGTGGGCAGCCTGTTACACTAGGGCCTTGACTGATGTGAGATAGTAATATATCCATTACAAGGCAGAGACTTTAGGACTTGGTGTAATATATGCAGTGTGTGGCTCTTTCAACCAGACATTACATATAAGTGTTTTTTAATATATATATTTTTTAAAGAACAGGCAATTTTACTTTCTTGCTTAAAGAAAGTAAACAGGCCAAGATGAGAAAAGACTCGTGGAGTCACAGGAAAGAGGGCTATACTCAATTTTTTTATGGGTCACACCCTTATTCACTTTCTTGCAGAGAGTTAGATGATAACATCGTCTGTACAATAAATATACATCTGGAGGCAGCAGCAGGTTATCTTAGCATAACATTAAGACTAGAAACAGAGGAAAACAGCAAGCCTGATTAACATGATATATAGTTAGCTTAATCTGGACAAAAACAAAAGTATAAAAATGACAAGTCAGAGGGTAATTTACAGGGGTTATGTGGCAGACTATTTCTTGGCCAGGACCACTAAGCTTGTGGAGTCTCTACCATTTTTTCTGGCACCTGCTCCCAGCCAAGAATTTGTCCAGAACATGACCCCTTGTAAAAAAAAGTTAAATGTTATTTCTATACTTACTGAAATGGAGAAAAAATGTGTTAATTGAACTAAGCTAAGATAAGCTAAGCCAACTGGCTGCTGGCTCCAGCTATATATTGATTGTACAGACATGCGAGTTGTACCAATTTTGCCATATAACTGACCAAGCATTTTTTCTAAGATGTTACACTATTCCATAAGAAGTCAATTTTATTTAAATTATGAGCAAAATCCTGTTGGAAGGTATTGTTGATATTGTTGATACATTTATTTTATGCTGTCTGTTTTCTGTCAACCTTTACTACTTCATAATTTTTAAACAACTTGAGTCACTATCCTCTGTATTTTTTTGTGCATATATTAATACAGATTGAAAGACTGATCAAATTTTACTTTTTAAAATTTTTTTACATTTCCTGAAAATATTTCCATTTTCCAAAGTTAAGCAAGACAAAAATCAAAGATGGAAGTTTGATGAGGAGGAGTGAAATGTTGAGAATCCCTGCAGGCTCCAGCAGCATGTGTCTGTGTTGAAGTACCAACAGAATTATTCAAATTTTATGCCCACAGATCATCATGAAACCGTCCTTCTACCTCTGCATTAGTATTTCTTTTCTCCTTTGTTTTTCACTCTCTCTGTCTCGGATGATGATGCTCTTGTTCATGCAGATCAAATCCACAATCCAATCCGGTCACACAGATGAAGGCCCACCCACAAATTTTCACACGGCCAAACCAACATGCATGTGCACAAACGTCTCTCACTGTATTCACTTTTAGCTGAAGTCAGAGATCATTACCTCGCTCTCACCCACTCTCATCCCCTTGTACCAGGATGTTAGTCAGTGTCACAAATGCACACATATTAATAACATGCGGGCCTGCACACACACACACACACACACACACACACACACATGCGCGCACACACACACACACACACACACCCTTTGGATCAGAGCGGTCCAGAGGGGAACTGGACGACGTGGGTGCCCTGTGGGAAGAAAAAACTGTCAGGGAAACTTCACTTTTCTCCTCTGTTCTTCAGTGACTCAGTCAGACATTATCAAGCACCTTTTACTGTCTCCACTTCAGGAGGGAATATAAACTTATATGTGTCTGTTTTTGTCTCCTAATGTGATTTGAGGAGTTCAGAGCCTCTTATGAAATAATGTTTTGTTGTGTCTAGTATTTTTTTTTGGTCGGCGTTGGGTTCTGACCCTGGTGTCTTGAGAGATAAGGAATAAGGGCTATAGTGTGTCTGTGTGCTGATGTGCATGCGTTTGCATGCGTGGACGTGAGAGGGAGGGAACATTTGGCATCTAACTTATTCATGAAGGCGACAGGATGGTTGTGAACAGCAGTGAGAACATGGCTTACATCAGAGACCGTCTGCCTCCTCCTGCACTTCTCTCGCACTGTCACTATCCTTCTTCTTCACTCTCTTCTCTTTCACCCTCCTCTCCTTTGTCTTTAGCACTCATCTCTTCCTTTGGCTTCATTCTTTTGTTTTTTTTTCATTTAAATTCTTTAGGGTGTATTTTTAGCATAAATTTGAAAGCCACTATGTCTATTTTTTTCATGTTATTATAGCATCTATCAAATTATTTTGATGGATTTTATTGTAGAAAACTGATATAGTTCCAGTAAAAATAGTTTTTTTTGTTGCTTTCAATGTTGCATTGCTGTCTGCCACAGTGTCATTTTATTTACTACAACTGTGGGGTATTATAGTTGGAACTTTTTAGTAATGGTAAAAATAGTGGCTTTAACAATCCCCAACACGCATATTATAAGATGTATATAAAAAAAAACAAAAAACAAAAAAAAACTCAGCTTGGAGCAATAATATGTGTCTGATATGATATGATTCCACAAAAAAAGTTCAATTAGTTGCATATTAATCACTGATTGGCTTTCAAACTAGGTGTAATGCTTGTATTTACTTATCTTAAACTCAGATTATTTATCCAAAGATATCTGAATGTGAGAAAGCAGCTTATTAAAAAAACAGGACCTGTCTTAACATGTATTAAAGAGTGTTCATCATGCATGTTTTCTTCAAACTAGAATGCATCCATGGAAGTCTGCTAATCACGTTTCTTTACAAGCTCAATGAGTTGATTGATCTCTCAGCAGTTCATTTATTCCATTCATCATTTAAAGTATAAAAAGTATAAAAATAAAACTTTTATTTTTATGTTAAATTAATGATATATATATATTGCGATGATTAGTATTCCAGTATTTTGACAACCCTTGTTTGTTCGCATCAGCACATTCTGCTAATATTTAGGTGTAAATCTCCTCAGGGAGCTTTAAAATATTTGCAATGCTGTTTACTCACCTAGAAAATGGTGGGGTTTCACAGAATGTGAAAAAGTGCCATGCATGCAGTAAGCCATTCTCACTGCCTGTTGCTGCATTCAGTACAGACATGTATTGAACTTGCACTTCATAGAAAACCCGCACATAGCTACTGCATGCCTGGGAAAACCTTATCATACAGTGATGCTCAGACTAAAAGAGTTGCAGCACAGTTGAAGCACACACACTCCTAAAACCACATTTTTGCAGGCTGCTCCTCCCATTTATGTTCTGCCTGTCCCTGTGGTGCACGCTGAAAACCCCCGAACAGCAAAAAAACAACCACAACCGCTGGAGTTGGTTGTGTCCAACTAAACTTTCTGACAGCAGGAAGGGATCAACACTGGAAATCTATCTACTGCTCCTACATATGCCTGGCCTCAATAATTCAGCGATGCGTGCTGCTCGGAGATCTCACCCCCTCCCTCTCTCTAGCTCTCGCTCACTCTCTGAGACTTGCTCTCCCTCAGTGGCAAACTACCCTTCTCCTCCCCTTCCCTGCTCATGATGATTTTAGTAAAATTTTACGGCACTTTTAATGCTTGAAATTTTAGCTCGCTGCTCTCACACTTTCCCATCTTACTCTATGCATCCGAGCTGGCTCAGGGGCGATGGGGTATAATCTGTCGGATACGTTGAAAAGTCCTCATGTTGTCAGTGTACCAACTTACCTGCCACCAGCTCCACATCCTCATCCCTCTCCCCTCCTCCTCCTCCTCCCTCATTCTGTCTTTACCCGTCTTCTAAACTTTTACCTGTCAAAAAAGATGTTCCTGTCATCTTCCTCTCTTCCCTTCTTCTCTCATTTCTCTGATCCTAGTTTCCTTCACAGCCAGCTACCCTTAACATGTCAAATAAAATGTACCCATTCACTATTTTACAGCCTCTTCCCATCCTAATTCATTCCCTTCATCTGAACTTTTTCAACAGATCCATCCTTTTTACTCTCCTCATCACTTTCCTTCCTCCTTTTCTGTCCTTGCTATCCTTCCCTTTCTTTATATCCAGCATCTCTCTCCTCCAAAGTCATCCCTGTCATCTTTTTGCTATCATCCACCGATTCAGTGGCAAGCATCCACCCACTTCTCCACTCACTGCATACTGTATATAGGACATAGTGCACACTGTCATTGAAAACAGCAGACAGGCTTTGGGAAGCAGGGGTGGAGGGCATACACTGAAGGACCAAGGAGACTGTCAACCTTGGGAAATAAGGACAGAGGGAAAAGTGCATCATTAGGAATGCTTGTTTAATTTGGTTGCAAGAAGCTTTCATTGTGGATTAAATGAAATGCTTGTCCTGTTAGTTTAGAACAAATGTAGTTGTAACACTGACATTAATTTATTCACAGAAAACCAGGAATAAGTTTACTGACATGCTGCTTAGCTCCCATGGTGCCAAGCTGAGTGTACCTGACACTGTAGTCCAGTGTTTCCTAGCTTTTTTTGACTGACTGCTCCTTCTGCCCTGTCAAACAAGCTCAAACACCCCTTCATCCTCACCACCTGTCATGTTCCACATGGATGAATTTTTAACCAAATGCAATTTAACACAATCACAGTATTTTTTTCAGCCCTTCATTCATTTCGCTTGTAGTGGCAGAAGCTGGATATTTGCATTATTTGTTCATAACTTTTGGCTGTGCATTTTGACTAATCTGCACACTTCCTAACTGATTTTCATGCACTCTCAGTCTCAGGTGTTAAAACTGACTCAAGCTGGTGTCAATAGTGTCCTGTGCAGGCTGCCATTTGCAGCTGTAAGTTGATAATCATGTTTGTGTGCTTATCTTCCACCTAAACAGAAATATGTGTGTGTATTTTTAGCCATATAGTGGCATGGTAATGTTGGTCTGTCAATCGGTCCACCACTTTGGTCCATACTGAATTACCTAAACGTCTCTTATATGGATTACCATAAAATATTTTACAGACATTTCCTGTGTCCATAGGAGGAATTCTAACACCTACATGTGACACTTTAGCATTTCCTCCATTGAGAACTGTTTTGGTTGTTACTAGTGTGTAACACCAACAACCAACTAAATGGGACAGTGCCCACAAAGTTTGCGCCAGTCGATCAGAAAACACTAATTCACATTCAACTGTCACGGTAAATATCCAGTAAAGTTATGAAAGTTAAGTAAGTATTAACATTTTTAATAGTACACTCATGAATTGAGAGGTTAGACATAGAGTCATATTTTAGAAAAAATGTTTTTTCCGAATGATAAAGGAAAAATAGAAGAGATGAGTTGGCTGGACCTCAGTGGCTGTACAGCACTAAAAAAGATAACTGCAATTTGATTACACCTCTAATTATGGATATAATGAAAACTACATGTGGACCGAATAATTAAAATGAATGAATTACACAAATCACATTAAAGGTTGGATGAGTATGAAATCTGGTCTCTTTACAATGTATCTTAATCATATTTAAAATGTATAAAATCCTGCTTTTATCTCGGCACCTGAAACATGAATGGTCGCTGTCACCATGGCAACAGATGCCAATTTTAGCTTAACTTTATCTACATATGGACAATGAACCAGAAAAAACCAACAGCCAACACCAACAGCCATACCACGGTACATGCCGTTACCTGGCATATCTTACAACAGTAAACAAAGTAGCGCCACTAAATATGGGGCGTACATAAAGTGCTTTATGGCACTTAACCACCTGAAAGGATGGATGAAAAATAGAAGGATGAGTTGGCTGGCTCTCAGGGGCTAGATGTTTCCCAACAGCATCCTTCCCCTTTCATAAGCAAACAGAAAAGCATCCTAAAGTGTGCTAGATAATATACATAGGCCAAATAAACAACTCCAATACTCATTGTGCTACATTAACATAATAAAATAATGAATTTCCTTATTGCTGATTATTAAAATTAACTGCTTATGGAAAGACTGCAGGCTCTTACCTTGAAGTGTTGAAATATTCTCATCAACAGGTGATCACATGCTTGGATTTTTGTTCAACTGGCAGAAGGTTTGATCCATAAACAAACAGTGTATGTAAAATCCACAAGCATAGAATTGAGATCCACAAATGCCTTTTTGATACACAAATGAAAAATGGATTTACAGATGCCTGCTCGAAAGTTTTAAATGTTAGTAATATATTCCCAGA
This sequence comes from Istiophorus platypterus, assembly GCA_016859345.1. NCBI lineage: Eukaryota > Metazoa > Chordata > Actinopteri > Istiophoriformes > Istiophoridae > Istiophorus > Istiophorus platypterus. The sequence goes on from CM029118.1 coordinate 20,757,514, forward strand.
TTCTTTTCATTTATTTGTAAATTAATTGATTGTATTCACAGATTTTTTTTTATTTATCGAATTTGTCTGTGTATTTGCAGATCCATTTAATATCTGGAGGATATTTTTGTGAGTTTACAAATCTCTGTTTTGTATGTGGGAGGGTGTTTTATATTTAGAGATTACTCATTTACACGCAGGTTGTTGATCTGTTCACACAAATAATACAGCCAAAAATGTATGCCCATATCTCTGAGAGTAAGTTCATACTTGTGAAGTATTCACAGGTTGCAGCAGGAAAATGTTTCAGTGGTAGGCATGGCTCACTGCTGCTTCGGCTTTCATCAGACCCTAACCATACTCATCTCCTCCTTTCCCCCTTTCTGCATTGGGAGTCTTTCTCAATACATTCTAAGATAAGAAACCACTCCTCCTCTTTCTTCCATAATCTCACTCTTTCTCATCTTTTAGAGTACAAGTGTATGCAAAAGCACAGATGAGGCTAACTTGCCCCCCTTAAATGATTTCCCCCTTTTTTTCATCTCTTTGTTTTTCCACATCATGATTAATCACAACAGGCTTTCTCCTGTGCTGCATTTATTCTTTTACTTTCATTTTATCTTTCTATTCAAAGTCTTCATCCATTCCAAGTTCATTCCTCATTCTTCCTGTTTTTTAATCTTTCTTTTTGCCCTCTCTATTCTCGCCTGCAGCACCCTGCAATGCAAACACAACCTGTTCTAAAGGGAAGTGAATTATTGAAGCCACTGCTGCCATTCCCTCTGTGCAGAAGTGGGCTGCAGAGGAAGGAAGGAGGGAATGGAGGGAGGAATAAGGGAGGATGAAAGAAATGGAGAGAATAGATTTGTAATGACGAAGGTGGGGGGGGGTCAAGCAAGGTGCAAAGATACTGAGAAAGGGGGGGCGCCCATTTTACAAATGAAACATTTCAATGGTGCTCATTATATAGGGCAAAATCACATAAAGTACATTCTTAAAGTATTGGAACCCCTTAACTTCATATTTTGATGTTTTACAGCCTTATATTAAAATATATTAATTTTTACATCAATCTATAAGGAAAAACTGAATTATCTGTCTGAAACTCCTTTGGTATGAATACAGCCTTGAGTTCTCTTGGATATGATGCAACAAGCTTTACACACCTGGATTTGTTGATTTTCTACCGTTCTTATCTGGAGATCCTCTCCAGCTCTCTCAGGTCGAATGGGGACCATTGCTGCCATTTTCAGGTCTCTACAGAGATGTTCGATCGGGTTCAAGTCAGGGCTCTGGCTTGGCTGCTCAACATCCTTGACAGAGGTGTCCCTAAGCCACTTCTTTTTTGTCTTGGCTGTAATCCTAGGGGCATTGGTCCTGTTGGAATGTGTGTTACATTTGATGCTATCAGGGTGACCAAAAACACAGAGGAAGACCCAAATGCAGACACTGAACCAGAGCTAATATAGTGCATGCTGCTGAAAAACAACCCCACAGCATGATGCTACGACCACCATGCTTCACCACTGGGCTTGTATTGGGCAGACGTGATGCCTATAATTGAGGCCAAACAGTTCAGTCTTGGTTTTATCAGACCAGAGAATTGTGTCCACAGTCTCAGAGACCTTTAGGTGCTTTTTTGCAAACTCCAAGTGGCTTTCATGTGTCCTTTACTGAGGAGTCTTCCCTCTGGCCACTGTGCTACAGTAATGATGGTTGTCCCTCTTGAAGTTTCTCCCATTTCCACACAGAATCTCTAAAACTTAGTCAGAGTCAACGTAGGGTCTTGGTTATATCTCTTACCAAGGCCTTTCTCCCATGATTCCATGGTTTGGCTGGGCGACCGTCTATTAAGAGTCCTGAATGTTCCACACTTTTCATTGAAGAATTATGGAGGCCACCTTCAATGCAGCAGAAACTTTTGTACCCCCCTTCCTCCCCCCAGATCTGTACCTCGACACAATCTTGTCACCGGGCTCTGCCGGTAGTTTCTTTGACCTCATGGCTTGGTTTCTGCTCCGATATGCAATGTCAGCTGTGAGACCTCAGATTCAAAAATGTGTATTTTTCAAATCATGTCCAATCAATGGAATTTACTACAGGAGGACTCCAGTAAACATGTAGAAACATCTCAAAGATGATTTAGAGAAATGGGATGCACCTGAGCTAAGTCTCACAGCAAAGGGTCTGAATACTTATGTCAGTGTGCTATTTCTGTTTTTCGTTTTAATAAATTTCATGAAAATTCTAAAATTCTGTTTTTGCTTTGTCATTGAGTGTAGATTGAACAGAGAAATTGAATTTAAATGATTTTACCATGAGGCTGCAAGATAATAAAAGGAAAAAAGTGAAGGGATCTGAATACTTTCTGAGTGCCACAGTGTATTTCTGGAGACTTCACTTGACAAAGCAAGGTCATGGACTAGAAGTCATTACACATTCAACAGTTTCAGTCTTTTTTCTTACACTGTTGCTGTCTATGTCTTTTTCAGCCTGTGCCCTCTCTCTTTCTCCATAGCTGTCTGTTCCGCGAAACCTTCATCATCTTGCTCTATTTCCTGTCTAAAATTCATGCCAGTGCAATCATTTTCTTCAGTGTAGTGGACAGAATGTTCTTGTTGAAGGATTCTGTTGACTTGAACTTCAATAGCAATTGATAAAAGGAATATTTAATCGCTGATGCACTAACTGAAAGTAATTTCAGATTCCTTGATAGAGATGATAGACAATGTGTGATTTTAAACACATATTATTTTTTTCCTGTGGTACAAAAAAACATGCAGAGGTCGTGGAAGCACTTTCTCTGCACTCAGTAGTATCTGCACTTCAGGCTCCATTTGGTACCAACAACCTCCTCCAGTCTGGTAAGGCAAGTTGCATGTAGCCTGAGACATGAAACCCAGGGGTAAACAAAATGTACTTGCTGCACCCCATCATTTTGCTCAAGGTCTGTTAGTTACCATTTGCTCAAAGCTTATTGCACTCCTCACTACAGTGTGATTTCATAACACATTTCACTTGTGTGGACCTATACCGTCAAGACAAAGCAGGTATGACGCCGCACTGAATCAAATATTGGGCTTCAAATCCCAGTTCTGACTTGCAAAGAATCCTGCTGCATGTCGCATTTTACTCTGCTCTGTACCACAGGAGGAATCAGAACAGTTTATATAAACATAAGCCTGCAAAGAGAATACTGTCTTTCTGGCTTTTTGTAGAATACTATAGAGGTATGCTATTGACTGTAGTAAGAGTTCAGTGTACACTATAATAGGATTTAGCTAATTTAAAAGAAAACTTCAAAATGGAGAGCTATTTTAATAACCATATGTTGATAATCAGAGCTAGTGAATGTAGCTTTCACGTGGTATTCGCATATTTTGTGCTTGTCTCCTAACTGATGCACTTTCACTTGATGATCTTGTCAGTTTTTTCTGTCCATGACAAGGCATGCCTAATATACATTTATTTTGACTTAACAAAATACTCCAAACTCTTCTTCCTGCAACAACACATTCACAGGTACTAACAGAAACTCATGAATATCCTACAAAACACTACGTACAGCTTTATTTTGTAGGAACACATAAATAAACCATTGTATGGGGCAAAAAAGAAAAATAAAGCTTGACCAGGACAGATAGCGTAACGTAAATCAATCAGAGTAACATGAAGTTGGTTTTTGACACTGGAATGTCAAATATGAATTTAAGACATTATGTCAAGGGGTTTACATTTAATGTAAAATTAGGGTTATTGAAGACCTGACCAGGCTGAGAATGCATCACCCATATTAGACATAAACTTTGTGAGAGGTAACCGGGAGATTTGATACACTTTCATCTTCCCTTAAAATGCCTACTTCTCTAATTACTGCTTTTTGTTTGGCAGCAAAAGGTTTTGAATCCATGCCCAAGAAAATATGTTTTTTATTGGTGCCAAATTGAATTGAAAATTGTTGATGCAATATATATGCACCTCATCACGGCACTGGCTCCCTGCCAGGGTGTTGATGAATGTTATTTGGCTCGATTATAGATCAGATACTACCCCTTAAGATGTCAGTGAGCATACTAGGTTAACTTTTAGTTGTAGCTGTTGTCCTTGAACTTGACAAGTAATTTGTAAATGTTTTTAAGTCTTTTATTAAAGCTAATAAAGGTAGAGGGTGAATATGTGTTTTTAATGAATCAATATTATTGGTCATTTTTTTACATGTTATTAGTAAATTCTCTTCCCACATCTTTCTTGGATTGTCATTGAAAGTAACCCTTTAGTTATATAGCGTCAGTCCTCAACCAAAACACTAAAGCTCATTATTTGCAGTCGTGCTATAATCAAACAAAATCTCTAAATTCAAGACAGACACTCTTGTAGAGAGATCGATACTGCACCACGTTATCAGATTGTTATTACCGTGCCAATAATACAGGAGCCAGGGATGTTTGTCTGTTTGTTGCTGCAATCAAAGTGTTTCCATCTCTTTGCCACTTTTTATCACTCACGATATGTATGTATGAGTGGACATCTGCTACTGAAGTCTTTTGAGAAAGACAGACAAAACAGCTACATTGTTGTGTATATTTGTTTGTTCACATTCAAGTATTTATCTACACTTCTTTCTTCCTCTCACTCACCTTTTTATTTCACTGTTTCTGCCTGTAATCACCTGCTCTCAGCTATAATCAAGTTTTCAAACGCCTTGCATCACTGGTTAATATCTGATCTCGTATTAATGAACCCTGTCTATATTAAAACTTTAACCTGACAGTGTAGTCACAGCTGCATACCGTGCAAAAACAAAAACACACATGGAAAATTAATATATGTTACTTTTTCTTTCAGTGTGGGTGAATTATTTCTCTCAACCAGCTGTCTTTATAAATGTTGAGTGGTCAATAAGATTGTTTCTTTAATCTTACTTTTAAATACAGACACAATTTGATCATGTTTCAATAGGTTAAAATCATACTAAGCATGTGAACAGTAAGTTGTATGGCTAAGAGGGCAGAATGAAAAGTTACTGAACTACACTTTCAACTCCATTCTTCTATTGAAGCTCATAGTTCTGCCTTTGCATTGTACTTAAATGATAGAGAACAATGTGACAATGGAACTGATGGGACTGTGCTCACAGGCTGGGGCTTTACCATCGGATTTTAATTACAGAGGTCAAACAACACACTTTGAATTTCTCACAGTAGTTTGAAATAAAGAACATAATAATGACCAGTAATAAAACCACTGTGGAATAGGAGAGGAGAGGAGACAAAAAATGGTCAGTAGCCCTCCTAAGAAACTCAAACCCAGGCTGTCGGTCATAGTAAATTGTCTTTGAGGTTGGATTTTCCCTTTCACTATCTTCTCTCGCTGCTAAGAGATGAACTGGGACAGATCTACCAACCACTGGGCAGGTGCAAAGATGTCTTTATACAGAAAAACTGATCAAAAGGCAGCCATTAACAGAAGCTGTAAGAGGTGACAAGGTTAGTTAAAGATGCACTGTCTTACTGGCCATCAGTCTTAAATACATTTAAGCACACTTAAGGGAAGGTTTTAAAGGATATGCCTTTCTCTAGGACACATTTAGAAGAAGTCTATTTTCCGCCTGATGACTCAGAGCCAACCATCACCAAATTTTCATTCTTTTCAGAATTATAATTCTGTCATCTCATTTTTGTCATGATCTGTTTTCTTCTTTCAATCTCCCAAACATTAAGTTCCACATCTACTGGAAAGCATATTGAAACTTACTCCCAATTATAAAACTCAGTGTCTTAACAATTAGATAGTTACTAACAATAAAGATTTTAAAACTTTATTTACGTTCTTTACTTACAAAAAAGCTTTAAAATTAGTTTAAAAAATACACAATTTCATTTCTGTATCTACTTTTGTTTAAAGAAATGATTATAAACAGTTCACCCCAAATGGCTGAAACAAAGATACTTATTTGATCAACAGACCAAAACTTCTTTTGTTTTTTATTCTGTGTTTTGTTTTTTTTTTTTCCTTTTCTGATGTTCAAACACACAGAAAACACATGAAGACGCACTAATTGTCTGTTCTTTTCCTTATTGGCACATCTGGTATTTGGCAGAAATGTTATCAGAAGCGTGAGGTGTGGATGGCATTGCAATCGTGATGCTTTCTCAGCAAACCTAATGAAGGACTTCAAAGGTCAACGCCTGATTCCCTTTCACTCTAAAGGGTAGTAGTGTATGACAATTGTAGCTTTCTATGCTTTACTTTGATTGCTGTGGGTCTGGAAATTCTCACAGATGTGGCTGTACTTCAGAAAATGACTTAACCGAGGCATTGTTGCTGGTCCTTCAGAAGGGAGGAGATATTTTGAGTTAAGAGAAGAGGTTAAAAGTGGGATTCAGTAAAGGTAAGGTAAGGCCAAGGGTGAGGCATGTGCAGTTTCTCTGAGGCAATTTTAAGTATAGAGCTTTGAGAATGAATGAATGCTTATGTGTATTAGTTTTAAATATCAGAAATAAAACAGTACGCACACACACACGCACACACACACAAACATGCACAAGTTTACAAATTCTGCACAGGACTCATTCCATAAACTGAATATTGGATTACCTGTGATGCTCTAGCAGGAGTGTTTCATAAAAAGAAAATGTGCAGCAAGGGTCCATCAGGCATATTGACTAAGAGGATCACACACTTATAACACACACACACTTACTGTACACGCAGAAGCGCATACACTTTATTGAATGAGAGCAGGTGGTGCTCTGTGGTCTGCTGTGGTTGTAATAGCCTCATTATTCATCGGTGTGCCCTACCTATACACTCAGCAAAGCCGAGAGGAGTCAAACCAGAACCCAGTATACAAAAATGCACAAGCATGCAAAAATACACATGTAGTACAAACACGCTCATATGCACACAGTCGTGTTTCCATCACTTCATGGGACATTACATTGACTTACATTTATTTCCTTTGAGACTTACCCTAAAATTAAATGACTTATGGATATATAGGGGTATTTTCTTTTTGTCCTGAAAAGGACGTTGAGTCCTCGCGGTGTGAAAAAAGAAATATCTCCCCACAACATAGTAAAACAAGTACACACCCAAACCCTCCCACACACACAAACACACACACACACACACACACACTCACACACACACACACGCACAATTAATCCATTTGTCAGTCTAGTGATCTCTGTGTGAAAGTCATAAGCCTCTTGTCTCTGACTTTGATACTCACAAGTCTAGTTAATTACCATGGCAACACGGGCCGCTCTTACACTGACTATTGGTGGTATAGCTAGAAGAGGATCTAGGCTGAAACAGATGTGGCAAAAAAGAAAAGTGGATGGCCAGAGGATGTGTTGCATCATACAAACATATTTTTGTGATTATTCTTGTAATTTACTCCTTCAGCGTACAAACATTGATTTTTCAACTTGCCAGAGCTTGCCACGGCCACAGAAAACATCTGGATTTGCTGAATTCCACATGCGCAGGCAGAGAAACCAATACTGAATTAACACAATTGCGTTCTTTGAGATATTTTTGATGCGTTGCATTTTAGTTTTGAGGCTACTGTCAGGGGAGAAACTAGTGTCTTTGCCTCTTCTACTAAGATTTGTAGTTGTTGAGCATCTGTGCAAAATGTCTGCAAAGCAGCCAAGGCTCTGTTATTCTTAAGGGATGAGACCAAAACAAGACATTTGTTTTTTTTTTGCATCAGTGAAAAAAAAACTTTGCTTTTTTTCACAATTTTAACTGCATTGCAAACATCTTTACATGATACTAAATTCTGCTGGTGTCCTTTAAAAACCATCTATCTATGTTTCAACACATTTTCACATAATCCAATGTGTTTTATAACTATTAGTGAATAAATAAGAGCACAGCATGGGGGAGCATCTTAGAGTCAATTTATCTGAAAACTATCTAAAAAACACCAAATTTTGAAGATAGATGTTTAATTTAATTGACAGTGAAACTACAGTATATTTGGCCAGTTGTCCACAGCAATCAGGTAAATTAGGCCCAGTTTTAAAACTACTTTGTTGGGGAGGGCAGTCAAGTAGTTTGCAGGGTTAAAGGAAACTTGTATCTACTGTTGGTTTGAAATCTGTCTTAGTGAGTGTTCTCCAGTATCATATTCACATAACTGGAGTAGATTACCATCCATTCATACCTACTTCCCTAAGGCCTTCTTGCTGTAGTGAAACAGCCTCACATTACTTAAACCTTTGTGGCTCATTATCGTATAACTGCAGAGGATCTCTTTTAAAGAACCATAAACAGTTTATTTAAAAATTTGAACAAAAGTCCAAAGCTGTCATTTGTCTGGTGAGGACAGTCTTATTAGAACAGTACTCAAGAGTACTTTCTGAATTCAATCAGTTTTGTGCAGATTTTTTTTTCTTCTCATGCTATTCATGTTAGGATCAAAGAAATTGACTTGTTCCATGTAAAGAAAGAGCTCATATTGTTACATGCACCGAACTTCTGAGTTGCTCTCATAGAAACGTAATGGTTTTGCCATTGTTGTCTTGACCTTATTCAGTGTATAGACAGTCGGAGCAGAGCAGCTTAGCTAATTAACCCTCCAAATGGGACTTAATCAGATGCCAAGTGCTCTAATAAAAACGAAAGTCATTGGGAAAAAGGCAGTCGTCGCAGGGGAATAGGGAGGGATATTTGAAGACATGCGTGTTTGTGTGAAAAGGATTGAATCCAAAATACAATTTTCTCAGCAAAAGTAAGATGTAGAACTTTTGTCTGGCTGAAAATGAAATGAAGAGGACACTGGTGTATCTGTAGATAGCTACCTATACCCCTTTTCCACCAAGGCAGTTTGAAGGGCATTTCGAAGCCAGCGCCTAATCTCGAACCGGTTCTTTGTGTTTCAGTAGAGGGTGGCACAACAGTTTGCCAATCTAGACATCAGGGGCTGGGGGTATGATTATTGTGACCAACAGGACCATTTAAAACTATCGTTTTTTTAGAGGTGGAAATGTAGGCTTTCAAACCCAGGAGCAAGACTTGCAAACAGACAATATAGTCTGCTTTCGTTTTTGTTGTGTTATGCGGACACATATACACATGTATACAGAGATGTAATGACGTGGCTCTAGTGTGGGTCCTTAGCCTAAGGAAAAGCTAACAGGGTCTGAGAACTAGCATCAGCCAGCAACTAGCATCTCAGTTCACATTGGTGGAAAGGGGCTGATCTAGTTAAAGATGTTCTATGCTTGTCAGAGCATTGATTCTCTTGGCGCTGATTTACCCAAAGAAAACAAACAGGAGGACATTTCCGATAATGCTTGAAATCTCAGATAATTCTCCTTTTCAGAGTTTTTGAAACAAAAAAATAAATGCATCTGAGGATTATAAAAGACCATTTACAAAAGACTGTGGCGTTTGTAAAATGTGAGTGCTGGGTTAGACCAGATCAACCTGAAAGTACCTCCATTATTCCTAGTAGACAAAACAACAGAGGAAGATGTAAAAGCCTGACTTATTCCAATTTATCTTAATTGAAGGTGTGAAACCTCAACATTGTTTTTTTTATGTATTTTGTTGAAACTATAATAGGAATGTGACACCAGGTGCATTTTCCCTTTTTGTGCACTATTCTATTTACATGGACTCTATTTACAACATATTAATGCACACAATCTAAATGGGTATCAAAAAGAAATCTTCAGACATATTTTAGCATGGTACAGTATATAACTAAATGCTGATAGGTGTGTTTTAACTGTTGAGGCATTAAGATTCATCCCTTTGTATTTGAATTCTACATTGACCAGATGAAATTGCAACAAAAGGCAGGCAGCTAATGGACAAGGTTGTTGTTGCTCCCAGCAGTGGCTCTAGCACTTTTTTTCCAGAAGTAATGACCATTCATTGAGAGACAATGACCTCAGTGATGACTGTGTTTTCCAGATGGGTTGGGAGAGAAACTGAGCAAGAGAATGAGCTGTTAATGGATAAGAGCGAAGAAAAAGAAAGACCCAGAGACACTGCAACATACTGATGAAGTGAGAGACTTGAGGTGTAATAACTCAACTAAGGCTATGGCTTAGTGCCTGTAAGGATTCATGGCAAACTGGAAATATGTGCTTGAGTGAGTATTCATGTGACTATCTCTCTCCCTGTCTCTTTGAAAGTGAATAATTAATAATTTCATTGTGTGTTAAGCACGTGTCGTGGACAAGCGTATTTAAAAGGTAAAGCTCTGATAGTGGTGCTTGTGCTTAGTGTGCTCGTGCTTGTGTTTCAACAGCAATCACACTGAATGAAAATCAACCCAACATCCTGTATATCCAGTATCAGTGCAAGATGAGTCTAAACTTAAAGTTTATCTTCTCCGCTGGAGTTGATTGAAGCTGGTAAACATTTTTTTCAGGCAAAACAATAACTTTGGATTTGCTATTATTCTATGAATTTAATTTTTGTGCCATTTGAATTTGCAGTAGCTATTTCATGTAAAAACCGCAGTCGAGCGAAACTTCATTTCCTTCGCAGTCATCTCTTAGCTGATTTACGACAAGCTGAGGCCATGAGAGTATGAGGGCTTTTATCTGCTGCTATTTCAAAATCTGCTATATGTGGCCCTACAATAAAAAAGTCTCTATCCTTCTTACTTATTCCCACCTGACTCCGCTTTTCCTCCCTCTCCTTTTTTACCTTTTTCCTCCATCCTTCACCTCCTCCTTCCCATCCTGTCTTGGTCTGTCTCCTCCATTCTTTCCTCATCTTGCCTATTTGTACCTGTTGTATTCACTCCCAGCCACCAGTTATGCATATTTATTATCTTCAGCGGTCTTGCCTCATCCAGCATATGCAGCATGTAGAGAGTAAATTTTCTCCCTCCCTTGGCTTATATACAGCCTCGTCTTCTGTCGCGGGCAACACAAACACCTATTATTTACTGTGTGATTTATTTATGAATTAAGTCTTTTAACTTTTTGCTTACATCCATTTCCCAAGGAGGGGAGCATGGCAGGGCTGATTAATTGTGAACGGAGTTGCTGCGCCCAGCTGACACACTGTCCTATGTATACACACACAGTCTCCTTCAAGGCATTTGCATAAACATTCATTCACATGTGTATGCATGCAGGGGGCTATATTACTTAAGGGACAAATGCAGACATACACAACGTAACCTCAAAGTACATTCACTAGAAGGAAAATGCCCTAATTGCTTCAGTCTTCAACCAGGAAGGGAGACTTTTCTCACAGGGACTGGCCTATCTGAATGTTTAATCTTGACTTGAACTGCTTAGTTCACTCCTCTATATTAGACCATTCTGTGTGTGTGCCTGTGTATGTTTGCGCTGACAACATGTATATGCCAAAGTTATGATTGCAAATTACAATTTTTTTTTGAATATTGGTGTATGCTAAGTATGCACCAATGAGTGTGATATATGCCATTGCCAGGTTAGGGCTGATAAAGGAAGATAATAATCTGTGACACATTCATATTTAATCCTGGCTTTTATAACAGAATGTCAGTGATTGCTCTTTGTGTCAACTTTTAAACCATCAATAATAATAAAAAAAAAAACTTATTTAGAGCCCAGAAAAAAACAAAAAAAACAAAACTACCTTCCTTTGGCATCAGTTACATAATCTCCATTTAAAACCACAGTAAGCATGTCCCAGTAGGGCACTGTTTTGGATTTTACATGAATTTTTTAACTTAATTTCTTTGAGGATTAATTTATGGTGGTCTGAAAGTTATTGAAGTGATGAGGTTGCTGGTTTGATCGTGGGTGGGGTTCTAATGAGTGGGGAAAGCGGCCCCAACCGTAAAGGTAGAGTAAGCGATTCTAATCGAATACGTTTTTTGGCAACTTCAGTGAGTATCTCCTCAGGATCTGCTGGCTGTCTGTTTCAGACCAGCAATTCTAGCCAATCAGCACCTGGGGGGGCAATTATACTCATGCGCAGGAGGAGGAAGGGGAAAAAAGGGGGTAGTGGGAATGAGCGAAGCACTAATTCCATGCATAGAGAAGCAGAGATGGCTGAGAAAAAGTCTAAAAGGAGAAGAACTGAGCAATAAAAGTAGAAAAAGAGGGGACGGATTTTCTTTAACTGAACGGCCCACTGATGCTGTGGCCCACTTAACGGCCCACATAGATTTGTCCAGATGTCCAGTCCATTATCAGCCAGTGGAGAGACCTCTGAGAGTGGAAAGGCATGAAGACCGATGCAGAGGTTGATCTGCTTCTGCTCGACAGGTGGGTAACTTTAGTTTTGCTATGTTCCACAGAGCCAGTCGATCAGTATTATTTGTCTGGTTTTCTAATGTTTGTGATGGCTGATCCCAACTGGTTAGTTAGCAAGATGGCAAGATGGTACTGGTATCAAATTTGTGTGTCAGGTAATGTTAATAAGTTGCCCATGGACATTTGACTCAGTTTCTAGTTTAAAAAGATATGCTGTTGGTGTGATGATGGGAAACTGTCTCGTCCTCTCTGCCTGTTAGCTTTGTAGCAGCAACTGTAGGCACAGTTCATACAATGTACGAAGGGTTCTATAGCCACGAAGACCTATAAGCACAAATTTGCAAGTAGTGTATTTATTTGGATGGATGCATAAATCCAAATGCTAAGCTAGGTCACGTTACCTTCCTCACTTGCTTAGCTACAAACCTATACTCTTGTCTTCTGTCACTGTAGCCTTGCAAAAACCACCGAAACAACTAACATTTTATGCTATAACGTTATTTTATAGTATAAGATTGTCCCTCAGAATTGAGAAAGAGTCGTATCGAGTTCTACGCCATATAACACACTCTAGAGTCTGCCATTGTGTCGTTGCCTTGGCAGTGTGCTTTCACGAATTTGGGCTGCAGAGCTTCTACAAAAGCACTGAAGGTGAGGTGTATTTGTTATGCTGTTGAGTCCAAATATAAACAGTCTCTCCAGAATGGTTTACTCAACCTCTGACCCTTAACTTTTGAAAACTTCAGTGACCAAAGGATCAGACTGTGGTTGTTCTCTTTGTGGGAATGCCCATGATAAATAAAGGTTTAGAAGAAAACCACCACCTGCATGCCATCAGTGTAAGTTGTGTTTGTATACCTTTTGTACACCCTGCACTGATAACAAATCTCCTGAACTGTAACTGAGAAGTTCACCTTCTGCATCCATCTGATGTAAAAATTTATAAGCATAAAATGCCTTAAATGGGTGCTTCACTCAAGTAGACGGTTAAGCATCAGATCTAATACCAGGTTTGGTTTAATAGGAATCCTTTTACTTGAAAATTATACACAGAAGAGTTGTGTGCGCGCAAGCTAACACACAGATGTTTCAAGGGACTCTATCCCCTATAAGTACATTGTAATGCAGCAGTAAATAAACATGCAGCAGTAGATAACCAGTGAAGAATTTACACACACATACACACATAAACACAAAGATACATACACACACTACCACACACATAAACACACACACAGGTCATCTGGATGAGCTCTTAACTCTGAGTGCAGGTGAACCCAACTTTCCTCCTTGAGGTTCCCTTTGGAATTTCATTACCTGTACTCGGTGCTTATTGATCCTGTTATAAACACTAGGCCAAGCTGCTGCTAAATTATTCAGTCTGGTTAAATAGGGCTGTTCCATTATTCAGAAGCGTGGCACATTGTAATTAATATTGTAGAGATATGTGACAGGCAGGGTGGCATTTCACTCAGTGACAGCACATTGCTTGCTCTCTATTCACACATTCTCTACTCTCCCTTTGTCTTCGTCGCTGTCTTTTCTTCTCTTTCCTGTGCTTTGTCTTTCTTACTTTCTCTTTTGTTTCTTTTTTGAGGATTTTCATCATCTTCACTTTTTCTATTGCTTTATTTTATTTTATTTCTTCCTGCTCTCTACTTGTTTTCTTTCCTGACTTTTTAATTTATTTTTCTTCATCTCTGCTTCATCCTTTTTCCTTCAACCCGCTCCTCTCCGTTATTGTATTTCATTCTCTTCTACCTCCTCAATTCTTCCCAGCTTCTAATCGTTGTGTTGAAAAGTTGGCTGTGAGACTCAAACAGCAGCTGGGAATTTTGCTCAGTGAGCCTTTGTGTGTGTGCTTCTGTATGTGCACATTGTGGTGCATCTTGTCTTTTTATTTTGACATCTATTTCGCTTCTCTTACCAAAGTGAACCATTTTGTGCCCCAGTTGATAAGATGAGACAGAAAATACAGTTTGAAAGAATTTTCAAAATATTTAATCACTCAAGTTGCTGAACACACAGTATGTGAGAAAAGCATGAGAAATAAAGCTATGTTCCTACTGTATCTTCTACTCATTACAGTGTCCTTGGGTAAGTTGTCGCTCTGTGCTTGTGTGCTTCTGAACAAGGTTTATTGTAATGCCCTTTATAGAAATCTCCCATCCTATTTCCTTCCTAAATCTGTCCTTCATTCCTACTGCAGTGAAGTACAACAGTAGTCGTGCAGTGAAATACTGTATTAACTACCACTGCCTGCTCATTCTCAAAAGTTGAACTGATTTACTGTTGATGAGCGGTGTTTGTATCAAAAAGTGGCAAAGTAAAATTCCCATCTTTGCAAAAATATTTGGTTCTAGGAGCTTGTTTACGTACGGACCATTGGCTGGGCTAGGAGGTGAACATGTTAGCAAGCCGGCAACATGCTGATTTGGTTCTGTCACAATTGCTCACAAGGTTTCTTTCTATTTTCTTGACACTATGGGTTTTTATTGCGGAATGAAACGACTGCACCATTTTAAATTTTTACCATTTTAAATACTGCTGTGCCTCTATTGATACTGTTGGCTGGCAGAAAGGAGGGTGTGTTTATTGTGGGGTTATATCCCGTATGTGTTGTAACCATGCACACACTCACTTTTTGCGACTCACGGCTCTGAGATTTATCAGGAAGTGTGCTTGGCCTTGTCCGCCTCTTCTTCATGCAGCCAATTAGGAGCCATCTCCTCTTGCTCTCATCAACACTCCACTTTTGTCAATGTTCTTTGACAAAACAGGAGAGAGGAGACTTCAAAAGACTCTGTTGTCTTGTTTTCTTTTCTCCCCACTTCTCACTTTCTGAAGCCCAGAGTGAAACTACAGAGGTGCTTGGATGACAACACAGAGAGCTCAAAGGGCCTGATTCTTTGTGTATGCGCTAAAAAATAAAACTGGAGGGATGGTTCATGCTGTTTATGTGTTTGCATGTGCAGAATCTGTATGTAAATGTATGTGAGAGGTATGTAAAACAACATTATGCTCTTCGTTTTATTGTGCAGGGTATGTGACACACAGAAGACACTCAAGGTGACTTCCTCTGTATACCTGTGTTTACTGCGCTTACATTCATTTTTCAACTCTTCCTTCCATTTGTTGCACACAGGACTGGCTCTGTATTGATTTATAACTATAGTTTTGTTTTGGATTACTCATCCATGACCAATTTCACTCTATCTTTAAATTGATTACCTCTTGAACTATCAAAAACAGCAATCCACGTGAAACCTGCATCTTAGAGAAGCCTTTTCTGTTACTTATGTCATATTTGACAAGTTATTAAGAAGGTGATGTCATGATTACTTTAATTAAACCTTATTAACTTCATAATTGTGTGGTTTTAGCTAATTTAAGTTTTAATCAAATAATAATTTTTCTGGTAAATAGCATGACATGAGGCGGTGGTCAGTGCAGGAAAACAGGTCTTACTGTAGTAGCTATATGAATCTAAACAGTAGTTGTATTTTTTTTCTGATTGTGTCTTGTTATTCTTCTGTTCCTATCTTTTGAATTTTAACTGTTTTTTCCTCCTCTGCCTCATTATTATTCCCTCTCTTTTTTCTCTGTTTGTCTGTTATTGTCTTACTATCTACCCACCTCAGGGGTTTTGAGTCTGACTGTTCTCAGCTGCAAATTAATATTTAATTTGATGTTAAATTACACATTGTTGATGAGTCACCTTCTGTCTTTCTAACGTGTTTAGTAGAGTATATTTGTTTTTTTGTGGTATATTTTGCAAATCTTGGCAATATTGTCTTTCATCCTGTAAAAAAACAACAAAAAATAAAAAAAGGTTTGGAAAAACATGTCAGCAGCCCTTTAGAGCCATCGGGACCCCCCGGCACTGTTTCCCAACCCTGCCTGGGCTCCCAAACCATATTTTTTAAAAATACACCAGAACACTACTTCTGCTGCAATACTTGGTGCTTTGCTTCACTCACCTTTTTCATAATGGACATAGTATTCTTACATAGGGTATGTTTGCAACATTGAAAAACATACCCTATGGGAGATAGAAAAAAGGAAAAAAAGAAAGGTGGAGTGGCTCGAATATGTGATTGTTGTATCATAGGCAGTACTTGTGTCTGTGAGGAGAATGTAAATCCCAAGTTACCATGGAGAGAACGAACACAAACATGTTGTTGCAGATTGAGATAGACCATGCACTACCATTGTGTAGTTGGTTAAGAGGCACAGATGTCCATTTTTACCTTTCAACTAGCTGCATCTTTTGCCTATAAGCCTCTAATTGGAGGTGACGCCTCACTCTAGCAGTGAATTTTGGGACTTACCATTCATTCCTGTCAGCTAAGTTGGCAGGCTATCTGATGCAAAGTCATTTGACAAATAATCCACTGGGATCCTTATCTGCCCCGGGTATTTGTCTCTCTGTATGAGATTGCAGATTAGCTGATCTACAGTATATTACATCACATCACATATATCATCACATCACATATATCAAATATATCATGGAGGACAGATGCATTATCACATTTAAATAGATCTAATAAGACCTGCAGCAGACAGACAGACTGACACGAATACCTTCCAACAGTGTAAACCTCTTGGTAAAGGTTCTTTTCTCAGGCTTTATTTTGTTTTGGTTATTCTCTCTGTCGAACAATTGTTACTCTGTCTGACGTTATTTAAGGTATCTCTTTCTAGTTCTTTCCCCAATACATCAGAAAATTACGAACATTCAGAATCAGGAGGGATTGTTTTGTTAGATTGCTATTTGAACAATGGTTCGTCAGCCCATAATTTATAGAGACCTTGTATAATTATTGATCACCCCCCCAAACTGTATGTGAAAAATGATGAAATTCACTAAAAACAACAGTTGAAATGTTTTAAAAATCTCCACAAACTTGGTAAAAGAACCTTAAGATGAACATAAAAATGCTTCAATTCTTCTGCTCTGTTAGTCCGTTATTCATGCGGGGAGGATGTCAGAGTTCATGCATCTAGAAAAGACAGGAAATTAACCAAATGTTTATGATGTGTTCTAAAGGACAAAGGATATGTATATATATATATATATATATATATATATATATATATATATATATATACATACACACACACACACACACAGAAAAACATACAAGAAATCATTTGCACAGTGGATTGCAAATGGTCTGTTAGCAAGCATAGTAGTTTCGTTAAGGCCATTTATGTGTGCTTGTTGGGGAAACTCACGCACATACACACAAACGCAAATCTCTAAGTAAGAAATATTTTATCTTCCACTCACTTTCATTTCGTGGATATATTATTGAACTTTATAGTCATGATCTCTGCTGCAGCATCAGAAAAGCTCTCAGTATTATTCAACTGTACATGTGTGAAATGCTGGCTTCCTTTATACAGTACAAATGACAACATGTTTGGTAGCTGGTCTATCTGGTTGGCTAGAGAGGCACTCAGTTATTGCAGTTATGCAGAACTACATATATTAATTAAACTGCATCTTCAACTAATTGAAGGCTCAGATATGCAAAGCTGATAGATTTCCCTCCTCGTAAAACATGCGATACTAGTTATCTTTTTTAACCAAGGAGGTGGTGGGTTGCTATATGCTTATATGTAGTTGTTACAAGGTAAATGAGGCAGAGTGATAATTGCACTCAGTAGGTTTCCTTTCAACCCGTCACAATGTGAGTTCCAATGTCACTGTACTCTAATATTACTTATGCTTTGTCTCTTCATCAGACTTCAATAATCAACCTAGTTTTCTCACTGGGCTTAAAGTTAATTATTTTATAATTATTATTTCATACTAATCATTATAATAATGTTTATAGTACTAAAATAGTACTCAGTGTGTTTGTGTGGGTTTTCTCCCAAAGGCCAAATACAGTTTCTGTGAACTGAAAATGATCCATAAGTTTCTTATATCTCTTAGCCCTGTGATAGACGGATGACTTGTTAAGGGTATACTTGGCCCCCTGCTCAGTGTATGCTGGGAGGGGCTGCAGCCCCTAATCACTGTAAACAGGATAAGTGTTCCAGAAAAAAAGAGGATTTGACATTCTCTCTGCTGTTGTACATTTTATATCTTCTTTCTCAACAAAATATTCTAGATTAACCTGCAGACCCCACCTTATTTTCTACTGACCCATCTCTGGCTTTTAAGCTAAAAAGCTGCATCAGGGTTATCCTGGGGCAACTATTGCTGTCAGGTTTTAGCGATCAACTCGCTGCTCCAGTTTCATCTAAGGGCTCAACCAGGGCAGGCCTATAGCTGATAATTCATCAAAGCTGATGGTACAAAGTCTAACACACACACACACACACACACACACACACACACACACAGACTTTGAGTGAGTTTTGCTTCTGACTAATTCAGTTTTTTCACTGGAAAATGAATTAGTTAGCTTTCTATTGTACATTAACAGACTTTATAAAACACACACAGTCAGGAATAGCATATTTGTGCATTTATATGTGATGCTTGTGTTCAGTTAGCATTTATACCCATCTCATTTTACTCTTTCCCCAAAATACAGATTGCAAAGCACAGCAAACTGAATTAAAGCTCTCCCTTTCACATCACAGGCTAATGAAGTTTCCACACTTGCAGTTATCCTTGGAACGTTTCCTAGCTCCCTTGCCCCTACTCTTTCCCCTCCCTCTGCAGCTCTCTCTTCCTCTTCCTTCAGAAGCTCTGGACATTGTTCACATTGGACATCAAGCCAAAGAAGTGGAATTAATATTTTCAGTATTTTGAAGGTTGTGTTTGTTGTGTATTTTAAACCACTTGGCGATGTGGTAATTTCCATAACAGTCGTGCTTCGTAAACGCTGCAGCATGTATATAGGGTTTTCCGATGAGACAGATTTACAGTTAAACTAAACAATTGCTAACATGCATTGATTCATTTTATGTTTCTTTCCTTCTCTTATCCTCTACATACAACTTGAGTAACTGTAATTATCATTCCTTTTTTTATTATCTTGTTTTTGTGAAATCTACCAGATGTTTGCCCCCTATACCACCTTATCAGTGTTCCACAGTTCTCTGACTCTGAAATATAAACAGTTAGCAGTTTGGCAACCAGAGAAAACAGTCTTACATTACACTCTCCACATGTCTAAAAATGCAAATACTCTCTTAAAGAAAATGCTTTATAATTTTTTTTAACTCTTCAATGTACCTAGTACAGTAAGTATCATAGATGCTAGACACCATAATCAGATTGCCAGCTCTGGTATGCAATACATGCTCTCTTAATGCTTGTGTCCTCAGGAATTAAGAAAAACAAAAACAAAAAAACAAAGAAACATCACTATTCCAAAGTGTCGTTACTGTGAGTTTACAAACCCATATCCAGTTCAGTTACTGTATTTTTACTGGGTCAAGGTAATGAGGGCAAAGACTCACATTTTATTTTGAGGGACTTCACTTGATTTCTCTGCTGAGTGAGTTTGTTCCTTAACTCTTAACACCTTGTCCTTTAGAACAGCAAACCACCTTGTCTGAGGAATATTCATAGCAACGTTTAAAAGATGCTAACCACGTGTTAATGCCAATGCTACATGTTCTTTTTTTGGTGGTTTTTTTTACAACTTAAAGCAAATAGGGAGGCAGACAGGTAAAAAAAACAAGAGAAAAGAACATGAATAAATGAGCGGAGAAACAAATACAGGTTCGAGAGGTCAGTCAGTGGTTTGTTGAATATGAAAATGAATTGAATCGTATGTATGATTTTATGCAGATTTTAAATTTAACCAAACGTGGGAAGTTTTGGACTAAAATTTTACACAACTTTCTC
Organism: Istiophorus platypterus; assembly: GCA_016859345.1. Taxonomy (NCBI): domain Eukaryota; kingdom Metazoa; phylum Chordata; class Actinopteri; order Istiophoriformes; family Istiophoridae; genus Istiophorus; species Istiophorus platypterus. The sequence goes on from CM029118.1 coordinate 20,777,539, forward strand.
CACCACCATCATCAAAATACCAAATGAGGGAATAAATTTTGCAAGAGTGGCATTCACTCCCGCAGAAGGGAGACTTGCAGTAGTGAATTTCGTTTATAAAGAACCTTGAAGTATCACAACACCTAACTATAAGACTTTATGTTGGTTGTTACTAAATTTGCCATTTCTTCTCTTTGGCAACATCAGGGACCTTACTTTTGTGCCCATATTACCATTCAGCACATCACAATTGTGTATATACTGAAAAGTATCTGAAAAATGCCATCCAAATATATATTTCCTGATTTGGTGCTTGACTTTGTCTCCTGTATTATTAAATCATTTACCATTTGGAAATAAGCTGTGATAGGCTTTTATTTTCTTACTCCTGAGATTATCCTAGTCAATAACTGATATGCTCAAGTGATGGCATGTAATGATACAGAATTGTACCTGATTATTTTTGTATTCATAGCAGTTAACAAAGCCATCCACTACCTTTTTATCAATTAATGGTTGCTTAAAATGATAGAACAACTGTAGAAAGCTACTGGAATAATTACATTGACACTATCTGCCTTTATTCATCCATCCTTCCATCCATTTACAGATCGCTCTGTCCATCTTGATGAACATAGCAAAATTATTTCAGGTATTCTCTCTACACTGTTGTTGAGAGCCACTTTTATTGGTAGCCAGCACTTCATTAAATCTGAATAACAGCTGACAAAGGCCTGTGAAATGAGTTGTGACAGAGTAATGAAGTATTATTTATCAATTAGTTAAATGGCTCCAGTGGTTCTGTTTGAGACTAATATCAATATCCAACATGTTGCTGTTTTGACAGGCTCACAGGGAGTTCCATTTTACATGTGAAGTTACGGCTGCTCTTTTTGCTTTTTCTCTCAGTCTCGAACCCTCTTTAGTGTCACCATTTAGTCTGTATCTCTACCTGCTCTTAGCGCGTTATCCTTTTCAACTTTTCCTTGTATCCCTCTCTACATGATTTACACATTTCACTTTTTTCAATCTATGCCTTTCTTCCAATGTCTCTTCTGTTTAAGTCTGTCTCAGCATTTCTTCCTCTGAAACTCTAAATCCTCTGTCTCCTTTTCTATGTCATTTTTTATTTTCCAGTTTTATTGGCAATACCATTAAACTACTGAGAACACGCAATGTCTTGCACCCCCCCCCCCCCCACACACACACACACACACATATCGACACCTACCTACTTCCTTACCTCCAGCTCTTACTCTGACCTTTTTTTCAAGTGATTCTCCTTGCTCTCCTCTCATTCTTTCTTAGTAGCGTCTTCCTTCCTACCACTTCACCTGAGCTGACTGCTATGCATTGTTGGCTGCTGTGCTGCAGTTTCCTTGGATTCGCACACACACACACACAAACACAGACACAAACACACACACACACACACACACACACACATGCAATTCTTTCTTTGTTCATACGCTGCTGCGTCAAATCAAGTGTGCCTCTTGTTATCAGGTGCTTTTGGTCATGAACATGCCCATGTGTGCGTTGAAAGAATAGTTGAAAAGAATAAGGTGAGGCAGACGAATGATGTGGGGCACATGCCCCCCACACCACACCTCTCCTCTCCTCCCATTTCCTTTTTGTTGTGTGAGCCTGTGGCAGATGTGCAAGGGGCGTGGAACTTCGAATTGTTTTTTGTCCCTGTTGTTTGGATTTTCTTCTGTACGTTTCATTTGTATGTGCATGATCAGCTAAACTTCTTCTTAAGTTTCATTGATTGCTGAACGATCAGCGAATTTGTCAGGTGCTTTTAGGGAGGAACGGCATCCTCCCTCTATCCGGCATGGAGTGAGGATAGTCCCACTGGATAATAACATAACCGTGGAGGAGGTTCTGTTGGCTGTCGGAGAACAGGTAGGACATGATAAACTGTGCTATACATCAAGAACGAACAGAGTAGTGGTTGTGGTCCGGAAGGATGAGTCTCATGTTCATCACCTGATTGAGAGAGATATTTTACCAAGGAGAAGGACTGTCAAGGACTGTCAGTCACCTCCACGAGGATTACTGTGCCCGGTGTTCTGCCGTTTATAAGGATCCCAAACTGAAACATGTTCAGTCTCTGAGCTGGCAGACGTTCATGTTCCTTGACTTGCCTACAAAAACACTGGAGGATGTCTTTCCGAGTAAAGCACGGTGATTGCTATTATATGGTTTATTCCATTGCAGGGCAACTTAAATGTTTGGAGTGTGGAGATGTGATTCACAAATGCTTTGCGTGTCCCATGAACTACAGGTGGATGCGGCAGGTGGCCCCACTGAGTCCACTCCTTCCAAGGCAGTGGCAAGCGAGTCAAGTTGCACCGAGGTGGTAGGAGCGCAATGGGGGATCATGGTGCTGCAGGCGCAGTGGCTGAGGCTACAGATTCAAATATTGAGAATACTGATTTTGATCAGGAGGAACACAGTCAGCCTGAGAAGAAACAGGTCTCTGTGACTGCAGAAAATCTGAGCAGCTCTCGTTCTGCAGGCACTGAGGTACTATCAAAGTCAGCAGAAAATGTTGTGGAAGTAGCTTCCACAAGTCCTGTAGGCAAAGATGACACTGATCAGCAGTGATGGACAGGGTGTGTTCACAAGCCAGACATCAAGTGAAGGAGAAGAAATGGAGTATGACTCTGAGTCAGTCACAGTAGCTGTTGGCGAAACTCCTAACAGGAACACAAACCTCTACTCTTTAGAGGAAATAACTCAATTCCTGAATTAAACTTTTGGAAGATCTTTTAGAGTGAATGACTACCTCAGAGACCTTCACATCTTCATCAGATCCAGTGGCATGTTGAAAAGATAGGTTGGTTTTGACCTTTTGGATGAAAAAAAAATTGCTTCAGACTCAAAAAGCATATCACAACTCTGAGAAAAAAAGCAAAAAGTAAAAAGTGCTCAAAAAACTAAACAGTAGCTAACATGATCATGTTTCACATGGCGATTTCCTCTATTTACTGTTCTTTGCTTGTGTCTTGTCTGTTTCTCTTCTCTGTCCTCGCTATGCAGAGCCTCAAAATAGGGCCTCTGAACTTTAAGGGTGGAGACACAGACACAAAAGAGCTTTAATTTCTGAAATAGATGAAATTGTTGTTTTTGCAAGAGACACACACTAACCAAACTTACAAGGTAGATCAGGGTTTATGTTGGGAGGGTTCCTATGCCCTCAGCCATGGCACTAACTAATGGCAAATATAACAGTTCTGTCTACTACAGAAGTAGTGAAGGGTAGGCTGCTGATAGTTAGGGCAGAAATAGAGAATTGTTTTTTGCTTTGTCAACATGTATGCTCCAAATTAAGGAGCAGAAAGAGTAGGTTTTTTCAGCAGACTAAAAAATGAGCTAAGAAATCACCACAGCATCAACTCATCATTGGCGGGAATTTCAACTGCACCATAGACTTCACCCTGGACAGGACAAGTGAGGAACCCCACCCACAGTCATCTCAGTGCCTAAACAGTACCATAACACAACTGGGTCTGCTCGACACATGGAGCATGGTTAGCAGAGGTAGACTAGACAGGATCTATGTCTCTCAAAGTCTTAGTTCCAGATTAATTGAAAACAACATCAGTCCATTTGGATTCACTGACCATCACTTAGTCAGCATAACCTTGATCATTTCACCAGGTGGAAGCGTTAAGTCCTACTGGATCTTTAATAATAAACTCCTTCAGGACACTACTTTCTGCCAGTGTATTGAGCACTTTTGGCAGTAGGAAAAAGGAAAAAAAAGTTTTTAGTTCATGAAACTGTGGTGGGAGATTGGTATGGCACAAATTCGTGTTTATTTCTAGCACTACACCTCCCACTCCACTGCAAGGATTAAGGCTAGAGTAACTAAAGGCCAACATCAGGAACATCGAACAGGGCTTACATAGACTCAGATCCCACTGCAGGTCAACTGCTGCAGGAGAAGAGGTTGGAGTTGAGCTCTTTCCTGCAGTAGAGGGTTAAAGGAGCCCTTGTCAAATCTCCAAATAAAGGACATGGATGCTCCAAGCTCCTTCTTCTTACATCTGGAAATATCAGTGGCACAGAGAAAAGAAAATGTCCTGCCTTAGGCTGCCAGGCAGAGTGACCACCAACACAAGTGAGATGAGAAACCATGTAACAAATGTCTACACTGACCTCTTTGCTGAAGAGCGATGCAGCATGGAGTGCCATGAGGAGCCCCTGGAAGGGCTTCCTCAGCTAAGCCCAGAAGAGAAAGCTGCCCTGGATTGTGGGCCGAGTCTTGAGGAGTTGATGGTTGCCGTTAACTAGTTGGCATCAGGGCAGACACCAGAGATGGTCTCTCCAGTGATTTTTACAAGTCTTTTTGGAATACTATTGGATCCAACTTACATGATCTTCTTTTCGATTTTTTCAGAACAGGATCTATGCCAGTCTGATTCCAGCAGGCAGTGCTTTCTGTTCTGCCCAAAAAAGGAGACCAGGCCTTACTTAAAAAACTGGAGGGCAGTTGCCTTCCTCTGCACAGATTATAAAGAGCTTCCAAGAGCCTTAGCGAACAGATTCAAGGACTTGAAAATAATAGTAAACACAGACCAAACTTACTATGTACCTGACAGTGCAATCATGGACTTTCTTCTTATACAAGATGTTATTGATGTTTGTAAATACCATAAGTGTGCTGTTGTGTCTTTTGACCAGGAGAACACTTCTGATAGGGTTGATCACTCTTATTTAATTTCACCACTTAGGGCTTTTGGTATTGGTGATGGTTTTCTGGCTTGGGTTGGTTTAATGTATAATGGTGCACAATCTATGGTGACAATGGGGACCGGGCTGAGTCGACCAATCCCTTTTCAGTGACGAATAAGACAGGGTTGTCCGATTTCATACCAGCTATACAATTTAGCTATTGAACCCTTGCTGTACCGAGTGAAAGTTAGTTCAGTGGTATTTCACTGCCTGGGTCCTTTGAATTTGACTGTCTTCCTACTCTTTTGGCGCATGCAGACAATGTTTATATCTTTGTCTCCAGTTAGGAGGATGTTCACTATCTTCAGGACACCTTGACTCTTAATGAAATGTGTCATCTGCACAGGTGAACTGGGTGAAAAAGTGAGGCCCTGTTGGGGAAACAGTAGGAGAATCAGGAAGTTCCTAGTCTGCCTGGAGGACTTGAATGGGGCAAGGAGGGACTGAAAATTCTGAGAGCATTCCTTGGCAGTGAGAGATTTCAAAGAAAGAACTGGGAGGGAGCTAAGGAGAAAGTGTGCTCTTGGTTGTCTAAATGGAAATGGCTTCTTCCCTAGTTGTCATATAGGGGAGGTTATCTGGTTGCCAGTAACTTGGTCGCCTCAACTCCGTGGCAACCACCAAGAGGCCTGATAGAGGACTTTCCGAAAGCTGTCCTGGACTTCTGGTCTGGTCCATCACTGGATCCGGGCAGCAGCCCTCTGCCTGCCAGTGGCTGAAGGGTGGCAGGGACTCATTAACATCCGGTCCAAAATCGCATCATTTAGACTCCAGACAGCACAAAGACTGCTGTATAACTGTGGCCCAAGCTGGTTCGATACAGTTCATCTGCTACTGAGGAGAGCTTGGCAACTGGACTATGATAAACAGCTTTTCCTTTTACAACCAGAGACTGTAGACCTTCCTGGACTAACACTTTTTTATAGCTCTGTACTGCAGCCATGGCAGATCTTCAAGACTGCATGCGACAAAAATGAAACTCCCAGCATGTGGTTTGAGGAACCTTCCGTTGGGTGCTGATATCGCAGACAACTAGATATCTTTTTTTTTTGTTTTTTGAAAACGTTTCGCCTCTCATCCAAAAGGCTTTTTCAGTTCTTTGAGGACCTTTATTTTTCAACAGCCTCATAAAGACACTGCAGTCTGCCAGCCTGTGAGCCAGTCTCAGAAAAGTGTGCTGCACCAAACAGGAACACCTGATGAAGGTGATGGCAAAAACCTTTGGACACCCTGGCAAGGAAGAGCAAAATCCCCTCTATCAGGTGGTATAAACAGAGTGGTGAAGGAAGTCTGTGCTGCCCTGCCATGAACCCTGAGAGCACTGGAAGAGGACGTCTCTCATTGTGACCAGTGGAGTGAAGGTTGCGGGTACAGTTTCCCCTCTCTTTCTGTCACGCCAGCTGTTGGGCAGTAGCAGGAAGAAGGTGGTCAGCTGTTATCGTTCACAACTCCCCACCTGGACAAGATTCAGGCTATGGGAGAAAAGGCAGTTTATCAAATCTGTGTTAAAATCTTGAATCTACGCTCGTTGTCAGGGTGAAGGAGTCAAGGTGGACTGATTTTTTTGTTCCAGATGTTTCCCTGAAAGGCAGCTGGTGGTCCCTGTAAAAGCTCCCTGTTGAAAAGAAGACAGCAGACTTCCAGTGGAGGGTTGTGCACGGGGCAATAACTACAAACAAATACCTGGATGTACCTGGATCCAGAGCTGGGGGAGGGATGTATTTTCTGTTCCTAGGCTTAGATCGTAGAACATATAGTTGTTCAGTTTCCTCAGCTTCTTGCACTATTTGAGCTTTTTTAAAGGGGTGTTTTCTTTTGGCTTGTTCTTTTTTAGTCCCCTAATGCTGTGAAAAAAATAAAAATGCACATACACTACTGAACTTCTTCTCTGGTTATGCAACGTTGGCCATCTGGCTGACGTGCAGATACCAGGTTTAGAGCACTGGCTGTGTGGAACTTGTGCGGGTTCTGAAAGGACTCCTGAAGGCCCACCTGAGAGTGGAACATGCACATTATCATATGATGGACAATATGCAGGATTTCAGGCATATTTGGGCTGTTGGGGCAGGGGGTGCTCTGTCGGGGGGCAGGGGGCAGAGAGCTGATAGTTAATTTTTGATCAGAAAAGCAATTTTCTGTGTTTGGGTCACTGTCGCTTGACCATTTATTTCTGAAAGTGTCTTCTCTTTTTTTTTTTTTTTTTTTGGGCGATGATGTGTAAATAATCTGGCTTCTCTTGGTAAAAAGTTTAATAAAAACACTTTTAAAACCTAAAACCTCCTCTCTGCTCTCCTCTCCTCTCCATCACAGTATAATCACTGAAACTAGACCATAGAGAGAATTTTCCTTCTCTCTTCTCACCATGCCCAACCTGCTCCAGAAAGCTAAATTGACTATAACCATATGTTATACCTAAGGTGTTTTTTGCGGCATATGCTGTGCAAACACAAAAGGCAACAACATATACACATACACAATGGAAGAAGCAAAATCTTTGCTGCAACTTCCAAGTCTCACCAGCTGTTACTTTCCTGTGCCTCTCTTTCTCTCTCTCTCTCACTCCCTGTTTTACTGCTTTCATTGTATTTTCTTTTCTTAATAGATCCTTGTGCTTCTTTGACAGGCCTAGCGTTGGAGGAGATGATGATGTAGGAAGTATGAAGTGCAAATCTCAAACATCATATAAATGTCTCATGACTTGTGAATCAGCAGCAGCTTCCTCTCATCTCTTGCTCCTCCTCTGTCCCCTGAAATAACTCTCTTAATGATATTAAAGATCATGAAAAGTGCACAGTGAGATGCAACAGGACAGTAGACGTGGAGGGGGTGGATAACCTGCAACAATAGTCAAGAGATGAGCATGAATAATAGATAGAGGGTTCATAGTTTCCTCACAAGGGTGCCCACAATAAGCGCTTTTCCAGACTAATAAGAAATGTGGGTGATCTTCTGAAAACCCACAGGAGGGGGTTTGTAGTTTAAGATGTAAAATTTTTTGTGTTTGTTTTGATATGACTTGTTGGTTCAGCATTAGGAAAAAAATTGCATTTTATTTATTGAGATATTTCCCAGCTAAGATCCCATAACACACTAATAAAATTGATTAGGCTGAGATATTTACAACCAAACTTAGACCATAATACTTCCTGTCATGATGATAACTTTGCATTCAGCTAGTTAAAGGAAGCTATGCTGTGTTTATCCACCATCACAGGAAAAGCTACTGTTGTTTTTAGCTGCACCAATGTAAGCTCCACTCAGAGCAATGTGTGTTTACTAGTCTGTGTTTAAGACTGCATCAGAACGCAGAATATCATTATATGCGGTTGTAACTCTTACTCCACACTGATGTGTTATTCAGTTACACAATATAGGTGATTGAAGATGTTTTTTCTTTTCTTTGGGATTAATAAAACTGACTACTCCAATTTTCAGCAAGAAGAGAACTGTAATATATGTTTAGTATGTTTAAGACACATACTATATACAGTACAGTATGTATAGAATTGACTGTTAAATCTAATCCTTATGTTCCTGAAGGATTGAGTCATAAAGTTTTGATTAGTGAGCTTTAAATTTGCAGGATACTTGCCTCACCAGCTCATTGGATTCAGAATTCAATGGCATGTAAGGAGCACAAGATTTAACCATCATCTTTCAACAATCATCATAGGGAAAACTGCATGTTAGCAGTAGAGCGGCTTCTGTCCTTCACCTACTACTTCACAGTATGTTTTTTCATGCACAGTACATAGTGTAGGTCTTTCGCATTTGGCACCTCTCAGAGCCCAACATACAATCAATGTTGTTACAAGTGTAAATATAAGACAATGATTTCTAAACACAAGACGAGATGGTAGTAGTCCCCAGTAGCTTTAAAGGTGTTCTGCACTAGATCCATGTTTTGCCAACCACCAGCAGATGTTAGGGACACATCAGTTGTCTACCTCAGCAACATTGGGTGTTTCGGCTTTTTACCCGCCTAAGCATTTCAGCACTTGGGAGCCTTGAGAGAGGCTCACTTTATGTCCAGTGCGGATGTGCCTGAGAGTGGCTTGAGTTGAACACAGAGAACATGATGGATCTTCACCCAGGCACTGGATGAGATTAATTGGTGAAAGAAGGATGTCATAAGTTGCCCTAATAGGAAGCTGATTCTGCTTGCTTCCATTTCCCACAAATCTTTCCAGGTGATATTCTTTTTTTGGATGCTCTCACATATCATCCACTGTGCCTGCCAGGCTTGTGAGACAGCCTTAGCACATCTCGCATCCTCCTTCTGCTGATGTTCCGATGGAGTTGCCTTACTCCACAAGGGCCTGCCCTGATGTGGGGCCCAATCCTCCTCTTCCTCACGGAATATGGCTCATAATCATTGTGTCCTGAAGCGCTGACTTTACCTGTTGTACGTCTTCATTTGGTGTTTTGCGTTTGGTCGTTAGAGATGGTGCAACAGCCTCTGTGGTAGTGTCTCAAGCCTCTGAGAGGGTCATTTGACTTAGAGCATTTAAACTCCCCTACAAGGCTTAAGAGAGGCAGGTTGAGAATGCTGTGTCTATACAGGCTGATGTTATGAAGACATCTTGGGACTCCTAACCATTTCCTCACATGGGAGCTGATCATTCCTTCCATCTTCTCAACTCCTGTGATGGGAATGTATATAACTGTCAGTGGCCACCTCAGTTGAGGTAGTAGGTCAAACAAAAGTCATCAGATCTTTAGATTGCCAGGGAGCCTGGACTGATCTATTTTCTCAAAGCCCCTGCTTGCACCCTGCTTTTTTGTCGGTGATAGAGATGCTTCTGATTTGGAAGGATTGATCTTCATCCCGGCCCATGTGATATTTTCTGGAAGCTTCTCTAGCGGGCATCTGGTGCACGGTGCCATTCTGGTCAGGGTTGTCATGTCATCCTTAAAAGCCCTGATTGGTGTTAACTGGACTCTGCTTGCAGACCACCAACCATTTTGAAATTCTGATAACCACCTCCTTTGCCATGGAGAATACCAATAAAAGCAAATGAGAAAAAATATTGCATTGCACAGGTGAAACAGTCCGTTATGAAACCTGTTAAGCCAGGTATTCCCTCATCTTCCAAATGAAGATACTGGGTTGATAGTTTAATACTATTTGACACTTCCAGAATTGGATATTAACATTTGTTGTGAAATAACTTTTAGTGTACTTTATAGATGCTTTCCTGAAAATGCATTCCCTCTAAAAAGAAACTACTGGGAAATAGTGGAAATCTACCAGCTAAACCAAAATCCTATTAATACCCAGCAGCACAAGCCAGGGCTTATTCATCATAAAATCCAGTGTTTTTACCACCCAAAGAAACCTGATAGTATCTAATGCTTTTTCATCTTCTAAGGCCAATTTGGTCAAGCAAAGATTAGCAGATACCAAAAAAAGAACTTTTTGTATGGGGAGGTTGAATATCAACACAACCTGTAATTATGCTCATGAGACCCAATAAGAATGTTAGCTGTGTGAAATAAACTGTCTACATCTTCTTCTCTTCTCTTCTCTTCTCTTCTCTTCTCTTCTCTTCTCTTCTCTTCTCTTCTCTTCTCTTCTCTTCTCTTCTCTTCTTTTGTTTCTCAGCCTGTCAATTTCAAAAAAGTCTACATTGGATACGGCAGGCTTTGTGAGTGGAGCTCTCACAAAGAGAATGCCAGTCATACGTTACTCTTTATTTTCTCTTCTTCTCCATCCCCCCTCCCTCCTTCCTTCCTTCTCCTTGCCCTCCTCTTGTCTCCCCTTCTGTCTGTATGTGCCAAAGATCTGAGTGGTTTTCATCTCTTTGTGGGAAAGCTCCCTTTCTCTCCTCTCTTTATCTTTTCAGCCCAAGAAGGCTCAAGTGCAGTTAATGCATCTCCTTTTGAGGAGTACAAGTCATTTTTGACCACAGTCTACAAACCCCTGATAACCTCACATCACTCTAGTCCTCCACTACAGACGCAACCCAGAATGCCCCACTTCTGACTCATTGTCAATTCCCTCTGTTTTGTTGTTCACCTCTTTCTGTCTACATTTCACAAGCAACTGTCATTTTATGCACATATGAATTTACCTTTGTGTTTATGTGGCTGTGGCTTTGTATGGCCTCAGCCCTGTGTACTATGGAACTGTTCACTGTCCTTGAATGAAGCATGCATGGCTGCCAGGAACTGCCCCCCCCCCTTTCTCTTTTCCATTACATTTTTTTTCTGTATCTCCAAATTACCCTCTATTATCCAATGATCCCCCTCTATTAGCTTCTGCTGTCACCTGACACTTTTGTTGATCACAAAATCTATTTATCCTCTCGAAGTGATTGTGGTGGAAAACATACAAACACTGACAAATACAGGGACACACACAAACTCTAATATCATAAACATGTATCACACTGCAAATCATGTTTTTTAACATCATGCTGATATCACAGATGATTAGCTACCTTCAGGTAGGACATACTCAAAAAAGTAGAGTCTGCACAATGGTCTGTCAACTTCAGTGGCTTCACCAGTTGCAGGAGTCTTTTTTCAGTCTGTCCCTAATTATGGATGTGCCCATTAATTTCAAGATAGCCAAAGCAGTTCATAGGACTGTGGTGATTGAATATGGACATCTATCATGCAGCTTGTTTGATCCAGGTTATCATGTTCTAAATGCTTATTCAGATATTTTTTTAGACCTCATAAAGACCATTTCTAAAGTAAACAGTGAACACATTCAAGTCTCATAAATTGTGTTGTTTCTAAGTCTCCATATTTATGAGTCTCTATAGTAGCTAATAGAATTATAGTAGCTGAAGTCATGACACTTTGTAATTTGACTCATAACAAAATGTTCTTGTGTTTCAATATACTGTAGGTGGCTGGACATTAGTATTAGAATGTGAATGCTAATGAAGATAAGTAACATCCTTTTTTCCTTTTTTAACCTTTGAACATGCCTGAAGGAAAATGAGTAAATGGGAAATTATATTCACATGTAGATGGATCCAAAGCCATCATCAAATTAGAAGACAAAAAGTAGTGAAAAAGGCAGCTTGCAGGTGTTTATCCCGGCACAATCTGGATTAAGAAACCCGCCGTGGAAATCAGCACCAGTGAATGTTTGTGTGGAAGAAACAACTCTGGTCTAAGGGAGGCTCTATTTAATTAGATGTATAGGGAAATATTTAGGTGACCTCCTAATATATATTGGAAAACTTAGAGCCTTGTTGAAGGATATTCAGAAAAAGTAATACCTATAGTTAGAAACATATATATCCTTTTATTCTTTTTGTGTGTATGTGTTTTTATTTAGCAGGGGAAAAGCAATACACAGTTGATTGAAAGTGCCAAAGAGGTTAGCGCTTTCATTTATAACAACCATTTAATGGTCAGGTCAGAAGTTAAATCAATGTCATAGAAGCGTTTTGATATCTAGAGCTCCAGTCAAGCCAAATGAAAAGGATAGGGTCATGACATCAACCATTTGATCTTCTTCCATCCTGTCTGCACAGAAGAATCTCGATAAAATGCTGAGGCAACGTGAGTCACCTGGACTTTTGGTAATAAGGCTGCTTTTGTGTGTGTGTGTGTCTGTATGTGATTCATGTCTCTTTAGGTCAGATGAACACTTCCAGCTTTTGCAGTTAATCGATTAAGTGTGTGACTTTTCTCTTGGGTTCTCACTCTCCACTACTCTTACCTACTTACACCCCTCTCTTTTTCTTTCCTTTCCCCCCCTTTTTCTCTCATTTCCTTTCCTTTCCTTTCCTTTCCTTTTCTTTCCTTTCCTTTCTCTTTGTGCTTGATGTCAAGGGAAGGGCCCAAGCATCTAAATGGTCTCTTGTGAATGAAGGGAATTGAGACAGAGCTCATTGGCATGCATGAGCAGTTCCCATAAAGTAACTACGCATATCAATCATGCTCTGCGTGACTTCATGTTCGACAGAATTCATGACCTTCCATGGGAATCCTCTGGCAGGATACAGTACTGAATAACGTACATGGAGAAACACACACGCATGCACAAAGACAATGACACATGCATGAACGTATGCTCACATTTCACCGGCGCGCGCACACACACACACACACACACACACACACACACACACTCATTCACTCTTGCAACCACAATCACACACACACACACACACACACACACATACTGCTCAGCACTCTGTCAAGCTGTCACTGCGGTTTGACACCAGCTCTCCTGTCTCATCATTAGTTTTAGTGAGAGATGTCGTGTCCCCTCAACAAAAACAAGCATGGCAGGTGGCGACAAATCAATTAATCAGACGAGGCATTTGCCGATAGTTATGTTTCACTTACAACTAATGTGCATTGAATGGTATAGAAAGTTTCCAATAAAGCTTGAGCAACACTTTCAATCAGCATCCCCTAGAACAGCTGTGATCGATGAATCATCAGAGTCAGATAGATTGCTGTCAAAACAGCAGCTTTCTATGACTGATGTTTGTTGTCCATACTAACTGAATTGATGCATCTCTGAGCAGGACACAGCACTGTGCAAGCATTTGTATTAATAGCTTGTTCCCATGTTTTCCTGTGCTATAGGATTTTTGGTCTTATTTTGGAAATTGATTCCTATATTCTTTTGCTGCCTTTTTAGGATCCTGTATTACTATAATTAAACAACAAGAAAAAGAAAAAAAATTGTATTATCAATTAAATGACACATGTTGCACTTAGATATTTTCTGTCTAAAGGCGAAAAAAGAAAGGCAGTTTTGATTAAAGTACTCTTTAATCAATCAAATTCTGTCCCTGCTTCCCTTTCTCTGTCTCTTTCTTTCTGACTCTCCTCTTACCTTTACTGTTTGTGTCTCATATTCACCCTTTTCTTCCCTCTCTTTCCTTTTAGTTTATCCCTATTACTGTTCTTCTCAGCTTGTCCTCCACTTCCATGCCTCCTTCTTCCTCTCTTTTCCTCCTTTTTTTGCTTACCCTCTCTCCCTCTCCTGCCTCTCTCTTCTACTCTTCCTTGCCTTTCTTTCCTCCTACCCCTCCTCAGCCACCCCTTCTCTAGTCAATCTGACAGTTGAAGCAGCCAAGCTGCTGGAGGCGAGAACAGACAGAGGAGCCGCTCTGTCCGACCTCCATCCCTCTCCAGAGAGGTAAACTAATGCCGACACACCAATAAGTTGTAAGGAGACAATTATTCACCATTTATATATCAGCTCTGCTGTGAGCTCAGTTAGTACAGCATACCTCTGTTGATCCCAGCTCTTTTAGCCCAATCTGCTCTGTTTTTCATGCTTTTTATCCTTTCATTAGTTACAGTTTCATTGACTGATTGATAGATTTGCACTGGGAAATATATAGCCTAGAGGTTATAGTTTGGTCGTTTCTGTGAGGTCATGGATCAAAAGTAAGCTAACTAGAAAAATGTTGGAGAAGGGAACATGATGAAGATGTGATTTCCTCACCTACTGCAACTGCTATCAATGTGCCTGTTAGCAAGGTATTTAACCCCAAATGCTCCACTGGTTTGACTCAGTGTCCAGCAGGTAAAGACAGTAATTATACCATTGGCTCCCATGTGTGTAACTGCATGAATCTGAATCTGAGTGGTTGCTGAAAAAAAAGTGTGCAAAGACAACCAGCTTTTCTTTAGATTTTGATTAAATGTGATATCACTTTTTTATTGACAAAAAGGAAATCACATGTTACGTTACTCATACATATCTTCCATACATTGGAGAGTGGCATTGAAAATCTAACTCATATTTGCAGCTTTTGATTGTGCTTTGGGGTTTTTCATCAAGTACACTTAAACTTTTCTCCACAAGATTTTTAGTGCTCCTCAGCATGAAGCATAGGAAGAGGGAGCAAAAATAAGAATAAACCTGTTTAAATGTAGAGAGCTGCTGCAAGAGTAATGCAGTAAACTGTGTATATGTGTGTGTGCACATGCATGTTTTGTGGTGTTTTTGAGTGTTAGAGTATGTGTGTATTTGCAAGGGTTGTGGTAAAGAGGTCTTTGGAAGAATAGTGAGAAAAAACTGAAGTAGAAAATGATTGACTGCTATGTTGATGAGCTCCTCAAATTTAACAATGGGGAGTATTAAGTTGAATATTCAAACAGTAATTCATTCACATCGTTCTAGAGCATATACACTGAAACCGACACACATTCACTAAATAATTACAGAAGAAAAGTGTATACCAATAGTCATTGTGGGAATCACACCACAAATTCTCTTTTTTATCTGCAAAACATCCACTTTCTGAAAAACAAGGACAAACATTGATAGCTGTGCAAAAATATTGCAGGATTGTCTTCAGCAGTCAGTTAGGTGCTGATATGCAGTGGTATTTTCTTTATGTCTCCAAATGCCCCCTTTTATACAAGGAGCCTCGGTTATCATTTTATAGTTGGACAGCCTTTGGAAGAGGTTACTGTAAGAGTGCTGTTATTTGAGTAGTTACCTTTTAGCAAAGGTTTCTAAATAACCTCATGGTTGCAGCAAGAACTGAATCTAGTCGACCTTTCCTTTGTCTCTCTTTACTGTTTTTTAAGATAGAGGAAAAATCTTTATCTAATAAGTGGAACTGTGATTGAAATGTACAGATGTGAGTGGAAGGGCAGACTTGCTGCGTACAAGTGCTTTACGCTATTAACGACTCCATCTTCTTCCACAAACAAGACACAGAGACAGATTCTGAGTCTTCTCTTATCCTGAACCTGATTTCTGGCTCCAGATCGTGCTCTGTGTTCTTATGTCTGATCGAGCTGAAGTTTAAGGTGAACAGGCTGCCCACTTCCTTCCTGTCTGCTCAATGATAACAGTTGTAGAGAACAGTGAAGATTTGTTCTCCCTTTGAATCGATGCTAATCACATCATTGTGCAGCCCAGTCCCCCACGCCTCTCTCTGGGGTTTCACACTCCACTCTGGCTTTTTCCTCCTCACCCGCTGCTTCTCTCACTCTGTCTCCATCTCTCCCCTCCTCCCTCCTGTCTCCCCTCATCATAAGGAAGGTGAAGCTATCTGAGTCTACGTGCACGCAAGCCAGCCCTCCTCATGGGTCAGTGCTGTGCAGACCCTGATATTGTAGTTGTGTCGCCATTGCAGACAGTTCCCATCATGCATCTATCATCCATAATTTCTGCAGCTGCCGTCAAGCCCTGTTTTTTTTTTTCAGTAATGTAAAGTGGACCTGAATATGGTGCAAGGCAATATGTTGAAGATCAGCAAGAGGATTTGAGACAAGATGCTGCTTTGGCTGTCGGTTATGATTTTTGGGAAAATTTGAATATGGCCTTTTTTATCTTCCGAGTTATTTTAACAGTGAATTTTGCTATATGCTTAACTATCATATCATATCACTGTCCACTGCAATCATTGGTTCTTATGTATTTTCTCTATGTTTATCTTCTGAAGTCACTGACAGACATCCTCAGAATGTTGTCAAATTAATGATGTGACAGTATTTAGTTGTGTATTTGAGTTTTTGTTTGTTACTCAGCACTGCTTGTCTTAAGGCCTTTTACACTGTGCAATTTTGGGTTTTCCTAGATGAATGTCTATAAACGAGGAACCAATCTGGTGAAATCTTTAATTGTGATGTGGTCCCAGATGTGCAGCTTTGGTGTCCAAAGATGAGCATCAGAAATTATGGACCAAAATCTTAGAATGTGACTGTGCTTTCACCCAAGTTTAAACCAACCAATCATAATACAACATGGGATTAAAGAGCCAAACTAGCATAATGCTAATGTTGAAAACATATGACCTGAAACTCATTTTCTAAAATTGATGTTTGTGTTGCCCTCCTCTGCTTGTTGTGCCAATGTTATGTTAAAAAACATGAGATCAGTGCAGATTGATGTCACACACTGATGACATGTCTCTCATTGCATACGGTATTATGTGTTTAACATCTCGGTAGCGCGATTCATCAAGCGTTCACTGCACCATTTGACATGCCACAAAACTGAAATCATATAATCTGACTCAGATGCCACCGAGACTTTTAGATCCATCTTTTACTTCTGAAATGTGCTTAACTTGTAAAATTGTTCCCCATTTTGTATGTGACAAAACCTCTGTCCCAGGGTGAAGAATCACCTTCCCAATAAATGTCTGCATCTCTGGTCAAACACTGACATGTGTCACACTCCAGCATTTTTTTAAAAGGCTTTGTTCGTCGACATGCAGTAATAATGTGATATATTTAGTGATCGGACTCGTCAATACTAGCAATAATACACCCACAAGTGAATGACGTTTTTTATGCTGCGGAGATGGTACTAAAAATATAATGTGGTTTCTCTCCCTCTGTGTTTGTCTGTATATGTGTATGTCTGTATCCCTACATGCCTGTCTCTGCATGTGTGTGTGTGTGTGTGTGTGTGTCCATGTTTTCACTCACAGCTCCAGCCAATGCCCAGATTGTGCACTCAGGCGCTGCATGTAACGTCAAGGATGATAACATCAGTGAGAGAATCTACACCATTAAAGAAGGAGACACACTAATGCTTCAATGTATTGTTAAAGGACACCCGCGACCACAGGTAAGCTCCCAAACCATCTACCAAGCAAGTGTGGCCCAGAAAATTTGCTAATGTATTGTTTTGCAAATATGTTGATGGTGAACCTGTTATCCAGAGTAAGTTTTGAGACACTTACTTTAGAACACTTGGTCAATAGTGTTTCTAGAGGTTCAGAATACAACCTGTCAGCAATTCAACATTCTAAGCTAAACATTTACTATATAATTGTGGCAAATAATGGAAACTAACTAAAACCATTTGAAAAAAGTTTTGATTTCAGCATATATGAATTAATTAGATTACATGTGATGTAATGTATACTAAAACCAAATATAATTACATAGAATAATCAATTTCAAGTTGGCTTGTTAATTTTTTTTATATGGATTTTAATGCAAGTAATCAATCAAACATGCATCTCTCTTATAATAACAACCATCCATCCTGCGGCTAAACAGAGTTAAGTACTGTCCAAGGCAACGGTGTAACATGTGAGCCTTGACAAGCACTTATATCTGCCTTTGTCTTCAAGAAATTTTATATTTTCAGACTTCTACTTAGATATTGCCAGATTGTAAATGTAGGTGTCAGATTCAAGCTAATATCCAAGCTACTGTCTTAATAAGAGTCCCATTTTCTAGGCACAAATATAGCAAAGCCCAAGGTCTTACAAGCTGTTGATGTTGTTATCATGCATGAACACCTCCTTAAGTCTGCCAAAATTTATCTTTGTGTTTTTTCACACAAGCATGTTGGCGGAAAATATGCTGGTCACTGAAAAGACTGCAGGCAACATGGACTTAAAAAGCATGCCCTGACCTGGCTAGCATAAATGATATGATGTATCCATGAGCCATTACTCACGTTTATAGTGTCAGTGTGCTTCTGTTTGTGCTGAGTCACACAGTCTGTTGTTTTACTCGCCTTACAGTGGCACTAAACGAAGCCATGTCCTGCTCCATTTTTCTCAAATGGACAATGATGACAGTTGAGTTACATGAGTCCTTTGTCTTGTTATTGGCACCTTCAATACATTTCGCTTAGCAAGTTGTTTTTATGACCATGGGCAGCAGTATTTTAGGAGTATGCATTTTGACTGAAAGGCAGTTCTTTAATTCACTGAAAAAGCTGGGGTAAACAGTTAGTTACAATTTACTTACAGTTTGCCTTTTAGCAAGGTGATCTATGCAGCTTCAATAGTAGATCTTTAACATGTGATATATAAAAATATAATACTAGACACAAGGTTCATATGCGTTGATTTTAATACGCAATGCTGTAATGATAAATCACAGTATGAAATTATTTGTTGTCCAGTCCTTTAATTTACATTTATATTTCAGAGCATTTACATTTATATTCCATTATGCAACAGCTCAGACTGGGAGACACATATTGCATTTGGAGTGGCGCTCAATATATGTCTGAGCATTTAAGCACACACACATACCTAACTGGGTGTACATACTACATATGCATGTGCATACAAACACCCAAAATACACCTAAATACTCATATTATAATCAAACAAACACACACACAAAGTAGTAGCTGAATAGACTCAGCAGACAAGAAAAACACTTCTGGTTTCCTGGGTTGAACTCTAGCAAGACATTTTGGACCAGGGTCTGTATGTATGTGTGTGTGTGTGTGTATGTGTGTGTGTGTGTGTGTGTGTGTGTGTGAACATACAGTGCTAGATGTAAAATAAACAGAGATGACTGCAAAGGGGCTGTGTGTTTTGTGTGTATTTGTGTTAGTGTGTGAGGTGAGAAAAGCCATGTTCCCCATGGGTGCATGTCCACTGGTATCACATCAAAATGAATAAAACAGTGCCTGTGTGTCTAGGTTTTGTTTTTTTTTTCTGTTTGTGTTTTTGTGTGTGTGTGTGAGAGGGAGTTTATTTGTGTGATTGCAGATGCAAACTGATTCTGTATGTAGCTGCAATATCTGATTACATACCCAATGTTGACATAACCTGGCTATACTAACTGTGGCTGTCATTTCTCTCTCATTTGAACCATCCATCTTTCTCCGGCTTTCTTTCACACTCTCTGTCACACACACACACACACACACACACACACACACACAAACACGCACACACACACACACACAAACACGCACACACAGATACACACCACATTTACAGGCCATGTGCTGAAAACCAAATACAGGCTGAGTTTAATAAAATTTTGATTTTCACCAGTGATAGAATAATAATCATTTCACAAAATGTACTTGAAAAAAAACATACTAAACAAATTCATTCCTCTGGAGCAGTTCAAAGATGTATGAAATTGTGTCAGTGATTGCTTATTCTGTGGGTCGGAGGTGGAAGTGTATTTTGAATAATGATCACAATGGTCATATTGTCATAATGTAAAATATATATAGTGTGTGCACAAGCAAACTTATACAGCCTCTGGCAAAGAGACATTGGTTGAGTGAGTGTGTGTATGTAGACACACATTAACAAACAAAGGCAAACAGAGACAAAGAAACAGATAACAGACTTTGACGAAGAGTTGCCGCAGTAGAAACACTACAGTTTCTAATGCCCTTGGTCAGGAAAACTGAGGTAGAGACAATGTTTCTTGAAGAAATCATTCCCATATCATCTTGAAGAGCAAAATATGCATGTAATGGTCATATAAAAACTATTTCAGAAAATTTTGAAAGATATTCATAATACCAGTGTAAGAGAAGTGGGCCTGTGAAGATATTTGATCTAATTTGATGACATTTGAAGAAAACAAATATCAACTTAATAATATCTGTTTAAGGCAGATAAAAAGAAGGGATCATTTACGTACAACATAACAACCTTGTCATAGGTTTTTCTTATAAATCTTTGTCATTCTATCTATTTGTCTTGACTTTGGGATGAGTAAGACAATGTATAAGGACAAAAAAAATTTCAAGGTCCGCTTACTGTTTTTTTATTTTAACTTTCAAACACATCTCATGGTTTACATCAGTAAATGGAAGTCTCTATGGTATCGTCATACATGATGTCATTATGTGATATGATGATGTGAGATGACACCTGAGCCAGTTCAAAATTCTGGTGAAGCCAGTTAGGTGTGGTTGAAGTAGACCTTGACTCAAGATTATTTTGTTGACATCTTTTAAAATGATATTCTTATCTGTTTAATTGAAATAATTTCTCAACCAGTGGCGACTTTAACTGCTGTAAGGAAAGTATAATGTAAATGCATTTTATAATTATTATCATTATTCATACATGTAACCATGGTGTCTGTCTAGTCTACAAAAGATTATTTTGTGATAATCTTCATTTTACTCATTTTACACTTTGTTTGGAAAATTTAAACTAATGAACATCTACAATGTATCAAGTATGAAATCAGTTAAGAGGTAAACACAAAGGAAATTATACTTACCAGTGAATCACTAAAGTAACTGACTTGAGGCAGGACTTGCATGTGTGTAAATATAGATTCAAACCAAAAACATGGAATAATTCATGGTAGTCTTGAATGTAGCACATATTGTTGACAGCATGTGTTAAGGTAGCTGCATACACACACACACACACACACACATACACACACATGCAAACACATGCACACACGCACACCACACAAACACACACACACACACACACAAACACTCACATACATACATACACACACAGACATATACGCATATAAGAAGAGAGAGATCGAGAGACAGAGATTAGATAATCAAGACAGGATGAGACAGTTGAAGGACAATAAATGGAAATCAAATGATGAAAGACTATGGTGGCACCGGAGCAATAAAGAAAGATACAGTGATAAGAGATAAGAGACAACATGGTGATGCTTACTGTGAAAAAGAGGAAAGAACGATTCCAACTAAAGATACTAATGTCTGCATATCTGTGTGTGTGTGTGTCCTTTGTGTGTGTTAGTATGTTTATCTGAACTTACAAAGAGCATACATTACTACTATCTGTCACCTGTTTTTGTTGTAACCCTCAATTGGATCCTAAAATCTTAAAAGACACAAATTGTCTAAATCTGTCAAAAATAAGTAAACCTACAATAACAAGAAAATTCAGATAAGTTTACATATTACTTGCCTGTGAGAGTAGAATAGCATTGAATTAAAGAGAATTGAATAGTAAGCGCTGACCTCTGTCCCAGTGTGTTCTGCTGGAGTAGCATTATGCATTTGGTCCCATTGGGCTTACAGAGTTTCCACTGCGCTCCACTGGCTGTATTGATAACCTGATCCCTTTCACTCAGGCTGTCCACCAATCCTTACAACTTACCACACCTCCTCTTCGTTACACACAAGAACTCCCAGGTCTGTCGTTGCACAAAGTTGTTATATTCTGTGGCCATTTTGAGCAAAAATGAAGGCTTATAAACCCCCCTTCTTCTGCCAGTATGTTTTTTACTGCTCTTTGCTACATGTTCAGAATAGAGACATAATACCCAAACCAGGAAACAGGGGTTGGGATGAAATTAATATGGGACATTGACCTGGAGGAGCTCACAGCAAATCATGCATTGAAAGCAAATATTCACCACTCAAAATGAGGTTCCGAATGCCTCGTATTTGGTACTTGGCTGCCTCATACATTTTATTCACAGCTATGCAAGTGTATTCCACTGCGATCCTGCAAAAGTTCTTTACATATTTAAAGTTCTGACCGATTAGCAGCAGTCTAGACTAGTCTAGAACATTTGTTATACACATGGAAATTAAAAAACGAGGAAGGTGAGGAAGAGGAATATCTTAATAAACTGTAGCCAAAACATTTAAAACATGTCTTAGTGTTTTACTTTCATTGCCTAGCAAGGTTTTTTTTAAAGGTAGTTGTGATAGGTTCCATATTATCTTTGAACAGGACTACCCCATCTTTGAAAATTTCACCTTATGAAGTTAAAAAAGAAATATAAGAATCATACAGCCAGCAAAAGTGAGCTATGTCTCTCTTCTTTTCTGTTTTCGCTGAGAAGTTTGCATTTGCCTGGAGCTGTTGGCAGAAACACAAGATGTTCGAGTCTTCTGGCTGCCTTGTCATTATTTATGGGTACACTCCAGTTTTGCGTGAATGTCCTCATAATGCTTTCTGTATTCACCCTTTGGAGAAACAATATGCTTACAAATTTGTGCTGAAAAAATTTTAATACATTTATTGATAAACACACCCACCAGAGAGCGGACCACACTGAGTCTTTAAAAACATTAGAGCTTCATATTTAATTAATCAGATAAGCTGTCTCATAGCAGTTCACAATCTCTTATCTGTGTCTGTTTTCTAGCTTTGGGGGAGCTGCTCTCGTCCCACATTTTGATGGTTCTATTTAAGATCATAGGAATATGATGTATGAGTTGTGATTGGCACTGCTTTTTTTTGCATTTTCAGTTTAGCTTTGTAATTGGAAAGGACCTTTCTACTGTGCCTTATTATATTTATCACGTGACGACCATTTTGCTTGCAAAACTTGAATCTGTGCTCTTTTGGACTTAGATGATGTAGGCGTCCCATCCACTTTCTCACCCTTTCCCTGTTTCGTCACCACTTTCAGAAGGAGGAAAATCCAATTTAGTCATGTGAGGCCAGCCCAATAAATAGCTGCTTTACTGAGAATCAGTCTGATTGAGGATTTATCCAATCCTTTATCAAGGCTGATTGTTTACCTTTGCCTGAGCAAGATTGGAATGAAAAGGGAGCCCTTGCCCTGTTCCATACAGAGGAACGAGAAATCTAATAATATCTCTCCTAGTCTGTCTTTCTTTGTCTGTCTTTAATTCTTCCTCTTTTTGTTGCAGCCTTTTTCCCTCATATTTTCTCTTTCTCTGCCTCTCTTGCTTTGTCTTTCTCACTTTTCACATCTTTCTTCTCTCTGCACTTCTTTCATCCATGTCTTTTTTCTCCCCATCTCCAAACTGATCGTTTTTTCTCCCTTCATTCCTGTCTCTGTCTAGCTCTCCTAATTTCTTTAATCTCTTTCTCTATTTCTTTTTAGTTTATTCTCTCTTCTATCTTCTGGACACTTCAGACCAACTGAAACAAGTCTTGCATCAAATCAGAAACAGTTAGTTCACTTGAAGGAGCAACTTGATGTGGGAAAATTCAATTTTCTGGTCATATTATGAAACCATATTTTTCATGACAAAAACAAGACTAAAACTGCATAAAATATAACCTTTGAAAAAAATTACTATGATGAAATGTATTGGATTTTTCATTAAAGAATTAAAACTAAAAGAATTAGACAAGGGGCATCAACAACATATAAAAACAGTCAGCATGTTGACATTTATGAAAAGTTAATTATATAGTTCTATGTTAATGTTACTTTCAGTCATCTGACTTTAGTGTTGCTATTAGGAGGAGTGAGTAAATTCCTGGATTAATAATGGTGATCCCTCTAAATCATCCAGATGATTAAACAAAGATCACAGTACTAATGTGATATAGTTTCTCTCAAACTAAATACAGAAAAGTGTTTTAGTGAACAAGTTAGTGAATCCATCTTCTGAATGACTCACTGAGAGATCTATTTTGTTCGAACTGACCGAGTTTGGAAATGCTAACTGGTTTGACTGAAGTGAGTCAGTCTGTTCCACCGTGGAGCAGAATGACATGGACACTTTGTGAGAATGGGCCGGTGACTGTGGTAATTGCACACAAAGATGGTGACAACGGTAGCCTCAAATGCATTGACGACGTAAAAATTAAAAAAAAAAAAAAAAGTTTGATAGAAATGAGACTAAATGTCTCTAGTTTTTGTTGACTAAAACTAGCCAAAAACTAACAAAAATCAAATGACTTGAATTTGACTAGATTATTTACATTTTTGTCAAAATCCCATGACTAAAATTATATCAGAACCAGCTGCCAAAATTAACCCAGCAGGGTGAGGCAATGATATGCAATGATTTCTGTCTTTACTGTCCTCCTGTCAAAGTCATTGGTAATATTCCTGAATATTTTAAAACTCCTCAGAGACAGAAAAGAATAAAGAAAGAAATAAGTAAAGAAAGAAAGAATCAAAGTAGCACAGAAGAAAAAAAAAACTTAGTGTTAGAGGTCACCTAGAAGGTGCCTGTGGCATAGCTCAAGTTAACTCCAGGGACAGCGGGGCTTTTAGTTAACAAAGCACTGTAGTCTTGCTCACAAAGCTTTTCTTGTTACGCACACACACACACACACACACACACACAGACACACACATACATGCACACACACACACACACACACACACACACACACACACAAGCACACGCACACTCACATGGCTTCTTCAAGAACACAATAGGAGAGTAAATGGTTTTTCTGAAAGTGATTCCTACCTCCTTATTATTTATTCATGGGTCTGCTGGTCATTGCAACCTTGAGACCAGTATGTGTGTATGTGATGAATTCTATAAGAAAGGAAAAAAGATGGAGAGAGCCATAGAAGCAAAAAGTGAAGAGGCAGAGAAAAGAAAGAAGTGGGGAAGGATGGAGGGAGGGAGGGAGATGAGGTTTGCGGTCTGGAATGCGGGTTTGGATTTCTGTCCTTGAGCGGTGAGTGGATGCGATCGATAGTGAGGCTGAAAGCAGGGCTGATCGGGTGGCAGCACGAGGCTGCACAGGCACTCAGTGGGAACACGACCTAGACGCAAACAAGGTCACTGCATGACCCCTGACTGGATGGAGAGACAGAAGAAAGAAAGTGGTAGAGGAGGGAAGAATAACAACAAGGGTGGGGATTAGGTATGGGGGGAGTCATTAGACAGGTGGGAATCTAAGGCTGAACTTTCAACTGAACTGTTTTTTATTTCCCAGGTTTCCTTGTGAAAAATCAAACGTGGCAGCAAAATGATGGAGAAACACCGGGAAGGATAATAATAGAACAAACATGATGAAGGGGAACAGACAGTCATACTGTATATGCTAACAGAGTAAAACGAGAAGAAAACGTTGCATCTGTAGACATGAAAAACCTTAATAATAATAATGGTAAAGGCACATTTCAAAAAGAGAACGAGAAAAGAGAGAGGGAACCTTTCACTTTCTTTGATGATGCAACTCTCATTAATAGCTTGAGAGGAAAATGCTTCGATGTCTTATATAAAACCACAAGATGTTAAAACCACAGCCATATGGTTGTATACATGAAATGTGTCAGGGTTTGAGAGTCTGAATGTGAGTAAGAGTGGAGGTAAAAGAGAAAAGGTGAGAATAGAAAATAAAAAGATACAGCGGAATATAGGTGAGTAACGCACTGTACAAGGACATGCCCACCACTAACAAAAGCGGCAAACAGGATTGAGACATGATGACAAGCTGGCAAACTGATTATTTTGTTTGTTTTCCAAACTAAGGAACAGATGAAAAAAAAAATCTAGGATATTATAACTACATGGGATTTCCAGGAAATATGCTAGGAATAGAAAGGGGATGTAGAACATCTGCTACAGATCCCTGGGCAATCCTGCATCTAGTTGTTCTGGTGTTCGTTCAGTCTTTTGGAAGGTCATTCTGTTGTTGTACTACATTATGACATTTTTATATAAGAATAGAGAGCAAAATGTTCCATAGACAGAGACAGAACTGTTGCCATTTTCTATGTTTAGGCTTAGAGAACGGAGAATTGATGCTGCGGTGTACTACTGGCTTCATGAAGAAGTATTTGGATTAATCCAGCTGCCTAATCAACCTCTCCGCTGCACTTATTTAGCAATTTCTCAAGACAACATCAAAATGTCACTTTTGTGCCTCTTCTGCATGGCCCTTTACCTCACAGTTTAGTTCAACTAGACTGGTTCAACTAATTGAAACAAAAAACAATGGGAATACACTGCTTCAGACTTGTCTGGGAGAGAATGTGAGTATATCTTTGTATCTGTGTCATTAAGTACTTGAGACAGTGAGGGAACAAAAACAAAATCAAATTAGATCCTGAGGCAAAACCAAAAACACTTAATATTGCTGATTACGAGTCTGGGGTGTACAACTCTGTAGTGGACTCCTCTATACCTTGTCTTTATGTTTGAGTGTCTCAAGAGTGTCTGCTGCCATGGTAACACACTGTAATTCACAGACAAGCGTCTCTGTGAGGCAAAAAATAATAAATTTGAGGTCTAATGTTTGTATTTCTGTGCTCATTTTAAGTTAGCCAAAATGGTGGAAAAAAGTAGACTTCGTATTCGATAGTTGCTAGTGTAGATAGATAGATAGATAGATAGATAGATAGATAGATAGATAGATAGATAGATAGATAGATAGATAGATAGATAGATAGATAGATAGATGCCCCTATTGCTTCTATGAGTGGGAAAATTTGTTTAATGGCTGAAAACAGGTATGTGACTGGAGAACGTAACTAGCAGGGGGGTCACAGTAAGTAACCAGTAGTTACCTAAAAAGATCATTTTTTGACAGCCAGATCAGTTTCTTTCCTGAATTTCAAGTAGAATTTGGGTCAGAACCGGGGCTGTGTACTGATGTAGCTGAATGTCCGGTGCTTGTATGGGTTGTACGAGATACTGTAGGTAGATATCTGTCAGGCTTTTCTTTACTCCTCAGCACCCTGGCATCATCATGCCAGTCAGCAATGACATCATCGTTATCATCTCTGCGCGCACACACACACTGACACACACACACACACACACGCATGAAATGAAAGAGAGCAGGAACTCAAATTTCTCCACCCCATGCTATGCTTGTGCTAATGAGCCATTGTTCGTTACAACACATCCAACAAGGGTGGAGCGTGTAAGGTAGCTGCTGACACTGCAGCTGACGGCCGTCGACACACAGGCTGTTTGGAGAGGGCTCCTCATGTCTTCCACTCCTGTCTGACACTGTTTGTCCTGCTCAGACTCAAGCCATCTGATGTTCAAATAAATGTTGACCGGATTTTGAGATGTGTCCACAAAATGTGGATTATTTAAGTTTTTCATTTCACTTCGGAGAAGGCAATTGAGCTTATTTTCTCAATTAAAAAAAAAAGAAAAAAAAGATGTCTTTCAAGAACAAGCAATGGAAAACATCTGTTGAGCTTTAGTGTCTCTCTCTCTCTATATATATATACATATATATTGATAGCAAACAAAATACACATTGCTTTCATCAGCATCAATGACCTTATGAACATAGAAATTAGATATACATTATTGTATTATTTTTGAAGATCATGACATTATCATAAACGCTGATGGTTCCTCACCTTCCTGTAATTTAATCAGGGCCATGGTCTCATATTACAGAGGCAGAAGGAGTGATAAAGGCATTCATATTGTATGACAAGGTTAGAGAGAGGGATGGTGTGTTCAATATCAATGAGTCAGTTTTATTGAACTTTTTACTGTGTGATCTCTGCACAGTGGGGTGGACGGTGTTTCACGCTGATATTAAAAAGCCGAATGATAGCAACTGTTTCTGAGTTCTGTTCAGATAGAAATAGCTGCATTAGCAGACTCTTGTAAGAGCTTACTGATGTGAAATCAATCATGGTCTTTTTGACAATTATCAAGTTCTGCCACTTGCTTGAAGTAGCCTTGTCAGTCACTGTGGCTATCAATTCCCCATTTAAACAGGCAAATATTGATAAACGAGGATTAGATAATGAAAATGGCATTTAACTGACATGAATAAATATTCATCTTGTGTTTTCATATCATTATTTTCTCCATCAGCTGTTAAATTTCTGTTCCATACTCTCCCTTTTTTCTCTTTGCCTCGTTAACCCCTTTTTCCCCCTCCTTTACCCCCTTTTACTGGTACTTTCTCCTCTCCTTCCCCTTTTATTCTCCCATGTTTTCTTTCTAGATGATAGAAAAAAAAAAAGAAAAAAAAGATGTCTTTCAAGAACAAGCAATGGAAAACATCTGTTGAGCTTTAGTGTCTCTCTCTTTATATATATATATACATATATATTGATAGCAAACAAAATACACATTGCTTTCATCAGCATCAATGACCTTATGAACATAGAAATTAGATATACATTATTGTATTATTTTTGAAGATCATGACATTATCATAAACGCTGATGGTTCCTCACCTTCCTGTAATTTAATCAGGGCCATGGTCTCATATTACAGAGGCAGAAGGAGTGATAAAGGCATTCATATTGTATGACAAGGTTAGAGAGAGGGATGGTGTGTTCAATATCAATGAGTCAGTTTTATTGAACTTTTTACTGTGTGATCTCTGCACAGTGGGGTGGACGGTGTTTCACGCTGATATTAAAAAGCCGAATGATAGCAACTGTTTCTGAGTTCTGTTCAGATAGAAATAGCTGCATTAGCAGACTCTTGTAAGAGCTTACTGATGTGAAATCAATCATGGTCTTTTTGACAATTATCAAGTTCTGCCACTTGCTTAAAGTAGCCTTGTCAGTCACTGTGGCTATCAATTCCCCATTTAAACAGGCAAATATTGATAAATGAGGATTAGATAATGAAAATGGCATTTAACTGACATGAATAAATATTCATCTTGTGTTTTCATATCATTATTTTCTCCATCAGCTGTTAAATTTCTGTTCCATACTCTCCCTTTTTTCTCTTTGCCTCGTTAACCCTTTTTCCCCCTCCTTTACCCCCTTTTACTGGTACTTTCTCCTCTCCTTCCCCTTTTATTCTCCCATGTTTTCTTTCTAGATGATAGAAAAAAGAAAAAAGAGACTCTGCTCACTTTCCTCTACTCACCTGTTCCCGCACTCATCTCTTTCTTCGTTCTCTTTTCCCTGAACTTCCCCATACTTGATGCCATGAATCAGCAAAGTAACGTCCGTTCAGGCAGTGATGCTTGAAATGATATTTTTTGCCACTAAAGTCTCTTACTCTTTTACCCGGCCATTTTTCCCTTCCTCTCAGCCGCTTAATTCTAACCCCCCCATCTCTCCTCCTTGTGACTTTTAATTAAATAGGTGTTTCCATGGGAGAGTTGGTTTAGTTTTATACTCGATGTCAGCCACACCTTGTCATGTTCAGTCATTCAGTTTAGGCATGGTTTGCAAAACAAAGTGGGAATGATTATTTTTCAGTGTCTGTTCACTGGTTCAAACTGCTATTATCAGCCTGCACTACTCCTTTTTTTTGTCACTGTCATTTTGTCATTTCTTCCTTTTTTTCTCTCCTCTTCTCCCACACTTTTAGCTCAGATGTTGCATTCTCTCTTTTTGTATGTCTCAGTGCTTGTGTGTGTATGGGTCTGCATCTGTGCCAAGCAGTATTCCCAGATAACAGGATTACCATCTTAAGCCTATTCGTGGTAAGTGAGCCAGTTGGATGGATAAAGCACTGTATAGTCAACTCCCCTGGTGTTACATGGAGAAAAGAGTTAGAAAAATTATTGAAGGCACACCCAGCAAGCTCTTGGTGAGTTACTGAGAGGGAATTTAAAGGATTCAAACTCTATAACACCCCAGGAAGCACCCACAGTACAGAGAGGGGGTAGCTTTGCAAGCTAAGCATTGCTTACAGTGATGTCGAACAAAGAAGGATTTAACTTTTCATGGTAGTATTTTACTCAGGGGTTACGCTTTGTGTTTGTTTTGATGGTTAATTACATTGAATAAGTAAGTTGCCAACTGGGTCAACTAAACAGGGGAGATGTAGTTATTATCTGCTGGTCAGGTGGAATATACTCTCTTAATTGCTCAGGCGGAAATGTAAATGTGATTGCCTGAAGCGAGCAAAACCGACTTGTCCAGTTCATCACCTGCATTGTAATAATACAGATTAGGACTCTATGTCTATATTATTTTTATTATTTGTGACAGCTGTGCAGAGTATTGATAGGATGTTAACACAGAGAGAAAGATGTAAACAACCATCTCATCTCTTTTTTTCAGGCTATATGCTAATTTAGTATTAAGGTCTCTCATGTATTGTTGTGTCGTGTTGACGGTCTCCACTTTAGACAGCAGGGCAAAAAGGTCCGACAACCATTGGTCTGTGTCTGCTGGATCCTCTTGTGATGTGTCACTCTGAAGAGAAAAGCGAGAGGCTCAAAGACAGATCAGGAGAAGAAGCGAAAGAGTGTGTGTGATTGCATGTGGTGTGTGAGTGTGTGAAGGGATAGAAGAGCAACGTTAGAGAATGACAATTTTAGGCTTAGGGACAGAAAAGGACAGAGGGAAAGTACGAGAGATGAGAAGAACAGTAAGAGACTGAGACTACTGAGATGCACACACACACACACACAAACACACACATGTGTAAGAGAAAGCAAGAGAAGGGAGACACACATTTAGACAGACAGCTTTGGGCCACTGACCTTTCAGTATAGTTGACACACATTAGCCTTCTGTTCCCTCAACACCTAAAGCAGAATATACCTTTATCTCGTTCTCTTCCTCTTTCCTTACAAGCCTACGGAGCTCTATGGATTTGAACCTGGAATCTATTGCCAGTTTATTTGGTACATGCACCTAAAACCAGCCGTCCAATAAAAGAGTTCTGCTATAAAACCTGCTTTTTATGAAGCTCATAATGTTCACTTTTTGTTGATAATGTGTCAGAGAGGTGTTGATTCAACTTGTTCGTCATTTTGGAGTTTAAACACTGCAAGATGTATCTAAAATTTTGTCCGCTGAACATTATAAGCTTCACAAAGTTAGGTTTTACTGCAGGGCCATTGAATTGGATTAAAGTGGATTTTGCAAGGTGTAGATGCCTTATAAACTGACACCTGACTGTAATGTTAAATATCCTACTGTATAATGGAGAAAAAACATTTACTGTGTTGACATTTATCAAAATGTTGACTTGCTTGTCAGGGTACAACATGGTTGACTATGTCAATACCATCTATTCATGTAATTCACATAAACAGCTGGAGTCCACAATACATTCCACAGCACCTCATCAAAAACATCTTTGCTGCAGCATAGACTCAGCTGGAGAATGTGGCAGAAATAACTGGTTTCATCTTTGAGCATTAAATGGAAGGAGTTGTGTTGTGTTGTGTTTTGCCATACAATACTGACTTTACTCCAGACATGGCAATTGAACAACACCTGGTGAAATCTCAATATCTTTTACAAACTGGATGCAATATAAGACTGTAGGGGGTACAGCGCTCTAGACTATTTGTTTCATACATCACAAAGTTTCAAACCTCCTCACAGGACTCATTCCATTTTGGTGTAAGCAGGGCAGCGAGGTACCATGTTTTGTGGTTCTAACAGTGGAGAACCTACATTTTATCGGTTGGAAGCAAATGTTGTGACGAGGGGAATTATATTGAATGATGGACGCACATGTGACCAATGATGGAAAATTTACTAGCCCACTTGGCTCTGTTTAGTACTGCATTCTTCAATATCTATAATTTGAATAGGGGCTAATGGCATTGTACGCCCACCCATCCGTAAAAAACCCCTGCAATACTCTGACAAGGCTTTCCTTTTTTCTGCAACTGTTTCTGTTCTCCTGTTGGAACATTGGTGTCCTAGACAGCATACGGCTTCCCAGCTGAATACAGAGACAGCGAAAAAAAACCTGCTGCATTTCAAGTCGTGCTGGATCCCAGGGGATCCCAAACCTTCCCTTCGCATTACACTTTTTACAAAATGTAAGAGATATTATTACAAAAGGCTATGACTCAACAAATGCATCTATGTGGGAGAGAAAGTCTGGGGAAATATGTGTGGATTTTTTTATCTATGTAAATGGATGTGTATTAAGACATAAGATCCGATGACAAGACAAGCAAGTGTTCGGCTTTCCTGTACTTACCTGTAGTAAAGAAATGAAGGAAGGAAAAGAGAAAAGCGGCCAGACAGGGATAAGATGATGGAGAGAAAAGGACTGAGAGAGATATCCAGACCTATCCGTCGGGACCTAAGTGGAAAAAAGGAGCAGAGTCACATGCCTATTTAAGGAGGAGAGAAGAAAGAGGTGTGGAGGGAGAGCGAAAGAGGTCAGAGAAAGAGAGCGCAGGTGATGGTTTTAAGCTGCTGGTGTCACAGGCAGATAAAGGCTCCTCTGCCTCCTGGCTGTCATCTGCATCACACACAATATCCCCTTTATTCGCAATATCACCTCTCTCTATTTTGCTTCATCTGCCTCCCTGGTGGAGCAGCTCCCAGTGTGATGCACTTTTTCTCTCCCCATCACACAGCTGCCAGCGATACTGTATATATCACTCCCTCTTATTCCTTCTTACTCGCTCTCACTCACTGAAAAAAAAAGAAAAACTATATCTCACTTGCACATGCAGTCTTTTTTTTTCTCACACACATACACTCTCTTTACCTACTGTATTTCTCACCAGCTCATGCTATTTTTCTTTCCTTGCCCCCCCCCCCCCGTTTCCTTACCTAACATTACTCTTTGCATTATTATTCTAAGCTCAACTGCTGCTTCCGTCCCCATTGATTTTCTGTAATCTTTTGAGTGCAATACATCATCCTGATTTCATGCTTTACTTTTTTTCTCACAAAATTACATCACACACATGCAACAAAGGTGCACAGCAGTAAACATAAAGTAACTGCTCTTTAACTGAAATATACAGTATTATTTTACTTCCAAAGCACCCTATCACATAATCTTGTGATTCAAATTCTTTTAAACTTGAACCTAATCCTAATGTTCCTGAACTCTAATCCTATGAATAACACAAAAATGCTCCGTTTCCGAAGCAGGAGCAAACAAAATGTCTGTAATTTGTAAGATTTCCCTTCATCTTTTAATCCTTGAATAGATAGGATAAAAGCAGGGGAACACAGATGCACACTTCATGCTCACTTTCACTCTCTCCTCTTTTCTACCTCTTTCAAAGGTCCACACACCCATTCACACACACACTCATACACACACACATACACACACACGCACACACACACACAAACACACGTGCATGCAAACTGGAGTCACTAAACCATGGAGAGACAGGGTTCGGTTCATTGCTCACCTTGGCTGGTTTGATCAATGGCAGTCTGCCTTCTCCAAATCCCTCCCACAAACAGAGCTGAATAAACAGACAGGGAAGGTTTACACAGGCCCTGATAATCCGCTAATCCATATAACCTGCTTTCTAACCAACACGTTCACACACAGACACACACGGACAGACACACACACACACACACACACAGACACACGCGCGTGCAGGAGTGAATATGGACATCGATACTGTGTACATATCCAGGGACACAAGCAGACAAGTGTACATGAAAACAGGAAATACACACTTATACATGCAAGTATTTGCATGTGCGAATACACACATGCACACTGTGTATCGGTGACTTTTGCCCATTATCCTCCGTGACCTCCTCAACAGGACATGCTTGATAGTCTTGTCGAGGTTGAAAACAAATAGAAGGGTTAATAGGGATTAATGGACTGTACACACACAGTTGCACACACAAACGTACAAAAGTGAGAATAACTTTCCAGCCGATGATTTTACAGGCTTTCATGCATCTCTGAAGTGCGCAAATGTATGTTTGTGCATCTGATTAATCGAGTGAAAGTATCATGTAGCTGTCTGCCTGCAATGTTCCCACAGTGTGATTGGATAATTGAAGCGTGAAAAAGCCATATAGAGTTTGTCAAAACTCTTAATGGTCTGAGTTTAGCATCATGACGCCACAAATACAGCGCTTAGTGTCATTAACTTCCATTCTGTGGAGCAGACAGCAATTT
The DNA here is from genome assembly GCA_016859345.1 of Istiophorus platypterus. NCBI lineage: Eukaryota > Metazoa > Chordata > Actinopteri > Istiophoriformes > Istiophoridae > Istiophorus > Istiophorus platypterus. Next base: position 20,811,392 of record CM029118.1, read on the forward strand.
TATCACCAGGATAAAAAAGATGAATGCATTTATAATTTTGATCAGTTATACCACACAATTTAATGGCTTGCCCAGTGACATTAAGACTGTCTGTCTTTCTTACATATTGTTTTTGTCACTTCATTTCTTTAATGTAAACATGCATTATATCAACTAAACAGTTATTATACAGGGTGTACCTGAAAACCATTTAATGGGCAAAAGCTTCAGTGTGTGTTTCTGTTTTTTTGTTGAATATTCTGTGTTTCTCTAAACTTTTTTTTATGCACATTTGTAATTTTCACATAAAACCTAAGTAGAAATGTCAGAAAAAACATAATAATAATAATAATAATAAGTATTATTATTATCATTATCATTACAAGGATAATAATACCCTCAAGTATTGCATATTTTTTTGGCTGAGTTAGAAATGTTGGTGTTTTGGTGTATTGATAAAAGCACAGCATGACAAAGTGAAATGGGAACACATTTAGCATGTAAATCATGACTCACATGAAGTATATAACATAAATGTCCACTGAAGAAAATAAAAATACATGAATACATCATTTATGAATACTTTATAAATGATGCATATGAGATGTCCAAGTGATCTGTTAGCCTCTCGGTCTGATGCTGTCTCAAATATCTTCCATTATAGTTTGACTGATTCATTCCTTCATTACACCTCACTTTCACTAACAGCATCATTGCCAATTCAACATTTTCCCTCTTCTCTCTCGCTCTCTTCAGGTACGGTGGACGAAGACAGCAGGCAGTGCATCAGACAAGTTCCAAGAAACATCTATCTACAATGAGACGCTGCGAATCGAGGGCATCCAGAGGGTGCAGGGGGGTCGCTACTACTGCAAGGCTGACAACGGGGTGGGGGTGGCTGCCATCAAGTCCATCCGTGTAGATGTGCAATGTAAGTGGGCAGGGAGAAAGAGAGAGAAAAAGACTCCTTCCACTTCTAGACCACATCTGACTTTCACTACAGCCATTCCCACCTTAGAGAAGACCAAGGTGGCAGGAGATGGAAAGACTAGAGGAGGAAAGATGAAAGACAGATTGGATGAATGATGAGATTTCTGGTGGGAATGGCTTTCAGGAGTATCTGATGACTTACAGCGGAGAAAATATAGTTTGGGGATTAGGGGGAGAGAGGATACATCAAATAGAATTGCAGTATTAGGAAAGGGTTTAGATAAGAGGATGCAACATCTCAATTTCAATGCACTTTATGCTTATACAATACCATCAGTACAATGTATTGATAATGCAGGTATGTGTACATCACCAGTGAGGGTATTTAGAGAAAAACAACCCCTTTGTCAGATACTCCTAGAAAAAAGTGAAGTCTGTGGGATATAGCCAACGTTTCATAACAGTTAGTCCAGGCAGTACGGGCTCCCTAGCCCACTGCTTCTCAACTCACCAATGTCCCCTCGAAAATTAAATCATGTTTTTAGCTGTTCAGACATCCTGTTGTTATACTCTGTCACATTCTCTGATTAGACAACACCTGTCGTGATGAGTATGTAAATTACTAGTCGGCTAATAATTAAGAGATTATCTCTCCCTTTCGGACCTTGTTACAAATCCTTTGATCTGTCACTGTAGCCTGGGGCTCTATAGTGGCTCCTTTGTTATTGTTTGTGACACAACAATATATTAAATCATATCATGAGACCATTTTATCTCAGACACCAATAATTATCAGGCACAAGTAATTTACCGGAGTTACACTCAACGTTAAAGCGTTTTACCCTGCAACAGCTTCAGCATGTGCCACTGTGGTGTTGTGGAGAGATACACAACATTTTTAGAATCTGCAGCAATCAAATTAAAAGCAATGTCTACTAACGCTGGAGGATTAACAGAACAAAAGTGAAGTGCAAGGCTGTAATGCTCCGTAATGCCAGAAATACTTCATCATTGCTATTCGTGAAGCCGCAGTAATTGATTAAATAGCCTGAATAGGTTGACAGAAGACGTGTTTAGTGTCCTTGGTCTCTGTTCCATCACCAATTCTTGTTAAAAATGCTTTTAAAAGCTGTTCTTGGGCAGTCAAGGGTAATGTCAGCTACTTTGGATTCTTCTGTGCAGTTGCTGTACATTATGAAGTTAACAGCATTACCAGATTAAAATTAATTTTATAAATCAAATGTCATTGTGGCTAACATATTGAAAATATAGTGAAAACATTGCTATTTTCTGTATTCCCATCTCTTTGAATGAGGGCAACATGTTCAGATAGGACCCGTCTTGCGCTGCATGTGACAGTTGAGAAGCAGTGTTGTGCTGAAGGGGCCCCGTGCTGCTGCTTGTTTCACTGCCCCACTGTCCCTGTGAGTCAGGGATCAGGTCACGGTGACAGGTTGATCCACATGCAAATATATGTGCAACACACCAATACTATGGTACACATTTACTTAATTCCCAGTACCCTAAAATCCTTTATCCACCTGTTACATCCATTTATTGCGTAGATAGTTCCTTCCTTCATTGATTCAATCATTTTAATGGTCAATTTATAGACTAGTAGAAAAAAGGTTGATATTCCAAGGGTCCTATAACACTAAATATTCATTACCTCCCTTTCATTTGCTAAATTCAGCTCTTCTTTTTCTCTGCTTTTTACACAGTACAACACCACAGCCTGCCGTTGCTCCTTTAGTATTAAATATCCTACACCAAACTATGTAGTTGCAGTCTTACACACACAAAGACATACACAGAAACACATACACACACACACACACACACACACACACACACACATATGCTTGTCCCTCTAGGTTTTGTCACTTACCCACCACCCTCCTTCAGCATCTTAATGGGGCCCACCCTCCCTCCCTCCTTCTTCCTCCTCCCTCTCTGCTGGTAATGTTAGCTCTCCCCAGGCGCTAGCTTTGCCCCTGCTGGTTAGTTGGTAATTGCAGGGGGGCTGGGTCATAAACAGGTTGTATTGTGAGTGTAGATGTGACAGGCGCTTTGTGAAGCTAACCAGCTGTGATGGCCGATGCTTGTTCAATTCCCCATCCCCCATGCTGCCTTAGACCCAGCGGCGATCGGCCAGGCTTCCTAAACAGGGTAAGTTTGGTGCTAGAACGATGTGACAATTAGCCCAGGCTACCAGGGAAAAAGAAGGAGAGAAAGAGGGAGAGAGATAGATGAAAGTGGAGGGGAAGATGGATGGAAGAGTGTGGAAAGAGGAGTCATTAAAAGGGAGGGAGGAAGAGGGAAAAGGAGGGAGAGAACACGCAGTGACCACCATTGCTTAGTGTTATAGAGACAGCAAAAGTCCCTGATAATTAAGCATGAAAAGTATGGGGGTAAACTGGAAAGACCACCATGTTTTTTCTTAAATTACAGAAAACAAAAGTAATGCATTTATATAAATTTAACAGAAAAAAACATCATGGCTTCTTTTTAAGGTACTGAGCCTTCACTTCCAGAAAGAGTTGAAATGCTCTCTAGAATAGATTCTAGAAATCACTAGAACTTGGAAATAGCTCCAAAATCATCTGAGGGAAGATATAGAGGCTAATATATATCAGTTAGACAAGCTTATTTTTAACATGTAAAATATACTGTTCAGTATATATATATTGATAAAAAAATTCCTAGGAAAAACTAATTTTAGGGGTTCTCATCAAAAAAAATTTTCTTATGTTTTATGATCAATATCAGTAAGTGCAACTTTTCATATTTTTTGAATCTTCAAATGTCCATAACGGTATGAGCCTAAAAATTGATCTGACTATGAATGGGAAATCTGAATTTATTGTTTCTCCAATCAGTTATTCCGGTTTTCTTTTCATTTGATACTTGTCTGTAAATACAATAAAGTTGATAATTTTTTAACAAGGAACTGAGGTCAAAATAGATAATTTGCTTTTAATATGTATCTTGGTGGCAGTTGTAAGAAGTATCTCTCAGCCCTCAGTAATAACCATTGGGATTACTGCTTGCTTGAAAACAATCATCTCAATCCAGCCTCTACTTTGTTACCAAAATTTAGCTCATCTTGCTGTAAACAACTGACACAATAGCAGCTGGTGGTGAACACAAACTCCAGGCTCAAAAAAGTCCAGTTAAAAACCAATGGGAGATGTCACAGCTGACATGGCTGTACGTTTCTGTAGATATGTCAAATAAGAAACAGAAGAATATATGTACTTCAAACAGGAGAGTGCAGGAAGAAATGTTTTAGAGGAAAAGACATTTTCAGGACAAGACAAGACTTACTTTTCATATTGTTTAACAAATGTGAATGCTGGATGACCTCGACCCTGTCGACCTTTGGAACAAGAACTGAACAGCGAGTACAGGAAAAGCTGAAATAGAAAAGAACAGTGATTGATTGAGGCTGAATAGATTTTAGTATTGAGGTAGTCATAATTTCCACTCAAAAAGAAAAGAAAAATGAGGGAAAACAGGAAAAAAATAGGTGAAAGTAAGACAGATAAGGGGAGAGGCAAAAAGAAAAATGAAGACAGTGAAAGGGAGAAATGGGATTTAGGGAGCAAAAAGAGAGTGAGAGAAAGAGATGCACATAATAAGGTATGCACTCATACATATGAGTATATAAGGATGAATAAGAATGCACTCATACATATGCTTTTCAATTTGAATGCACCCTACAAATCAGTTATTGGACTAGAGGGCAGAACATGCCGTTACCCTCACAGGGTACAAACAAGTGCTTTAGCACTCTGTTTCTCTCAATCACACATTTTCAGACTTTTTTTCATGTCTCAGCTTTTTTAGCCAAGATAACCAAAAAAATGCACTTTCTATTCACTCTTTACTTATTTCCCTCTCCCTTTTCCTTCCCTAGTTAATCCTTCTTTCTTTTTGTCCTCTCACCCTCCATGTTTTCCTTCCCTCTGTCTGTACTTCCGTCCTTTGTGTGTGTGTGTGTGTGTGTGAGTGTGTGTGTGCGCACATGAAGTGAGTCAGCTGCGGCCATCCTCCTCTCAGCAGTAAGGCTCGACCAAACACAGCCGTGTCTGGCTCCAGGTCATCTGCCCTGCATGCAGCTTTAGTTGCCAACAATTATATGAATGCAAGCAGGCACGCAAAGGCCTGATCATACGCATTCACATGTAGCACATGTAGTATGTAGTACACTGATGCACACACTTTTAAAAATGCATGCATGCTCAGATATGTCCAGAAGCACAGACACTCACCCTTCAAACTGTAGTGTGTGAGAGCAAGAAGAACAGTAGGAAAGAATGAGAGGGAGAGTGAATGACAGACAGAAACTGAGAAGAGTGAGTGGAGATTTTTGAGATTGGAGGAAAGGTGTATTAAATATTCTGCTTTGAATAGGAGGCACATAGAACAAAAGTCACTTGTGTATTCCTATAGTCAATGCCCTGTCTCTTTCTCGGTCATTCATTAACTTCCATTTTTCATTTTGTTCTATCTACCTGCATCCAAACATTTCTGTTCTTTTTTTTCCCCACTACTTACACATATTGCTTTTCTTATTCTTAGCACTCCCCACTTTTCTATTTCTATAGTCTATCAATGTGCAGAACCTTCAGATGATGAATTATAAAGTCTATGTACTTAATAAGCAAATTCAGGTGAGGCTATTTCCTCGCTCTGTCAATCATCCCTTTTTCAGTTCCACTAAAAAGCAAATACAGCATCTTCTCTATTAATCTGAAGCCACTTAGAGTGAATTCACTAATACTTCCTATTCAGCAACACCTCATCCACCCATCAACCATTACTGTCACCACCTCTCCTTCTCAGTTAGATCTCCATCACACGGGGGTCAACAGCATCAACCAGTTTACCAGTGACCTGTCACTCTAACCACTGAGGCAGTGGGACAGTGAGCAGGCGGGGTTTAACTTTAAGTAACCTCTACTGATGGGATGGACTTGGTACAGAAACCCAATCAATGATACTTAAGTGTAAATCAGGAAAAATGCTTTATTTGTGGGGGGAAAAGATGGATAGAGAACATCTTAGTTCACATCAAGTTCTCTTTATACTCTCTTCAGGACACAACAAGGTAAGTGAGAAAGTGTTGGGGGAAACGGCAAAATCATTTTGATACCGATTATATTACTGAATATATTCATTTTGATGGCACAGGTAGTTGTGACAATGGGGATGAAGATGATGAAATTCTTGATGCTGATGCCTTTGCAGGGTTGTTTTTTTGGGTTTAGTTGTTGTTTGTCTTGCATTGCAGAAGACAGCAAACTAGACTTACTTACCTGACATTAAAGGACAGGTTCACCCAAATAACAAAGTGTTTCTTTGCAATTTGGGTGAACCTGCCCTTGCAAATAGTTTTCACTGAATGTCAAGGTTTAACAATATTTAATTGATTATGCTGTATCCCGAAAGCAGTGGAGGTGAATGAAATTTCTGCTGTACTGTTCTGAGTTGACCCTGATGTGTACAGTTTTCTGTGGTTTTAAGTAGTTTTATTGGAATTTGATACTGTTGCCAAAGTGGCCATGAACAGCTACACCAGCAGTTATGTTACTGGTTTTCAGCTGGTGCACCAAAGTTTAACTATGCAGCTATATGTCATGAATATGGCAATGAATATGAATAACACAATATTAATCAAAAACATATTCAAATACATATGCATATACTGTTTATACGTACATATACCTTATAAATCTAGGATTTAAGCAAAACAAGTTGATTAAAATAATCCTCCACTTCAGCAGAGTTTCCAGCCAGACTGACTTTTCCAAGAAACTGGCACTGACTTCCTGTAGCATCGTCAGTAATGACAGTATAAGTCAGTGGAGTATAAGACCATGAATCTCCAAATGTACATAAACCCTTTCAAAGCTTTGGCAGTTATCACTCTAAGTGGTTGGCTATGGAGTCAACAGAAGAATGGAGCAATTTATTATTCCAGCATTGTGGTTTTAGTAATGGTCCCAGTGCAATCATACAAGTGCTCTAGAATTAGTGTTTTTGACAGCGGCACACACAAACACATACACACACACACACACACACACACACACACACACACACACACACACGCACATGCAGACAGACACACAGACAAACACTTTCACACCCATAAACAGCAGGCTAGGTGGCCAGAATCTTGTGTCACAACATTGGCTCTGTGCTTCAGGGTCACACCAGTAATGCTGGAGCACGAAGGCTTGGCAGTGGCACTGCTGGCGCTGAAGGGAAACAAAGCATGCACACGCGCCCACGGTAACACATTCAGTACAGGCTGCATACACACACTTTGATAGAAAAAGCAACTAACTATGGCTTACACTGTCAGAGAAAGTGAGACGCGGTAACAAGTAGTTTAAAAGAAGCTCTGACCTCTCAGTGGGATCCAGAGTGAGGCCACGGGGTGAATCACTTGGCCACCCCCCTACACTCTGAGTCACAAAATCCCGCACCATCTTGCTTTTCTTTGCTCATCTTCTCTTTCATATCTAACCTAACTTTATCTCTTTGTCTTCCTCTCCTTGACACTCAGTGCCCCTCTCTATATATGTTAGCCTACTTTTTATTACTCCTGGTTGCTCTTCCAATATATATTTCTGTTTGTGACTGCTTCTTTGTGATTTCCTTTTCCAATTTGTGTTTTCTTCGTCACCCAGCCTCATCTCTGTAGGATTTGTTTCTTCTTTTTGGTTTTCTTGTTTGCATCCCCTGTTCACTTTTCTTGTTTCTGTCTCTCCCTGAAGGAATGGTCATTGTTTCATGCTGGACTGTTATTGAAGAGGTGTATTTTGATATATAGTTTATACGGTTGTACATTTTTTATTCTTACTTCGCCATTCCACGATTTGACTTGGTCTGCACCACATAGAGCAAGTATATTAGGAATGTACCAGATCAAGTCAAATTCCAGACTCTTGCCCTGGACAGGAGAACAAAAAAAGCATTTTCTTGATTTTCCTGCACAGCCAAAGGGAATTCTTACATGACTGTGGGCATTGTGCATTTCATCATAGTATTGTACATTCTACTTTCCTCTCTCTAAACAGATCTAGTTGATTACTTCTGTGCTGCTTTTGAGAGAACCGTTACTGGTCTGCCAGTGTCATTTTTAGCAGGCATTCTTTGTTGATGACAACACGTTCCTTGTGTTACAATTTACAACGATGAAAGGGAATACTGCGGGTGCAGTTTGTAGAACGCTTTTCTCATGATCAACATTGTGAATTGTCATGGCAGCAAAGGAAAAAGTATCATAACTAATAACAATAATGAAGGCTTTGTTCCATTTAAGTGTGTTAGTGACCCAATGTGTTCAATACCAGGGTACTGTGACTGGAACAGGTCTCTGTGAATGCTTCCATTATTTGTTTCAGATGACAAAGGTCTATTATAATACACAATGAAACTGCAAGACATTTGAAAAAAATGTAGGCATAATGTCCAAGATTCTCCATGTTGGTGATTTATATGATTTAAGGACACTTTTTTGACTACGGTGAAATACAATGCGATTGAAAAGAGAAAACCATGCAGTGTCTCAGATCTACTATCCACTTTTTATGTTGTTTATTAAAAGCAACCTGCTACTTCTGCTGGAGGAAATGCGAAAAACTACAGTCCCTGTGGGTATTCGGATTTTGTGGATATTCAACAAGACTAGTTCAAAACCTAGTATATGGCTTGTCCACCCTTTATTTATTTGCTTATCTCCAACACTTTATCCTCACATATACAGTAATTTAATAAAGTCAAATTCCCAATAAAGCTGTTCTCTTTTAGATATTTTTCTTTTTCTGTTGTCAGACAATGGAACAAGTGTGAAATAGTATCTGAAACATGGCCATTAAGACTACATGTTATTGTGCAGTTACTTCAATGCCATTTTCAAACTGCTGCTCCAAGTTGCTAAAATCCTGTTTTTATAACAGCAACATTGTATGAAAAATCACCATATACATAAGTTAAAGGCATAGGCTGTGCTAGGATTCCAACTATATTTACTGTTAATAAGATCACTCACAGAGAACGTCAGAAGCTCATTCAGCTCATCCACCTCTTTGGCAGCTGCAATGCATTCAAATGAATGAGAGAGAGAGGTTTCCCTGCAGAGACAAAGCCCAACCTTGCCCTTGTTGGGCAATACTGGTGACTTCTTCAATGGAAAGTTCCTAAGATTTGTCCAAAAAGTCACTAGATTTTTTATTAGGTGCTTTTATGAAGAAAAGTCAGTAAATCTAAAAACATAGGTGCTAAGTTGGCAACACTTCCTGTAACATCCCCTAGTGAAGCAATAGAGACTGTGAAAATTCATTTTGAAAGGCAACAGCCAGTGGAGGGATGCGAACATTAGTCTGGCCAGCTAATGGTGTAATGTAATTGGTATTCAGATGACCAATGGTGTTACTTTATTGGACACTCAGTCAGCCGCAGGCAACTGAATTTATAGGGCTGATCCAGCTGTTACAGTCCAGCCAAAAATGTTAAAACCTTTCATGAACAGAACATTAACTGAATCAATATTACATGATGCGTGTTGATAGAGTAAAGCAAAACAAATTAACACAAAAAAAGTTGTTGGATGTACTTTGTTGTTTCAGTCCTAAATTAGAGTAGTCTGGCTAAATCTGACATGACATGCTTGACTCACATGTCATGGTGTGCATTGTATCAGTAACATGTATAAATATTAAGTGTTAAGGCAAGCAATTCCCTTCATTAAAGAGAGAACACAGCATTTCTTTAGTTTTATATGTTAGTTAAAGAGCAGTGACACTTGCCTTGAGTGATGTCCTCTGTTTTATCTGGCTGCTCTGCTACGACACCATGTTCTTTTGTGCCACTCCTGGACTAACTGTGTACTGTTTGTGCATCTGCTCTGTGTATGTAGTTTGCATGTAGATGAATGTAAATATGGAAACAAATTTCAGTTAATACAATTGATGCTCGCAGGGACAAATTATTATTGATAACATTTCTTTTGCTGTAATAGTTCTATGAAGGGCAACTTTACAATATTTGCCAATTAGCAGGAGGTTGCAATAGGTCTATGGTCTTGTGACTATAATTAAGTGACAGTTAAAACACCCTCAAGCCTCCATAACCTGAAAAAACAATATGGCCATAGATGCTGCTACACAAAATCGGTAGGAAAAAGCTGCTGTTTCAAATTGCAAGCTTTTTCTTTCCTGTTTATAACTCACTAAGTGTGGAGGGAGTGCCACAAGTGGAGGCTTACTGCCTTTTAGTGTAAGGGTTGGGCCGAAATCAGAATGACGTGAAGCTCTGGAAACATTGCTGGAAAATGGTTGTTAAAAATTTCCACACCAACACCCTCATGGTCAGTCTACTCCGTCAACTTCAGGACAGAAACAGGTTCCTATTCCCACTGTCTTGACGTATACATCAATTTACAAATCTATAGATGAACCATATGGATACTGTAGGTAGTAGATTAGTACTCACAAATGCATGATAGTAGGGATTAACCCCCTTAAAAAGTTGCATTTTCATTTAACACCAAATGCATGCAGATTCACATGCATAGGCCTTAGAGTAAGAACATAGAACTGTTAATATCAACTGTTCCTCCCAACATGGTTTTACATAAATTTGCATATATTGCATGCACATAGGAATTATATATATGCAGGAATTTGCACTCAAGCAAGAACATTAGGTAGACTTGCACACAAAAACTCATACAGTGAAGTGCTCCAGCTTGCATGAGAAGCATTTATCTGTGCACACCACCATCATCCTTCTCCTTCCTTCTTGCACGCTGATATTTTCATTATTGCTGTGACAGAAGGAAATCATTCAGTCAGCTATAATAATGAATAAGGATGGCACATAGGCTCTGTGTTTAGCATTTTCACCTTACAGCAAGAAGGCTGTGAATTTGAACACAGCTGGAGTTCTTGTGTTCTCCCCATGGTCATGTGGACTTCATCCCACTGACCATCCACAGAAATGAAGGTAAAGTTAATTGGACACTCTGTGTATGTGCTATGTTTGCAGGGTGTGTTTTTATTTTGTATGAGTTTTCTCTGTAATAAACAAAATTTAGAACTAAAATAATGTAATTTGATGGAGCTGCTGGAGCAGATGAAACAGAAACAGAAAGGAGTGGAGGGACAATGACAGAGTTAAAAAATGACCATTAAGATATTGTAGGTAGGTACATCTTTGTGTGAACCAATAAAAATAATTATTTGTACTTAACCTATAGTCAAGTTGTCTCTGGATGACCTCTTCAGGCTACAGAAGGGCAAACAAGACAAGTCCCCGTTTTAAAGCACTTTTCAAAGTCCATCCTTTCACTGTCTCCTTACATGAAGGTTGCTCTTTGATTAATTTTTTTCTCTGAGTCTTTTTATTCAATTTGAAAATATCAGTTTAAGGTTTGTTGTTTTCCTTTTACTTGGTTATTAAAATAGGGATGCATTTCAGCCTATAATATTGAATGCAATGTGTGCCCAACTATTGGGACAGGGTTAGGGATTTGGTTCCCACTGTGTCTATTTGCCAAAAATGTAAGGACTAATAGGGTAATGAAGAGCTTTGGATTAAACTATCTACCAAATTACATGGTGTTATTCATGCAGTCATCACAGGTTTCCTCACCCAATGTGCAGCAGGTGAATAATTAATCTATCATTGTAACCAAGGTGTTGATTTACAAGTTGAGTCATATGAGTATAGAAACCAGAACGTAAAAGTTTAAATTTGTTTTTGGCACTAACGCCCCTGAACTCTGCATAAGCAGAATGATTGCAAGATGGGTTTCTCTCCATCTCAACATGGTGCTGAAAAGACTTCATAATAAAGAGTCAAAAGCATCTAAGGTGTCTCGACAGAACAGACAACAAATGCCTTTTTGACTACCACAGGGAAGGTGCTGGTGTGACACTGAAAGCACCAATGTTTCGGCTCTTGAAAATATTACCAAATCCTACATCCATTGTAAAGGCCCGACAGGCTACCTGTATCCTGCTGCAGCAGCGTACATGAACCCAAAAATTAAAGCATTGAAAATGACATTCACTCTCTATGGCAACGAATATTCTGAGTTTATACCTTGAATGAATTCAAGGTATATAAGCTCATAACAATATAAAACAACTCAAAAAATGTTGCCCTCTAAATACTTACCAGAAACAAATCTCATTGGAAACTGAAAGGACAGTGTTAAACTGTCTCACTTGAACTTTGAGGTTCATGGATTAGTATAGATTTCAAGCAGCTTGTTACATTGTATACAGTACCATTGCTTCAGCAGTGCTCTCTCCATTAAAAAAGATTACCTTGATAAAACATTGAGTGTTTTGGTATTGGTAATGTACAAACAGCGTCAGGCTTTCCTCAAGAGAACACTATTGTGTTTGGCTTGCCTAAATGATGTCCCTCTTTTTAATGTTTCATATAATATCTGATAGAGGCATTATATTGGTGGTAACATGTAAATGCAACAAAGGCAAACAAGTGGTCTGGGTGCATGTTAACCTGTGAGGGAGATTTACTAAACATATTCCTTAGGAGCACCAGTGTATACTGAATGTTACTTTACTTAAAGTTGTCTAAATCCACTTTGACCATGTCTGCTTAGTTATACCATCCTAAAAGAAACTCATATTATGGATGGACATGAACTTAACATGACCCCAGACAGCAATTAATAAAAAATTTTTTAAAAAAAACTTTATGTCGCAACATTCAAGGGAGAGCTGTGCAGGTTTTATTCAGTATTAACTGGTAGAATATGCACAGTAATAGACAGGCCTATCGGTCATGTTCTTTGCTCTCTCTGTGCGTCAAAAAGATTCTCATTACCACTATCTCACCTCCAGTCAAATATGTAAATGAAATAATTTGACTCACAATGTGAAGTAAAAATATACCTGCACCATAAGGAGCCAGCCTGGCAACTCTGAATTCTTGTTTGATCTTTGAAAGGAGGAGAATATGATTATTATCACATCCACTGCTACCAGATTATCATCATATCATTGTCAGATCCACTTCAGAACTAATATGATGAAATACTAAGGTGCATTTCATCACCAATCACAGATATTCACACAGTGCCTTTCAGATGAACAGGCTTGAGGTAATAGAAGATTCTGAATGTGTGTATATTTATATGTGTCTTGTGTTTATATGTGCGTTAGTTTGTCTGTGTGAGTGCAAGATACACTTTGTGTATCTGCGTTTCAGAAAAAAATGATTTTGTACTGTGTGCAACTAAATGAGAATGTATAAGTGTATATGCTGGATAGCTAATCAGACGGTAGGACTAGTGTCGTAGAAAAAATAATACATCTCTCTTTCAAATCAAATCAAACTTAGTCCCAGAGTGCATCCTCTTTTTTGACGGAACAGGCAAAAAGATGTTTTGTAGATATGGGAAAGCGGAGATTTCTGAAAAGGTGAAGCGGCTATTGTCCTGCTTCTCTTGAATATATATTTTTGATTATGTTCATCTTTTTGATATTCAAAGTGCTTTTGATAAAAGCAAGGAGAGAAATTTTGTTCCCCCCACAGCATTCAGCTTCAAGGCCTCTTTCATATTGGCTTTATGAGTAAGCTAATTATTTACTTTTGTTAGCCTCTAGTTAAAGCATGATCCAAACCACAGTATACCTATGAACAAAGCCTATGAAAAACAAAACCATGGATTAAAGAAAAACAACAAAAATGATATATTCTCCCTATTCATGTTTATTCTTCACGTTCTTTTTTTCAACAATGAGACTGACCTTCTTGAAATGAAATTAGCCAATCATTGCTGCTTCTTGTTTGTGATGGCTTCAATCCAAGTCCTTGGACTGGTTATCTTCCTACACAACCTCTTACATTTACCTAAATATCAAATTATGAATGTGACATGTCAAAATAATATCTGATACACCTTATGAGATACTTAAGCCCAATACTTTAGGTCCTGATTCAAAACTACTAAATTTATAAGCTTAAATTATTGTTACAATATGAATGGAAGTTTAACTTGAGAATGTGACATTTACTCAGCACAATTAGCTAAACACAAGATGTATGTATAACTGTTTAAGAATTGCTGAAACTACAAAAACACCCCTCCTGAGTTGGAAAGCAGTCTTACAGTTCGGTAGCTCCTCCCTCATGCACAATCTGTGGTAGAGCACAGACATCAGCTGGAGAGAGCATTTTAACAACAGACAAGTTTAATGTTTTGGGGATGTTCTCATCTGCTAATATGACAAGCCGCCAGCAACAGTTGGGAGATGATGAAAGCAATAGACAGTGCTGGCTAAAAATAAGAAGCTGCTCAGAGTTTAGGATGCTGCTCTTTGCTGATAAGACTTTGTTTGCATTGAAAATGTATATTTTGTGCCAGCCAGTTGTGTCAGTTTTTCTCTTGGACATGCAGCAGCTCTGATGGAGAGCAATGCTGCAGCAGTAGCAGACAGAGGTGGACAGAAAAGCAGAGAACAGTAAAGAAAGAATTTTTCCTGCATTTTACCCACCCCATTTACTGTTAGTCATTGAGGCTAGACTCACTAACAAAAACACTTATTTGTACAATGCAATACAGTTCTTCCCCCGCCCCAAAAAAAAACAAAAAACAACATCCCCCAAAATGATCATATAGTTGAATCAACACCTCTCTAAAAACGTTTCAACAACAAAGATGTTATACAAACCATAATAAATGTATGATTTATTGTAGGGCTGTTGTGTTAGACTCAAACAAGTGTGGGTATATTATAGTTAGCAAAGTTATATTATTGGTCTTTTTTAATGCATTAGTAGGTGCAACAAGCAAAAGGAAACGTAATACAAAAGCATAGCTGATGATGATAATGGATTATCATTCTCAAGCTTAGCAATTAGCCCTAAATGCTTCAGTGAAGCTGCTCAATGGTAACTTGGCTTTTGTGACCACACTGTATTTATCAGTTTTCCTAAAAAAAAAAAAAAAAAAAAAGCATACAAAATAGCCTCTAAGAGACCAGCAGCTCATGCATTCCACTGTCACGCTCATGCAGGGCATTGTTTCTCCTACAAGTGAGGGAGCTGACAATCCAACGACTGTCTCACATTAGGCCTAATTAATTAGCCCTTGGCTATGGTATAAATCCCAAATGGAAGCTCAGTGACCTTGGAGTTATATTGAGTCCTCAGAAGGCAAAGCCCTCTCCTGGGAGTGCTATAATAAAAATATCTTCTGCATTTTGTTTAGCACTGTTGTATATTTGTATTTGTGTGTGTGTGTGTGTGTGTGTGTGTGTGTGTGTATGCATGCAGTCACGCATTAGCACTGTGTGGGTAGATTGATTTTGCAAGGTGCTGGGTTAAATAATGTGTGGACACCAACAGACGAGATTGAGTTTAGATAACATATACTTTATGTCATTGCACTACTGACATTATATTCACATTACAGATTGTGAATTTAGCCATTGTGAATTATGTTATACAGGTGATTGTTTGGCTTTTCCTTAGGTACTCCCAATTACTGTGATTATGTTTCACATTTCACAACAAAGGTATGTCACATGTAACACGTCACTTTGAGATGAAATCATTGGCGTTGTAATACTGTTGCAATTCACATAGCAATACTTTTATGTATTGTGGTGTTTGTTTTACTTGGTGCCCATCTGTCCTCTCAAATGTGAGCAGAGTGTTTTCTATAATTAATATTCCTATATTATAATATTTCCTATAATTAAATCGGTCTGTTTTTTTCCCATGATGTCTGCATTTAACACAAGTTAAAAGGCATTTATCTCAATCATACAATTTTTCTCATCATACAAGGATGTTAATGTGTTGTTCAGAGTTTCCTCATAAACTTCCACAGAGTTAAAATTAGTACAAATTACATTGGTGTATAACAAGTTGATTAAATTAACCAATACATATATTTCATGTTCTCCCTTATGTTTAGACATATACCCCATTTCAGGTCTCAGATTTGAAGTAATAAATCGGCAGTTTTAATTTGTACCTTATATTTAGTTATCAAGAAGCATTTCTGCATAGCACCATCAAAAATGCACTTGATTCAGCACATCTTGGTAATTGTTAGCAGAGGTGTTGGGTTCAAAAATAGAAACTGATCTGTCCTGAAAAGGGAAGCCACCCTTTTATTAAAAAAAAATGTACATTTGTTACCCTTTGATAAAAAAGTAGTATAAGATGCTTGCTAACATGTATGGTAACTGCTAGTGTTCCTTCATGTTAAATACAGTGGAGGTGAAAGAGGAGAGAGGACTCTGTGAATTCCATTTGCCCTACTCACCCCTCCCTAGTTACCTTTGTGAAGGCAGCCTGTAAAGTATAAGATCTGTTACTAATGGATCTTTATGCTTCAGACAGCCACCCTGGCCTAATTATTTTCTCTTGCTTGCAGACATTGCAATTCTGGGGTCTGTGTGGGTGGTGGTGGGGGGGGGTGTCACTCTGAGAAGTGTGCTGGTTTAACCTTGACAGAGGAGCAGACTGACAGATCAAGGAAGCCACAACTGCACAGAATGGCCTCTCCGTGTCCCAGAGAATATGGATCAAACCAAACAGGGTAAAGCACTTGAATGTCTCCCACAATTCTTTTGATCACCAAAGAGAACAGCATAAGAAAACCTTTATGCTTTTAAAACCTCAAAAGGTTTATCTTGTGTGAGATATTTTCTTAATATCAATATTTACATTAAACAGTGAACTTGATGTACCATAAGTTTCTTAAGAGAACAATGTTTAGCTAAATAATTTTGATATAGATTACCTAATAGTGAAGTGCCTTTTGAAAGAGGAATCTTTCCCTCATATTATTTATCCTCCTCTGCCTGTGGAAACATTGGCACAGTGGTAGTAATATGAGAATTCCTCAACCAGTGTCCTGCATATATTGTACCTTTTATTAGCATTGCATTCTTATATATTATTATTCATCAGTAATATTCCAACATCAGGGGGCATAAGTTTTACTGTGTCCGATGTGATCACTCAGATATTATCTCACACTTTTCAAATTTCATGAGATGATGCAGTTTTTGTATCATGTTCTGGTATTAAAAAAAAACAAAACACAAATTTGCCTGATAAAAGGGATATAATTGCAGGTCATAATTTTCGTCTTTTAAAGGCACTAATTCTCTCAGTGTAAATGTGGTTAACATAAAATCTTTCACTCACATTAAGCCATGCTTACAAATTACATTGATTTGCATAATGGGGCTGCGATAGGTCAGACATTTAAAGGTGTGCTGTCAATTTCAGTCTTCATTTCCATGGATGCTATGCTAGTCCCTCAAAATGGGCTCAAGTCACTGACACTGCAAAAAAAAAAAAACATCTTTTTTGTTATAATTTTCTTGATACCACTGACAATTTTATTTGAGTCCATTAAGCACTGCACTTGCTAAAATTTTGTTTTTTGTCTTTGCTGTCTGCATTGGAGTGTGGTTTCCTCACATTTACCTAGAGCATATGTAATATCTACCTGTATCAGTGGCTCCATCCCTTAAACATGGTTTCACAATGCTTTTACTTTGGAAACATTACTTAGTACATTATGTAAGAATTATTTCCTCTCCTGCTCATGCACTAGCTTCCTATTGTAAGAGGTCATTTGGTTTCCCTGGAGGACCATTCAGCTGGGACAATTATATTGCAGTAAGTCACAAAGGGCTTCAGGAAGGAATCAGCAGTGGCTGGCATGTCCTGAGAGTTTTGCAACCCCACATAGTAGGTGTTTTTCTGACCTTTAGAGCACTGTGGATGGTTGCACTCTGCAATGTTTGTAATTATGTTGTTTGTATTAATGTTGGAGGGGATTAATTGGTCAGTTAATCTTAAAGGATAATTCCAATTTGAGGAGTAAACACTGAGCTGAAGGCAGCAGGTGGCAATAGTGTGATCTCCTAAAATGTCAAATACAAACAAACAAATGCCTTATACTTTCACAGATTTAAACACTGACAGTCATTGCTCTAATATGTCTTTTATTGTAACTATAGCCAAGGATGTATCACTCTTGTGTGTACTGAACTTTATTGATTCACCTCCAACAGACTGGGTGTGAACGGCTTGAAAAACAACCTGTGACAGTCAGGCAGACACTGTTGTAATTAGCTTGGTGCCATTTCCTCAATAAACCGTGTGATATAAAGTGTTAACACTAACACTAGCTCCCATTAAGTATAATAAGGTGAACAGTTTTCATCGGCTTCTGGGTAAAAGTGTAATGTAGATAACAGTGTTTTGGGGAAAACCTTCACTTTGCGTTTGTATGTCATGAAATTTGAGACACCTGCTGATATGAGGGAAAAAAATGCTGTATTATATGACTGCTGTACTTTTAAAGCAGTGACCAGTTTTCCAGTTATTACATCCTGTTTGTTGGTGTTTCTTGTTTCCAGCTCTAGCTTGATCAGCTCATACACAAAAACCTGTGTTGGCATGTGGGCTAAGCTAGGTGGATTCCTTTGTGCAGCTTTTTCTCTCCCTCCACCCTGCAGCAGTAACTTTGGGGAGCTTGGTATAGGCTTTTCATTCATTTATTTATCAATTTCAGTACACATTCAGGCAATAAACTTCAACCCAGATGTTGCGTCCATTATTATGTTCGGCGTTCAAGCCAACTGTAACTTAATAAAAGTGCGTGATTAGTGGGAGTCATTTATGTTTTACCATGTGAGATAGTTTTTGGAACTCTCCCAGTTCAGTGAGCTAGGGGGTGCTGGAGAGACCAGTATCAGTAGCCCTGGGGTGGTTCCTTGTATGCCCAGGCAAATCCATGAAGATAAGTAGGTTCTTTGTGACAGAAAAACCTTGTGGCTGGTACCAGAATGATCAGAATGATTCAACCTTTCTTGACCCTGTTATGTATCCCGCTTGTGTTATAACTCGTGCTCAGCCTCAAAATGCTGAATCAGTTGATTAAGCTGATCCTTTTGCAGGCAAGTCTGAAAGTGCAGGTAATGAAAGTCAGAGGAGTGATTCATCTTCTTTGTTTTAGGGTATTGATTTGACATTGTCTAACTCCACTGTTTCTGCTGAAAGTCCACCGAGGCCAGATAGGGAGGATCTAGTGGTGTTTCAGATCTTTCTAAGCTAAATGTTTTGCAGGTGTTAAGCCTAAAGAGGAACTGTTAGCTTTTGATGTTGTTTTTGCTTGGAAGGTGATGGTTTTATGCACAAGTGGACTGCTATTCCTGATGGTTCTGAATGATCCTCAGCTTACCAAGTTGCTGCTCTGTCTTCATACTGCTTACAAATACTGAACTTGGCTCAAGATAATGCCATGCCTGGCCACTTGGGTATTACTAAGACACATAGTCCATAACTTAAATGGTTCTTCTGGCCTGATTTGAAGCTGAATGGTGTTTAGCATTGTCTTACTTTTCATGTATGTCATCTAAGTGGGGTTAGGGTTGTTAGGGATCGGGTTTCTAGTACTTACTACCCTGAGCCCTAGAGGGATTCCACCAATCCTTGAAGTCTATGCTATTCATTTATTGCTTCGAAAATGGTCCAGAGTGGGATTAAAACATACTTTTTCTGCTGTTCTCCATCCATGAAACCATGCAGGAGTCATTGGGTTTCAGTCATGCTGAGCTGGTGTTTGGCCACACAGTTAGTTCCACTGAAATTGCTGCGTGAGAAGTTAATGGCAGATACTCAGCCTAATACCAATTTACTTGACTATGTGAGATCCTTCTGAGAATGACTACATCATGCCTATGAAGTAGCAAAAACAAGCCATGGCAAACTCTAGTTTTAAGATGAAGCAGCAGTTTTAAAAAAAATGCAGTGCACCACTGTTTTCAGCTAGGGGACTCAGTACTGACTCTCCTGCCAACACAGGGATCAGTGTTATATACTAAGTTTGCTGGCCCTCATGAAAGAGGGAGATTCAAGCTCCTCAGAATTAGGCTGAGCACTTGCTTAAAAACGGCCTTGCAATTTTCAACACAAGCTCCTGGAGCTCCCCCTGTCTGTTGAAACCAAAAGCTGACTTAATGGCTCAATTTTGTAATGACTATAGGAAGGGTTAATAATTTCACCAAGCCTGATTCTAATAATCTTCTATAGATTGAGGATTGTATTGACAGAGTAGGTTCGGCTCGCTATATGAAACGTGACCTTTGATGCAGCAAGCCTCTAACGTCTCCACCTTTGTATTTCAGACAGTTTCCTTCAGTATGCTGTCATGGCGTTTGACAAGTGTAATGCCCCTCCTACCTTTCTCCATCTGATGTGGAAAGTGCTGTCTGGTGTGAAGCCTATGTGGATTATATTGTAGTATACTCACCTGACTGGGAGAGTCACATAGGAATTCTCCTTGATGTTTTGAGAGGGCCTCACAGATGTTGAACCCGAGCAACTGCGAGTTTACAAAAATCACCACGTATCTTTGCAAGGAAGCAGGCCAAGGACAGGTTCACCTGCATTCAGCCAAGATCGGTGCTATTATTGATTATCCAGAAACCACAACCAAATATCAGCTACTTTTTTTTCTAGGTTTAGCAGGTTACATTCTACTGTAATTTCACTACCATTGTTTCTCTACTGACTGATATTGTCAGCCCTGCCAAGGAGTTAGAGTGGGACTGTCATTAGCGAGATAACTTAATATTGAACCCTGGATTTTCAGGGTTATGGTGTTGGTTAACATTGTAGTGGGATCAGATCTAAACCTGTCAACAGCGAAAATACTGACCGATACAATCACTTGAAAACATCTTTTCACAACATGGACAAAAGAGTTTACAATAAAGTGACAGATAATTAAGACCAACAGATGTTTTTTTATGGATTAATTGAATCATATTACTGTTTGACGCTTTCCATATGTCCACTCTTAACCCTGAACGGAGCTTCTAACCAAAGACAGGAGAGATTTTCGCACTAAATAACTAGATGATAACTATTATGGCTTCATTTTAATTGCACAAAGATTCTTTGATTCCCTACAGGATTCCTGACAGTGTCTATGCCTTTACACTCATTATCATATCACTGCAGCCCAGAATAAAATGAGGAGACTCTGTGACCATAATTGGAAATAAAAACTAAACCCTCTGATGTCTTTTATTAGGAAAACTATCTACACACTGTTAAATGTTTCCCATCATTGTAAATGAACATGCCAGTCAGTTTGACCTCATCAACATGAGCCACTTTTCTTTTCTCCTCTCCTTTTTGCTTTTGCAGCATAAAAACAGCTTGACATTACTTTAACTTTTTTTTATCGTCATCAGACCAATGAGCAAAATCGCTCAGTGAGAAACTTGATAATTCCTTTGCTTGTTTAGAATATAACCCTGGCCTGAGTTTAATAGCTGGAAACTATTTCATATGTTTCTTTTTCTATTCTAGTTATGTGACCAATATTTTTTTTTTTTTCAGCTAGATGAATAGCACTTCTCACAGTATCTCTATAACTAAATTTACCTGCATGTATTGGCATTCCTTCTCATATCATATCATATCATACTTGCTTATCCGTATTACTAATTGATAAGTAGTACATGGTTCTGACGACGTGGTTTGTAATTAATAGCTCTGCCTCCTTCACAAAAAATATGACTCAGAGCCGTACAGGAAAACCCAGGGTTGACTGAGCTACTTGATAACCAGCTTGATGATACAGGTTATCCAGCGGCCTATACTACATAGTAGGATTTTTGGTTAGCAGGGTAAATTGAGGTTTAACTCTGGGTTTTCACGCTTACAGCAGCGGTTCACTTCTTACCAGGACACATTGCCATGGTAACTGCAAAACTAACCTGCTCCTGAGCAGATGTATGTTTGAGATAACAGATCAACTTTTATAAAAGCACAGCCTACTTAGCAATCAGTAGTTATGGAAAATTACATTTTGTAGAAGATCCCAAGTAGCTCAGTCTACAGATTGTGAGAGGGTCTCTCGGGGAGGGCAAGACTGTTTAGAAACCTCCAAAGAAGGGTTTTCCAAACAAGCAGAGCCATATCAGTGCATCAGGCATTTTCAAGGGACTGCTACAATGGGGAATGTAGATCTGAATTTTGCCTATAGCAGGTATAGAATTGTGGATACAGTCAGCGTTATATCAGAGCATTAATTAGGTCATTTTAACACAGCCTTTTCAAAGGTCCCCACTTAGCACGAGTTGAAGTTTCATAGTTTGCATGCAAATCAGCTGTATTTATCGAGACAGATGGATGAACAGATGGAGGTGATGAGCAAAAACCATAATCAGCCTGCCATTACTTCCCAGACATATGCTTAATATAACATGTTACAATTACACTGTCACAATGGAGCCTCATTTATCCAAATTTCAGGCACCATCTAGCTGTGTCGGATTGCTTTGACACAGCAGATTCTAACTGATTTAAATTTTAGATATTGGTTAGATTGCTCTAACAGCTTACTCAATAGCACTTAAGAAAGTATAATTACAGTCAGTAAAATCTCTCAACTATTTAGTTTCTTTATGTGTCAACAAACACCACACATATTGGCTTAAAGGAACAGCGTGTAAGAATTAGGGTGATCTATTGGCAGAAATGATAATATGTATAGTATTAATGATACTGTTTTCACCAGTGTATGAATTTCACCTGACACTAAGAAATTTTTGCATTTTTATCAGCTTAAAATGAGCCCTTCAAATCTTCATGGGGAGTGCATCCTCTTACATGGAGCCCGCCATGTTTCTAGAGTAGCCCTGAACAGACAATCTAAACACTCCTTCTAGAGAGGGCCTTTTATGTATTTACGTTACCTGAGGGCCACTATAGGTTTGCCTAAAAGTTAAGGGAGGGGTGAGGGGACGTGGGTTCAGTCGGATGAAATGTGCAACCGTTAGATGCCAATAAACACTACACACTGCTCCTTTAAATGATCTACGGTCATAAAAGCTAGTCTGAAATTTTGCTGCATTAGAAAACCGGGACAAGTGTCAAATGTCTCATTACAGTATTTGAAATTCTTTACACTATATTTTTTCTTTTCTTTTGAGTAAAGAGCAGTTAATATACATAATGAACATAATCAATGAGCTTGATAACACACACAGTTATATTTCATATTATTAAAGATACCATTCCTGTAGAAATTTTCCCTTTTGTCTGAAGAACTGCTGTAAAAAAGGCTATTCCCCATTATCTTAGTACAGATTTAAAACTTCCCTTGTGGAGCCTACTCACACATATCTCTGTGTGGGTAAGTGTCTGTGTACATGGGTGTTTACTTTTCTCAGTGAATATGTAAAATTATGAGGTTTTGATAGAATGAGTTTAAGTGACTGTATGTATGCATGCATGCACAGACAACACTGTGTGCTTCCCACTGCAAATCATCCCACAGTTTCCTCACCCTGGGTTCCTGGTGGGTGAGTACGATGAGTCAACTATAACATTTGACATGGGTTTCCATGACAGTTTGGGGTCGCCTGTGTCCCCACTCCCTTGCATTCAGGTACTACATTACAGTTAACTCTTTTAAGAGCAGAATTGTTTGAAGGGTTTGTTAAACATATTGTGTGTTTGAATAAGACAAAGGTACAGTGTGGAAGGGTAGGTGAAGGAAAGAGAGAAGTAAAACAGTGAGGAGGAAGGGGTGAAAGAAGAATGGGAACAAGGATGGTGGAAAGAGAAGAGGAGAAAGGAGAAAGGGTGTAGGAGTAAGGAGGAAAGGAAAAAAGGAAGGAAGCCCAGCAATGCAGTGTAATTTGCGCAACTGCAGAATGGTAAAGTCAACAGAAAATAGCAAAATTGTGTAAGAGAATGCCTAAAAACATTTGTGGGCCATTCTGATGTTGCAATCATTACACCATAGCTTTAGACATTAAAAATGGCCAGGACAAATGTGAATATTTTAAGGCAGTGTGCCAGTTTCGCATAAAAACTCAAATAAGGCCAGGCTTTTATATCGTTTTGCTGGATAGAGAAAAGAAAAGAAAACTGTTTTGCTGATCAAAAGCCTAACTGTCAGACATTAATACAGAGACATGCAGGAAGTATATGAGGGTGAGATATCCTGACAGACATAAATAACCATATGTAAATGTATTAGATGAGGAACAAAATACAACACGATTTAGAATCTTGCAGTTTTGTTTGATTATTGATTTTTTCATATTTTTAAAATCTATTTTTCCTTCCATTTTACACATATATTATCTGTACTGAACTGAGTCACCCAAGATTGAAGTATTTAGTAGCAAGACCACAATAGGCAGTGGATGCACAATCTCACTCACACACACACACACACAGACACACACACACACACACACACACACACACAGTAGGGTGAAGTATGGTTTGGTTATAAGCTGTCCTGTAGACCATGAGGAGATAAGACCAGTCCACTTGTCCTCATTGTTTGGCTGGCTTTATCTAAAATGTGTTTTTTTCCTTTTCCCCTTTGTTTTTTCATTCCTTGTTTATTGAGTGACTCCTCTCTATGAAGGTTATACAATGCATTGTAGGCTTGAAATTATCTTGACCTTATCACCAGCCATTGTAGCACACACTGAAATTTTTCCCATGGAAAATAACCATTACACTGGAATGAAGGATAAATCAAGTGGTTCATGGTGGGTTTCCTGTGGTGCTGACAAAATAAGAGAGAGACAACCAATCATAAAGGAAACGGCCTGAAAGAAAGACATGTGTAAGAATGGAAAAATTTTTGTAAGTAGTGTGCCATGGATCTATTGTTGACTCCAGTGTGATACAATTGCATCATATATAGTTAGATACAGTGGTGAATCATTTTATTTTATTTTCCTAAGTATGAAAATATATTCATAGTGCAGATATTCTGCAATATGACAGCTTAAAGAGTAACATTACATTTACAGTTTTTTAAGATAGTCCTGCACCACATCATTAAAATTATATAGATTACATTACATGCTCTATATCATTTTTGTTTTCCTACAGCAGAAATGTAACTTAATGTTTCTTAAGAGACATTAATGAGAGTGATTTTCATTTCATTCACTTCCCTTGTGATCAAAACAACCTTATGGTTTGCTGACTGCTATTTGTAAACCCATTTCAAATCTAATAAAATGGCGTTAGCATGACGGTCAGTAATTAAGATGTCCAGCTGTTTTGCAGTAGTCAATATAGCTGAACCGATTTCAGCTAGTTCCTTTTTGTTCAGCTGTCATCAATCTGCAGGTATTCATGGCCCCCTCGGGCTGATTATCAACTATGTGCTGAAATGAGATCGGGGTAAAATTAGTTCCAACTTCTGTGTGCAAGGTTTAGAGACTGTTTGATTCTTGTCATACATTATATTTGTTTGAAACTGCAGTAGGTCTATTTCTGCTCCGATTTGTAGTTCAATTTGGGGATGTTAATTATAAACCCTGCTTATATGGCTAACTCCCCTGCTGGTAGTTATTCTTAATGAGTGGATCTTCTGTCTGACACCTAAACCAGCAAAGAGATGGAAATGTGGGGCTATAAACTAAACAACTGAGAGTGAGCCTTTCATTTAATGTTTTTTACAACCCTCACAGGTAGGTGGCTGTTCAAATTAGCCAGCTCCTCAGAGCCAAAGACTCCACTGGGCAGCATCTGTATTCATCAACGCCGTAAGGCTAGACCAAGTCTAATATTATTTTATGGTGATGGCATTTTTCATCCAGCCAGTCTCCAATAACTTCCAACTTAGACTTTTATGGCTTTGCTCTTCCTCTCTTTTTTTTTCTCATTTTCAGTCTGTCTCTGTGTGCTACACCTCCTGCTTACTCTCATCCTCACTCGCTCTCCATCTCTCTTGCTCCATCTCCTCCCTTACTATCTCTTTCACCATTGACTCGTTCTGTAGGCTTTGACCCTTTTCTCTCCTTTCATGTACTTCCTCCTTTACTTTTCTCCCCCTTCCCTCCTCCCACATCTTCAGTTTTTCATTTATGGCCAGCTGCAGCAGGCTGGGTAATGAAGGCTGTGTTATAAAGTATGGGAGGTGCCTCAGGGCAGGCTCACAGCCTTTGTATTGGCAGATACAAAAATTGAAATAGGATAAGGTTGTAGACAAAGGGGTAGAGACTAAAGGATTAGACTGCTAAGAAACACAGAAACGATCCAAGATTATAACAATGTAGAAAAATATTACAGGTACATAGAAAGTCATTGCTGATATGAAAACAGTTTCCTTACGTGACTCTGACAGCTTTTGTGTAAAATATGCTATAGACCTAAGAAAAGAGGTGAAAAGAGCAAGAACACTGCCAGATATGTCAACAGATAAAGGCCTAGATAAAGACCTAATCAACGCAGGTAGTAAAACCAATTTCATCATCACCCGACAAAGCAATTATTTGGCCCAAGATCTGTTTTTCATCAGCTGCAAGCAGGTGTTGTCTATATCACTCTGAGGGAAAAATCCTGCTTGGGAAGAGAAGGACATGAAATAGTAATAGGCAGAGACTGCTTAAGTATCTGAGCTGGACTGGCTGTGAAGAAGCTACTCACTGGTCTTTTTTTTATTGCAGTGTAAAGGACTGACATTATATACCAACATATATATAAACTGTATATTATTTACTATTTGTTAGATACTGTAAACATCAACATTTAGATGAATCTGTTAATGGAATAGTATTGTAATAACTGTATAATATAATATAAATTTTAAAACAAATGAAAACATAACATGTCTTTTTAAGATTTAATTAAATTTAGTTAAAAAGAAAAACTTTTTTTTTTCTTATACTCAAGAATAGGTAAAAAGAATAATATAAATCTTTTAAACTCAGTCCAAAGTGATTCATAGCAAGTGAATAATAAACAACCATTCACTCTCAAAATCAGTTCAAAACATGTCTGTAAAGTGTTCCAGCCTGGGGAAATAATCTCTGTCTCTGTACAAAAAGCAAGGAAGGACAGAAAAACTGTAAGAGAGACAGACGGATTAAATTGTAAAGAAAGCAGGAAATAAACCAGAAAAAAAAACCCAGCAGAAATGTGAAATAGGTATCCGGTGGGTGCACTACCACAAACCCAAGGTGTTAAATTTTGTTAAGAGTGGGCTAGCTCAGCACTTTCTCAGTGCAAGCAGAGCTAGTGGTGCTGAGTGCCACACAAATCACTCTGGAGAGTAGGAAATAACCATCACATCGATAGGCAGGTGCAGTTATTCTCTCTCAAAACATCGCCTAATAAGCTCTGAAAAGAGTTTCTCTGTGAGCAGTTTCTAAAATAACACTTGGAGGACTGTCGGTGGTCTTAAAACCTATATTTGGCTTTAGGGTAGATCCTTCATGGTAGAGAATCCATAAATGAGAATAGGTAGCAGACTTTGACAAAAAAAAAAAAGTCCATGCAGCGCAACTTGACATACCAAAAGTTAACCTGTTGTACGTGTGAGTGTGCCTTCACGAAACTGTGCAATGGGTGTTCCAGTAGCTTTTCATTTCATTGTTTCATTTAACCATATAAAATCATTTACCCTGTGAATGCCCTTCTTATATGCTCCACCATTTGATATATAGTAGTTCACAGGTATTTGTCAAGCAAATTGTGCCGACACAATATCCATTGCCGAATTCTTAATATTTCGTTCATGCAAAACACTCAGACTCCCACATGACATTTGACCCAATATAGCCCTGTAAAGGTCATAAAGGTCACATGTTAAATTCCAAAGTAAATAAATAGTTAATGTACCTGCCATATAGTCAGAAGAAACACAAAGACATTTGTACAATACCTGGTCACTGAAAAGGGTCCACCAATGCTCCATAAGCAGACAACTGGGATGACAAATTTTAGAACATGTAGCCTGAGATATCACCTGTAACAGGCTTCAGTGTATGTTGCGTCATTTGAAGTGCTATAAAATTTGGGTTTTACTGTGATCATCTAGAGCTGTTAAATATTTATTGAGTGAGCAGGTGGGTTTTCAGTATCTTTTCAGTAGCTTGAGGGTATTTAGGTAAGATTTGTCATTAGCCCCAGCTGAGAACCACTGAACCTTTGACCTGTCACTTATGAGATGTCAGATATATTAGGTATTGAAGACCTAATTGTGAGGGGGATAGACAGAGGTGGACATTGAAATATTTATTTTTAACAAAGCTTGTGGTCCAGTATAACCATACTATGCTAACTGCTACATCTCTAGTTATTGGCTCAATTTCAATAATACTTGTATCACTTATTACTGCATGTCTTACCTTGTCTATTACCTCTCATCTTCTACATTGTTTTCATCAATCCAACAGAGTGACAAAAACAGTCTCGGCCTCTCACTGAGACTGGTGGTGAGACTTGTGCATTCTGTATTTTTCTGGCCTGTTGTTATCCTGGGAGTCTCCTCACTCTAATTTATTTATTTGTTTACTGTCTCCTGTTAACTGGGAGACAATGAAAGTGAAGTTGTGCCAGAATACTACTTAAGTATCTGAGCTGGAATCCAAAGAAGTGTTCCAGAGCTGTTTTAATAAAGGCATTGTGCCGATTGCCCCTGAGTGTAGCATTCGTCCCACAACACAACACAATAAAACACAAGCAATTTAATAGTTTTAAGAGCAGAAACAGCCTATACTATTGTGTGTGTCTGTGTTTATTTTCCATATGCTCTATTGCTGTGGTCCACAGCGGATGCCCCAAAGCTGATTAAATATGCATAAAGCCAAAGGGTCAGGCATTACACATCCGTCATGAAGCCAACAAATTCATGTTGTTTCTGTTGCCAACACTGATGAAAAGTTACGCCCCACTCTTGATGGTATCGTGCTCTTTTTCTTAAAAACTGGCATCAAAACACATGCACATAGTACCGAATCCAGCTCAGCTGTTACGCCACGGCCGGGGCATCCACATGAACACAGAAGGAGGAGGAAGGACATCCTTTATCCGCTCTGCTCCCCATAGATAACTTGAGGAGGCACTTACGGGGGCATGGAAGGACTTTCTTCTTTCTGCCCTTGGGGGATTGCAGCAAGGGAACTGAGATCGTATGTTATTTTGGCCCTGAGGAGTTCTCGTGTTTTTCGTTGGTGAGAACATGTGTGAGGGCATATGTATGTCTGGATGTGTGTGCACACTTTATTGCATAACTGTGTGATCTTTTGTGTTATTTTAGGCTAAGCAAGTGAACTATGGCCTCTTTGTTCCTTAACACCCTCTTCGCTGTCACCACTGCTGTGCAGCTACACTGTCACACTCACAGTAAATAATCATGCCAAAATTAGTCTTTTTATGGCTTAAAATAATGGAGTCACACCATCATTACTGTTTAATACCATTTCCCAGGCTCTTTGCTGACAAAAGCACAATTAAGGCTTGTACGTTATGTGCTGGCTCGACGAAAATGCACCATTTTCAGCAAATTCACGAGTGTTCGTTTGAGAGAAGACTATGACTCATTGTGTAATTCCTCTTAATGCTGTCTCCCTGTGTTTTGCTTTTTAACATAACATAACAATACAAGACGTAGCACAAGATGACACATATGTAAACTGTAGTGTTCTTGAAATTCTTTATAGATATTACAATGGTGAATCTTATTACTTTTCACAGAAACTTTCAGTCAGGACATTTCTCATGTTGAATTGATTTCTGTATGCTGCAGTATATTGTGCATGTGGAAGGTGCTGCATTCACTCTGAGATTCTGACTAGTCTTCACTACCTTTTCTTTTTTTGAAAATATCTTTCTGGCCCACTTCTGCCTTCTTCTTTCTCTCCATTCTTTCATTCTTCTCTATGTCTTTATCTGTAATGTAAAGTCATCACCTCTGTTTTATGTTTTTTCTCCATCTCCTTCCCTCATTACTCTGCTTTTACTTAATAATCTCTCAGTTTTCTACTGCTTCTCCATTGTTCTCTGTGTTTTACTATTAAAGGACTCTGCTGGCATCGAAAGTTTTTCCTTCATTAAACAACCCACTGTATAAACATATAAATCGACAGAAGAGACAAATCAAACCACTGACATTTATAGCTCCCAAAACATAAAATCAAAATTCGTTTGATTCTATACAAAGATATTAATATTTCTGGAAAAGACTCACGATTATTGCTTTATCGTCCCCCCATTTTTCTATAATATGTTTGTATGGACAAAAGACTGAGGTATCAATGATGACACCCAAACTAAAATTTGTGGGGTTAAAAAAAAATAAATTAATAAAAAAAAAAGAAAAACTGTGATTTTTGGTCGTTCTACTAAAAAAAAAACTCAAAAAAACAAAACTGAGCAGGGAAAATCAACCTAAATCAATCTTTACTTCTGAACACTGCATTTTAAACACAGGCAATGTTCTTGTTATTTCCAAATGTGGGCCTCGTGCATGTTTTATGCCCTCTTTAAGGCGATGTCTATGAGCAGAAAGCTGAATAATTGACGAGATGCGAAGATGGATCAAAAGGCAAGTCTGCCTCTGTTCATGCCTCTCTATATGCACAGTCTTTTATCACTGTGCATGCTGCTGTGTGCACATGAGTGTTTGAATGGTTGATAGCCTATAAGAATGTGTTTTTCAATGTGTATGCATGGCCATATGCAGGGTTTTAGAATTACCAACTGGCTAGAGGGGATCACAGGTATGCCCCCTGGGAAAAATGGATTTTCCTGATCTATAAATGTGTATTTTAAGATATTTGGTGGGCAAAAATTTAATAATAATGGCTTTACATCATGTCAGTGGTCAGTAACATAAATTATCTGTCGTGCAAATGCACGAGTATTGAGTTAAATGTTGCAATTAATGATCCACACTGTAATCTGGAACTACAGATGAGGCTAACATAATCACAAAACATCTGAAAATGAATGGTGAGAATGTTTAACCAAAGGAAAGGGAAATTCACACTCTGGTCCAGTATTGCTCTGCTTTTGTAGTCTCCTTGTGTGTTTTTCCTTTGTGTCCCTGTGCTCTTTCTCTGTCTCTTTTCTTCTCTCTCTTTCTTTATTCCATCTTTGCGTTTGAGTTTGCATTATTTTGGACTGAATTATAGAAATGTGTCTTAAACAGTACAATACAAATGAGTTTTATACAATCCCATATTTATACATCAATAGTACATTAGGAAAATATAGTTATGCTGGGTTTGTGGTGTTAAATTTAGCTTATAGTTCCCACTGTAATTACAGTAGAACGTATATCTCTTTGGTAATTAGGCCCTCTTTTTTTTAATGTGATCAGGTCACCTAGTTTTGTTTATGCTGAACATTAAAGGGACATAATGTTAATTCCTTTCCTGGGCACAGTGGGAAGTAGATGTCCTCCCTCTCTCATCTCTCCTTTTTTTTCCCCTCTCAGTTTCCTCATCTTGTCCAGTATCTCTTGCAAAGCTTAGCTTTGATGATGCAGTCTTTTCATTTTCATCTGTGTTTGTGACAGTAGTAAACAAAGGGTCAATTGATATTTATGTGCAAAAGTACCGGCTTCTGCTAGAAACTTTTGCAGTGAACATTATAATTGATAGGGGTATCTTCTGTTTTAATATGCCTTTCAACCTATTACACAAACTGAATTAAAAGGAAAGCCTTTCAGCTTTCATTGAAAATTAATCAGTCTGATATTGGATGGATGGAATTGATGACAGTAAGCTAATTAATTCACTCGAGTAAAACTAGCGAGCTGGCATTGTGATGGACAGCCGTTGTTAAATGTAGTGTTACCACAAAGGAGCTATTGATAAGATGATGTCTTGCAATGATTGGCATTGAGCTACAAGCAGTAAGATTCTCCAGTTACCAGTGTCGTGCTTCTGTGGGCTCAGCTGCCTGTCCAGTTTGTTGACATAATCAATGAACCACTGTGTAATGTAAAGAATTTGTAGTAACAATATGAATATTCACTTACCCACACAGAGCCCAAGACACAGGTGATCAGATGAGAAAGTCAGTTATCTTAGCATTGGAAAATATCTCTGCAGCTCCAAGTCAGAGTTATTTTTAGGCAGTTATTTCACGACTAATATTATATACACTTCTGAGAAAACACAGGTCCAAATCGCAGTGACCTCAGTGGCGGACACGGCAATGTTTAAGTCAATGAAAGAAAAGAGATAGACGTACAGGGTTGATTGGGGTTTTTTTTGTTGTTTTTTTTTTTGATGTGATGATCACTAATTACTACAGACTGAGTTTAGTTTTAAGTTTGTTGTATATACAGTAGAACTGTTTTATTGGACAGTTTCTTCATAGGAAACTAAACATTTTGGGGTTGTTCAGCTGTCATGCATAATTTTTAATTACCCTAAACATCAGCATGTTAGCATGCTGACATAACCATTCACCTCAAAGCACCAGTGCCACTGAGTATAGCCACACAGAGCTGTGAGAATGACTGTAGGCTCGTAGTCATGTTCATTGTTGTTGTTGGGCTATTTCATAATTTGCTAGGCCAGGGTGAGACACAGACAAAGAATAGGCAACAGCTAAGAGTCAAACTTTGTATGGATTTTTCAGAAGACGCATTCTCAATTCTTTCACCAGCATGATCATCCCTGTGCTTAGTGTTGGTACTAAAGCAGCTCAACTATTGACCCATTTGTCCTGTGTTGAACATCTGTATTACCACTGTGTGTTTTTCTTTTTCTCTTTTCTATACAAAGTACATGCACAGTTTCTTCCTATTATTTTGCAAATTCAGGAAAACTTTGGCAGGGACCTTCAGGGAATTACAGCTGCTTACAGCAACTTGCTTTTACATGTTTTACGATAGATATTGAACATAGCTTTTGTTACTCACACAATCACATCCCCTCACCCAACCACCCTGACAGACACACACCACTCTGCACACACCTTATTCTCCTCCACTGCACGCTCACACTCAATTGAACCTGTCATCTTCTCTTTGGTCCCCTAATGGTCGTCTACTCCTCGAGAGCTATTAGAGTACAGGACATGTTATTGGAAATCAAAGAGGATTTGGAGTCCACGGCGTCCTCCTGCAGGGGAAAGCACCCATCAGAGGTCAACTTGTTACAAAAACACACTCGGTCAACCCTGACCACTAGGATGGATTGCTTCTGAGTAAATCTGTTTCCATCATTGCCATGGTTACCCTGGTTATTTCAGCAAGGTTTCTGAGGTAGGATCATGAAGAACTGAGATCGTGCAGATACATTTTGAGTCTATTTGAATTTACATACCAGGCATACAACTGCTATTCACAGTATGTATCTTCACTGCTCATTTCTACCACATTGTCACTCAAAAACTCTTAAAAGGTCTGGTCAAGTTGGGTAACTTTGAACTTTGTGCTCGTGTATAAGAGGCTTTCCTCTGTCACTTTTTAATTCAGATGAATTAAGGCCTGATATCATTTGGAGCAAATGGAAGTAAAATACATGGCCGTGCTTTTTCTTTCTAATGATAACAGAATTTCATTAAAAGGCAGCCGGTCGAAGAGAATTTGGTTGCCTGATTGAGAATGTGCAAAACATGTTGTTTAAGAGCACCTCTTGAATTACATTGTGTCAGCCAGATAGGACAGTGTGCCTGAATTTGTCATTTTACTTATTTTCTTTATCAAAAAAATGTAAATGAAGCAAAAATTTTTCATGAAGTGTGATATTAACCAGGGTTTTTGCCATTAAATAAATGTTAAAAAGCTAAAATGGCAGCAGATAAAGTGGCAAAAAAATAATTTGGCAGTTCTTATAGATATTACAAGTTTCTAGTTGCTGTCTGTTTTTCTTCATGTCAAAAGTAATGTCCAAGGATACAGGTCACTAAGGTGAACTCCATAATTGTGACCTTGCTGATTTAAAACAGAAAGGGATTTTCATTATTAGTGTTGTGTCTTTGTTATCTTGCATCTTGTCTATTATTCTAGGTCTTTCAGTCTTTCCAAATGTAGAAAACTATACAATAATGCACAAATGCCAAAAAGGAAAAATTGATAAAGAGCTGTACACTTTTTTGTAAAAAGTGGTAATAACATTTGGCCACTTACTTCAAGTAAGTTGCTGTGTATTTTCACTATACCGATTTTTTTTCTTGTTGGTGATAAAAATCACTCACTTGGAGTTAAAAACAAAACACTACAAACATTAAATCTGCATTTTTATTAGCTGATTATTTAGCATGTGAGAAAAATAGAATTTGTGTCTGAAATTCAAAGACAAATCTGTACCCTTTATTCCCAACGTCAGCAGTTTTTAAGACAGAACATAATCAAGAACAAACATGCAAAGGCTAAATCAGATTATTTTTTCATATCAGCTACCATTGGAGTGTAGAGGGTATAGCAGGTGTTACTTTTTATCACATGGTAATAACTGTGCTTTAGCCACATGCATTTGTCCAAGCTAAGGGCCCCATTCAGGGAGAACTACAATAAAATGTCTTTGTGTCAGCACCATTGTGTAGTGTCTAAGCAAAAAACAATCCAAGAACCCCAGTGCAGCTTGAAATTTGGAAGCATAGATGTACATTAAAAGCTGTGACTAACAAAAACAGTGCAGTGCAATTGATCTAAGCTGTGTGCAAAGGCAGGACTTTGGGGAAATCAGAAGCTTCATTAAAGTTTCATATTGTATTTCTGTGCACTTGCAGTTTCATCTTGTGTTTCTATTTACTTAAGGGCCCAAACTGAGTAAAGTTAGACTCACCCTGGGAGTTTAGATTATAAAAGCTTTAACAACACAATTTTCATGTGAAAAACCTACAGCATTGTCATTGTTTTATCCATGACATTAGTAAAGCAATTTTGAAAGTTTAAAGCAAGTCGGGACAGTTTTTTTTGTGTTCCTTTGGGATGTTTGTTTAATACTAGTTTTGTTTACTTTTTTGCACTGCTTAAATATGCCATGTTGATGCCAATAGACTGAGAATCTAGTGAATCATGTTTTGACATCATGCAACATTAAAAAAAAACTGCTCAGCATTTCAGTATAAAGCCTAAATGGGACACTATTTACATGCAGTCAAAATCCCTTTCAGTGTATAGGAACAGTTTGGACCTCTGATTGACTCCACAGTGCTTGTCCATTTACAGTTCAATATTCTCAAGGATCTACCTGTCTGTATCTGCTCCTCTCTGTGTCAATCTGTCACCTAACACTTTCTCCACACTAACTATAGTGTCACGTAACTGACAGAAGGACAGCAGATAGTCACACTCACTCACTCTGTGACACACACATGCAGACATATATTCACTACTGAGGTCAGCGAGGATTGCCCCTGTGCTGCAAATGCTCTATGAAAATAATACAGAAATCCTGTGCCAGTCTTGGACAAATACATGCACGCGCGTGCACACACACACACACACACACACACACACACACACACACACTAAAATTAAAGATCTCTTTCACACACACATGCAAGTGGCAGAACCAAGTGACTAATATCTTTAATAGCTGCCCAGGTTTGAAGGTCTGTTGGGAGGCTTTTAGAGAGACTAGTGGTACTTCACTGTCTTATGTCCTGTTAGGCCTCTTGTCCCAACTGTGGGTTATCATTTTTCAAAGGAGGTTGTCCACACGGAGATGAAAAGAGTGGAAACAGGTGAGCAATTCACAGAGAGCTGAACCGAATCACTGAGAAAATCTCAAATAACACAAATGCGTGAAAGTGCTAAGAGTAAGCAGCTTATCCATGTCAGACACGATATATGAGGCTCAGATTATTTTCAGTGTTTTTTATGTTTTTTTGTTTTGGACAGAAATAATGACTGGTGTATGCATTCTGTTCTATTTGAAAACATTTTACAAAAGGCAGTAAAACTAATTCTATTTTTTTTAATCACAAATGATTTCTGAACAACACTTTAGTTAAATTCCTAAAAAACAAAACATGACTAAGGGTCCATTGTGAAGCTTTGTGCTCACATCAGGATGCTAACAAATGCTCACACTGACAAAACTAACAGAGAAAAAGCTAATGTTTAGCAGGTACAGCTAATGTTTATACCATGTTCATCATATTATTTTCGCAGTTGCTGATGAGCAGTAAACAGAGTAAAGTACATCTTAGGCTGCACTGTATAGCATTCATTAGTTTTGCTGTTATATGGCCATAAAGTAAAGTATTGCAATTTTGACCTGTGGAGCTAGAGGAAAGTCAGGGGAGCATCAAAGTCGGGAGGACTCATCCTCTGGAGACCATGAATGTCTGGGTAAAAAATAAAAAATAAACGTGGCAGTCAATCAAAGATATTGTTAACATATTGAAGTGCTTTCATTTTTTTCACCATGAAGATGATTTGATGAAATATCTGTAGTCAAGTGTTCACATGTACCTTCTTTCTCATGACATTTAGGCAAGGTTTGTACAGTGGACTGTAACTAACTCCAAAGCAATAACAAGTACTGTCACATCATATGATTCAGTCAGTTTTTCCATGACCCTGTGATTCACCTTTCGTTTGAAAAAGTCTCATGAAATACCTGGTTTGTTTTGAAGCCAACCAAACAAGTTCAAGTGTTTTGTGTGTGTTTAAGTGCCAGTCTGTCCCGGATCTCTAACCTTCAAACCACAAAAAAGGCTCTGATGCAAACCTGAGGCAGGACACACTTTGATGTTGGTCTAGATGTAAGTGTGTATGCATGCGTGTGCCTGTGTGCGTGACCAAGCCCTCCTGTGACAGCTGTGCCCTTATCAGCATCGCACACAAAAATCAAGCACGCTTAACCACACATTGTTTTTCTCAAGTGCCTACAACCCAAAATCCAATAAATACCTCCCTAATTCCTCCATCACATGGGCCTTGCTACGCTCACATCTGGTGGTGTCAGTGGAACGTAGTAGCTACACCCACTTCTCGCTTTTTTTTTTTTTTTGGCTTGCACCATGCCTTCTTGATGAATGTACAGCCAGTGAGATGGGTTGACACAGGTGAAAGGAAGGAGGGACAAGAGCAGGGAAGAGAAAAGGGGAGAAGGAAGGTGAGAGGTAAGATGGAAAGGCAGGAAAAGGGAGGAAAAGGCTACACTGGTGATGAGAGAAACTGTTCCCGTGATGTTTGAAGTCTGCAACATTGCAATTAGGCTGCAAAAAATTGGGATTACACACACACACACACACAACTCTGCCCTATAAGAGATAGAGGCAAGGAGCGAGGAGGAGGGGATATAAAGAGGCAGGGGTGGTGATGAGGAGTGAAAGTGGCAGTGAGTTTTGGGAGAGATGGCAGAAACCAGGGGAGAGCAGCCTCCATGCTCGTGACAGCAGCTGAAATCCTATCCTC
Source organism: Istiophorus platypterus (assembly GCA_016859345.1). NCBI lineage: Eukaryota > Metazoa > Chordata > Actinopteri > Istiophoriformes > Istiophoridae > Istiophorus > Istiophorus platypterus. Next base: position 20,848,497 of record CM029118.1, read on the forward strand.
TGGAGAAAGGGAGATGACACCCCCATGAAGGAAATGCACAAGGAAACTAGGCAAGTGGGGGGAATGAGATAAAAATGACAGAAAAAATATATAAATGTAGTATGTGGGAGTCGCAGCAACAGAGGGAAATGGCAACATGCACAGATTGTTTGGACATACGTGTTCGTTAGAAGCTATGATCAATAGTCAAGTGTTTGGATAGCTTTGGTCAGTGAGAGTGTGCCATTCAGCAAACAAATAGCACTTGTTTACCCTTATTTACTTTTGTGTCATAGTTATCAAATCGCATCTCTCATAATATTGCCAATGTTTTGCACAGAAATAACGTCACAATGAATCTAAAAGCTATCTTAACTACTGTAATGGAACAATTAAGTGTAGTGTAGCTTGTTACTCTGGGCTTTCTATGGCCTCTCTGTGACCTTCTGTACCCGCTGTTTACATTTGGTCTCTCTCTAACCTTTTGTTACCGCCTATGTCTAACCACTGAACCAGTTTGAAACCCTTCCACTAAGCCTTTCTCCTTCTTGATAGATGAAGGGTTAACCACAAGTTCACCTATGTAGTACTATAAAGGAAGCTCCACCTCATCCTATGCCGTAGACGTTCTACAGACCTCGCAGCATTCTGTATGATTGCCTGACCTTCTTCGCAAAGAGTAAACCACAAGAAAGGCAATTTGCTTGTTGGTCATTATTTCAGATCTGAGGAAGAAAATACACATTCTAGGTAGCTGAGTCTTGATTGAATTAACCCACTACTGGCAACCGTATGCTAAAGGCAGAGTACAGTTCCCCCCTTGCCTTTTGTTCTTCTCTCACACCCCTAACCATGACTGCAGCCCCCGCTAAGCTGATCCTTTGTCCCGTCTACGTCACACCCCATAGTCTGTGCTGCACCCAAGAGATCTATGAATGTAAACACCTTTCTTCCCTTTCCCTTGTTCCCAAATGTAATCCATCATGTCTGACCACATTGCCAGTACCTTTGATCACACCTGCATTTACATAGACTCAGGCCCCGCCCTTTACCCACTGTATAACTGTCCCCCTGCCCTTCACTCTGGGTCAGTCTATGGCCTCAGATCCATTTTGTGTCAGTAGGCCCACCGTATGCCGGAATACTAATAAAACCTATAACACTGCAGCAAATTTTGAACTTGACTTTGAATGATTTCCTTCAACAGATCTCACCTATAAAAAACATCTACAACACTACTCATACTCTAAGAGTTTGCGCTTCTATAGAATTGTACCTCGTGGTTTCTTGTTGTGATTATTTTCTGTGCGTGGCACAATAAAACCTTAATGAACAAACTTATGGAGTGTAATGACCAATAATTGCAACAATATCTGCATCTCCATTATTCTATTTTTTGCTCCTTTGTTTTGCAGACCTTGACAGACCAGTTCTGACGGTGCACCAGACCATCAGCGATGTGCGCGGCAGTTACTACCAGGAGAAGACAGTGTTCCTGCGCTGCACCGTCAACTCCAACCCTCCCGCACGATTTATCTGGAAACGTGGAAGCATGCTCATCGAACAGAGCAAGGACAACGGAGTGGACATCTACGAGCCACTTTACACTCAGGTACACATGAGCACATACACAGCACAGAACCGCTGCCAGGTCTGCAATCATACCCTGCTTTCTGTATTTCTCTTTTAAAGTGCCTCACAAAATAACCCCCATAGAACTGAATCCCCCTCTTCTCTCAAGTTTTACCCTTGTCTTTAGAAAGTCACTCTAAATCTCTCTCTTACCTTTATTGTTTTTGTTTCTGTTTTTTTTTTTTTTTTCCTGCTAGTTCTTCTAAACATTCAGTGTTTACAAGAACACTGTAAAAGCACTATGGTTTTGACCCAGGAACTCCAGGGTCATACAAATTTAATTGACTGTTCACAAAATCCCTTTTTCGAACAGCGTGTCCAGTAGCTTTAACCTTAACTCGGCACAGCAGGTCTGTTGAGCTGTGAATTTTTCCAAATGCTGAAGTGCCATGCATGGATCTAGTAAGAGCGATATTCAGCATCTTAATAGTTTGGATGGTCATATCACTCTTTGTTTGCCTTTCAAAAACCAATAACACAAGGGCAAAAGTATAAGTGCTGGATTAAATAATCTTTATCTGCTCTAATGTAAGATGCAGTAATTAGCATTTTCAGCTAAATCTACATTAGTTATCTAATGCCAAGGAGCATTTTGTACTAGGTTATATTGTGGGTTTAGTTATACATTACAAAAAGACCTGGTCACAATAGCACATCCACTGTCTTTGCACTGTTTCACCCCTTTGTGGATGCTGGTTCTGGATGCTGTATCAGAGTTTATGTTAGCTGCTCTTCCCTGCTTTTCATTGGATTTAAAGTTCGGGCTCTAGCAATCCTAGCCAAACTTGTTATTTGACAAAATGTCACATTCACTAAACACATTAGTCCTCATACTACACCTACTTAAAGAGAAACAAGGTAGAAGTAAAACATGTGGATTAAAAAATAAACATTTACAGTATATACATGTATATATTACAAAAAAATTTGAGGGGTAAATCTCCTCTGCTATCATTGCAAACTGCATATGTGCTATGTGAGAATGGCAAGTTGCAATAAAATTGGTCAATAGGCCTCTTTCAACAGTGTTGCAGTGACTTAAAATGTCTTTAAATAAGAGCAAGAGCTCTGAAATGTACTGTTTACTGAAGGACGAAGTAAGGACAGACATGGAAAATCAAAAATCTTTGTTTTTGTTGCACTGCATTAATAGCCAGTAGGCTAACCAAATAACTACATAAACCATCCCCGAGCCTGATCTCCCGGGCTGAGCACACAATCGTTGCGTTGACACGACCGCTCCCCCTTTTCTTCAATTATCAAAGCTTCAGTCAGCCACAAAGCCGAACCCCTGGAGTTCAATTAGCCAACCAGCAGAGCTCTTCCCAGGGATGCCGAAGACACGGTTAGCCCATCACCTTCTGCAGCAGACCGACACTTATATGGTATCACACAAAATTCACACACAAATTCTTGATCTGAAAACTCCTCATCGATGTTGAAAGGGATATGCGTCTAGATGGGGAGTACAGAGAAAATGGTCGAGATGATAAGAGACATACGGCAGTTTCATGAATAGTCAGGGAGAGGATGGATGTATTCTACTTTTCATTTTGCATTGACAATCAGATCCTTTTCATTTTCCTGATGGCCTCATGCACAAGCCATTTGAAATTCATCATTCATATTTATCCAAATGTAGATCTTAGATGCATCAGTTGATAATTAGGGCATATCTGGCATACAAACATAGTATGTGTGTACTTTTCTGTGTGTAAGTGTTAAAGTGTTTGTGTGTGTGTGTGTGTGTGTGTGTGTGTGTTTGTGTGTGTATATTCAATTTGTCTTTGACCCTGTTTATTGCACTGTGGCTCATCAAAAATTGAAGTGACTTTTACGCAAAATTACAACCCAGTTTAGAGAAGACTAAAATAAAAGGCTTTGAGCTTTTTCATTGATGTAATGTTATGTTATGTAATGGCAATGTGATAATACTACATTTATGTTTAGATTATTTGTTATATGTGTTTTCCATAGCAATCACATGAAGGATTAGTTGGTAAAAACATTTTCTAATAATGTAGGGTTTTGTAGGGTAATGTAGGGTTTTTGTGTGTATTCTATCCCATATAGGGTGAGACCAAGGTGCTGAAGCTGAAAAACCTAAGACCCAAGGACTTTGCTGATTACACCTGCCAGGTGTCTGTCCGCAATGTGTGTAACATCGAAGATAAGTCGGTCACATTCAGGCTCACAAATGCTACCAGTAAGTTGTTTGATTGTTTTCCAAAAACAAACAAAACATATGCAAATGCCTTCACCAGAACTACTATTTTTTCCTAGCTGCAACCTTGTTCTTTCTTTCTCTGTCTTTGAGTTTTAACATCTTATCTTACATGTCTCTGTACATTTGTTTAGATTTTGTTCAGGAATCTCTTGCTGTCTGTCTCTTTCCTTCTTTGAAATGTCGCCCTTCCTTACTTGTTCAGGAAATAGCATCTGCCTTTCATCCTCTCATTTCCCTACTTCGTTTAATTTCTCCCTCACACATCTTCCTTCTTTCCATGGGTTTTTCCTCTGCCCTTTGACTTTCCATTCAAATTTGCTCTCAGTCCCTCTGCCTTCTCGCCTGCCTCCCAGCATGCTTTACTGTCTATCTGTCTTGTTTTTCTGCTGCTGAGAACCTATTTCAGGGCCGTCAGCAGTAATTCAGTTGTCACCCTCCCTGTTATCTCCAATTCACTCCACACCACTCTGTCCATCTCCACACCACCGCCCGCCAACTTTGTTACTTACGACGACGCTATTGACGTTGACAACCCTGTCAGGTTTGTTATGGTCAGACTGATACACCACAAGGGAAAACTTCATGGTTGTGCAGTTTTTATTATTCATTTTTCAAAGTATTTTTTTCTCTTCCTCTCTCCATTTCTTCTTACTGCATTTTCTAAATGCCAACTGGAATTAATGTCAATGAGTCTTGCTAGACAGCAAAATGTGTCATTATTATTATTATTATTATTATTATTATTATTATTATTATTATTATTATTATTATTATTATTATTATTATATTATTATTATCTTTATTATCGTTATTGTTATTATTATCATCATAATTATTATTATTAGTAGTAATATTACTATTGTTACTATTGTTATTATTATTACTGCATGTATTAAGATTTCTTCAATCACTTTATTCATTATATTCAAATCCTCCCAATAGTGTTAGTGTATTCAAATGAAAGATCCTATTTTTCAAACTTAATGAAAAATTATTCCCATAAAGCAAGAGTACAGCATTCGTTTAATACATTCACAAGAGCCATTGTGTCTTTCTCCCAATCAGAGGCCCAGAATAAATTTACACTGAAAATGTGGTAACAAAGTTGTAAAGCTTTCTTTAACTGAACGGAGGCTGTGGGTTAGAATTCCTGCCATAGGAGCAGAATAGCACCCTTAAAACTCCAAACTGAATATCTGAATTAAAGATTAATACGTCCTTAAAGCAACAGTTTGACATTTTGGAAAATACACTTTTTTGCTGTCTTGCCCAGAGTTAGCTTAGAAGATTGATGCCATTCTCATATCTCCTGGTTTTATATGAAGTTACAGCCAGCAGCCTGTTACTTTACTTAAGTATTTTACACTTCTGCTTCACTACATTTCAGAGGAACACATTGTGCTTGCCACTGCATTACATTCATTTTAATAGCATAGTTACTAGTTACTTTATCAGTTAAGGTTTTACATACAAACATATGAAGTCTTATAAAATACTAGGCTTTCCTATAACTTAAACTACCCACCAGTGTGTAAAATAGAGCTGAAATTATTAGTAGATAATCAATTCTTCATTCCACGGTAACTATTTTAATCATTGATTCATAGTTTAAGTCATTTTTCATGTAAAATAGCCAAACATTTCATTCTTCCAGCTTCTCAAAGTGAGGATTTGCTCATTATTTGCTCACCAAATGAAACCATAATGAAATAGTCATGAGTTGAAGCCCAGTATGAAATTGATTAAAATTTTCTTTTAAATTTGATTTACCTCAACTACAACAGTAACATTCAGCTTATGCATGAGTAATAAGGATCTAATGATATAAGAGTAACAGGGAATATTTTTACACATAGATTACTTTTACTTTTGATACTTTAAGTATTTTCCTGCTTACTTACTGTGCATGTACTTACTTTTTTCTACTTAAGTAACTTTTTCATCACTGGACTTTTCCTTGTAATGTTGTATTTTACGCAGCAAGTTTTAATACTTGTACTTAAATAAAGGATCTGCATACTTCCTCTACCACTGTATAACTTTTAAAGTCTGTGAGCAACAGCAAATATAGTTGTAAGAAAAAAAAATAGAAAAATAGAATGCATTCTTTTCAAAGGCATTAATGTTACCTAAGTATATATCATACTGAGTTACACTCTAAATAGCAAAGAGACTGGGGGATTCTATTTTTCTACATTTTTATGGTGGCAGTGAGAATCCATGACATTTTATTTGTATTTTTTATGTAAAGGCTTTGAACAGAAGGAGAGGTTATCAACTGGGCAAAGAAGCTCCTTTCAGAGATGAGATAAAACGTACCAGGTATCTTCTAAAGCGAGCTGAAGGTGAGGAAGATAATAATAAAAAAAAAAAAACATAAACAAGAAAACCTAACTGAACAAACTCTGTGATATAAATTAAGAGGAGATTAAACAGAGTTTGTCATCTTTGTGAAAGATGGTGCACGACAAATTGTGGTTGCAGACAGATATAGAAAGAGGTGGAAATGAAAGCCTGAGAAAAAATCAGACAGAAAATGAGAGATGGACATGAATTGCTCTGGAAATCACTGATGCTAATGTATCAGGCTCAAGGGAATGTACCGTAGGTCACACACAGGTTATTAATTAGGGCAAACACCACATAGGACCAGAGATGATAAATGATGGATTATGATTAAAAGAGAAATGCGTTTAATAAAGAGAGAGACCAACTTTGGGCTTTAAATCCTAATGTGGTTTAAGGGTGACTAAGTGTCATGGTTCTGATTTATTTAAACACATGAATGGCTTTTGAATGTATATGTATACTTTGAATAATACTCAAAAGGGACATTCCATAGTGGCACACCGCATGCAAGTGAGCTCATTTTTGACCCACTGACCCTTGGATCAATCCATTAGCTGTATCTTCTCTTGATTTTTAGTTATTAAAATTAACAAGCCTTCAAAATCAACAGGCAGTATAATAGGGCAAGGTAAAACAAACAGGTCTAAGTGCTCCTGCTGTGTGATAGGTCTTCCTCACTTTCATCTCTCTGTCTTCCACTCATCTTCTTTTTGATTCCCGTGGCTGAGATCAATTGTATCCACATGGCTCAGTCAAGACGCGCGCGCACACACACACACACACACACACACACACACACACACACACACACACACATACACACACACACACAAACACAAAAATTCACAAATACCATAATAAACAATAAGAAATAATAAGTGTCTGCCTCGTGCATAAGGGCCCAGAGTCTTGCCAGAACAGCCAACCTGTCAAGGACCTCACAGCCTCTCAGATTGATAGAAAAAACAAACTTAGTTTGTTTGTATGTGTGTGTGTTTGTGTAAGTGTGTATACTCCTGTCTCCCCTTCCTAACCTGCTCGACAGAGTTCAGGTAAGTACCGACGTATGAACAGACTGTTGCAGTAGATTGTGGTGGGAGCTGAAGCTCAGGAATTTTTTATTGTTTTATTATACAGTTTTTCTCGCTACTTACAGGCAATTCTTAAAATTAAGCTTATTAACACATTTGCCCCAAAGATTCTCATTCCAAAAATGACCTTTTCACATACTCACCGAAACTTTACCGTAACAGCAACAATCTCCTTTTTGTAGTTGTCACATTGCCCATGGATTTCCTATTGCAGCCCATATCACTGTATGTAATACCTTAAAGAGCAACAATTTATTTATTTCAAAACATTTCTAAAAGTTGACTGCTACCTCTAAAAACTTTTACTATTGTAATAAGGATATATTCTAAGTTATGGGGGTTATTACATTAGTGGAGGACCTAAACCCATTGTATTTCAACCACAATAGCCTCAGAAACATCATAGAGTAAACAGATTAAAAGGCAAAGTGGGTATAAAGTGATGCAAGGTTAGGGTGCATTTAGATAATTGTAAATCCCGCCACAAGACACAAATAACAATCCTTTTCAAACCAGAGTAAACATAATATTGTTATCTCAGAAAAAAAAATCACATTTCTAGTCTCAGATTGCCAAAATAACATTGACATGATGGGTGACAAATGGGGAAACACTGAAAAGAAAGAAAATTACAAAAGAGATACGGGTTAGATGAAATGAAACAGAAGCAAGGAGGGCAAAGAGAAATAGACAGGCATGTTATAGAGATAGAAATAGATTACAAAGGAGGAAAAAGGTCAGTTGCCCCTTTTTTTTATCTTCTATAATTTTTATCTAATGAGTGTATTTTGTTATCTCCCACTGAGCTCCCCTTTGTCCTTGCAGTGTCAGTCACTGCTTAGATTAGATTCATCCAACTAGGTCATGCCATCGCCGCTGCTTCACCGAGCTGGGACAAGGGGATTGATTGATTTTTATATCATAATCATAGCCTGGGATTTGAGTGTGGGCCTTGTGCCCTCCAGTAACTGCCGACAGTCACCAAATCCTCCTTCCATGCCTCTCATAAAAAAGAACATGGGGGCAATGCTCCGGAGCTTGTCCTGTTATTTAAAGCGGTGGAGCACACGGGGGGAGAGGGTAATGGAACAAGGCTGGGACATGTGCAGGGATGGAGAAAACATTAGATTGACTTCCACCATTACAGATTGTGGTTGTTATGTCAAACCTTGTTTGTCTCAAAGGAGAAGGAAAATAAGGAACTAAATATGAAAACATAATTTAACCGACGACAATAAATGTTGGGACAATAAATGTTAGGACATTAAATGGGTATGTATAATCACTGTAGTGAAATGTTACAATGGAAATGAGCCGACATAACAAAAAACATCAATAAAAGGAAAAATGCAAAACTGGCTATTCATAAATATCACACTGCAAGTAATTGCCAAGTTTAGTTAAATTATTTATATTTAATATAGATCACAGACTTTCTTACACTCTCTAAAATCTGTGCCTTTGATGAACCTGTAAAACTCTTCATTATGCAGCTCTTGGTGTCAAAGTAGGTGATAAATTGGAATAACTGTGGATTTTTTACTTGTGATCTGTTGATATAAATGGGACGAGATGGTGAAGCACAGAAAAATTAAACAATGTTACAAAGCACACACACACACACACACACACACACACACACACACACACACACACACACACAAACCCACACACACACACACACAAACAACAAGATATAAAGCTGCAGATAACCTTTGAGCAGACTGATTTAGCCAGTCCCTCTGAAGTATGGGCATGTCGATTTAGTTTTTATTGATTACTGTAACTCTTTCCACAGTATACCTTCACAATAATATGACAGTTCAAGTGTGTAATATATATGATTAGATCAATAGGTGGCAAATCCTATTGCGTATGAATTCCCCCCTGAAAAGCTTAGGATCAATGGACAATCCCCAATAACCCTTAGTACTGTAAAACCTATGTGGGAGGACGCTGTACCGCATCCGTGCAGTCAGTTTTATGTAAGGCAGTATTCTACTTCTGAGATGGGTTACTTGGAGAAAAGAGAGAGAGTAAGAGAAAATAACAGAAAAATGAGGTAGACGTGAAAAAGACACAAGTTTAACATCATCTGAAAAATCCAAAGATTTATTTAAAGTCGTTGTTTGTTATACATTACAGTGGTTTTCTTTTTTTCTCTTTTAATTTCCATACAGATGTATGACTTCATTTACTTAACAACAGAAAATGTGTATCTTGGCTCTGTGGCTGAAGGTTAAAGGCATCCCTCAGGAAGTACTACACTGAACAGTTTGTAAACTTATCTAAAGTTTCTTCACCACTCTCTAACCCAGTCCAGACAGGAGATCAGGGTGGGTATATATAGCCACACAACTGGAAATAATCAGTGTGCTTGTAGAGCTGCTTTGATTATCACCTTTCTAGTTTTAAAAGATATTCCTTCAATTATCCAAAGAATTTTGAATGAGGATGCAGCCCCCTTTTTCAGCAGTGCTCTGCCTCACACTCAAAGAGTTATACATATATGTGTACCCATGAGCTGCGCTGTACAATTGCTGGATACCATTTGCATTTTCAGACTTTAAATCGAAAACATTCTGGTCACAATCTCAATGTTAAAACCGTGTTAAAACTCTGTCCTAATACAATCCTGTCCAAGCTTTGGCTGTCCTGACCAAATAATGATAAAAATACAAGTTTTACATTGTATTTAGTTTGACAATCAGCTATAGTATTTACTTGCAAGTTCTTTGAGGATAGCTGATATTCACATACAATATTCAGATAAATAAACATAAATGCATACACACAACGGTCACACAGACACAGTCATGCCATTGGCTCAGCATTTATAAGTATAAAGAGCAGAGGATGCACACAATTTCTTTCCACCTAGGGAAATATTTTTTCCAGCATTTTTCTCAAATAATTTTATTTTCTTCATACGTACTCATTTTTCATTATCTGATTTTTTTATCACTGTCTTGCTTTTATTTTTTTTTTAAATTGTTTTGATATCATTTCACGTTGATTTTCGGTTGGCCACAGTGCAGTGCGCTCAATTAAATGATTCCTGTTATTATCTTACTTCGAGGTATTATATCTGCATGTATAGCTGTAATTACCAACCAACCAACCATTCTCCATCTTCTAAATCATATCTAGAACATTATGTCATGCTGGCACCGGGAACTTTTTGGTTGCTAGTTGGCCTTCATACCACCAGGCCACCTGCCACACTGCTGTAGTCTTGACTGATATGCTGGTGACAGCCATTGTTCCTAGATACAATACAAAAACATGTACCTCAGTCTAAACCTTTAAGCTTTTATTTCCATCTGATTTCACCCTTCTAACCCCACTGTCTTTACCTCAAAGAAGAAGTGAGTCTGAAACAGATAACACATGATAATGAGAAAGAAAACACGTCATACTGAATGAAAAAACAGAAAAAAACGAAGACTGAGACCCAGGTTCAAAGACAGAGAGAAGGAAAGGAAAAGATACAGAGATGACAAAATGACATAGAGAAAAGGAATAGAAGGACCGAAAAAGTGTGAACTTGGAAGAGAGGAATTTGTTACCTGGTTGTAAACCACTGTGCTGCACATAAATCCCATTACTTTGGGAAGAGCGCTGGCTGATCCCACCGTTACCATCACCCACGCATCCCCAGGAAATTGAAGCAATAATTCTACCCCCCCCCCATTCGATGCACACACACAGACACACACACTTGTCTCACTTATATTTTCTCTCTCATTTTTTTCCATTCCTGGACTTTCTCTCTATAATTTGCCCTATTCTATTCTTGGGATTAAATGTTTGATTTATTTGGTTTTTATTTATTTATTTATTAGATAACAACATTATAATGAAATTTATTGATTAATTATTTGATTTTATTTATTAATCTGAGCTAGAGTTTTTCAGCAGTCTGCAGAAAATGATATACGTGTGTGGATGGCATTCGCATAATGGAGTGTGTGATGGCAACTAAACTAGCGTGATATCAGATCCATATCCTCCATATACTTGACCTTGAAAAGAAAAACAGTTTTATGAAACTAAGCCCATAGATGCTTCCTTCCAGTCTAATGTAACTGCTCAAATAAGACACAGCTGTCCAGTTCCCTGTGAGTTTGACCAGCTCTGTACTGTAGGTGCAAATTCTTTCCAAGCAAGATGAATATTTTTCAGAAAGGTGCCCAAACAGTGTCCGACCATTTCTTCCCCTACTAGCCACTTCTGTGGCTTTAGCCTATCCTCCTTTCTTAATTAACTTTGTGAATGTGCATCATCTGAAATGTCATAAAGGACATTGAAAAAAAACAAACAAACAAAAAAAACCATTTTTTTATTTAGAATAAGAACCCAGTTTTACACCATTGAAGTTTGGTCCTTTTCACAACTGGAAAGTAGACACCAACCAGCAGTTGTAGTCTATGGATGCGGTGAAACCCTTATTTATTACACTTATTTATATCCTTGTGTTCACGTCTTTGCATAAGCATTGTTTGTAACCGTTGGTAGGCTCATGTTTCCACGCTACATGTGTTAGGTAGCAAAAGTGAATGTTACTGGGGATTTGATGACTTAATTCCTTTAGAGTCATCATTGTGCCTCCTTTAGCATTAATGACATTAGGCTGAAGGCAGGGACAGACCCTGACCGGGTCCATCACCAGGCACAACAAACTAGACACACACTACCACCTACAGCCAATCTCTAATCTGCCATGTCTCGCAAATATATGACTTCAGTGTACTCAGAAGAAAACCACATAGCAACATGCAGACTCTCTCTTTGATGTATCAGGCTTTAAATGCCAGTGTGATCAATGATGACAATATATATCTCCAATTGCCCTGATACTTTATTTCACTTTAACTGTATTTAACCAACAGACAAATTACCAAGCAAAACAGTTTCCATGGAGGTTATTTTTTAATAGTTATGAAGCTCTTATGGGGCCTACAGGGTTTTACTTTCCTCGTGCTGTGATTTGATGCAATGGGATTGGACAATGCAATTTATGTGCTGATTGCAGTTGATACACCAGTGAAATTTCATGTCAGCTTGAGAGCCATCACTAGTGAGGTTAGCTAAATAGATATCTCATTAGTGTGTGTGTTTTTGCATGCACATTTTTGTCACCCATTTAAGAGAGTACAAGCCTGTGTGTGTGTGTGTTTGTGCACAGCTTTGTGTGCATTCTTGTATTAGTAGAAACATGCATCTGTAAACTACTTTGTCAAGCCTCTCTGCACCTCTTTCATTACAGTGATTGCAATCTGTTAAAAAAGAGATTAGATGAGAGGATGTACTGCATAAAGTCTATTAGAGGAATGACTTGCTTCCTGTACTCTGTGGGCTCAGTCCCTCACTGAGGATTAACTCTCTCTCCAGTTGATAAAGCCTGGATTCTCCTCGTTCTGTCCTTGAGAGACCATTAAAAAAATCCCAGTCTAGAGCGTACTCCTTCAAAATGCTCAAATATGAATACATATGTAAAACCTTAAAAATGCTCTCAAATTGTTCAGCACCTCAGTATGTTTAATGGTAAACATTCAATCATTGATTCCTAATAACAAAAACAATAGCAACATAACAAAACACTGGTGTGTACATGGCAATGTCTAGGGCTGGACCTTAACTGCAGAGCCAGCTCTGCAAATGTTAATATCATTGAGTGACTCACTGAATGAGTGATGAAGCTATACAACTGGCGAGTCGGCCAAATGATGAAGTTTCCCCATTGATGAATTTTTTGGATTGCATCATCAGGGCACAGCCATGATTTTTAATTTATGTGTATGGTGTATTGTCAGATGATGTTGCGATTATGAAATCATATTTTAGCAGAACAGAAGTGTCAGAAGTGACAGCAGGTTAACATTTAGTCTTAATGGGCTGGGTTTCAGTCACTATTTTATACTTGTTCCATTGTCTGACAATAGAAACAAAAAAACATGTAAATGAGAACAGCTTTATTGGAAATTCAGTTGGATGAAATTACTGTATATATGTCTGCACAGACACTAGGAGAGAGGAAAACAGATAAAGGGCAATCAAGCCATATACTAGGTTTTGACTTGTTCATAAAGATTCTGATTTTTGAACTGAAAGTTGCAGTTTGATTTCTTAATAAAAAAGGTCTGTAGATGGGTAAATGTCTCTGGATTATTGAATACTGGTTCTCAAGAAAGATTAGCAGCTGACCTTTCAACTGCCTCCATATCTACTGACCAGATACTGAAGTAGTCAAAAAATATCCACAACTCAAAATCTGTCAGGACCCACACTGATTCTCAATTTGTGGCTAAAAAATTGAGAAGCCAGATAATAATTAGTAGTGTATCACAGAGCCAGTATGTTCCACCTTTTGTTTCAAGTGTTAAAATGGCTGACTTCATCTCTGCAACTGAATATTTTCTTTTTTGAACATTTTTAAGTGGAAGTGATAAAAGAGATGGCATGAAGGCGTACAATATCACCAAGGTCTTTTTTTTATTTTCCTAGGTACCATACAAGGATTTTCTGGTTTGGATGCTAATGTAAAATTCTAGTTTGACCATACCAGTATTGTTAGTGGTAGAAAGAGGTGACTGGCCCAGATGACAGACAGTACATACTGCTACAGGTAATTGTTTACTCAGGTTACTGTGGGTTCATCTGGTTCAGACTCTGAGGTTGTAGTTTATTTTCTACAAGCATCCGAACCTATTAGAGAGTGTAAGGCTCTTTCATCTTTCTTCATGCACTGAATTGGAATGAATTCATATTGGCCAATAAAATAGGCCTTTACCACTGTAACTCCAGCTCTTTGTTGTGTGTGTGTTTGTGTGATTGTGTGTTTGTGTGATTGTGTGTTTGTGTGTTACTTTTTTTTATTATTGCCAGGGAAGATAAATTCTCCAAACAACAAGCATATATCAAGGAAATGAATTCATTTATAGAATAACTGGGAGAAAACTGTTCAGTTTAGTTCACTAGCCAAGTTTATTGTTTGCTTTTGTTTTATCTTTAAAATGACCCTGGCAACATTTTCTTGTCATACTGTGTGTTACTGTGCCTCCATATGCTAAACAATATAGAGTATAATAATATTGAATCTTACAAGGCTGCAATAAAAAAACAAGAAAAAAAAAGATTTTGATATAGCAGCTTAATAAAGAATACATACACAATTCAAAGAGTCAGGTTGATGGGCTCATTTAAAACACAATGGAAAGACTTTGTTTTTTCTTTGTTTTTGCTGCTATAAGTATAGTTACAAGGATAGATAGCGTTACAGGCAAATCACAGATTTGCACAAGATAGCACAACAGTAAAATCACGGATTGTTAACTTGCAACCAGTGAAGCAGCTCCAGTATAGAACCTGGGGATTGACTGCCTTGCCCCAGGGTGTATTTACAGTGGTGGATGAGGGAGGGGGAAACCTTTCTACCTTACTCCACCAAAATGATTTTCTGAACCTTACCTTCCTGTCATACCATTTAAGCCATCTGGTAGAAATGCAAAAATCTATTAAAAGATGTCATAGGTTAGGATTGCCAACCATGTGCTCTGGATCTTTATGAATACTTTATAAATTACTCATATTTACATTAACCTAGTCAGTATAACCATGTAAAATAGGCATTTGACCTTCACTAGACTGCAGGTAAGCTCTATTTGATGCTCCATAGAAAAAGTGCAATATTGACCATTTAGGGAGCCTTGTTTTACAAAGAACCTTTTAGCAGCACAAACTAGAATTATTACAGCCACTGTGGTTTCCAATGGCCACCTGCTCTAAGTAGTTTTTCTTTCCTGTAGAAGGTTATAGTTTAGTTTAACAAAAATATTAATGAGGTGGGAAAAATATAGATTGCCTTTTTAGTTTTGTTTTCAATTTATCTCATTATAAATACTTTCTTTCTTTCTTTCTTTCTTTCTTTCTTTCTTTCTTTCTTTCTTTCTTTCTTTCTTTCCATCATTCATCATTCATCATTCCATCAGAATTGCATCAGATTTGACATACCATTTCACAAACCTGCCATATAGCTGTTGCTAATCTAGTGGCTAAAGCTATCCAGTAGCTAAGTAGGTGTATGTGACAACATTGTCCGTGTTTGGTGATCGCTGCTGTTGCTTGAAATTAAGTTCACAGGAGCAGTGAGACTGAACCACACAATATGCCCTATATGGGCAATTAAAACTATAGGCACTAGAAGCTCATTTCACATTACATATATTCACATGTAGGAGTATTAAGCATCAGACTTTCCAGAAAAACATACAATATGTCACATGTTCAAAGATTTTTGCTGGCGCTAATTACCCCATGAGTCTGTGCCATGTTGTGTTGGGTGGAAGAATGATAAATAGTTCACATTACAAGACCAATTTAAAACTGTAAAATGAATTTAATTACTTATTACAATTATTATTATCATGTCAATAAGTCATAAAGCTTCCTGTAATTTGCCATAGTTGTGCTGAATGCTGAGCTACACAACCTACCTCGCGCACATCTCTAATCAATGGGCAAAATGACACAGCCACCAGTGGCTGTTACCTACTGAAAGAGGGAGCTCAAGAGTCAATAAACCTGCAGTACTGGATTACTGGCAAGTGGAATCACACACTACACAGTCTGTGATATCAAGCTTCCCCTTTCAGCTGTTTTTTCCCAACAAATCTAGATGCCCATTTATCTTAAGCTTAAAATTATTCCAAAAATGTATTCACATCTTTTATTAAGAAATTGTGCAGGTTGAACACACGGCATTAGCCCACGTGGTTACCACTGCACTGTTTCTATGGGTGTGTTTCTTTTTCTCCCTCTCTCCCTACCTCCTCTGAGATGATTAATATCCTTTTTTTCTTTTTGCCCTTTCCCTCTCTCCCACTTCAATCCTGTCTTTTATTCTCTCCATCCTTGTCTGCTTTTCCCTACCGTACCGTGTAGTGTGTGTGTGCCCCTTGCTCTCATTGTTCTGCCCAATCGATCTTTGTCTGGCAACAGGATTTTTTTTTGCCCCATCAGTTGCATTTTGGGTCATCCTGTACTTTGCCTGTTAGGTGAGTCATAGAAAACGGCCACAATGACTTGTGGAAGATACAGCAATGCCAGAGCAAGGGCATGAATTTGGTTCTGATGAGTGTGTGTTACCCTCACATGAATGCACAATGGCTCACAAGCACTAACACATAGTGAGAAACAAATACATTCAGGCACATATTTACACATCCACACACTACATCATATTTGCAGTCTGAACAGAATTATAAATGGCTGCTGTGTGCTGATTTGGTTGGGGATCAGGTCATGCCTGTGTGTCTTGGGGTTTGCACAATGAAGTGACCATCCTCCATAGACATCTGGATCTCCCTCATATGAAATATCCATAAATGGTTGTGAGTATTTCGGAGTGTATTCCTGCTCAAGATGAATTTATACCAGTACATACCAGTATATGGACAGACTCCAAATACCATGCTCTTATTGATTTTTACCTTGGCCATTAAACAAGGATTCAGGTGAATACTAATTTAACACATTTACCAGGATCAGCAAGTGTTGTATTTAAAGACCAGGATGTTAAACCAAAAATAAAAAAAAAAGAATTTGCCTGTAAAGTACAGACATCATATTGAGTGAGTTATTGGGAAAATCCCATCCTCTTATGCCCATTCTAACTTTTAAATAATATTATCACTTGCATGCAAAATCCTTTAACCATCCTGCAACCCCAGTGAGGAACCTTTATTTGCATCTAGATATGACAGGTGCAGTGGGACAGTTAACATTATTAGTGTCAGACTTCAGCCTCGGTAGGTTGCAACATCTGTAACTGCAAGAAAAAAAAAAATGAAAAAACTTAGATCTGTTCTGTGAACCAGAAATTGATTTGCACTTGTGATCCACTCCTCTCTCTTCCTCCTCTGTGCCCCCCCCCCCCCTTAGCTCCTCCAATGATCCGGCTGTCAGTCAACGACACAGTGGTGGTGGATCCTGGGCAGGATGTGCTCTTGACCTGTGAGGTGACCTCAGGTTTCCCCCTGCCCACTGTGACCTGGTCGCGTTATCCCGGCCCCCTTCCCCTCAGCGCCCAAGTTCGAGGGGCAACGCTGATTTTGCGGGCGGTCACACCGGCCGATGCAGGCTTCTACAACTGCACAGCTGTCAACAATGTGGGCAACCCTGCTCGCAAGAACGTCAATCTTGTTGTCAGGAGTGAGTAACATGTATTTGTTCCTAGGGAAGGGAGGAACTGGTGGGAGATTTATTGGAACTCTTGAGGTGGATAGCAAGCATGTATGTTCCCTTTATTTTGCCCTTCGGCTTGGTCCATACTTGAAATAATTTATGCTGTGTTAATCCAGGAATAATTTAGATTTCTCATTTACCTGAAATTAGAAATAATGTGTGTAACTTTTGGTGCATTTATTAATTTTATGGTCATTCCATTTGGTTTCTTCTTTCATTTTAAAGCTGAAGGGACAATAAATAGATTATAAAAGTGGATTCAGATTTTTATTATTGTTTTTGACAAAGCCAATACACGCATACAATAAATACCTTAGAATACATGATTATTTTATGTTGTTCATTTTCATCCCTTCAGTCCATGCTTAAGTCAGTCAGCTACTTAAAGTTGAAAGGATTTCCCTCACCTAAAATGTCTACTCCTTACTAGCCTCATTCACCTACTGTATGATTATGGATGCCAATTTCTGCAAATATACTCATGTGTGGTCCACTATTAAAGAGAGCTGATGTGAATCTTGTCAGAGTAGGCAGGTTAAGTATCGCTCTTTTTCTAATTCCCTTGCCATTAAAACTAAAGCCTTCCATTCTCCCTCCCCTCCAGCTATTTTTAGCCCCTTTAATCATCTTTATTCACTCCAATTAGTTAGACTGGAGTGGAAGCAATTAGCGACAGTCTCTTCTGTTAGTTAACACTGTAGAGAACGTAAGCTTTATGGGTTTCTCCTGTTAGCTTAATGGGCCTGAACGCATGATCGCACCAGCACAGGTGGCACGACGGTGAATGGGACACACACATACACACACTCACCCTCAGTACGTGCATAGGGACAGAAGGCTGGCAGGCATCACACTCATACATGCATTTGGATACACACTCAACCACAGCCTCCCACATCACATACACACATTAAAGAATCTCTTTAATGAAAATCAAGTTTTTGACCTTGTAAACATGTCCATATGGTGTGGTATGATATGGCATGACAGAAGACATATTATAAGTGAAATATGCAGTCAACTCCATGGCTTTCCACTTTGGAACTGCAGTTTACAAATTCCAAACCAATTCAGACAGCCTTGGTGTCATAGAGTGGCCTTGTCAGTACAGAGAGAGAGAATTTGCATTAGCACAACCACTCACTGCAGACACTGCCAGTTACAAACTAACAAAAAGCTGAAAAAGATGCTAGCGACACCCACCATTGTGATATGTCTGCTAGTTGCATATTTTGGTTCACAGACTCTACATCTGAGTCTGGGTCTGACTGAGGTTCAAACATGTACGACAGAATCTCACAGATGTTTCCTCTGACACCAGCCATCCAGATGGGCATTACTATTTCACCCATCAATCTAAAACACGCAGCAGTGGTGGGTGGGGCGCAAGGCCGGTGATATTTGCACGTTTGAATATTCATAGATCCTGAATTTTTTAATGAGGAATTAAGTGTCAATGTGCTTCCAGGCCTTTTTTTTAAATGATTTTTATGAGGGAAAACAAAATGTTAATCATAGCAGAGTATTTTTAAATATTTCAAGTTGTGTTTTTATCAGCACACACGGTATCCTCTCCACACCAAGCAGGTAAAGTTGACAGGAAAAGTTGCAGGATCATGTTAACCATATGGTCACTTCCACATATTCATGCTTCCAACCAAAGATCTTGTTTACGAGCTCAAAACAAGTTTGAATCAAGCCCCACTCTCCTCCTTGCCGCCTGTCTCACGCCTCGGTGGGGAAACAGAGTGCTGTTTTGTATTCAACATGGAAATCTGTTGGGAAAACACAGCCTTTGAAACTGAAAATTAAATGTGACAGTGTGAGAGTTACTCTTTGTCCTTGATTTTGTTTCTTCCCTCCTCTTTATCCCCCTGTTATTTCAATCTGTATCTGGCTCCTTTTGTCTCTCCCTCCTTCACAATTTGCTTCTTCCTCTCTCTCTCTTTCTTCGTCAATTTACTATTTCCTTTGGTGTCTTTTTGTCATGCTGCCCTCTCCTCAAGTCTCACACGCTGTCAAACACTCATCTGCCATTCTGTATTAGCCACCTTCCCCGTCTTCGTCCACTTTTTTCTTTTAATTGCTTTTTTACTCTCTCACTCTGTCTCGCTCCCACTGCTAAATCCATTCCTCATTTTCAATGTCATTCCTAAAACTTATGTTCAATTTCTCTCATATTTATTAGTATTCTCAGCCTGCTTTAACAAACTTTATTGGTGTGACATACATAATTATGTGCTGCCAAAGCAGAATTTTGAAATGATGCAAAGGGCAGGTAAGAGATCAGTAAACACCACAACCAGTCCATCACACTGTACCATATACAGTATTTAACCCTTCCTTCTGTCCTCTTCTTCATCCCCCTACCACCACACACAGCAATGAGCAACCTGACCTTCCAAATTACACCAGACTCCAACAAGGACAGCGAGACCATTCAAATGGGTCGGGACCTCAAACTGTCGTGCCACGTGGATGCCACCCCACAGGATAAGGTCAACTACAGCTGGTACAAGAATGGCGCCGCCGTCTTCAACTCAGATAGCCTGATCTTGCTGCGCAGCGACCCTGATATGGCACCAGGCACCAGCAGCTTGGAGATTGTGGACATGAAGTTCCGAGACTTGGCTACCTACAGCTGTGTGGCTAACTTCCCAGGCAGCAGGGTGCCGGAGCTCCGTGTGGACGTCAACATCTCTCAGAACAGTGGTGGGATGTTACTTCTCTTTTTTTTTTTTTTTTTTTTTTTTTTTAATTTCATATGTCAGTCAGAGTAAGACAGGATTCCTTAAGGCTATAGTGAAAAAGCTAACCCACACTGTCAAAGAAAAAAAAATATATATAAAGTATTCAGAACTATAGATTATGTCCTTAACGCACAGTCAGTGACAAAATGTTTTAAGAAAACTCCACGTGAAAGTTGTTTTCTAGATTATTTAACCTGTATTGATCTGGGGCCCTGTGTTTGATCTTTGTGGTATCGTTCACATAATTTTGACCAATCCTGACCTCTCCTCTCTTTTCACTCTGTTTTTTTTACTGTAGTACATTCATTATATATTATATGCGTACTGTATCCAGGATTATTTCTTTATATTAATTTGAATCCAAATAATCCTATGTTGCCTATCCTAAAAAAGACTTGCACTTGCATTTGTGATTCCTTGACTTCCTTGCTTGAGTGACAGGCTAATTCAACTGTCTGGTAGTTACAATCAGCCTTAGCTTTAGCCATGATTTTTCTGTCCATGGTGTAGAATTCTGCTTCCTCACATCACCGATATTGATTAAGTGGTCAGCTTGACTCACTAGTAAAGAGAACAACAGTGGCTTAGTTTACCATGCAACAGGGTATGCAAAGTGTTGGATGGTATGTAAATTTATTAACACCTGCCACTGCTGTATAAGTCACAGCCTGTTGCACTTATACACTGTAAAGTTTTAACTTTAGATCATTAAAATTTGAACCTTTTTTTTTCCTACGCTCAAATGATAGTTAGAACAGAAAATGACAACCTTAATATTTTCATCAGACATATCTATTCTTATTCCCCTTTCTGTCTCTGTACACACCTTCCCCACTTGATGCTCTATTGGTACGACACAGAGAATCGGAGAATCACAGTGATTTAAAAATATCTGCATTCTTGTGTCGTTAACCATAATGTTAGTACTTAATGCTCAGCAACAATCTTTTTAATATACCCATGTTGCATTGAAACTGTCTGATTGTCCGATAAAATTAGCCCCGTAAATGTCATTTTCTTTCATACATTTTTATCCTCCATCTGTCTCTGTTCACGCCACCTGTCATCTTAAATTCATATCCACCTCCTGGTTTGTTATATAACAATATACATTATAACCCTTTCTTTCCATTCCATTGTACTTTTCTTCTGCATCAAAGCATAGATTAATCTACATGATCCATTTAGAAAGGTGATAGTGAAACTACTTTTTCCTCAGAAAACCTTCCTCAGGGGTTTTCCTTTACCTTATGTAGACAAATATCTATATTTTGATAGTATTATTCTGAAATTTTATTATATTTATTTACATAACTTTTTAGTAGACAGTACAGCAGATTCTCCTTTGACTGTGTAAAGGTACTAGTAGAATGCAAATCATATGAAGCTTGTTTTCCTTTATTGCATCATTTTGTATCATTGCAAAGATATTAGTACTGTTCAAGTGTGTTAATCATGTTTTTTCAACTTGTAATGTAGAAGTAAAAGATATGAGCTTAAATGTTCCCTTATAATTGGTTTACCTTTCATCTCTTACCTTCTCTTCCCTCCAGTCTCTCCTCCAGTGCTGTCAGTCCCATCAGGAGGTCAGATGGTCAGTGTGCGAGAGGGAAGTAATGCTGAGCTGGTGTGCTTGATAGTGGATGGCAAACCACGCCCACCAATACTATGGTCACGGACAGAAAAGGACCTCATAATGCCATCAGGGAAGCCTGTGGTGGAGACCCCAGATGGCCGCTTGAGGCTAAAGAATGTCACCCGAGACATGATGGGGGCGTACCGGTGCCAGACTGCTCCATACAACGGGCTTAACATTAAACGCAGAGAGGCACAGGTCATACTCAATGTGCAGTGTAAGTGTGTATCAGATCACAGATTCACCAGAGAACTCAACATACAACAACTTACATCAACCACATCCTTCACATCAAGCACAAGGCCAAGGTCATACATTGAGAGTTCTTTTGCCACCACTGCAGTTCAGTTTGTGTAAATAAGTCCAGATGTGTTGCCCTAGCTTTGTCTTGTCTACTACTTAGATAAGACAGTATAACATAAAACTTTGCTGATCCCTGAGCCACAGTAGCAGCAAACAGTAATAGTAGTGCTTATAGTAGCCGTACAAATTACAGATTAAAATACACAAAACAGAACTTTATAACTGGAGTAAATGTAATAGCAGTGTGTAAAAACAAAGTTGTACAGCTTAAACATTATAGCAGGTAGAGGACATTAACAGGTAGGCATAATTTTTAATGATACTATAAAAGCTCTATGTGACAGAAGTTCAGTTGTTGAGTAGCCTAGAATTCCTTCTTCTAATAGCACCTTTTTGTAGACTTCCATGAGCCACAAAGACTTTATTTGTGGCTTAAGTAATATCAGAGAGCCATGAAAACAATACAGTTTTTTTCCCAACCCTTAGAAAATGGCATAATCTTCACACTTTGCTCAAAACTACACACCCTGAAGACAGATAATGAAATGTATGGTAATGTGAAGAGTGTAAAAAGGTCAAAGGAAATGAGGACACACCTCAATGGCTTAGAGCTGTTTTCTTAAAAACCTACCCTTTCCCCTTTCTGAGCACTCCAGTGGGTTCTATGATTATAAAACTCCCGAAGGATGAGCTTTGAGAGAGGAATAGGGTCTCTCTTCCAAAAGTAACACATAATTTCAATACTTTTCCCCTTCCCATGAGGCTACATACTTTTACTTACTTTGGCAATGCCTGTGTTATGCCAGCACCTCTGACTATTGCACATTTACCTGGATATACTTCCATAAAACTGAGCAAGCTGAGAAAGTGTAATGTGAAGTACACAAAGCAAAAATTTGGTGTAGATTTTACAATAAACTATCAGATTGGATAATCACATTTTAAGCCTCCTCACTTATCTAATCAAACCAGAAAAAAAAGCTTGATACCAAAAGCTGCATGTGAACACTACGTGGTTGCTGGTGTATAGCGTTACAACTTTCCAATGCTTTGCCTTTCATAGTAAAACCCCATTACTCTTGCTCAGGGAAAGTGTATGCATGTTTAGCAGTAGGTCACAAATATAAACCCCATCCAAGAAAACCATCACAGATTTGTCAAAACCATTTTACCCCCACTGGAACAAGCAAAATAGTGCAGCAGTGTGTCACTGCATCGGTAAGTGTTTCAGTTCAGTAAGTTTTTGATAGCAAGATCAAGACAAGGTTAAATTAAAGGCTACTATGAATCAAAGAAATGCAATGTACAATATAAAAAAGTACAAGTTTTGATGTACCACAATCATTGCTGTTGTAGCAACATTCACTTTTGATGCCAAACAAGCAAAAGAGCTGTGAATGGAGCAATTAATAGTGTACGTCCTGGAAAAAATCACAAAAGCCAATAAATGTTTTTATTGAATTAAAGGAAAACTTGATAAATTGCTTTTCATCCTCTGCTTAACAGCAGGACCAAGTAAGCATTTGTCTGAGAGTATTTGTCCAATCGGTACCAATTTCCCATTCTGCCTTGCTTGATTAATATAGGCCTAAACCAACATCCTCTCCTCTCCTCTCTTCAAAAAGGATGTACAGAGCTTGCTAATGCGGGCAGGGTGGGAAGGGCAACACTCTGTGAGCTCTACTGTCCACACTGGCCAACTCTGATTAATGGTCAGGGTGGCCACCCCACTCTGGACAGAGAAAGAAACAGAGAGATGAGACAGATACTTGAACAGGACAGAAAGAGAGAAACAAGCCTAAGAGAAAGCTTGAAACAGGAAAGCATGGTTAGGGATACTAGAAAGTGAGAGGCGGGCATGCTAAGGCATTAAGAAAAAAACTTGTTTGGGATGTTAGAAGGGAGGAAAAGAGAAATGGGTTTGAAGATAGAGAGAGACCATAAAGTTTGAGATATTTCTGTATATGAACAGCTAACAAAAGTCAGAAAGAGGCCCTTCCTCTTCTCTCACTGCTCTTCTTTATGACCCCTTTTTTTCTTCATTTGTATATTTATCGGGTTTGTTTCGCCTCTTTCCATTGAGCATCACTGATCAATGTGAGGGAAGGATGCCATCATTTTTATGGCAGATATGATTAAGTGGATACACAGATTCTTGCCACTCTTGCCCCTCCTGCCTCCTTTTTTTGCCTTGAATCCTTTCTATTCTTGCCCACTTCCCCTCCTAGAGAGGTGGCTGTTCTTCCTCATTGCCATTCTCATGATCATCAATCAGCTAACTGCTGGCCATGAGAGGGGACCTCCCTCTGTCTTGTCATTCCCTTTCTGCATCCTGCATTCTCCCATTTTCTCCCCACCTCACATACTCAATCATCGACTACTCTCACTTTCACACCACACTTTACCTATCATTTGTCTTCCTCATTGTCTGCTTCTTTAAGAGCAGTTTCTCTTTCCCTTCATTCCACCTTAACCCCCCACCCCCCAAACACACCCACACACCCGCACACACACACACACACACACACACACACACTCACACATGCACACACAGATTCAAACCCTCCCTCTCTCAGTCTCATGTAAATTGATTTTCTCTTTGTATACTGTAAATGTTTGGCTTGGTCAGTGTTGCATTCTTGGATGGAATCCATTTCGCAGTTAATAAGACAGATAGCGATGGTGTGTTTACATGGATTATGGTCTTCTGACTATGAAACATTGCAATGTGGTGCTGTGTGACCTGAATGCGAAGCAAATGGATGCAAAAAACAATGCTCCCGAGATTTGAAAAGTTGAGTTAGAAATTGCAGTAACCAAATGACTGGAGAAAGTAAAACATACTGCTTACAAACTTACGTAATTGTTAAAATTAATGCATAAGGTCAGGTAGGGGAATGTAATAACTTGTCCACTAAATTCTACAGGGAATAGAATGATTTATAAACTGCTCACAAACCAGCTCAAAACACACTTCCTCTCTACCCTCCCTCCTCCCTGCTGCTATTTCCATTGCTCCACAGTTTGTCTGTTTTTCTTTACCCTTGCCACCTGTTTCCAAAGTCAGATAGCCATCAGTATGCGATTGTGTGTCTATAAGCATGAGCAGGGTATGTGACCATACACTAATCAGTCCAAAGGATTACAGTATGACCTTTGACTGCTCACCCATCCCTCAGCTTTATCACATGGGACTGCTGTGGCTGCAGGAAGTACCTACACATTAGGTACCAGAAGACAAAACACATAACGATGACGATTTTGCATCCACATACTGTGAGTTTTCACTAAAAACAAACAAACAAACAGAGAAGCTGAGAAGTTAAATGCTGTGGTTGTTTCCAATCTTTTTAGGATGCAGGTGTGTACTCATGTTCCTCTGACTGGAGTGCAATGACAGAATAGTAAAGTGTGATTCCAAACAAGGAATTGTTTTGGCTGTGTATACCTGTGCATGCGAGAAATAAAGAGTAAAAACTTTACTCTCAGAAGAGATAGATGTATTTTTTTGAGACTGTCAGATTTTGAAAGAGAAATCAAGCTTTACATTGTTAACTAGGTAGTATGTTTTGGTTCATTAACTTTAACTATGTAAATTATGAGAGCCATACAATGTTGTGGATGTCCCCTTAAAAATTTGAATGACATTGAGCTATTCCCCATTTGAAAAAACGTCATAAAGTATGGCTGTCAATCGGTCAAACTTTATTTTTTGTAGCAATGTTCATTTGAACAAGTTCAATTCAAAGTGCTTTAAAGATGACTTACAAACTGATAATAAGACAATAAAAATATAAACAATTTGAGAGTAACATATAATAAAATATAAAAAATTAAAAAAGAAGAACTTGGTAGATAGATAATAGATAGATAGATAGATAGATAAATAAATAAATATATAAATGAAATCAGAAGCAGATCTAAAGAGGTGGGTCTTGAGTTGATGTTTAAAGATATCAGCACTTGATAGTCTCTGTTCAATGACCAGGATTTCATAGACAGCCTCTGCTATCAGGTGTTTAAAGACCATAATAATTTGTTATTCAGACCTCTGTACAGAAATTCCTTGATGAGTGTCTTTCTGTTATCATTTTTTTCTCCCTTGGTTAATTTTTGCCCAGAGATTTCCACACTGTATCAAATGTTTTAAGAGCATCTCTCTATTTGAATATTCCTACTTCTTATACTATCTTTATGTCTCTGTCTCTGTGTCTTGTCCTTACTGTATCTCATTCTGTAGCCCTATCTGACTAAATTATAGGCATAGTATAGATTAGAATATAATTACACATCTATGTCTGATAAATGTGATTCATAAGGGACTCAAGTCATGCTGCCTCACCTCTGGGGGCTTTAACACCAGATTTCATCACCGTTAGTACAGCACTACCACCATTAGCATCTTGTCTATTATCTCCATGATTAGCCAGGGGTGAGCTAGCTGGCTGGTGATTTGTGGCAGAGTAATTTGGCTGTGTTGTGTCTTGGCTGACCCCAGGGCCACACCAGCTAGTCAGTCATTAAGCTCAGAGACACACATCAATGCTGACAGGTTAATTACAGCTGGTTAGGATAGGTTAGCAGTAGGATTTCCCTCATAGAAATGCCTGATCCCTGATAATAACAGTTGCTCTGTGTTGGAGGATTTGTCAAAACCAATGTTTTCTGCAGATGTGAGTGAATGTACTGTGTACTCTGGAGTACAACAAGATGGTGGTGAAGTCTGTACATTACTGCAGTCCGTTTTGCATTATCCACAACTCTAAGCTTAAATTTCCCTCCAGACTTATCTGCTCTAGTTTATCTCCATCTTTCCGTTTTTCATTGAAATAGTTTCGAAATCGTAACTGATTAGAGACAATGGTTTTTACATGTTTTTGCCCAATTTCTATGGTTAATCACATAATAGGTAGGCCTTATATCTTGAGTTCTGTTGTCCTTGCAGATCCTCCTATATTGGACCCAGTCTTCCAGGATGTGCGTTCTAGGAACTATCAGATGGTGACTCTGAGGTGTACAATCCTGCGCTCCAATCCACCCCGTCTGACGGATATCCGCTGGCTTCGTAATGGCGATTTCATCCGGATGCCAATGCCCGACCTGAAGGAGACACCAGAGCTGAAGTTCAAGCTGGAACCTACCAACAATGGCTCTTATGAATGCAGAGTCAGTAATGCTGCAGGAACATCGACATGCAAATTCAATGTCTCTGGTGAGAGAGAAGAAATTAGAAAATACCATCTATCTTTATATCTATCTGTCTATCTATGCACGTACTGATTGTATTCATATTTAACATGGGAGAGTTATCTTCTTCACTATCATTTATCAGTCATATTTTGTTTTCTCTTGCTCCCCCTCATACCACAGCACAACCCTACAATGCTGAGTTTTACTTTGACACACCCAACCCAGTCCGGATCCTGAAAGGGAACAACTATTCCTACAATCTGCAGTGGACACAGAAAGATCCAGAGGCCACGGACCGTATAATAGGCTACTGGATTAATGTCCGAAAGGTAAAGTACTCCTGCACAAACACTTGCAGAGAACTGAACATATTGACATGTATCCACACACACACAAGCCTGTATGTACTGTGTTTATGCTCCAGTATATTCTGGACAACAGTCAGGTACATATTCTGACAAACAGTAACTCGCTACCTTTGTTCATAAAACACTCATGAGACTGACATTGATCAGTTTGGCCTAAACCAAAGCAAACCTTGGTCGCCTGCCTTTTGTTTGTAAGGTTGGCATCGGCTTGACTGAACATGCTCACAGCATGTGTGGACAAGGACACACATATGCAAGTCCATTTGTAGTGAGGAGTGCATACTGAGTAAATCTGGGGCTTTATTAGCTCGGTGAGCGTCAGGCGTGTGTTGTCAATCAATGGACCCTGCACTGAATGAACAATGCCACATCCACTTCTCCTCTTCTCTGTTCTGCTCTTCTCTTCAAATCCACTTTTTTGTGAGGCTCATACTTCCCAGTGAAATGTTGCTTTTAAAAAAACAGCTGGCTGCTTTTCACAGTAAATAAGATCCTCTTGCAGCAAGCACTTCTCAATTTTTTTTTTTTTTAGTAAAACAAAATGAACATAAACAGACTAAATGCACACAAGGAAAGAAAACAAAAACAGAATCTTGTACTGCCTTTTTAAAAAAAAAATTATGTTTGAAATTTTATTTTTTCATTTTGATTTTTAAGTTACTAATGGGTTACTTCACTGTCACAGAAGGGTTGTAAATTTGCTGTAAGTCACTTTTAGACTTTGACAACTTGAGTGCCAGACAGACATTAATGTGTTTACTCCTGATGCTGTAACCATAACTTAACAAGATCAGGCCTCCAGTGCCAGTTTCTTTTAATTTTAGCCAGATTTCAGTCCAGTCTCTGTTGAGAGTACACTTTTAATGTTTTTTTTATGTTTGAGCTTGTCCTCAAATCATTGACCTTGAATCGATGTGACTTCATTTTCACAACCCTGTGAGGGGTGTTAAATTAGTTTGCAAGCTTGAATTTAGAATAAGCATGCACTGCAATAACCTTTTAAACCTCAACTCATATGTTGCCCTTAAGTATAAGGCACACTAACAAATAGATGTGCTTGAAGAAGATTTTATACATTCCTTTTCATTAATGTTATACATGCTACTGTATACATGCATAGTGTACTCCGATATTCAAATATGATATTAAACCTATATCATATTTATGTGACACAAGTAACATGCACTCCTAGCTATTCAAATACAAATTAATAAAGTGTCCCAAAAAAAACCCACAGACTAATGCTATTAGTAATGAACAATATCACACCTGACTTTTATATTCTATCCAGAAACTGTCAGGTTTTACTGCTGATCCCAACTTAACCACTCCTAACAGTTTTAGAGCCCACCCTCTCATTTTATTTCAAACTTCTAATCACAGATTACTGGCCTTTAGTCAGAATAGTGAATTATACACATCTGGCTAGGGGTTGGTGTATTTGTGTTTGTGTGTGTGAGAGAGAGAGACACTAAAAATGAGGGAATGCAGGGTCTGCCAGCTTGCTTTTGTGCGGATGACCAGCTAATTCCCTCCCTACTTTAGGACTTGGCGGCTTACCTTATTAAGTAAGACTCTTCAGGGAGTTACAAAATGAGCACTAGTCTTCCTAAGATGCACATTAGGTTGCATGCCTAAGTTCTCTGAAAACCCTCACTCTACCTCTCTTTTAACCCTCTTTTGTCCTGTGTCTTTCTGCCAGGATCCTTATTTTGCTCCTAAAATTTCTTTCCTATTCTCTTTCCCTCTCTTCCTCCGTCTTTCCCATCTCTCAGTCTGTCTGTCTCTCTCTCACTTCCGATTTTCCTGCTCGGAGGTACTGTGCTATAAGTGCAGACTTAATGCCATTTAATGTTGGCTGAACCATGCCAACTGAAATAGCAGTGATAGATAGTTACTGTGAGCTGTTGTGCTGACAGTGTTAAAATAATGAGTTGTATTAAGTGCCAGTTTAGGACTTCTTAAATTTTGTTAAACTTTAATTTAATTTCAAGCTTTTTACTAGCATGTTTTTATGTGTGCATTGCAGAGTGACCAAAAAGAGAAGAGAAAAAAGGAAGCAGAGAGTGAGACTGAGCAAGGAAGTGAATGAAAATGAGAAATAGAGACATAAGATGCAAATTAAAGAAAAACAGCAAATCTCACTGGTCCTCTCAACTATTTAATAGAGTACAGGAACATTCAAATGTAATACCATCTCAATTTCACAACCCATCTATTTCTGCAACACTTTCTCCAGCTCATCCTCTTAACGCCTTGACACTCTATCTTTTTAGCACGTACAAAATGATGTGAGGGTGTCGGGGGAGACATGCAGACACAGAGGGGAATACAAGAGCATTCAGAACAGTTCATGTAGAGCAGTGTTCTTTACTGTAGGTCTGAGGACATGCCTTCAAATTTTGCTCAAATGCATTAAGTGTGTCCATTGTGTTTAACTTCTGCATTTGTTTGTTTTCTAAGTGGTTGTGTTTCTAATTGAGTTTATGTATATTTATGTAGCTTCGTACGATATATAGAGTACTCATGAATTCTTTTGTATTAAACTGCCTATTATCTTCATTCTTGTGTGTATGTGCGGCAGGTTACATGGTTTGCTCCATGACTCATTGTGAGGCTGTGAAATCCCTGTTTACACTCCTGATTTAGTTCCGTTCTCCCTGCAGGAGGTTTCTCTGTGTAGGAATTAGCAGAGTTGACAGGTTCCATCAAGCTGTCCTTACACCCTTTTTCCTCACACCAAATGTGATAATTTTTCCTTTTTGCAACAAGAGAGACAGATTGACAAAGCCTTTGGTGGCTAATTTCAGACACTTTCCTTCATTTAAACGCTCTGGCAAGGATGCTCAAGTTGTCTGTCATCAGTCATCAGACACACCTCATTCATTAATGCAATTCTCCTTTCTCATGCATATGTGTTTAAGATATGATAATGAAAAATCTTCATTCACATTTATTTGGTTTAAAAAGGCTATTTTTTCTGCTGCAGATTTGTTCACATTTATTAATGATGGTTGTATAGTGGTATGAGGACATTCATGTAACCTGTGTTACAAAAATTATAAATTTCTTAGCATCAACATTAAGCAAGTCTCAAAATACTGGGCAGGTATGCAGCACTGCATCAGTTCCAATACAAAAAAATACAAGAAAGAGTGTGGTAGCCAATGAACATGACAGGAAAATATGATCAGTTGGTCAATAAACTTAAATTTGATGTTCATCTTTTCTTCAGTTCCCCTAAGAGTTTGTTCAATGACTGGAATAGCCTTAACTTACCAAATGTATTTGTAAAATATATATAATTTTAAACCACAATTTTATGAATGCTTGATGCCAAAACAATCTTGCTCAGCTGGAGTTTAATTTTGGCCTTAGTAAAGATTTTGGAATTTTCTCATCAAAGCTTGCTGCTCTTAAACTGCACATTTTCACTTCTACTTCATTTACATAAATCATATATACATGTGCAGCAAAATGAATGAAAGGCGCACAGCCTAGGTTTGAGTATTTAATGTGTTCCAAATCATCCCAAAGCAGACATACTGTATAAACCTCACATACATACAGGTGCCATAGCAAAATATACACACTGTATACACAGATTCTGCAAGAGCACTCATATCAGACAAGTACTTGCCAGAATTTCAGCAAGTCCCCCAACCTAAAAGACAACAGAGTTTGTTTGCCCCTACCCTCTGATTCAACCCATAGAAACATCTACTGGATTAGCAGCTCTTAATGTATCTTCTGTTCCTTTTTTTCCCTCTTCACACCTTCATCTTCTCATTTCTCATACTTTCCACCTCATCTCTGTATTGGGCCTCTGCCTGCAGCTATGAAGTTGTGTGTTGTGTGTATCACTGAAGTTGTGTAGCTAGCAGGTGACCGAGCTTCAGATCATAGCTACATCCAGGTTCTGCAGTGAGACACAGTCACGCACAGTCTCACAGACACACCCGTGAAAACACACATCCCCATTATCATATATATGAGAAATTAAAAATATTCATGATGAATTATAGTTGTACCCTAAATCAAATATATGAATTATTTATGTACATAACCAGCCCCAATAACAAATACGCTTATATATTGACACACTAGGCCTCTAAGAGAGCACAGCATTGATACTCATAAGTACAGGCACATTGTACACATGCCAAGTTGATGACTTGTTCACATACACACACCTAAAATCAGCGGGCTGCTGGGTCAGTCATGAAATATATGAATTGACAAGGGATAATACAAAAATTAACCTCACACTCCTTAATGTTTGAAGAGGGCCACCTCCTCCCATGCTGTCAATCCAAATTTCATTCACAAAAAAACGACACTCTATGTCTGCGTTTCTACCTGGGGGTTACTACCTCACTCTCACCTTCTTTCACACGTTCTTTGTCTTGTTGTCTCTTTGTTGACAAGTCGGATGGAGACACAGCTGAAAACACTGTCTGGCTGAAATTTCCGAAAGCGTCTGTGTGGCACATACACAACCGTAGGTGCATAGATAAACAGACACACACAGAGACACACACACACACACACACCACGTGTCAGAGAGAGGTAGATGGACTTCCACATCAGTCTATCAGCAGACCACCTCTGTCTTTTTAAATATGTCAGTCACTTAATCCACTCTGCTATGACTGTCTTTTTCTGTTGGTCCTCTCTCTACAAGCTATATATCTTTCACACTCTCTCACTGTCGCTTTCCCTATCACACACACACACACACACACACACACACACACACTAGGACTCACACAGACACACATTTCATGTCCATTGACCTAGTGAGGGAAGCAGACAGAGACAGAGGTAGGGAGACTTTAACCCGCAGTAGGAGCAGCTGAATTCCTCTGAGTCACACCTCAGCACCTCATTGATCCAGTGCGTGTTTCCAGGTCCATGCAGTGCATGTCTGTCTGTGTTCATGCGTGCATGCTTTTAGTCTAGTTCATTTTCTCTGTTGTGTATCTCCCCACACTATAAAAAAGGACAAAAACCAATGCGTGCACATGTGTGTGTGTATGTTTGCAGACCCTGTCCAATCATGAAAGACAATCCACCCTCTTCTAAAGCTCTGACTCCTCAGCATCATTAACTCATCTCTCCTTGCTAACTCACACTTTATGCATATAACATGAGCATGGCTTTTCTTTCCTGCTATATTCCACCTAATTATGCATATGCTGTATGAACAGTGTGTAAATGTTTATATGGATGATTGTGAGCATAAGTGGGTGTTAAAAGGGCACAATAAAGTTTACTGTATAACTGCTGCCATGTAAAATACCATGCACTGTATGATAATGAATGAATCTATGTGGTTAGTAATGGTTACAACTGAGCAAATTTCTACAAACAAACTGCAGATATATTTGAAACTGATAACTGTAAATGTCAACGATAAAAAAGTGAAGAGAATTGCTTTTGATGAATGAATGAACCTTAACCTCCATAATAAACTCACTCGTTGCCAGTTTCAGTTAGAATGTTACTCACAGTACTAATAGATCTATATTTATCCAACAATCAGATAATTTCCACCACTTTTTCATTATGTGGTTGATGCTAGGTTGAGTCTAGCAGTCGTGATGTTATATACCTAGTTCTGTAAAGTAACCATTTAGATTCCCTCAAGAACAGTACGTAAGAAACATTTTTTGGGTACATGTATTACATTGTTATATATATCAGTTTTGTGTTGGTATTTCTACTCCACTAGAGTAATATTTTTTTTTCACTACATTTATTTGACCCAATCAAGTTACTAGTTACTTTTACAGATTAGGATTTTACTTCAAAACATTTGATCAGTTTAAAAAATACAATACTTTGGGACCTATTCAAGATTAATCCTGCGGTTCCCAACCATTTGACTTGTGATCCTCTCTAAAAGACAGTGTATGGTTGTTACCTAACCCTAACCCATGTGAGATGTTTATGACTTGTTTGCACTTCCACGAAAGAGACATTTCCCCACTAAACTAATACTACACATTTACCTGATAAATCTATCAGGACTTAGAGCGAGTTTGCAAAATTCCACAAGACACATTTCTGTTTGAAAATCAAAATGTGACCTTTCTTTGATGTGACAGTCTCTCAAACCAAAAGGTCACTGCTGCTTTTTCATCAAAAGAGGCTGTGTATTGCTATAAAAAGTACTGCCACTAAGTCCTTCTATTTAAATCTCTTGTTTTTGAATCCCTTCCAATTATGCAAGGTAGTATGTGGGCATGCTGCTAACAAGAATGGTGATTTAGTGAGTGCAGTGGTAGATAAACTTAAAATTTCTTCATCCCTTTCAACAACAGTATATGCAAACAGGAATTCAGTGTGCAAAGGTCCTTAATACCCTCTGACATTTTTTTGCTGAAAGCAGCATTTTAGAAGAAAAGTTTGAGGGAAGGTGTTTAGAGGAAAGGACAGTATTCAGCGGAAGAAACAGTGGCTTATGTTTAGAAATAGATTATTTAGTTTGCATTAAGAATTACCTGCTGTTGCACAAGGAGGGAGAAGGTTGCTCCAACACTGGCAGGAGATGGGGAAAAGTTGGAGCAACTGAAATGGGAAAAGCCCGATTGGCACCAAGAAAAGGAGATTTAACAGTTATTAGTGGCATAGTGCCTGCGGGGGGAGGAAGGATTTGACTCCATGTACAGTATGTTGCTGAGCACAAACTTGTGGGGATCGGGATGTGGCTGTTATGTGGTACTCTAGTATGACTCCAGTTATTGGAGTCATACCAGATTCTTGGCAGCATGGCCAAGAGTCACCATGGTCTTGTCAATAGAAATGGTCCGCGCAGTCTAAATGACTTTGGATTTGTCGTAGTGAGAAAATATCCAAATGGGAATAGCACACCTCAACTTGTGCTATTCAGCGTGGCAATGTCAGGCCACACAGTGCTTTAGCAATTATAAGGGAATTTATGGGCTGCATCAGTGCCTCTGTGATTGACCAAGCTGTTAGTCTTTGCATTTGGGGAGCTGCAAAGGAGTAACGAACAAGCAAGTCCTTTTTTTTTTTCTTGTAGCATTTTTGGTTGGGTTTTTCCCTAATTATCCCACAAAACTAAATCAGGTTGTAAGTTTTAAAGTGTTATATATGGGTTTTTTTGTTTGTTTGTTTTTTTGGTGTTTGTCTGCTCACTTTTAACTTCTCTTGTGATCAGAAATTTGGGATGACTGAAATAAAAGGGATTTTAAGTCTAATAAATCAATCAATCAATCAGTAATATAAAGCAGATCCTTTCAATTGTTCTAAAGTGGAGATAATGTGTCTGTGGATATTATGTGCTTGTTATACACTGATTGCTCCCTTTGTAAGGGCTGTAGATATTTATCATACATACATGTGTGTGCGTACACATTAACAGATATATCACACACAATATACACATAGAGTACACACACCTCTGCTGCATACAAAACCTGATAATGGCATGCTGTGAGTGTACTATGGTGTTATGGTGGAGTGGCTGACCTAATGCATTAGACTGAGCTCACTGTCAGGTCTTTAAGTAGCTGGGATCAGAGGCAGATACACAGCTAATGGATCCCTCTCTCAGTGGGTGGAATAACACATCAATAGCTTTATTAAAAGTGGTGCTAAAACCCTAACTTTAATAAAAAATTGACAGGATAACAATTGGACAGAATTAACATTATAATTTTTTTTTTATTTCATTTTCACTCTATAATATATAGTAATTCAGTTTATTTCAGATCATTTGCGATTCAATGTTGGTAGTTTATAAAATGCTTTATCATAAATGAATAGGGAAAAGTGAAAGAAATATGTCTTTCACTGGCAGATCTGCAGTATCTGGTCTGATGTACTAAGACTAACACAGCCTCTCCTGCCTTCAAAACATTTAGAGAGAAAAGATGGCACCACTTTATTCTTTTGGCAGCTGGTTTACTTTGTTTTTGATAAAAGATGAGAGATTAAATACTTAAAGATATGCACAATCCAAGTCCTGGGTTGTATTGTTTGGCTGCATGCCAAGAACTGGCTGTATGCCCACACTTAATTTCATTGACCCAAAATGGAAACTAGAAGAAACATGCACAGATATGGAAAAGTTAAATAATATGATGAAATGTTGATTAATAGTCTATATGTAGATGAATGATTATTACTTCTACAACACAAAGCAAGTATCTGTGGAACAATGATCACATGATTTAATCACATTCCAGGAGACTATATTCTTGCCAGGAAAAATATGAGAAGATATTTAGCCATGAGTTTGACTTTCTTTGCCTGTTTGGATAAAATTGCTTAATATATTACCAGTGTTATACGGTAGGAACTTGTAATATTACAAGGAAAACCCTCCCAATGGGAGATGAGCTGAAGCTGTGAGTTGTTATTGGGGGTGACTCTCCCATCACTTGGTTGACTTCTGACT
Source organism: Istiophorus platypterus (assembly GCA_016859345.1). Classification (NCBI taxonomy): domain Eukaryota; kingdom Metazoa; phylum Chordata; class Actinopteri; order Istiophoriformes; family Istiophoridae; genus Istiophorus; species Istiophorus platypterus. The sequence continues at coordinate 20,884,695 of CM029118.1, forward strand.
AATAGGAATTTTGAAATCAGAGAATACTGTGCCAACATTAAGTGGTAGAGATGAGGAGCAGGATGGTATGATGAAAGTAGCAGAGGAAAGGAGAAACAACGGGAGGTATGTCTGACAGTGCTGATACCTCTATATGTGCATCCTACTGTTTCTGTATCCCTGTCAGATTTGACACATTAATGGCCATCTTTTGTGTAAGTTGTGTATTTTTCTGCTTGCATCTTAACATGTCTGCATTGGCCTCTGATTATATGTGTATATGTGTGTGTCCTTACCTGTACCAATCTAGAACAAGCAGAACCTGCTGTCAAAGCAGATAGACCTCAAGGGTAAGGAGCCAGAGAGGGGTGTGCTGATGTCCCACACCATATCAGACCTGAGAATCCCTCTGTCCTACGAAGTCCGACTGGCCCCCATCAGTACCTACAGCACTGGGGAGTACATCAGTCGAATCATCCAGTACTCAGAACGTAAGTAATATTTAAAACCATTTTTTCAAGCATCTTTGTCTATAGTTGAGTCGTTATCGATCATATATGTTTAAGTCAAATTTACAAAACATAGATAATATGATGGGTTGTGCTTACCTCATTAGTAATTAATATAATTTTTATTTTCTTACAGCCTACACCTACCCAAGGCCTTCAGGTGAGACTTAACTACCTCTACTCTTCCACATTTTACAGTCTTAAGCTCATTGTTCTGACCTGATTGATGACAGGGTGGTGAAGATAGGAAGGCATGTTGATTTTTGATGAAAGCTAATTTCGCTTGTAGCTGCAAGCGATGTCATCACAAGTTTGTCAAGGCAAAGTTTGCCATGACCCTTGATTGGCCCCTTATTAAATCTTGTTGCTAGGGAAGAGAGTGTTGTAACAGCATGATGTGAGAAAGCAACTGGTCGCTGGAAGCAGGTCCATGACATTTTAAATGTCAGGAAAGAGTGGCCATGATTGGAGGATATGGGACTGGTTATGGCTAATAGCTCGAAACTCATAAGATGAAGCTGCATTAAACTATGTTACATTTCACCTAAAACGTATGTCTCCTCTTTCTCTCTCTCAGCCCCATCTCTCTCCGTTTCACCCTTTTGCACTAACTCCTGCTTTCTCCTTGCCACTCATCCTCTCTCTTGTCATTCCTATCTGTTTCTCAGTCAATTGCATCTTATCTATTTTCTTCATTAAGAGACACGCAGCATTTTTCTGGCAGGAGTGGCAGTTGGCTCCGCCAGGGTGAGGCAATTAAAACAACAGCAGATTGGAACAGACTGCGAGAACAACAGTGCAAATTGAAAGGAGCGCATGTAGTGGAGCAGGGTGTGAATAGTAATAGATTAGCTCCCTGAAACAAAGAATCACACACAAGTCAGCCTCATGGGAAGTGTGAGCCATATGCATCTGCAGCAGACTGAGTGTGTGTCCAAGGGAAGCTTTCGTTGTAGATAGCTGTTGTTATATTGGCTTGCTTCGATTTTCATTTCTTTAGCGAGTCTTTGATAATGACAGAACCCTCCAGATGGGCTAATGAAGGTGACAACACCATAGAGAGAGGACCCTCTGTCTGGCTTAACAAGATATGTCAGCATCAAGGATAATGACAATTCACTCACAAGGCAAAATGGTTTGTTTGTGCGTGTGTGTGTGTGTGTGTGTGTGTGTGTGTGTGTGTGTGTGTGTGTGTGTGTGTGTGTATTAAAAAGGCAAATGTGACTCCAAAACACATGAATTAGAGGAGATGAAAATGATCCCAAAGTCCCATGAAGATTATGTGAAGACACATCTGATCATAACTTCCCCAAAAAATTTGTCGTGAGAATTCATATTCAAAAACAGTAGGCTGAGGCAGTTAGACTGGAAAAGATAGATCTGTTTATCTAAATTTATTGCTTGCACAATATATACACACTTCCTCCCAAACTGTACAGATCTGCTTGCATTCTTAAGAAATTCATTCCTGTCAAGATAATTAAGGAAAAAATGTTTTCCACAACTATCCATACATTGAAATTCTTAGACTTGGTATGTTCATCCGTGTTTTTCAAAAGCTAATATTATCATCAGTAGTAGGTCTTTTATTACTCCCTGAAACTGACCCATACAGTATCAGGTAGCCAGTGCTCACATCATTTGTTCATTGGTTGTTAATTCCTACAAACTCACTATTTTGTAACGTCCTGTGAATAGAGAATAAAAAAACTATTGTGAATAACATGGTACAGTTGGTTTCTTTATTATGCTGCTGTTTTTCTCCCTCACACTGTATCTCCAGTCTACACACCTTGTTTTGTCAGAAATCTTGCAGGTTCAAGCAGTTTCACTATTTGATAATGCTGTTTGTTTTTTTTTTTTTAATGTCATCTTTAATTTTTTCTGCATTTGACATAGCCTGACCCTATCATAGCTGCCTTTAGAAAATTTTCTGCAGGTAGGAGTCATACATTAAAATATGCATAATATGTGAAATCCACTTTAATTTTTCCCATTATATACCCTGCCTCCTACAATATGCCTATCACTTTGTCAGTAATTACCTGGTTGTCTGATCTTCACATTTGAAGTGTATATTTCAGAGGTTACTACACAGCTATATTGGCACCATTACTTTTCCTGGGAAAAGTGGGTAGAAAAAAAGCAGTAGGTTATGTCACCTCTATTTTGTCACCTGCCTGACAGGTCACTGATCAAATGTGTTTTCCTCCTCTCTCGCCCTCTTTTTTTTCATATACACATACACACATCCAAGACCATGTGTGTGGCTTTGAGGATGAGCGAATCTGTGGTTTCTCTCAAGACCGCAGTGACATCTTTGACTGGACAAGACAGAATCACCTGACACAGAATCCCAAGCGATCTGCCAATACAGGCCCTGAGACAGACCGCAGTGGAACCAAAGAGGGTAAGGAACCATTTCAATTACAGGTTCAGTTCTGTGTGTATTAGTCATAGTACTAGTGGAACAGAACCATATACGGCACAGTCTAAAAAGTTATAAATTTAGGAAAACATACATAAATAGAAATCAAATTTTAGTCATAATTACATTTAATTTTTCTTGTTGCATTCAAGACTCTGGACAATCATGTTGCTTTGTTGGTTTCAGGTTACTACATGTACATTGAAGCATCACGACCGCGTGTTCAGGGAGATAAAGCTCGTCTGCTGTCTCCACTTTTTAATGTGACCTCAGTCAGGGGCCCCAAGGGCTCCGGCAGAGTTCCATACTGTGTCTCCTTCTACTACCACATGAAGGGCAAACACATTGGTGAGTTGCAGAGGGGGGGATAATGTTCATAAACAAACATGATCTTCTATCACACAAAATCATCCATAGAAACAGAGTGGCACACATTGATATGCTGTGGAGAATAGGCTGACATGAAATACTATTGGGATTTTCATATCCCTTGGCTACTGTCAAAATCTGAACTTTGTGTTTGACACTGGCTTGTTGAGTGCATCAGTTACAACAACATAGACGTAGGTTTGCGTGTGTGTGTGTTTGTGTGTGTGTAAGTAAGAGAGAAAGAGAGAGAGAGGGGGCGAGGGGGGTGTTGCCAAAGTTCTGTTTGTAATGTTTATACTTGTGCCTCAGTGCATGTGTTTTGAGGTGGTTGAAGGGGGTAGCGGGTGTGTGATTTATGGCAGTGGCAAGACACAATCAGTCATTTAGGGGAGCTGTTCATCATAATATGCTCTGTCACACAGCTAGAATGCATACATCTTGTAGCCTACCCACCAGCACACAGACACACTTGTGCACATACCTGCGGACACAGTGTTGTTTTTCCATGACTTCACAGGACATTATTACAATTGCCTTACAATCATTTCCTGGAGATTTAAAACATATCTTCACCTTTTAATTTTTTACTGATTTACATCCTGCTTTTTGTGCCCATAAGGATAACAAGTCCCGGTGATGTGACTATGTACAAACACACAGATACACTCATACACACAGTGTTGATTTATATGTCCATAGCCCAAACATACAGTCCTCGCTGTAACATTTGTTCCCTTTCTGAAATCCACTGTCCCCTAAGGATGTTGATTGGTATAGAAGAGCACAATATTTGTGAGCAAATGTGTCTGTGTACCCAGAATGTAATAAAAATAAAAAAAACTGTCTAAAGAGTGAAATAACTGTCTAAACAAGGGCAAAAAAAGCAGGTTTCAAAAGTTAAAAAGAGAGAATCTAACTCAGTTACTACAAGTTTGCTTTTCTCTCTTATTTCACTTCCTTTACATCCTCCCCACAGTTGATTGCAGCACTGATTAGAGAGGGAACTTTGCTGTCTGTATTCTGTAATAAATCAAATTCAATAACTTAAATATAACCATCTCATTCATAGTCAGGGATTGACAAAATTTAGGGAGCCTATTTGTGTAGACAGATTTATGCATGTTTTAAAGTTCATCCATTTTATTGCATAGAAACATGAACACACAGAAGCAGAAATTATCTTCTTTCAGCCAGATACTAAAGCTAGTCACAGCCAATGCATGCTGAATAACTATTCTCCACAAAATGTTTTTTTTTTCACAATGAAAAAAATGATATATTGTATAAGGATGAATGGGATGGTAGTGGCTGTATTTATTCACCTTTAGCTAATTGTTTTGGTTATCTGATCCACATTTAGACTGTATGGCTACCTTCCAATGGGTCTTACCAATCCAGCATTTACAACTACAAGTTTCTAGTTTCCATTAAACAGCTAGGCATCGAGATACTGCCTCCCCCCAAACAAAATAACAGCAAAAAGCACCTAGCTGCTACTCAAGAGGTGGTGAACCGAACTAGTTTAATTTGAAAGGTTATCAGACCTGCCCTGTAACTCCTGAATTCGTTAATTGGCAGTTGTTTGCTAACACACAAGCCATAAGTGGCTGAGAAGCCAATACTTTATCAAGTTTGGTCAGCTCTTTATTTTTGTCTCACTGGCCCTCAATTTTGCAGCATTGATATTAGAAGCATATCAATAAGCTTTATTTAAAAGGAACATCGGGTTACTTTAAATGTTAAATGTATGCTTATGTAACCTTACATATATTACAACCACAGTTAGCTGTTTGTCATTATTTAATCTTACCATTCTTTTAAATCCTTTACATATTTTTCTAAACATATTACATATTACAAAAATACTTCATGAGTAATCTGTGATGAATACTACAGCAACTTGAGCATTTTTGTTGTGCAGGTTGTTCAAAAGGTCTTGTAGATGTTTCACAACAAAATAATGAGATTCGACAATGCTATATCAGTCACAGAGTGCTTGTTCATGATTAGTGCAATCTGTTACCAGTTATGCCCACCTCAGCTACAAAAGCCCTCCCCCAATTTACTTTTTAGTTCTAACTGCCTGTTCCAATCTGTTGTCGCTTTAATTGCCTTACCTTGGCAAAGCTCATACTACTGCCAGAGAGACACAGTTTGACTCTTAATGATGAAAAGAGACCAAATGAGGAAAAGACAGAGGGGCTCAGCAAGAGGGAAGATGAGACAAGAAGAGTGAAGGGAGTATGAGGGTCAGCCAGCCTCAGAGGAAAGGGGAGAGGGTTAATAAAGAGAGTGAGAGCAAAGAGGATGGTAGGAAAAATACGAGAACTGAGAAATCAAGAGTGAACAAACAAGTATGAGGAGGCATAGAAGTGAGATAAAAAGGTCAGAGCAAAAAGCTGCAGGAGAGTCCATCAACCAGGTGATATTCAGAGGCATTGAGAGGATGCAGGAGGTAGTCCTTTATGCTTAAGTACTGTACGCTGTGTTAATGTACTTGATTATATAGTGTTAAAGCACTGTAAAGTGTTAAACGGGCTGTATGTGTTGAAAGCATTTAGGGAACTTTGACACAAGGTAATACATTTTTAGAAATACTATTGTGATATTACCCTTCTCCGACTGACATATGCTGTATGTTAGCTGTAAAGTTATCCTGAGGCTATGGGAATATAAAACAGGGAAAAGTATCTTTTCAAGCTTTTGTAAAATGAGGAAAGAAAGTATAATGCAATTTGAGAAGTTTGGATTTTTGGTTTGTAATAGGCCAGTGCTGCAAATAAAGAACTTCCTGTTTTGTTCACCTTAATGCGGTTCTCTTTGGGCGAGCTGGCAGCAGCAGTAAAAAACATTTAATTAGTTTTTGTTTGGCACTGGGTAGTAGTTTAGACTGGCTCAGGTTTGCAGAGTGCCACTGGCAAGCTTACTTGGAACCACTGGTTCATTTTCACTTCAGAGTGATGGAGGACGAATTAGAGTTCAGGGTTATTTAAATGTTTTACTCCTTGTATGTTGTTTTGGATAACACTTTTATTAAGTAAGACTATAAATAAAGTGTCTGTGTAAATATTTACAAGACTGTGTGGAAGAAGAGTGGTGGCCATGAGACAAGTTAACGTTGTTAGTATAGCATTTAACATACAGTACTACATGGTGTTATTTTACATCAATCAGCCACACCCATTTAAAACCAGTTTTAATGTTGGGCTGAATGGTGCACACCAAATAACAAGAGTTATCTTTCTCTTCGGTAATAATATGCACTTTTCCTAGACACTACTTATTTAAGTGTGTAATTCTAGGTTTGTAGGTTTAGATTCCCATTTCGAGGACATATTATAATCAGCTTGTTGTCTAGTAATGTTTGATTAAAAAAGGATTTTGCTAAGCCTAGATTTGTCTCTTTTGGGAATTGGTTATTTACTCAGAACTTTAATAAAACATGATTTTGCTTGTTGTTTTTATTTGGCTGCAGAACATGGACTGTAGCTAATTCTCTGTTAAGTGTGCACCATTTAGCATTGCTCTGACTCCATGGCAAACCAGAGAGACAAACATAGGACATGAACCCTATTTAGAGAGAGATGACAGAGGGAGGAGAGATCTAATGTGCCAGCCTCTAATTATCAAAAGAGAAACAGTCCAACGCATATCAGTTCAAGTATAGCAATGTATGTGTGTATTTCTGTCTGTGTGTGTGGCTATGTACCACTACTGTCTTTCCCACTCATGATTCTGCAGACAAGAAGCCCTAATAGAGCCGTGCCTTCTCCTCTGCCTCTCTGGCACTCTTACCAACACTCTCTGCTTTACCTCAGTCCAATCAATAGACGGCTTATCCGAGTCCTCTTTCCTTTCCCTCTGTCAGGTGTGTGTGTGTGGGTGGCGATGGCGAGGGTGCAACAGAGAGAGGAGGAGAGAGAGAGAAAAGGTGGTAAGCAGGCAAGGAGACAATGAGGCTCGGATATGTGGAGGTAGATTGAGAGAGTGGGCTGAGCAGGTGAAAATGGGCTACACACGAATGAGCCAATGTTTCTTTCCATTATATAACTGTGCCGTCTATGTCCTTTCAAAGCTGCATGTAAGTGAGCTTACAAAGTGAAACGCATACAGTATAAAAGGCAACTATTCATCATCGGTGGTGGAAAATGAGTAAAGGACCCTTTTTTTGTTTCAACAGGGTGATTGCATTATACAGATATTATTATAGATATTTGCTATTAACCTAGCACTAGCTTTTTGTTGATCACTTACTAATTCAAATAAATATGTGATATTTTATTTGCAGTACATTGAGCTCTTTGTGAAACTGTAGATATGACTATCCATGGTCTTTATGCTAAGCTAGGTGGCTTTTGGCTCCAGCTTAATATTGAACATACTTTTATGATATCAGTCTCCTTATCTAATTCTCAGCAAGAAACATTCCTTAAAGGTTTCATAGGTAGCTTGAAATCCATCCATTTTGACATATCTGACAAATTAAAATCACAGAACATTTTATGATTCCGTACATACATGCAATATGCACATACATTTGAAACTTTGACTCTCAAACCTTGTTTTTAAGAATGTCTTGAAGGTCAAAGGCTAATTGAAAAACTTGTTTATTTTCAGAGTGATGACTGAGTTGTATGGTTTCTCCGTATCATGCACAGAAACTAGAAACATCACGCCTAAGTTCTCTGTTTGCCCTCACATACACTACACTTGCCCTAGTCACACCTCTCATGTGACAGAGTAGATTAATTACCGCTAGGCTGCTGCTTCAAAGTTTGAGTAACACTACCTCAATCGAAAAACAAAAATACGTGCAAAAGAATGATAAACTTTTGTGCACATACAAAAGCATAAATCACGTGCAAACTCATACTGCATGCACACACAGACATTCTAGTTAAACTGTATACATAGCACATGTATAATACAGAGATACCTTGAGTCCTGCGTATTAGTGTAAGAGACCAGTGGTTGGTTAATGTTCCGATTAGAAGCTGGCTGGGGATGTTAAGAAGAAGAATTATTCTCTCACATCTTAAAGACCTGAGAGAAAGGGAGAGAGAGAGAGAGAGGGAGAGGGAGTTTATTTGTATCACTTCTCCAAAAACTGAATAGTGTCAGTGTCTTCACCTTGTTTTTCAATGTCCAGGACAACTGATTCTAAAGTCATGTTTTCATGGTAGTTACACATGTTACACAAAGTAGTTACACACGATTATATATGCATATGTTTATATTATGTGGCAGCAAGTGTACCAGGTGTATTAAAGTAAAACACAGAGCAAAGGTAAGTTAATCAAAAAACCTTTCTTATAGATGCTCTTGTCCATCCAACCTCTCCATCTACCTTCCACCATTACCTCTGGGTGACTTTCCCTATTCCCTCCTCATTGCTGCCATCCTTCTTCTCTTTAGTAATGTCAGATTAAAATAAAACTATCTACTGGACATATCACCGCTCATCCATTAGGCTTCCCACAATTAATCTTCAACCAAACATCACCCGATTAAAGTTTGTGACTTCAGGACTCCACCTAGTATGCAATGTATTTTTTTCTACTTCCTATATAAATTATGTGATTCCATAACAAAAACAGCCATGTTTTTGTATGTAGAAACCAAAGTAGTTTTATAGCATGTAGCACTCAAAAAATAGTTTAGCACTGCAGTCTGTCATTTAGAGTGTGAGCCCATGCTTTTTTTTTTTTTAACAAAATCCTTCCTATATAGTATTTAGCATTGACAATTACACAACAGCTAGATGTCTGGTGATGCTGGGTGAGGGAATGCCTGTGACAGAGCAGAGCTTGCCTCTCGTAAAATGTTGATGGCCTTTAAACCATGTCAGGGGTTTCACTGGGATAACGGTGATGTTGAAAATCCACCACCTTCTGTCTCTCTTGTGACTGTAAACGGTTATTTATATTTTTTTACATACAGTGGAGCAACCATTAGGTGGTGACGTATCATATTGTTAAAGGAAAAGGGGTAGATGGACATTATAAGTGTTTGAGCAATTACAGTAAGAACTGGGGCATCTCAACTGATTAGATCATAGTTTATTGTTCACTGTGTTTCCACTGTATTTATTCAGTCTGTGCTCCTTCCGGACTGCTGGTACTAATAAGTCATTATATATGAGCTATTATGTCCAAAAAGTTTTGCCTTTAGATTCCAATGATGATAAGTTCCGCTCCCAGCAGCTTAATGTTTCTAATAATCTGTATGTTTGTCGATGTGTGTGCGGATGTATGCCTGTGGGAATGCATGTGTGCATATTTACAGGCACTCTCAATGTGCTTCTGAGAGTTAGAAGCATTGCCTCTGTGGACTCGGTGGTGTGGACGAAGTCTGGTCATCAAGGCCCAGACTGGGAGAAAGCATTCTTTGACATCAGCCCCAGTGGACCCTTCCAGGTAAGGACTTGGTGATTTTTTTTTCTTCCAAACATAGGCATTTACAAAAACAAAAATGCAGCAGTGGAGAAAGTTCACAACTTGTATGAGGTTTTAGGAGAATATCCGTGTTTATAGAAAAACAAATGAACAACACAAAGGAGGATAGAACCAAAGAGCTTGTGTTTCTTCAAGACAGTAGAAATGCTGCATCCTCACTCTAAGCAGCTGAGAGGTGCTGCATGCAGTGGTATAACTTGACCTAAAGGTAGGACCCAATTACCTGTACTGTTTGCTTTATGTTGAAGCAACGCGACCTCTGTATTGCTCGGGTTCTTGCTTCTTAAGGGTTCATTTCCACCATGTGCTGACGCCATTCTCATTTCTGGTGTGGCTTGCCCTTAGAAGAAGAAAAAAAGAAAAAAGAATTATATACTTTTATGTTTACTCTATTCCTTTTTCCTGCCATCTCTTAGATAATTCCTGTACTGCAGCCAGTGCAGTGTCTTTTCCCAAGAGGAGGGCCTCTACTGCAGCCTGCATAAAAGGGAGGGGGGGGCATCTTATACCCTGGTGGCTGTTAGGAATAAGGGGAACTCCATGAAGAATTGGGACAGAAACTTTTCTTAAAATCATATTAATTTGTCACAGGAGATTCTCCGCATTGGCTTTTAAAGCTCGCAAGAACCAAAAAACACAACAGAATTTTGATTTGAGTCCCCCAAATCTTTGCCAGCTCATATAAAGGGATGTCACAGTTAACTAATATCCAAAATCTCTTTTCGATTTCCTTAGTGGAGACAGGATAACAATTGGTATTTGAAATAAATGAACGTTTTTAGCAACAGTGAGGTGATTAGGTTAGAGAAAGAACTCAAAGCTTTCTGTTGGCGAGCAACTGTTCTGTGAGTGTCCCTGCCAGCACCTGGGTCACTCCAACTAATCACAGTCTCAGTATGTAAGCAGTGAGAGAGTTTGCCCACTGGAATCGATGCAGTATCACATAATTATTTATCAAGCCACACAAATTGGTGCGAAAAGCAGTGCTAATGAAAGCTATGAAAAATATGATAAATATAAATTAACCCCAAGCTTTTATATGAGAGGCTGGGGTGCATTTTTCATGTATTAAATAAATGTGGGTACAGCATTTTGACATTTTAGCACTGAGGCAGAGTTATTGATAAATGAGGAGCCTTTCACTGAACATTCAGCTCATTTTCTGCTGAATGTCAGCACCAAGCCTATCCACACAGTAGCCAGAGGATTATTCACTTCATCGGGAATGTGCTGATCTCCGGGTGGAGAACAAGGTTTCACACAGATGTAAAAAGATCCAAGCAGCATGTATGTTTATGTACAATTTATAAATGAAACAAGTTAGTGATGCACTGATTCGATACACCAGCTCAGTATCAATGCCATGACAAAATTCTTCGACGTGAATTGGGTATATGCAAGACATCTTTTTTCACACTGTGTAAAGTTCCTCAGTGAGTTTTCAAGAACGATATGATTGATAAAAATGTTGGCACATGAAAATATATATTTGTAGCTCAGAAACAACGTGTTGTTACAGCATCACGAGACACAGAAGAAGTCTTCCCATCTTTTCCACTCAAAGAGGTTAAAAATGAAAAAGAAAAAAAGAACATATCAGGACTCTGTTTTGACTTTGAAGTTAGCATCAGAATCAGTATCAAGAGAGTGAGAACAGGATGCTTATAGCATGTTGTTAAGGATTGTGGGCCTATTTACCAGAGGTTATATTCATGCGTGGTAGGTTCGATAGGTTGAACTAAATATTTCTTTGAATATAGTCTAAATACACAAGTGCATGATTGGGGCCAATGTACTGTAAAAAAAATGTAAATGATGGGATAACTAGAGAATACTTGAGGTCTACGCTTGGGTCAGTTCCCAGCCTGCCATATATGATTTTCTTTTTATAAGGACATTTGCTCCAAAAGTCTTTTTCCTTAAAAGTAACTTTTAACTTATGTGAACTATTTCTCATATCTAAAACTCTGAACAGGCTCTGTTTAAACTCAAGGTGTACAGCCTTATCTAGTTTGAGCTGTACAATAAATTTCCCTTGTTTAAGTTTACCAGAAATTTAAAGTTTAAGTTTACTATACACGTTCAGTCAATAGCTGAAGAAAATGGTCTAGGAGACATAACAGAGGAAGTGCCTGTGTTTGAGAATTGTCTGTTGACACATCATTGAGGTCCCATTGGCTCGGCTCTTTGGCAGCTGTGCTTTCAGTTAGCTCTTCCCTGCTGGGATCTGGCCGAGTAAACTAAATGACTCAGTCCTCCTTTCTGACTGGACATGAGACTTCCTCTCTTTCTTTCATTTTGCCAGCCTCTCTCATTCACTTTCTGTCTATTTGTGAATGTGTGTGCACGTGTGTCTATCTAAATAAGTTTAAAACCCAGCAGAGGGAGAGGGAAAAAAAGATGATGGTTTTGTTTTGCATGCCTCGCACTTCCTGTGAGTGTTTCTCGATCTCTTTCTGTTTCTGTTCTTTTCCTCCATCTCTCCATTTATCTTTCTCTCTGGCCCAGTGCTGGGACAGACGGACCAGTTGGGTCGATTCTTGCTCTGGTCCGCTTCACACCCTCCTGTCTCAAGGCTAATGACTACTGCCTCTAAAATCAACAAACTCGGGAAAGAGTCTTCAACTATCCAACTGGTCAAACACTAACCCACAGACACTACCTCTCCATTTATCTATCTGTCTGCGTTATTTTTCCGCACACACAAAATGAGATGCATAAGCACTGTGTTAGATAGAGACACGTGCACATACGGAAAAACTCTTTTTAAACGCACACACACATACCAGTCTCCTATCCCCTGCAGCAATTAGCTATGACAGGTCAATTAACAGGCTTATTTATGAGCAGGGGACGCCTGCTAGTTGTGTTGTAATGATTCCAGATACTCTCTGTACGTGCATGGGGGAAATTGAATCCATGATGAATGTGGGCTGAAGGCCTTAGCTGGTGGCTGCATTTGCTCATCATTAACTATTCCTCCGCAACACTGTGTTTCTTTCACCACTGAAGTGGAAATTAAGTCTGGTCAGTGGACATACTGTTTGTTTTAGGGCTCCTCTGTGATCTTAACAGTAGAGACTAGCGTATTTTCAAAGTTTTGAACTCATGCATACATGCATAAAGTATGCAGTATAGTACCAACAGTATTATAGTATTTGATATTCTACAAATGTGGCTGACTTGGTGTTCTTTTAGCCTTTCCCACTCTCTGGCCCATCCTGATTTATTCAAAACACCTTGTGCAGAGGAAGCTAACAGGTCCATCATGTGTCAACTTTCTCTCAGAACTCACATTGTTGTTTGTCATTCTCAGACTGATGTAACCGCATCGTGTCCATTGAAATTCAGTTTTAATTGTACAGTTGTTTAAGCAACAGGCAAAGCCAAAATTTTCAGGCTTTGATACATTTGCTGTAATATAAGATAATTGCCTGTTTACAAAGTTACATCCTACCCACATATTTCTTTCAGATTTTTTGCCCTAATAGCCACGATACCGATGTTTGAAGAGGAGTTTGTGCCAAAAGAAATTATACTCTTGAATTACTGAGAAATGGATGCCCTTTCCCCTCTCAGAATATAAAAACAATCTAATTCTGAAGGTATTAAAATCAAAACATATAACAGGATTTAATCAGGTAGAATTTATCCTGTCAAAACATCAGTGCCTTAACAGCATTTATTTATAGCTCCACTACAAGGTATCTTGAAGTGTTTATATATTTCAGTCTTTCTGTCTGTCAGTGTTAGTGAGTATGTGGGGAATGCTGGGATGGGAAATGGGGGACTGTGTCACAACTGAGGACCAGGGTCAGCGAAAAGGTAAAATGCAGGTTATGGGTCAAATGGGAGTGATGTAGATAAACCATTAAAATGTCAGAAGGTATCAGCTCTCAGAGCTAAAAACAGTAACATATCTTGTCCACTCAACACAGCTCGGAGAAAAATGTACACATGACACAGATAAAAATACTTGCAGTGACACCACTAATAGACAAAAAACATAGAATGCGCAGTATGTACAAGCTACGACAGAGGAGGCAGTCACAAGGGAGAGCCTTTTCCTTTCCATGCTCTGTCTATGCAGTGTTAAACCAGCCAGCTTAATCGGCCCAGGCACCATAACCTGCTGGAAAAGAATAGGAATTAAACATTCAAAATGAAGACAACAGTCAGTCATGTGTGTTTATGAGCAAAACACAGGGGTGTTTTAGAGACAGGGGTAGTGGGTGTGTGAACAAGAGAGGACAAGTTGTGAGCATGTATTTGTGTCATCAATAAAAAACTTAATGCATCTTAAATGTTCACCCCCCCCATTTATATTGTGACTCGGGCAAAGGTAGGTGAGGCAGGATGGATGAATGAGGAGGGATGTATGCACGAGAGGGGCTGTCTCCTTGACAACTGAAGGTTGCCTCATATATAACTATTTTGCTCTTGTCTCTCTGTTTGGTGTATGGTCTTTCTGCCTTTCTGCGCACGAGTGTACTGTAGTTAGTCCACTCTATCACATGGATTAGGGATATGAGTGTGGCTTTGTACTGTATGCCCATCCTTCTCTCTCCTGTTTTTACTTGCATACCTCTGTCCTGTCCATCACATTTATGTATGTGTGTCCTTGATCATGTACGACCTGGAAATCTAACAGACAGATCAAGCAGTGTAGTGGTTCCAAGTCATGCTCTAGTGAGAACCGATTTTGTGTAGGTCATCACAAGTACTGTCTCTGAATGAACGGGTGTTAATTTGTGAAATCTGCCGCTGTAGTGATGTTGAGGGGATAACCAGTGCCGTCTTGTGATGATGGCGCAAAGTTGAAAACTGCTGATGGTTGCACCCCGTTCCTTTTTTTTCCTGCCAATATTGTGTTTGTATCCAGTTTTGAGAGTTTAAGCAAACAGAATGACATCACCAAGAAAACTCATGAAATAAACATTTTTTTATATCAATCAATCAATTGCATGATTTATATAAATGTTTCTTGAGGTACCATTCAATTTAATATTTTATAACTTCTACAATAACTTTAACAAATGTATCTGTTCTTCAGTTTCTTCTCTCCATTTAACAAACACACATACACACTTAACCACCACATAAACTGCTGCTATGTAACAAATAGAGTTGTTAAATAATGTAGAGAGCATGCAACCTTGATCCCTGCACCAGCCATAGGAGGTGAGCTGACAAACATAGTGTTAGTCTCTCTCCCCCTTTTTCATACCTTCACCCCTTCTAACAACTTTCTGTTGTATCGAGCTCCCCACTGGCCTGATGAAATGAAATTAGAAGGGTGAACTCTGTTTCTCTCTCTACCACATACTTGTCTGTCAATCTTTCAAGTTTTCCCCCTTGGCCCAAAACTCTTACCTTCCAATCACTGCCTCTCCCACCACCACCTTCTGATGTTCTTCTAGCTTCCCTGTCTTTACCCCATTCCCCCAGTATCTTACATCTCTCATTCTCCCTCTCTACCTCTTGCTGTCTCTGGGGAGAGCTGGTCTCCTTGCAATCAATAATAATGATTAAGCTGTCCGCTTTTGACAATTACCTGACTCAAGTGCTGTTGTTGTGTTTTACTGTTCAGCTCCTTTTGTTGGAAAGAAGAAGTTCAAATTGTGAAGAATGGCTCTTTTAAGTTTATTTTGCCAGTTGCTATGACTTGCTGCATCTAAAACTCTTGATGGGGATGTGTGTAAAGGAGCAGATGATTGTTAAAAATGACCAGGTATTGGTGTTTTGTGCTGCTGAGTGGACAAGGACTGGTTTGCTACATTTCCACAGTTATTTGAAGCAAAGACTAGCTGCCCTCGCCAACCAAACTGTATTCCAACAGTGTCCATGCTATACAGTGTCCAAACGTTATCCAATGTGCAGTAGAGTCGACTGTAGAAAAATGATTAGTCACGTGGTTTTTTGTTTTGTCGTTTTTGCTTTGTGTCAATTCATTATTTATATATCTTTGAAACAGAAGAGGTGCATGTAGTGTCAGTCTGCTGAACTAATGTTCAACTTGTATTTGAACGCATTCACATTAGAACACTAACACAGGTTAATCACTGGTCTCCAGTCTGCAGCTGCAGTGCCACCCACATTTACATCATATAATTACACAGAATTATATTACAAAAATATTAACTTACATGCACTATTAAATGTGTACTCCTGCGATTTAGTATTATACTTTCTTAGAGATAGGGTATTTGCCAACATTAATCCAGTTTGCACACTAAGTTTTCTGTTGAAAATGCATAGTGTCCAAGTGCAAGCCATTCCAGACTTGACAAAATCCTCCAGAGCCACAGAAGACATTATATAACAATTTTAACAGCCTTAGTAGTTCTTTCTTTAACTACTTAATTGATTTTAACATATAAAACCGGTTAATTGCCCCCTTCAATTTTCAGAATCAGTCTCTACATGTTCGATCTGTCCCCGTCTTACTGTCACTATTTTCTGATCTTTTTTCAGAGATGTCGGGAATGTTCGGCATGTTAAATGGCAGTAAAACTTTAATTTCCCATCTCAAAGACCTATGTGTCAGAGCTGTTTAAGCTGGGTGCAAACCTTGTTTAATTAAGGTTCAGATATTGTTGCCTACGGCACTAGCTGTGGCTTTTGCTTAGTTGTTTAATGCTGATTCTTTTCCCCCACAATTGAAGGAACCATTAACCTTAATTCCCAGGAAAAATAAACACCAATCATCTTGTAGTTTCCGTTATGTATTGTCTCAAATTTCCCTTCTGAACATCATTCATCTGATATCTAATCCAGTTGAATTCCCGGAGGATCCGATTTTGAAGCAGTTATTATTTAGTTCCATGGACTGCAGGAGAGACTGCATATTGACGCTCATTTCATTTCTGCTTCATGTTGAGAGCATGTCTACAGAGAACACAAACTTTCTAGTCCTAAACACAGCTCACTGACTGCTTATACTGAGGGTCTTTGAGGTACTGCCACTCGTCTCAGCATTTCCCCTCTCTTTGTGCTCCGTCCAACAAAAGTAATGATGTCTTTGAGAACAGCTTCCCTTCCTGCCTCCCTGAAACAAGAGCTGTAGTCCAGCCAGTGTCCTGCATTAAAACAAGGATTTTATTGTAAACAGTGGTAGTGTTAACCCTATAAGGAAGCATTAGAATTTAAATTGTTTACTGCCCACTGGCCATGGTTATTAATGGTGGTGTATATTCATGTTGTAAATTCACTAGGTTTGGTTTCATTCCATCTTCAGTGAAAAAGAAAACATTTTGCTTTAGTTTCCCTATCTCCACTGTTACGTCAATCTCTATGGCAATTTCTCTTGCTGAATGTTTTTACTGTTCCTTTGAACCACTACCTGTTTTCCGCCTCAAGCTTGCCAATCACGTTCTTGTCTAAAATCAAAAAAAATAATCAGAGTGAATTGGCCTTGATGCCGGTTTTTCATTGAGAACAACTTATAACGCAGAAATTACATGTACATGTAGTAGATTATTATTGTCCCCACTCGCTTCTCTTTGGATTACCCAGAGGCCATCTGTGTTCCTCGCAATGTTTGGTACCTGGGGGGCTTGTTGGAAACCAGGCCAATCCACATTTCTGTGCCTCACACTGCAGGGACTTTCTTCTCCACTTGTATTTCAAAGCCGTTTCTGTACGTCTCTCTCTCTGTCTCTCTCTCTCTCTCCACACACACACACACACACACACACACACACACACACACACACACACACACACAAACACACACACACACACACACAAACACACACACCTACACACACACTCTTTTTCTTTTACTCTCTTTCTCATGGCTGTGTCCCCTCTGGTATGTGGACAGCACATCAATGGGAACATTAAAGGTTACAAGGCTCAACAAAACGACACATTCACAACTCCAACCCGACACTTTAGTGTACACTCTTTGATCCTGCAGTATCACACACACACACACACACACACACACACACACATAGACACAAGCTGTCTATCTTACTCTGGCTTCCTCCCATACACTTTTAAATACTCTATTCTTATGACACTAAACTAGAAACTGAGAGAATTTACATGTAATTTTGAAAAAAGAGACTTAAGTCTACCTTTCGACAGTTTGATGGTTTTTAAAGTTTATGGTGAATGTAAAAATTAACTATCAGGCACATTCGATATTGCAGGAGCCTTTAATGGCCTGTGACCCTATTTTTACATCCCACAATCTAATGACCCCACCAATTACAAGTAATCCCTGTTGTCATAAGAATTTTAGAAAAGCATTCTTTGACACTATAATATGCACTGATTTTTTATACAGAGTAATAAATATTGCATCCTGTATACTCGATTTTTTTAATTAAAATATATCTGAAAAATATCAATAGTCAAAACCAACCTAAAAATGTTCAAAGAGTATATTTGTGTATACGCTTCAGCACATTTCCCAGGAGTGATGTTTAATTTGTGGCACTGTTGGCAGAGGTAACTCGCACTTCAGCTTGATCTGTCAGCCGTGAACATTAAGTGAAAGGGCATGGGCCTGTTTCCTTGAGTCTTTCCAGAAAAATAAACACATGGAACCATTTTTTTCCCGTCCTGTGTTGCATTTCAGGATATCGCATTTCTTTGTGCTGTGCTATTCTGTTTGATATCTTTGAGAATGATTATACTATGTGTGCTGTTATGTAGCTTAAAGAAGATGTATATATGTGCTGTTAGTCCGTGTAATGTGTCAAAGCCAGTGTTTGTCTGGGCTTTGTCTCCCAATTATTTTTCTCATCATTTATGTTGTAATCTACCAGGACAGATAGGACCCAATGCAGAAGCCTAGAGACAGAGGTGGTTTTCAGGTAGTTAACTTGTACAGGATTCAGAGCAGAGCAGGCGGATTTAACAAACAGAGTCTCTAGGTATCACCGATGGACAGCAGTCAGGGCTCCTCTTCGGTCCACCAATAGTGAAGAGAACAAAAGTATTCAGGGAAGGGAATCCAACAGTCAACTTGGATAGGAACACTATATCAGGGCAAGGTTGGTTGCTAACTGCAGGTGGATGAATCTTTGGCAAAATGGAACTAAAGGTCAGCAAACATATCACCAGGGCAAAACTCTTCGAAGAAACTGGTTAAGCGCATCACCACATGAAGCGACGTACAGTTCCTCGAATAATACTGATATGCCTGGTTCTTTTAAGCTGTAGGCAGGTGAGGCGGAGACAAAAAAGGTGTAGAGCCAAACAGCCCCGCCCTGAAGGAAGACAGACTCACAGACAGGGAGAGACGGACATGACACACAGAGGGCAGGGGAAAAACACAGGACAAAGGAGGATGTGAAGAGGCAGACTACAACTATTGGATGCCCTGTGCTTGCAGGTGTACAGAGGCAAGCACGCAAAGCTCCACTGTCACTCTTGGTATGTGTGTGTGCATGTGTGTTTTTTGTCGGCTATAGGGATCCTTTAGTGTGCTGTTTGGGGTCTGTTAGAAATACGAATTACACAGACAATAGAATTCTATGAAGAAAGTACAGAATAAAACAAAATACTAACCAAAGGCACACACACAAAAAAAGTATGATAGAGTTTATAGTTTAGATGTGAATGGACTTTTGACCAAATAACTTTTCCCTCTGCCATCCCCAAAGTTCCCTCACCGTCTGCCCCTTTGCATAAATGAGACGACCAGCTAAACCCATCCAGGATGTGCTGCTACTGCACTTCTTTCATTTCTCCCTCTATTCTCTCTTCCCCAGGCAGCTCCAATGTTCTCCTAATTATTTTATTTATTCATTCAAAAAAGATCTCTCATTCAGGGACTAAATTAGAAAGCAAGTGGGAAAGTGGTGGTACTGCTCTTGTGTTCCCTTCCCTTTATGAAAGCAACTGAATTGAAGAGGCGGAGAGAGTTAGACAGAGAAAAACAGAAAGAATAATAGGCTATCTGTACATACACTTGTGCAAGTTTGTGTGTGCTCACAAACTGGGCAGTAGACTAAGGCTAAGTCATTCAAGTTATGAATGTCCAATTCTCAAGCCGGAGCAAGCAACTGTGCCAGAGGTTGACCAAACATTTACAGAACTTTCTTTATTCATCTTCAACTTGGCTTTTCATGATTACACAGCTGAAGTAAACTGGAGATATTACTTCACATGCACACAATCATGCTGTTCCTTGTCTGTGGCAATAAATAGTGTTGGTATCTGTCCCATGAATTTCTGTTTGATACTTCAAACTGACATAGTTGTTAGGAGCTAACAGCACAACTCTTGCAGATTAAAACACGGGTAATGGAATGCCTCGGCAGAGAGAGATGCTTACCGTGGTGTTTGGTCCGCAATTCTCCACCTTTCATTTACTCAGACCATGTATGGGGTCGGGTCGGGCTTTTCTCTGGGTTAAAATGAATCCACCCTTGCTGTGGCTTGATATATTTACACACAAATTGATGGCAAGGCCCGCTCTGGCTGTTTCCTGGGTTAACTACTCTCTGTACTCTGTTAATACTCTACCACAGCATGTTGGTTTTGACAGATGGAGTTTGTAAAGTGCGGCCAGTCATGCATATTTGTTACCCCTCCATGTATGCACCTGCTCACTTTCTTTGTACGTACAATGAAATTGTATACAGGCAGAATGCAGGCAGTTTTCCCGCCAGCATCACCTGCTGCTTTCTCTGCTCTGTTGGAATAACTTGAGGGTTAATTGCCTTTCTGAAGGGCTAGTTGGCAGATGTAGTAGAAAATATATACATTTTTATGATCCCACATATTGATTTGTGCATGGAGCACATTTCTGTAGAAACCACTTAACAGATCAAATAGGCCATTATTACTGTAGGATTGAAAATCACTCAGACCTGATTACACAACAAGCGCTTGGGCTGTCACACGCAAAGATAAACATTATAAAGCACTACTGTCTGCAGTTGTAGCCAATAACAGCTATACACAGTCGTGAGAACTGCTTTTGTTGTTATTTTGGAACAACAAAGTTTACTTGTTTATTTACTTTTTTCCTCCTCATATTCCAGACAGAATACATTGGGTTTTTGATTAGCTGGGTGCGATGGGCTTTTGGTGCCTGGGTACACCACAGTAATTAGGCTGTCAGTCAAAACCAGATGGCTGGGGAAGTCGCTTGGAAAGTTTTCAGATGGGTCTCCTGTTTAGTTTTTTTGTTGTGGGTCCACATATTATTATGGAATAGGAATGTAGAAAATGTAAATCCTTAATACTGAAGGATATTGCTATTTGTATTTTAGACATGTTTTTTTTTTCAATGCAGTGCTGACGAATTAATTCAGTTGACCGATGTGACATCTTTTATGTTCAAACTCAAATCAAAGAGTTATATCATCACATTTATTTTATTAAAAACATAATGTGAAAAACAACAATTTTAATATCATTTACTATAAAAAGTGTATTCAGACAAAATTCAAAATAGGTTTCTCATTGATGTAAAATAATTCTAGGAGAGCTGTAGCTGTGTTTTGACTCACTATATATTTATTGTCAAATATCCTCACCCAACTTCCATCTGTGTCTTTGTCTCTTCCCTAAACAGATTGTATTTGAAGGAATTCGAGGCCCAAGTTTCGAGGGGGATATTGCCATTGACGACGTGTCCATCACCATAGGGAAGTGCAAACCGGAGAACACTGTAGCCAGCTCAGGTAAGACAGGTAAGATACACTTATTTTGAGTGGAGAGATGCAAACACACAAACACAAAGAAACATTGTGATTAACTGTTTCCACCCCACTCATTGTCTGTCCATGCAGTCCAGGAACTAAAATAAGGAAGGAAATATAATTCTTGAAGGTCTAATAAGTCTGGGTAGCTGTGTTGTTTTCAGCAGATGTATCAATAAAGCTCTTGCCAAGAAGATGAAACAGACCAGAATAAAACTGAGCTGAACTAAAATGATTTAAGCTGAAAAGAAATGAATTGAGGGGCAGCAGAGAGGGGAATTACTGTACAGACTGGATTTCAAAGGAACAAGAGTAAAAGAAGTCTTCCTTAGTATATGGGAAGTGTGGAAATATTGCACAGAGCGAAAATGTTGTCAGTGTGGGAACTATTTGCAGGCAAGTGGACAAAAAAGGGTGCCGGCATAGAGGCGAACTGGAAGGCTCATCATCATTTGTGGCCCTTCCTCAGTATAGTTTTATTTACTTCGCCTTCTGCTCTCCCTTTTCATCCTCTACTTTCTTCCACACTTCCACACTACAACCCCACTGCTCCTCCACACCCAGCTTCATTATATCCTCTTTTCTTCTTACCTTCTGTTCTCTATTAGCCATCTACCCTTAATTATCTGTATACCTCTGCACACTGCTCTTCATCCTTGAAACTTGTTATTTACCCTTTAGGGAGAAAGACAGAGGACGGAGAGGGAGTGTGCGATGATGTGTGAAGATAAGGTTGTAGACAAAAAGAGCATGAGTGAAGGGGAATGTGCAAAACAGCGATATCTGTGCCGTAAAGAGAAAATGACAAATAGATGGATCCAACAGGGAGAATTTCTTTCCTTCAATAAACTGACCACAATTTCTCAACACCACTCATGCCAACAGGATAGAATTAGACGATTTGCCCATGAAGACAATACAAAATTACTCCTAAATACTGTTCGTGAATGAGAAAAACAAAACAGTAAGTTTCACCGCATCCAGGGGACATTGGGATTATATTAGATTGTGAGAATATGTGACTAGAACCTCCCAGAAGTTTAGTTGAAGTAAGAGCTGCATTCCACCAGTCAAGCTGTGTATACAAGCACAAAACACAGGCATATTAACATCAATAAATTTTCATAATTGGCTTCATTGCATTCCCTCTGTCTACAGACATGCACAACAGCTAGTTGGCACCGCTCTCTTATTGCACAGTGCCATCGCTGTTGAGAGAAGACACTTTGAAACCGTGTAACTGAATAATAATCAAATATGTTGGCCAACTTGTGGGTACACAACTGAAATTTTAAAGGTTGTCCAGACAATTAGTTCGGCTTCATCTTATTTTAGTATTTGTGCCTATGTAATAGACTCACTTTTAGCTTCGTGTAATTTTATCCTTTCAAAAAGTATCTAGTTTGTAACATAACTCACTACTGTTTCAAGTACAGTTTAGTTGACTATTTTTAGTCAAGTCAAATCAAGTCATTTTGCTTATGCCGTAAAGTCAATCATTATAAATCACAAATTTGCCTCTAATGGCTTTCTGATCTGTGCAGCATATGACACCCTATGTCTTTGGACCCCTTAAGTCAAATGAGTAGAAACACCTTTTAAATGGGGAAAAAAGGGGAAACCCCTCAGGTAGGTCAACAGAACAGGGACCTTCTTCCAGGAAGGAAATGATGCCTGCATAGATTTTAGTACAAAAAACATGTGGTGGGAACATACCAGGTTTTGCTTACGTTTTAAATGCCCAAGTAAATTACAACCATCAGTTTTTACCTCCTCAAAACCCTGATGTGAGATGCCTATGTAAGAGTGTCTTTGCAAATGTTTGATCTCACACATATGTGCATGTAAAGATACTGGCGGATGGACTGAATAATAGATGAAAGTGTAAACAGGAAGAGGTAAGCTCTCGAGCTGTTTGAGTGTGTGTCTGTTCATTTGTGTCCTACAGGTTTCTGCAGGCAGAGACATACAGTGTAGACAGATGGGTAATTATCAGGCATGCAACTAAAGAGTCCTTGCCGTTGTAAGAAACACAATTGCATCTGTCTTGAGTACAGATTTCTGCCACCATGGACATGGAGGTGTAAAATCAGGATAAGACAAGGACTGGGATCAACGTCTGCTTGTTTGCTATGATGAATTGAAAGGAAAATAACTTAAAGGAAAAAGCAAATTTAGTAATAACATACCTTCAGCTACACTTAATGCATGATGCGCATAATTTATATGTGATATATTTTATACAAGGCTCATCTGAATTAAAACCAAAGTTCTTGGGTAAGGTGATATTAATACAACTTTACTGCCAGTGGCAGAAAATAGTGGCAGTGCATGTTTACATAGGTAGGGATAAAACAGACATGCATGGTGCTTTTGAGTGTACACGGACAAAGCAGCACATAACATGTTTGATCAGCATATCGCCATATGGCTGTGTGTGTGTGTGTGTGTGTGTGTGTGAGAGAGAGAGAAAGAGGGAGATGGAGAGAATCTGTATATTTCTGAGTCAGGTGAATGAGCTCTGCAGTTGCTCCCTACATCTCACATGGATGTGGAGGGAGAGTAGGTGAGCCTGGCAGCATCACCAAGCTGGTACATCACACATGTGTCTCTCACACACACACACACACACACACACACACACACACACACACACACACACACACACACACAAACATACTCACACATACATACTACATACACTTGAGCTGCATCCACCTACATTTGTTAACACCACCTGTGTTTTCAATGGAGACATACTGTATTTGTAAGTACATACTCCATACACACACAAATGCAAATAAGCTAACTATTCACACATCTGACAACTGTAGTATAAGCATTCTCACACACATATGCACACACATTTACTTCAGGTTAACTATGTGAACGCACCAGGGACTTTTATCCTGCGGCTCTCCGCAAATGAAGGATGATTGCCTGTGACATGTCTGGTGCAACTCCACCTGCATAAATCAAAGCACTCTGGCTGGCTCAGTTGTGTGTGTATGCAGGAGAAGAGGTGGTGGAGGATGAGCTTGTCTCTTACTGTTTTAACTTTTAACTGAATTCTCTTTTCTCTTTGTTGCTCCACTATCATCTTGATACCCTGCATCATATCAAGAGAACTTTCCAAAATGGTGAAACAGTAATCCAGTAGTAAATCAAAAGGAAGCCTCACATAGCTTAATCTATTTTATTTACATAGAAACAGTTCAAATTTAAGCTAGGAAGTGGCTCAGCAAGATCTGACATAAACATGGACAGTACCCATGGACATGGGTATTTTTCTAAAAAAGTCTGACTCTACTGTGACATAAACTTTAGAGAGATTTTAATGGATTTGATAGACTGAAATTTTAATTGGTTTAATCACAAATGCAGCACAAAGAACCAGGTGTAGATGCTGAAATTTATGTCAGCAGGTTGAAAAGACTGTATAGTGGCTGTAAAATGATATACATAGAAACCAACCACATCACACACACACATACACCAACACACAAACACATAATATAATATATCATAATAGATCCATTATCCTTTTAACGATATCATATTTCAGTAAAATAAAAGAAAGATGTATGGTGTAAAGAAACCTGTATCACTGCCACACAATCACAGAGTTAGACTTCCTTGCTCCTTTACATGACTGTGTGTGCAGAGAATGTGAAAGAATGATTAAGAGAGAGAGAGAGAAAAGGGTTAGGATGGGTAAAGGAAAGACAGACAGAGGCAGACAGAGGTATAAAACACCCTGTTCCACCGGAATTGGCGGCCTGCAAATTATAGGAAGGTGTGTGTATGTGTGCTTATGTGTTTGGGAGTTTGTGTGTCTGCAGCATATGGATCAAAGTTTTAATATAAATATTGATTTTCTGCCTGGAGGATGGACCCTTGATATGAAATCATATTGATCTTTTTAATACAATACATACTTTTTATTTATTAAACTCTCCCTTTGAGCGGCCTGCATTTGTAATTTGTTGCTGAATTTGTGTAATGCTGTGTGTAAAAGAGAGCATATGTTGTATGTATGTTAAAAAAGAGAATGAATGTTTTTTTTGTACACGGCTTCCATGTGGGACTGAAAGAAAATAAAAAGGAAGCCTTAGAGAATCTCATCCTTGCAACCGTTGTGATCCTGAACAGTTGAATGAAACCAGAAAAAAATATGGAAAATTTATCTTCTAAGAGTGCAAAAACAATAACAGCTTGCAGGAAAAAAATCAAGAAAAACAGTCCATGGCATATTGCTGATGATGACATCAATTGTAACTTATTTTTCTCATTAGAGTTTTAAAGCTGTCATGATAATGTGTGGGATCTCTGTTCCTCTTACTTGTTTACTCACCCCTCTCATTGGTTCAGTATCCTTACCTCTATCCTTCTTTTGCTACTCAACCCTTTCTGACCACACTGGAAGTCTATCCTTTGTCCACATTACATCATAAAACAAAGATCATTTTTCATTCCTCCTGCTGATAACATTGGTTGATATGATTAACTAATGTTCAAATGATGTTGTCTTGAAGAAAGCTCTAAACTCTCTGCCACATCAGGGCTTTTGTCACTGCGCATACCCCTGCACTCGGCCTCCGGCTTAAAGACAGCCTTAGGCCAAAGACGATACTGCATACAACGTTATCTACTTGGCCTGTGGTTAATGTAATGTCAAGGTTCACCTGTTCTTTATAAACCAATGCTTAGAAGGGTCAAAGAAATAAATTAAATGTGAAATGGTACAAAGGACTAAAACTCACATGACAGAACATTTGTCTGATTTTATACACATTGTATCTCAGATACAATGTATGTATAGTTGTGTAATACAAAAACACCTGCTGGCTAGTTATCTTCATGTGCTATAGTCACAAAGACTTGTGCCTTTTGGAGTTTTGCTCTAATATCTAATGTCATCATGAGTCAAAGCATTTAATTAATAGGACAAATTGTTAGTATTTAATATATAAACTAACCAAATAACTTCTTTTATGTTTCCATAGTTCTGATCGGTGGATCACACTCTCTGCCATTGGCAAGCTGGCTGACCTTTGGTCTCTCCTGCTTCCTATCGCTACTCTACAGATGATGAGCACCTCCGACAACACCACCACCTGTCTGCACTGACAGACACTGCCCTGACTTGTGCTCTTTTACTTCTGTCTCTATCCTTCCTGCTGTCTTCTTCTGTACTTACCCATCTCCTCAACTGTCTGTCCTCCTCGCTTTTTGTCTCTCTGTACTTCATGCCTCCATTTCATCCTTCTTCCTTAGATAAATGGTAACACAAAGTCTTTGTCTAGATTCTCCTCCTCTGATTTCTTTGAACTTTTTCTCCCCGAACACTGAGTGCAACCAACTGACGCTTATACTGTATTTAAGGTAAACATACTTAGTGGAATTTCACATTCTCTCCTCACTCTATTGATCTGATTAGAGTCATGTTATCCATATCAGTGTGTCACTTTGTCCCCTTTTCCCCTTCTTTATCAACCCTGTTAATACATGCACCCTCTCATGTGTCTCCACTCCCTCATACCCCGGTCCTCGATGTCCCCTGCACTCAATTCCAGAGACACACCAAAGTGTCGGACACTCTACCAAAGATGACAAAGGACCTGAGGGAATAAAATGAGGGAACAGGGATTCTAGGAAGACAGTGAACGAGAGATAGAAAGTGGGGAAAATCCTTCTTTTTCCACAGAAACAGTTTCCCTTCTATCCCAACCTTTGGGACCATGGGAACTACTGAATGACTAAGAGACAGATTTAAAAAAATCAAACAAACTGATGAATGAATGAATGAATAAACAAATGAATGGTGAGGAATGGACAAACCAGAAGCAGAGGAAAAAAGAAGGGTGCTCCTGGTAGCCTCTCTGCCTGCCCTCTGCTTGCCACTAGAGACGAACCTCAGTGCGGATGATACGTGTACATTTATCTATATATATATATATATATATATATATATAATAAATATAACAAAGTTTAAACTAAAACACAACTAGGACAGTGGAGGACTTTACAAAGTGAAATTAAAGAAGCACAATGTTTATACAACCTCTGCTGTTCCTTTGGGTTTTATTCTACTTATAATGTGATGTTGCAATTTGTCAGACCTACTCAATGTTTTGATAATTTGCTTTCTTGTTTTGTTTTGTTTATGGCATTATAAGGGTCGAGGGCAATGGGTAATAAAGTATTATATTAATATTTATGAGAGGAAGAGAAGATGATTTGTGATCCGGAACCTGAATTGAGCACATGGAGGGAAATGCAAGGATGACCCAAGCCACCTGGATAGAAACCGCGACTGTTCCTCACACACAAAATACAGCATTGAACACGCACATTTATCCAGTCGCAAAAACACACGCTGAGTTTTCCTCGCTGACGTCACAGTCTGGCCCTCAGCTCACCCTGAAATACCTCTCATCTGCAAGTAGCACAGGAGGAAAACCATTTATATTAGATACAGTTTTCACATTTCTGCTCCCTTTTCATCATCTCCTTGCAACTGGTCATCATAACTCAGATGTCTGGAGTTATCAACCACAACAGAATATCTGGACATGTCTCTTATGAGGAAGAAAAAAAGTTGTGTGATATGGGAGGCAGAAAAATACCATGGAGTTCAGTTCAACATATGATCAGAGAGCTCTTCTTTCTCCACAGGTCATTGAATGTCATGGGTGAATTTCCCATTTAATTAAAAGTGAAAGGTGGAGACAACTGTCAATATCTGGCCAGTGTTTAGTGTGGATTGCTTATCAGATTCTCTGTCATTGTTTATTTAGCATTGAATGTCTGTAGTGTGAACAATTTTCATAATCACGTAGACATGATTGTTAAAGTTAAGCCATACTCATATCTATAGATCTATATACAATAGTTTATTATTGCACAAAAGATATTAGTTTAGTCTGCAGAAAAAAAAAACATTTTGTGAAAAAAAACATCACACTGGTTACTTCCTCATCATTTATCAGTTCTGATGAATAATTACCAGTGTATTTGCCATTCATGGAGTTCACAAAATATCAGCCATAGCCATTCAACTGTGTCTGCATTTTGCCTCATCATGCTTAAACTTATCTCAAGAAAAGTCCAGATTCACCAGTCACACTGCCCCAGGGACTGTTATGTTTGTGTATGCAGATCATTACATGTGAATCAATCTTTTCAACAACTCGTTTCTTTTTGTCTGTGTCATGTCATGTTGAGTTTATCATTGCACTTGGTTTTTGTTTGTTTTTGTTCTCTTTATTGCGTTCAGTAAATTCAATTAATAATTGTGCAGTCATAAATAGTATATAACATACAGAAAGGATGTGCTTATTTGACTTGTCCAGTCTGGTGTGGGATGTAATTTCCATGTTAAGTTGGCACTGGTGGTTACTGTAGAACATCATACAGGATCATTGCCAGCTTTTAGGTCTCACAAGTGACTGTAAATCATCAATCAAATCTATGAAATGCCACAGAGTGTATATAAGAACAAGGAAAGCCTTTTGAAATCTACTGACAAATTATTGCAAAAATGTTTTCTGTGTGTTATCTCTCTGTCATTGTTTACTTTGGTCCTAGAAGTTCCCAAAACACAGCATAGCAAAAGCAACAACATAACACGATCCAGAACTATAGCAGCAAGCTGTAGGTCAGTCCGTTACCACACTGATTGTATTTAGAAATATTATTAAACATTGATTCGCATTGGCATTTCGTCATGCTAGCTGTTTTATCATTCCTCATATTACCTCATATTTCAATGAGTGAAGTAAGACTGAAAAAACCTTGTTATCTTTGCATTTGGACATCTTATAGCTTCAGATTAACAGAGAGAATACTGAGTTTACTGAAATACTGAAATTTTAATATGTGTTACCTGTAACGCTTGTTTCCTTTTAAAAACTCAGACTGACACACGCACACAGACACACAAACACACACACACACACACACACACACACAGTGGTTATGTTTTGGCTTTTTATGACAATTTAGAACTCATTAAAGGGGAGGACACTGTATTATTGCAACCACCTGAGAATAGAATATAAAAGCATAACATACACTTGTGCAAATACAATTAATCCAACCTCTTGCTCAGTTTTTCTATAATTATCTACTATCATTATCATTGTGTTGACTAATGAGGCAACAAGCATTGCTTTTTTCCAGTGAGTATTAAAATATGTGACATGTGGCAATATGACAGTGTTGGAAAATAATTGGAACTGTATCCATCTACTCCTGTATGATAGAGCAACTTTCTTTTCAATCCAACATGAATCACCGCAATAATTCTTCTGAACTTGCACACCACAATCAGCTTTGTTTCATCAAAAGTATTGCTTGATTCCCATTTAGATGGTCATCTAAATGGGAATCATTGTTTTCAATAGAAAGTAAATAGAGTAACTGTCATTTTTTTATAGAAGCAATTTTAATAATGGTAAGTGATAAATAAACCATTTTAATAATGGTTTAGTAATTGCCATTCAACAATATTTAGAGTGTAACAACACCTGTAGCAACACTTCATTTGGTCCTGTTGTAGAGCAGACAGAAAAGTGAGGTTTGCGTATATCATCTATAATAAAATCAAATGCTGAAATTGTCACTTATAATTCAAGTGATATTCATTATTTCAGTTGAAAATAAAAGAACCATGTGCTTTGTTTCCAAGTAACATCTGTTAATAAAATGAAAATTTAAATAAACAAAGAAATAAAAAGCTTTTATCAACAAAAAAAATATCTGTCCTTAGTGATATGCTTTGGCAGCAAACATGCAAACATGCTCAACATGCTGATGATCATACAGTGCTCTAGCTAAGTCCACTCAGAATGTGTTTCACAACTGACAGTCGACATATAATTCAGAGGTGTGAAGGATTTAACTAAAAGGACTAGAAGTGTTATGATACTTAATGATAGTTTGAGTCAGAGAGAAATTTAACCATAACATCATAAACAGCAGAAATAAAACCAAACTCAGCTTCAACAAAGTCAGTACTTGAACAGTTCTTTTGTTTTTAACCAGCAAACATAATGGCTTTATTATCTGACTCTTGTGGTTTTGAGAAATTCATGCTTCGATAGACTGGCGGATTGTCTAAAAACATAAAACACTTTACCACTTTACCCAAATAACTTATGTAACTTCAAATCCAGTGTTAAATGATTTTGATAAAGACAAACCAAAGACATGACAACTGACAAAATGTTTACCACATGAATTAGTGATTAAGATGAGCTGTACAGTTTGATCAGGCAGGAGGCATTCTTAATGTATTTACTATCTGAAAACCAGTCTATTCAGAAATGTTTCAATTTAATGTATATTTATTTTAGTTACAACCCCTAACATAGGTTATGTCAGTGAAGCACTGGTGTTTGAGAAATGTTGTCTTCTCAAATTGGCTTCTTCTCATTCTCTATTGGCCATTTCAGCTTTCAGTGAGTAACATGCTCATTTGTGTGTTTACTGAGCCCCTATGGAGCTGCTCATGTAGGCACACACAAGCACATACATAACATACACACTCATGCTTAAAAAAACAGATTCCTGGCCCCCTGCAGGTAAACAATAACAACTAGAATGACGGAGTCACTGTTAATCCTCCACCTGTCTATACTGCTTAGATTAGAATTGACAAGCAAGGGACTGTCTGGCCTCACTCAGGTTCTCCCCTCTTCTTAACTGTAAAAGCTGTCATTACACTGAGAAACTGTGTGGCAATAGATCAAGTATTCCTCCTGGACACAGTAAATAAAGTGGGACAAATGTCAATCAGTGTTTTGTGTTGGTAACACTCCAAGGCAATGATCCCCTTTAATGTTACTTAAAGTATATTTAGGGTGTTAAAGCCTTGGTTTACAGATTGAAATGAGCTTTTCCACAAAATGCTGAGATCCTCGCCCTGGATTCATTATAGAAGCTTCAAAATGGTGTCGATTTTTCTTGGGAAAATATTGCTTCACTTTGATGTTCGATTGAGAATGCTCTCTGATCAACGCCTGACTGACACCCACACCTTTTAAGTCCACAAGTAACTGAATCCCAGACTCCTGATGGACTTTCGGGCATTTTACCAACACACAAAATGGTGTCTGAACTGCGTTCCGTGGCATCGAATGTTTCACCAAGCAGTTTGAAGTGATAAGCCTTGGAACCTTATAAATAACTTTTTGGGTCTAACCTGACTATTGTAATTCACTGTGACAAGCATCGTCTTTGCATTAAGTACGTTTTGGAAGAGACTGCATCAGTCAAAGTGATAGTTTATGTGCTGACTGTCAGGTTTTACAGCAGTCAATGTATAGATCCACTTTGGGGAAAAAAAAGATGTGACATGCAACTTTAATTGGCAGGAACAGATAAAAGGGTAGCAACCAGTGCTGAGTGTTGACTATCTCTGTCATGTACCAAAGTATTTTAAAGGATAAGTATATTTCAATCACCTTATGACTCTACCAGGTATAAATAAACATGACTGAAACGAAAAGGTGTAGTTATTGTTTGTTGCTGCAGACGCTCTAGAAAAGGAAAATATACTTGATAGAAATTTTTGGCAGTGAGCTGGATGAGAAGATTGATACCACTCTCTGCAAACTGAGCGAAGCTGAAACTATCAGCAGATTAGTTGATTAGCAACTATTTTGATAACTGATTGCCAAAATAGTGAAAAAATGTTGAATGTCAAATTCTCTGGTTTCTGCAACTCAAATGACAAACTTCTCCGCTTTTCTTTGTTGTTTATTTTGCAAATTCAGTTCCTTTAGTTTTGAACTTTTGATTGCAAAAAAAACATAACATATATAAAGACATCGACTTGGACTCTGGAATTTGTGTGATTTTTGACATTTCATTGTCAAAAAATAGTAACCAATGAAAATATTTCTTAGTTACAGGTTACCTGATTAGTTAATCTAGCATGAAGACTGGAAAACAGGGGGAATCAGTTAGCATGGCTGGTCCAAAGGTAACAAAATCCATCTACCAGCACCTCTAAAGCTCAATTAAGGAGTCATAGTTCATACATTTGATTAATCTCTATAAGACCAAGGTGTTTTTCTTGGGGGTTATGTGTAGTAGTAGGACCTTGGCTGGGCACAGAAAATACCTAAAGTTGGCTGGTAACCTGATGTCAAGACTCCAAACCTCAATGTTTTGTGTCTACACTCCCAGTGTTTCTATGGATTAAAAAAAACAAGATTTAACATGTTAAAAGGTAAGTTATATTATTTCCAGTTTGTGTACTGTAAGTGGCTACTAGCAGTAGATTTTTATGTACCACAAAGATGAATGACAATGTAAATCTTTTTATCTAAATCTAAAGCAAACAGGCAAATCTTCCATAATTCCCAACTATTTACTATCAAATCATCTTCATCATCTTATTTACTCCAACTGTGTTTTAATTTCTAGGCTTTGAAAAGGTGCTCAGGTATTTGTTTCAACTACTTTTTAACCCTTGTGTGGTGCTCATGATTTTGTTACTCAGCCATTTTTCAGTTTTATGGACCCCCGGCATTATTAAATATTTAACAAATGCTTACTTTGTCCTTGCTACACGCAATAATGACAGCACATATGGTTATTATTTGCCATTTACATGTTAGATGATTAAAAGGGCTATTCATTTTTTGTGATGGAATGTAATGTAAAACAACCAATTAAAATGAAATATGGGTGGAAAAAACAAATATAAATGAAACTTTTTTCATCATGTTTATTTCTTTGAACTTAGTTAGAAGTTGAACACATTCATGTCAGTCTACACAACACACATTGGCCCCACTGAATGCATAGCCTATTCATGCCACCCTATACAATACATGGGGCGCAGAGTTGTATTGTATGTGCTGAATCTATATCTATAAATATATATCTACATATATATTTCTTGCACTTGATGCATGTATACTGTGTCTTACATCACCCCCTAAATGGCATCAGCTGCTCATCAACAGTGATATTAGGCCCAGGGTTGTAAAACAGGGGAAGGCAGTGCACCCATTCATCCCACACTGTCCAGATGGCAGCTAGCTTGTCTCTCTACCACCGAGCTGGTACATAGTCTCTGTTGTCAGAGCAGATAATCCTAAAAAATAAAGAGGACATTTTCCAGAGATATTGTTGCACGGAAAAGCTACCAGCTTCTGAATCCCACTGGGATTCTGCGGTTTCCCCTTTTGATCTGTAAACTCAAGCAATGATAAGAACCCAAAAGTGTGCACGTAAAAGGGTTTGGTCCGTCTGTCCAACTCTCTCCAAAAGCACGTTTTCCCTCCAAATTAGTGCAATCCAGAATGATTTTCTGGATGGAGTCCAGAATGAAAGGTTCCAAAGAAGACCTGATGTCCTTCACATGAGTAACCACCATCCTTGCTGGTCCAGGTTACATCCTGATCACACTGCCAGCTATGCGTCATGGCTCATTCTTTGGCAAGAGGGCCATTCAATTTCACCATTTTTTTAACATCCATATTTCTCCACTTGCTGGCTGCTGATGGGCTGGCTGCTGAAAGGCTTGTCCTGTGGCTGGCTGCCAAGGGGCCCTGCCTGTGGATGACTGTTGATGGCTTCGTCCTGGGACTTGCTGCTGATAGGCTTTTTTTTTGTAGCTCCCCCTCTTCTTCAAACTCACTGTCTGACTCTGAATTGACAGAAGCGTGATCCTCATATTCTGAATATTCATATTCTAAACTCTCCCTCATCATCGTCTCTCAAAGCTTCCCTCTCTTCAAAAATCATTTCTAAGGCCCTCTGAGCAGAGAACATTTTCACCATCTTGATCAATTGTGATAAAGAGCCACACGGGCAGAGCTACTTATTTCTTGTAAAGCTGCCGCTAGTTTGCAGGTGGTGCAAGAAAGTGCGAGAAAATTTAAAATGTTTCCCAAAAGAAAGAGGGTAAAACATGGAATTTGGTAGCAGACAGGGGTAGGTGCTTGTTAGTAACAATGTTGAAACCTTGTGTGGGCAGGTGCAGAAAGACAAAATTCACACACACAGGCCCAGGAAGGAGGAGGACAGAGTGAAGGTAAACAGCACCATCAATTTCCACACTTTTGTTTTCCTCAGGTCCAGTGGACCCTAACACCATGTATGTAATATAAATGTGTAGGGGAGTTTACACTGTGCAGTCATTGAAAATATCTTCTTTATATATTGTTTGCAATGCCAATGAGTCTGAGGTTTGTACCATATTAATCACAATATTTTTCTTTTAGCGTGTATTAAACATGGGTCCCTAAGACCCAAACACAACACAAGGGCTAACCAGGAGGAAAATAATTTTCATGCTAGAAAACAAAACATTCATTTAAGGTGTCATATTTAGTGAGATTAAATAGGCCTATGTATAGAGCATGTGTGATTAACTGCACTGCTGGAAATTTTTTCAAGTCAGTACTCCTGATATGGCCTGGGATGCTGCCTGGTGTGACCTTTTTTACTGGAAAATACATCACAACAGCAAGGGGGTAATTACACAGGTGTTACAGGTGCCTAAAGATATGAATCACTACACACTCTTTATTGCTAATTATGTGTGACTAATAGACCAAAATGTTCGGACAACTTCACACTGTACAATACATAAAACACATAAATTAAACTGTGTGTGTCTGCTTAATGTTGTCTATTAAAGTAAAGGAGCACTTCAGTTGTTTCGGAGACGGCTGACACTGAGTTGCTGTAGATAACTTTCTCTTTGCCAGTGTTTTGACATGAGTATTGCAAGATAATGATACGATTTAATTTTTGGATGAAGCATTTCATTAAAAGTTATATTTTTTTACTCTTGTCTTGATTCGTGTGGACATGATAGATAGCACATGCAGTGGAAGCAACGCACACAGCAATTAATGAGAATTCTTAGGAATTAACTAATTACTAGACAAATTTAGGCGCTTGCTCACTAATGACTTTACTGCCAAGGCTGCCAGCTCATGCGTGCCTAATTTTTTAGATGTTTGTAAAAGTGTAATTAACACAAATGGCTTTCTCCCATCTTTCAGCACCTCAGATTAGGATGTCACCACAAAGTCATCCCATCACAACGAATGCAGTGATCAGAACTCATTTACACTCCAAAGGCTTGTGATTATCTTCTCACTTATCTTCTCAATGCCTCTAAATGTTTTTGCAATTGCTTTCTGTTTCTCCCTCTCTGTTTTGTGTCTTTTCTCTTAGTCTTTTGTTGTCTCACTGTCTCGTCTTTCTTTTCCACCGAAACTAAAATAGATCCAGGCCAAAAATACACAGTAAGTATAAAGAATCTGTCTGGTTTTTTTACCTTCCTGTAGCAGGCTGTTCCTGTTTGGCCTTCTTACTTCGGTCTTGAGAGCTGGAAGAAGTGATAGGTGTCATATAGTTGAGGTTTTCAGCTATTTCTGCTCAATTCCCTGTAATATTTGACCTTTGATTTCTGGCAAGGAAGCTCCCTTAGAATAAATTGCAAGGTCCAGCTGAGGCATGGCTGCCCTCTTTTTCTCTCTGACACACATGCATATATACACACACCAGCCCAACCCTAATTTTTCACTCGCTTACATTTAAATTCAGATTGGACATTTTTTTTTCCCTTCTGTATTTCCTCACTAGACATAGTTTATGTAACAATGTAGATTAAATGAAATAACAGGTGTGAGCTCACATAAACAGTATCAGAGATTTGAGACGTGCTCACAAGCAGCCCTTCTCCTCTCTCACTCTTCTCATCACTTCTCTTTTCACTCTCTCTCCTCTCCAATCCTCTCTCTTATTTGAGCGAAACTGAGATGTACAGATAGAAGTCTAATTAACGTGTGCTTTCTACTCTGAGCTGACGCTTAGCGCTGGGCAGAGGGTTGTGGGCTGAATGGTTCAGAGCTGGGCTGTTCTTCTTCATTTGTTGTCTGTGACACGGGGGAGGTGGGATTTCTTAATGGAACCTGTGACACCAGTTATCCTGTATTTGTATGAGGAGAGGAGAAGGGCTTTGCTGCCATGCCTTCTTGATTTAAAGATTACCCCGGGTTCATATTTGATAGGTTCAAGCTTCTGCTGCTGAGAAATCCCTAAGACATTGCAATTATTACCTAAAATCAATGTACACTTGTGTGTGCTATAAAGCCTTAATTATTCATGTCTCAGGTATGGCTTTATTCAAACTAAACACTTTCCTGAGTTCCTGTTTCTGTGGTCAAACCAATTACATACAGAGACTGTCCACCCAAGAGGAATGACCCATCAGTCATTCCAGCAAGTGCACCAAAAAGAAAAAACAAAACATACTGTATGTTTACATTAAAGAGCCAAAGCCTTCTAAAGGGCAGAGTCATTATGAAGAAGTCGGATGATGTGAGCAACCAGTTCTGTATATGTAGAAGATATGAGTGGATGGAAGGGTCAATAAAGCTTTGGGTTTTGATGCAAGACATAGGAGACACAGTAGCTGTTTGTTTTCTTTTTCCAATGTTTAGCAGCATGACCTCAATTGTTCCCTAATCTTGTGTTAGTGTTTAGTTAGTTAGTGTCTATTGTAGTAAAAACTTATCTTAAATCTAAGCCACAATTGTTTTTGTGCCTATACTTAACCATAGTGCTGTGATATCATGAAATATATTCATTATTCAATTTTTTGTAGTGGTTTTGCAAGGCTCAAACAAATGATGTTACAGTAAATAAAGTAACTGTGATATCTGACATACAAAGAGCAATCCAGTCATTAAAACAATTTTCAAGACTTTCCTATTATTTTTTGTGTTATTTCTCTCCTTATGTTTTCTCTACTTTGTTCTTTTGATTTTGTATTATTATAAATATTGTACATAGAAGTATTGTTTGCAAAGCAGTTTTTGAAATGTTACCTCCTATAAGGACCCTTCCATCTCATGAGGCCTCAACTGCAAACCACACAATTTGAACAAACTTCCCCTGGAGGTACTTAAAATCTAAAAGAAAAATTTTTTCCCATAATGATGACAATATCTGACAATAGTGGAATGTTCAAACCCAGTATTAATGTTTCTAGCTGCACAGTCCATCTGATGGAAATACCTAGATGTCTCCTACATTCACCCAAATATTAAGCCAGACATATTTTGTATTCGATAATTGTGGGGTTACGATTTAAAAAGGCTTGGCTGCCCAACATGAGTTTGTAAAAATTGACCCAGCAGTGAGATTTAAAACAGAGGAAAGAGCACAACAGTAACAGCATAGTAAAAGTAAGTGCTCACATGTCAAGTTGTGTACACACAGCACTGCATTTAAGATCTCCTCTTCCTTCTCCTCCCTCTTTTCCTTACCTCCATCCTTTCTTTTCTCCAGAGAAAGCCACTGCATCTCATGGATGAGAGATTTGTGTTAAACAAACACCTCAACATGTGCAGTGCTCTCAAAGGAGTGACAAACTTACCACGAAAACGATCTGTGATGCTTGAAGAGTGAATTCCATTTGTTTGATATTCAGCCACCAGAGATGTTATAAGACTTATTCTAGACACTCTGAGTATAAAAAACCTCTATATCCCTGTGACTGTCCTCTTTACATTATTCATCAAACGCTGCTCTTCTGCGGCTTCCTTAAATGCTTCCTCAGTGGCAGGAGTCTGAAGGTAAAATGTTGAATTGTTCAGATAAATGTTTCAGAGTCTCAAGAGAACGATTTACTATAAATGACTCCAAACGACCAGAATATCCAAAAAAGGTCACACACATCATCCTTTCACTCATCTTTTTTCTGACTGTGTTCACTTCCATACAGTATTCCATAGCATGAGAAACACACCGTATATGTACTATATATAGTGTAGATTAGGATCAGATTTCTCCTTTATACCCAGCTGATAAATATCCCCATATAAAAATAGAAAAAATAATAAGCAACACAATAAAAAAACAATATAACACAATTTAAAAAGCCAGGAATGGTTTGATGACTGTACATCCATCTCATCGGTAAAATGTCTGCATATAATGAATTTTCTTTTTGTCAAAATATCTGATCTTACAATATCCAATTGTAGTGACTGCAGCATCACATGGCCCAGTGCAGAAAAAGTTCACAATGACTTCAGACATTACATTAAACATTTGATGTTCACAGCCAAAATCATCCCCTAACCTCACCCAAAGTGTTACAGATATGAACCCTGGTCTTTGGTGTGACAGCCATGTGCTCCGTATGCCCACCATATACCCTGGCCACCTTGTGGTGACTTCACTGCCGCTAATAAATGCAACGCTTCTTTCATTGATGCCTCTGAACATAATTTAGCTGGCGCTTATGGTTCCTACAAAACTTATTTGCTGTTGTATTTTGATGGTTTGGAAAACGTAATTTCTAAAACACAGGGTTTTTTTTTTTTTTGGTTATTATTTGAGCCTTATTCATGATTGGAAGAGGTGGAATTATTTTGCAAGTGCATGACCTTGAATCGCTGAAGAAGGAGATGGGATATTATGTTTAGATTTTATAAGAAAAAAAACTTTGAAAGCCTGACCTCAAAAAGTTTCAGAAATAACAGATTTAACCAACCACGTTTTTTCCTTTTCCTTTTCTTTTTTTTCATTACAAATATAGGATCATGATTGTTAGACTGGTCCAAATATCAGTTCAAATATTAAACAGAAGAGGTTTAATCTTGGTTGTCCAACATCCCATGGCTTAATTAGAAGGAAGAAGATTTAAAACCCACAGAACCACATCACACAAATAAAAAAGTGCCAACTACCCAGTGTGACCTGAAATGTTTTCCGGAGATTCTCCACACATTTAAAATATTATGGCCTAACACTGTCTGGACATTTCAGATTTAGCACTGGTCTCCATGTAGGCCTGGATATGAAAATACACAAAGTACTTTTGACAAGCATAAGATGACATCTGTAGTGTCCCGCAGCCTTTATCCAAATATGGATGAAAGCTGCTTTCAGTTTTAGCAGCAGTTTCCTGACCACTGAAAGGTTTGAACTGTGAGATAAAGGAATGGAACTGCTCATTCAACAGCCAAAGTTAATTTTCACAGAAACAATTGTCTCACCAAGATTTTTTAAGTTCATTCAAGTCCTGATGGGAAGCTTTGGACAACTTTATGCTGAATTTGGAAGAAATAAGTAGCAACAGCCATATTTTTTGTTGATAAGTGGCAGATGTACATGTTTTTATGGATGTCAATATGGATCAGTTGATCAGCCCACCACTTTTGTCTGAGATATTTTAGTAACCAATGGATGAATTGCCATTGAATTCTGAAAACATTTACTCTTGCAACAACATGAGATTAAAATTTGAGGGGTTTTCTGTGAAATGTTTCAATAATAATAGGATGGTTTGCCAGGAAATTTTGTACAGACATTCATGGTCTCCAGAGGATGAGTCCCATCATGTCTTTAATGATCCTCTTACCTTTCATTTAGTGTCAACAGCAGGCAAACGTTTTCCTTCATCCACTGAAATATCTCAATATCTTCTGGATGGATTGCCACAAAATTTTGTACATACATTCATGGTTGCCAGATGATGTACACAAATGATCCTCTGACTTTTCCACTAGCACCACCGTAAGGTTGAAATTGTGGCTTTGAATTGAATGTGCCACCAATTGCATTGGATAGAATTACATCTGCTACAACCATTCATGCCCACCTCAGAATAAATTGTGTTGGATATAATATATAAATAACTTGTTCCCCAAGATCATGTTAAGGATAATTTTGTGTGTCAGTCATTGTTGAATGACAGATGGAAAAGAGGGTAGGTGAAAGAACAAGACAAAGAACAGCCTGATTTTATTTAAGATTGGAAAATACCAAGGAATATGACCTGTCCTCATGAATACTGATGCTCCTTGGCATCTAGCTGGAATTAAAGTGATTCACATTGCTGTAATAATCACTGCTATCGATTGGTCTGTACTGCATAGGCAAGGTCAAGCAGGAACTCTCTGACTAAGAACAACACAGACAAAAACCGCTGCCATACAGAAGGCAGGTTTAATCACATTTAGGTTTACAAGACAATACAAATCCATTTTACATTTATTTCGGTGTTTTCAGGTTTTGCATACATACAGGCACGATGCTGAAAGTCCTATTAATGAAAAAAGGACAACCTCTAATTACTTGCGGTCAGTTCTCTGTAAAATGCTTTCTTTGGAATATCATACTCAGGGGCTACATGAGCAGTTTGAAAAAACTGAAGGACTGTTTTTCTCTCACTCTACAATAAGTTTTTTATTTGATTGAGGTGAAATTTTGCAATGAAGAGAAGATTTCTTTATGTTTACATGCTCATGGCTGAGAATTACAAGGTTGCATCTGAGGGGTTAATGCTTGTCACTAAGCAGATACTCTCTCATAGATGAGCAACCAGTACTTTGTAGAAGTATAGTGAAAAAATGACTAAGCACTCGAATTACTAATACATATAAATTTCTATTCAATTTCAGTCCATATTTGTTGCATAATAGGTCATTTCATAAAGAGCAGTGGGAGAACTGCAGTTAAGCTTAGAACAAAGAAAATTGTGGCGCACAGTTGCAATTTCCCATTTGTTATTTTTTACAATGGTCATTTACAATAAGTTAATAAAGAGAGTCTAAAACCGTAGTGATGTTTTCTTGTTTATAAACCATAATCAAGCCAAATGGACTAAGCAGCGGAAAGCATGGACTTATAGGAAATTCTGTATTTTTATTTTTCAAATTCAGTTAAGTGGAATAAATGATATTCTGCCTCGTTACGCATATTCAGACATTTTGAGCTTATCCTCCAACAGAAATTGTTTTTTTAAAACATGATGAACATTGAACTCTGAGTTGATCATAATATGCGCTTTTAAGTAGAATATTATTACCAAATTAAAGCCGCTCTAATCAATATTAGTATAGGAATAATGAGTTAAATGATTACATGTAAAGAGAAAGTAGTTGCTTTTGCTGACAGCTTAAATTACCCTCAGCTTTCATCTCATTATTTTGGTCCTAAGAACATTAACTTAGTATTTTGGTTCATTCTCACCAGTCTATCCACCTTCTCTCCAGCCACAAGGGAGAGGTGATTTCAGTGAAAAAGCTCTGATAGACTAATTGTTCCCAACCATGACAGCCAAAGTTGACAACTGTCTGATTACACAATAGATATTTTGCAACAGAAGAGTTAGATATATACCACGGGTGTAGATGGGGACCAAAAATAGCTGAAAGACAATTATTAGACATATCGACCTTATTAAAAGGCCACCACATATGAAAATTAACTATGTAGCTTTAAAAACTGAATAGATAGGTAGATAGATAGATAGATAGATAGATAGATAGATAGATAGATAGATAGATAGATAGATAGATAGATAGATAGATAGACAGATAGACAGATAGATAGATAGATAGATTTACACACATTTTCTGTGTAAAGGATGAATGGTGACATCTCTCACCTTGTGTGGATTTTTCCAGTACTCTGTTTTCTGCTTCAGACAAGCTAAATATCTGTTTTAGTAATTAAACCAGTGGTTTCATTACTGGCCAATTAGTCTCATACCGACTGTCTCTGAATATCCCGCTTATCTGTTCCTCTGTTTGCACACCCTTTGCATAAATGCGCTCATACACACACACGCACGCGCACATGTGCACACACGCGCACGCACGCACGCACACACACACACACACACACACACACACACACACACGAACACAGACACAGACACAGTCACAGTCACACACAAACTGGCACAATGCCTATAAACTGTGTAGTCCACATCAGCATGGACCAGACACAACATTGCACTAAGTATGTTTGCTCTCTGATGGTGCTCAGATAGATAACAGTTAATACAATCACCAATGTGACTGGCTTATCTTTCAGTTCTGTTATTGAAAAGTTGTTGGAAAAGTTCGACAGCTAAACTGTAGCATTTGTGTATACAAGAGAGTAAACCACAGGGGAAACAAAAAAATAGATCCACTAAAACCTGAGCAAAATTATCAATAAAAACATCTAATTTTGCAAAGCCAGCATGAGTCAAAAATACAGAAAAGCCCTACTTGATTAAACCCAAACCTTTTATTTTCTGTCGCCCCTCTGTCTCTTTCTTTCCGTGTGGGCAGTTTGTCTGTCTCAGCTCCACTTCCTTGCATGTTCTGGTCTGTTGGTTTCTCTCAGAGTGCTGGCTTTCCCTTGGCCTCGAGCTTTTTCTGGTTCCCTCTCCCTCTTGGTCTTTCATGGCCTCCTTTCTCAGAACTTTATCAGGAAGGATGTCCTATGCCAGATTGCTGCACTGGCTAGACCTGACTTGCATTTCATAGAGAGACACTGTGGTACCACCAGCATCCTTTCTTCTCCCTGTCCACTTCACTAAAACGCCTGTCTGCTACTGCTTCTGCTGTTGAACTGCACCAATAAAGTTCAGCAAAATTCCATCAGTGCCAGTGGGAGAGAAGGAGACTCCTTTGCGGAAGATGCTGAAGGCCCCACACTGACGAAGAATTGGCTGTCTAACAAGACCCCAGAGTTTGGGTTAGTGGAATAAAATTCAAAGATTAAAAAGCTCTGTGCTCTGTGCTATAAGGTTTTGTAGACAGAGAAGAAGAAAAAAAAACGTAGCTGTGAATGTCCTCACTATATTGCAAACCCTCTCTTCTGGGAACTTTGAACCAGATTGTTTGGGTTTCTGAATTGGGTGGTTTGTACAAATTTATTGAGGGGAGGCGAAAAGTGAGCTGGAGGTGGTATTAAAAATATTCTTACCTCAAGTGCAAATGTCTGCTGAAGAAAATTTTGAGAACAGAAATACATCTTTGAATACATATAACTCTGCCTAAAATGGGGGAAACAAGATTATTTTTTATCGGACTTCCATGTGACATTAGCCAAAATATATTTGGACCTAACATGAATGCACTTATTCAATTTTGGTAAGCCTCTGTTTTTACAATAACACAACCTCCAAAATGTGTGACTTTTGTTTTTTAGCCACACTAGCAGCTCTAGGGACAGCACTTTACATCTTTCAGTCAGACATATCACAACTTTGATTTTGACTGAAATATCTCAATAAACGTTAGATGGTTTTTCATGAAATATTGTATGAACATTCCTTGTTTATTGTCACATTGTAAACATGCACTGCTTCTGCTTGTTTCAGCAGAATATGTTGGTGGGGAGCTAATGAAAAAACTCGTTTGGGTTGAGTTTCTTTGGCAGAACAGAGAGGACTCCAACAGGAAAACACACATGCACACACACATACAAAGACGCAGTTGAGAGCACAAAGGACCCAGGCTGTATATTAGATGTTCAGAGACAAAGTCATGCTTGCTGTTACACTCTGCTGTGTAAGAATCGAGAGAGATACATAGAGATGGAAGGTGGAAAGAAGGTATGTCGCCCTCAACACCATCCAGCACTTTAATTTGCAGGCCTTCTCAAACAAAGCAGGACTTAATGAATTGGAAATGGTATCATCCACAGAGGAAAATGCTGCAAATACAGAAGAGGCTTGAGGCGAGTACTGCATGGAAAGTAAAGCCATCTCTACACAGCATAGCCAGGACCTACATGCCAGTGCTGGACTATAAATGGGATGTGGAATCTGTTTGTTTGGTTTCCAGACACGAAAGAACAAGAAAAAACATTGTACTACTGTGTATGTCTGCTTAGCTGCATTAGCAGATGTTTTGGTGTGACGCTATTTATTTTTTTCCCTCAATATTCACAATGTTTTCTTTATTTTTTCCTTCACTCAAAAAACACTTCTGGCACAGTATGTGCTGTATATCAGGATTTATTTTGCATGTTTGGGACCCAAATAAAGAAAGACACATCCTGTGCACTGCAGTCATACTGCTGCTTGCTGGCATTGACCAACATCAGACCCCATTTTGGCTCATGATGCAGTAGCAGATATACCTGGTGGGTCTGTCTTTACTCTACACTTATTGCTTCATTCAGTCTTTTCAGGCAAAAAGTAAAGGCAGCGGTAAGCAGTCAATCAACCAATCAATATGTTTGTCTGGTATCAAAGGCTTGCCTGCCACCACGGAGGCTCAGAAGGGACTGTGGGTCAGGTAGGTAGTTCAAAAGATTCTTTTGAGATATTTTTGGAAGAAAAGCAACATATAG
The DNA here is from genome assembly GCA_016859345.1 of Istiophorus platypterus. NCBI lineage: Eukaryota > Metazoa > Chordata > Actinopteri > Istiophoriformes > Istiophoridae > Istiophorus > Istiophorus platypterus. The sequence goes on from CM029118.1 coordinate 20,929,231, forward strand.
TCAATGTATTCATAATTCTATTTGAGTTCAGATTTGCAAAATTCCCCTAAAGCTTATAACAAAGTCAACTCAGCCTTTCTAAAACTTCTCCACCTCCATCTAAATATTTCTTTAATCAAAGTGAGATGCCAGTATTCAGCAAATGTACATAGTTTTGGGTGTAGAATACATTTTCCTTCAATTGCGACTTTTGCCACACTTTGTTAACTGACAGATTTGTGTTGGCATTTCTTGAGGCCTTCATATTAGATGAATACTTGTGTTTTTACCTAACACTCAATATTAGGTAAAGGATGTAGTACTGCTTCACCACATTGTACTGTAAAGATATCCAATGACATAATATCATAAAGTTTTACCATCATTTGAACACCAAGAACTGAAACTAATGTACTTCCTGCTGGTAGTGGACATTTGGGAGAACTCCTGGTGGGCTGGTTTTTGTTTCAGGCTAATTGCTGTGGACTAAGTAACAATGCTGTGTCTCAGTGTGTGTGTGATGATAGAGCTGTGTGCTTCAAGGTGCTCTGTGTTTACACACTTCACATACACTCCAGTACACCCTCTTAATGTCCAGACCAAGTTGGGAGTAGGGGAGTGAATAAGCAAAGCCTTCCAAGTGGTTCTATCCAAACAATTAAGCCTTGAGAGTCGCAGTAAATATGCATGGTATTGAAGATAGAGAGCCTAAAGAAAAAAAAAAATATATATATTTGTGTGTGTGTGTGTGTGTGTGTGTGTGTGTGTGTGTATGTGAAAAATAGAAGAGAGATGTAATCTCTTTTTTCCTATGCTACCAAAACTCTTTTAGCTGTGTAAAAGCACAGCAGGTAAAAGCAAATCTCAGGGAAAGAACCCATGAATCAGATATATCTTATCAAGTTAAAAAAAAAAAAAAACAATAAAAAAAAAATACTCCAAAAAGAATGTTGTGAAGTGCAAAGTTTCTCTTAATCACCATCATACTGTAACCAGAAAATGTTCACATTGCTGAGTGAACTGTACAGTTACAGCAAAGCCTAACCAAACATTAACATGAGCTTCTACCACATGTACCTATTTCATAGTGCATAGGGTGCATGGAGTGATCTGAAAAAGTTGGTTTTGCCACTAGGGGAAACTTGCTTCAGGTAATATTTTCGACAAAAGTAAAATGTCTACACAGCCCACGTAGAAAAGCAGCATGTTAGCAGTGCAGCAGCAGCAGCTTACAGTGCTGTCTTGTCTACAGAGGATACATTCAAACACAGCATGACTGTAAGTCACTTGCACTTTGTCAGCGTTCGGAGCCCATCACACAGCCACCATAGTTAGGGGTGTAAAACAGTAGAAAATAGACGTTTGAGAAACAGCAGGTTCTATAGTATGCAATTCATGACGGTACCTGTGTAGACAATGGATTTGTCTGGAAATTAGTTGAACAACTGGAAAACACAGCTGAAACGCATCTTGTTGAGAAACACTGTAATGCTGAAAACAGAACAAAATTCAAAGTAATATCTGTGTTTGCAGCTCTACACAGCTATTAGCTCATCGTTTTAGTTTCCCATACTGTATGATCTCATGGCTCCCATCAGCCTCCCAGAAAAGGACAGGCAGCCACTTACATCAAATCTCTCAAAAGCCTGTTCACTACCTGCTTCGCATGAAACAGCAAAGAACCAGAGTAAACTAGTGAATGCGAATCACTTTGAACCTAACAAGCTAAAGGCCCCTTTTTGGGCCAAACTCCAACTGCAGGGATTAGGTTTTTTTTTTGCTACACAGCTTTAACAACATCGCTATTACAACCAGATGGGATGTAATATGTCAGGGCCTTGTGTCTGTGAATTTACCTTGACGTCTCTCTGCCCCCTGGTGGTGTTAAATTGCCCAATGCAATTTAAAATAAATAAAGCTATTTTCTGTTTGAAGAGGTCTAAAAGGTTGCACTGATTTCACAACTGTATGTACTGTATATACCGTATGGCATTGCTCATTTAGCATTTTAGATTTTAACAGAATGTTTAGCAAGTTTTTCTTGTTCCACTGTTCATGTATTTGAGGCTTACCCATTTGTGTACTTGAGTCTTCTGATGTCCCAGACCTGCTGCTACTTGAACCTCTCAGCTATAAAATAATTTATTAATGGTCCCACAAAGCAGGAGGAAGACTGGGCCAATTAATAGCGAGAAACCCAGCAGGCCTGTGGGAGAATGAGCGAAGGAGCTGAGGTCAAGGTGTGTGTATTTGTGTGTGCGGAAGGAAGTGCAGTAAAGTGGGGGGATGGAGGGAGGAATGGAAGCCTGAGAATAAGAGCAAAGGAGGAGAGGGTAGAATAGAGAAGGAGAGACGGGGTGAAGGCAAAGTGGAGGGACACAGCATAAGAGGCAATGTAAAATACAGCAAGGGAGTAGAAAGGAAGCCAGAGGAGAGGAAGGGAGGAAAAAACTGAGACAGGTTGGAAGGAGAGTAAGAGGTATAAGTTATAAAAGAAAGAAGGATGAGGAGCTGAATAATAGAGATATGTCACTAGTAATTACTGAGCATGCTGGGCTGCTGTGTCTTTGTTTTTAAATAAATTCTTTAGCTAAAAAGGTGACTGAAAGAAGATTTATTGAAAAATCAAGAGAAGCCTGCAAGCATCTCAGTTTGAGGGGGTTCTGCACTGTGACATCAAAACCATGTCCTGACTTACAAGAGCAAAGCACTGTCCCCTTTATTCTTTACTTTAGCCTATAGGGCCAGTTTGTAAAATTACATTCATTTGTTAAAAGACTCACATTCCTCAAGCAATTCTCTTTCCAGCTCTTGAAAACACATTTGTTATTCTTCCCTTCCTCTCTCCAAGTCCTTTATTAGGGGACCAAATAGCATTTGGTGGGTGAACACTGATTTGTATTCCTTCAGCTCTAATTAAATTTGCTCTGGTAATACAAAAGAGAAAACCCATCAACAAATAACAGCACAACAAACAACCGGGTTGCATGCATAAAACCAGACAAACAAACCTCCTTGAGGGCTGATTGTGTTCAGATGTGCTTGATAAAAAACAATTCTGCATGCTGAAAATTAGTGAATGAAAAGATTTGATTCCAGTTTGTTTTTTTTTTCTCTACTACGTGCTGTCGTGTTCATTTAACATGAGGTTGGAAATATAGATAATGTTGCAAATAAGCAGTTTGACTACAAATTGCTTTTAGAGTGGGAGTTCAAATTGAGGATGCAATGTTTATTATATGCACCAGTAGCTCTGTTGTAATTTGGTTAGCTTTCCTCAGGTTACTGTCCAGTTCTTTATTAGCAAAAACCACAGTCAACAATTATTACATAGTTCGAAACATATTTTTGCTGCTACAGGGATTTTTTTTCACAACAACATTATACTATTTACAGAATGATGAATATAATGGTATGGTTGTCACAGCTGTATGACAATGCTGTCTATATCATCAACATCATAACACAGGCTGACTTTGAGAATTTTAACCTTTTGCAAATAAAAAATAGGGTTTTATTTTTTCAGACAATCCAAATTGCTAATGGTCATCACTTCATCCATTTAAATACAAATTCATACGTCTTATTCATTCACACACTCACACATACTAATTGTATGGCCCTCTGGGGCAGTCTGCAGTTCGGTGTCCTGCTCAAGAACACTTTAACATGCTGACTGGCGGAGATGGGAATCGAACCACTGACCTTCCAATTAGTGAAGTGCCCATTCTACATCCTGAGCCACAGCTGCTGAAACTTCTACTAATTTAATTTGTTATTTTATGTTGCCCTGATAAAGGGCTCAGATTTGTGATAACAAACAAAAGAGCAATAATGCAGGTACAGATTATCGCAGCACATGGTAGTGGTCAAAGAGTTTTTGCAATTTGGCAAGGAATTAGATGAGAAAAAACACATTATTAGGCAATCCCGTCCTGTTTATCGATTTGGACTTCAGTACCTTCACATTTCATCCCCTTTAGTATAAACAGCAGTTTCTAAATACCAAAAACAACTAAACCATGCATGAAAATAAGACAGACCACCTTCATTTTCACTAAGACATAGTGTTCTTCCCAGGTGGAAGTGTAGACCAAGAAAATTACCAAACAGATATTGGCAGAAAAAAATGGATAAACTGCCACTCTTCCAGCATTTGCACCATCACCAGGCTTTTGCCAGCATGAAAATACAGCCCTTCATTTTTTCCTGCTGTGACAGCGTGGCTGGTATTGTTCTCACCAGTGAGTGTTTGTATGTGTGTGTGTGTGTGTGTGTGTGTGTGTGTGTGTGTGCGTGTCATCGTGGTAAAATCTGGTCCTTGAGACACCTGCTGTAGCAGAAACTACCACAGAGAAGCGTTTGAGTACTTTGGCAGGTGTTAATCTTTCTGTCTGTCTCTGGATAGATTTTTTTTTTAGCGTGATAGCACCACAACTGTGCAATATACAGTCATAAAACTTTACAGATGTGTAGCTGATATCATCCAATTCTTATTCCATACAAGCCTTGAGTACTGAGTAATTATATAATAATTTAGTAATGACTAGAGAGTACTCATGAGTAGGAACTTTGACATGTTGATGGGCATCGCAGCTGGTGAGATCCCATGGTCTCTAGTTCTTTTTTCTTTGTATTTTCTTTATTTTGTCAATTACTTGTAGCCCCTCTCTAATAGGCCTATTTACTCAGGCACAGCTAATGGAGCCTTCATCAGAGCTCATGCTGACAAATCTAAAACTTAAGTCAGCCTGAGAGACGCTCTGCTAAACTAGTGCACAGTGGGATACATCTGATCTCCCCCTGCATCTCGTTGGTGGACATGAGCAGAAGAAAGTGGTGTCTATTAGGATGAAGTAGAAAATGAGGAGAACTGAGACTCACACCATGCTCTATCAGAAAATATACACAGAGGTACAAGTGGGCATTTTGTGCAAAAAGTGTTTGTTTGTGTACACTGTATTGACAAGCGTACCTTTCTCAAAGCAGATGAAGACCATTTTACAAATGTGTGTAAATAATTCCACATTTGTATGGAATAAAAAAAATGCGTATGTTGGAATATGTGCATATATGTATTTTTACTGCGCAAAAAGGAAACTATGTAAGTGCTCAGGATGTCCAAACATATATAGACACAATATACAGTATCTAGTTCATTACAGCTGTAACAACGTATATGCTCTTCATGCAGACAGACAGAGTTTACATTGTATATTAATAGTCTCATAATCCTTATCTTGTCCACATATTTAAAGCAAGCATCTCTACTTGCTTGCTTGACAAATGTGACACTACTGAACTTAATAGTTGTAGGAACAAATACTCCATTTGCACAAGTTACATCCCTCTCTGCTTTCATCTAGACTCTTCGCCACTCCACATGTCTCCTCATCTCCAGTCTTTCTCTCAGTGAAATATCTATCACTTCTTCCTCTCAATTCTCTTCCTAGCTTTCCTTTACTCTTCTTCTCTCTCCCCTTCATCTGGTTTTAGCTGCACTATACCAGCTAATCAGTGTCTAATCTCACTTTTAATTCTCTTCCCATTAACCTCTTGCTATCATTTGTTTTACCATTACCCCTTCAAACACATACACCCACACACTTAAATTGCCTTCTGAGCTAAATTGCAGTTTATTTTCATATCATGACAGAGATATGCTGAGTTAATTAAAGGTTGCAAATAAACATCACAGCAAAGGGAGGAGGCAAAGGAAGGGAATGAATGGGTATTGCATGTAATGAAAAGCACATACTGCAAACTACTGTTTTTCTAGATGAGATCAATACTGGAGCCAGTTCTTTTTAATGTTTGTGAAACTTATTGATTAGCCTCTTTTATTAAAATCAAGTAAATTTTGAGTCATAAAGTTAAAGAATGTGCAATATCAATTTTAGCCAAATAAAATGACTTATATTTTCATTTTTCTTTTCTGTAGGTTTTACTTATTGAAGTGTTTGTTCTGACAACTGATGAAAAGTTCCATATTTTAATTAACATTTTTTTATACATTATAAATCAGTGCTTATCAATCATTAACCTATAAAATGATGCAAAAAATCCTGTTGAATTCTTAGCTCCAAATGAAAGTTCAGTGGTGCAATTTGCAGACATAAGATGATTTTTGTATATCTTTGTTTTGACAAGAGGCTTTTTCTATACCAGTGTGTTATAGCATCAGGTTGGTTGAGAGGAGCAGCTAAAATTCACTACACTCAAGTAAACTTCTAAATTATCAGTCACAATATCAAATTACTGTATGGGAATATAATTAAGCTTTCAGCTCCCTTTAATGATTGTTCAAAAAGTTAGAAAACAGACAAAAAATGTGAGTCTTCAGGTAAACCAGGTTGTCTAAAACCACGTGGGCCACAAATGCATCTCGTGCTTTGGTCAACAAAAACACCAAAACCGTTATTTCCTCTGCCCACTACGATGTGCAGCTGACCATGCTTTGTACCTTCATCTTCAAAAAAATCTATGCTAAAGTTCTTAAAATAAACTTAAGTTTGCCTTTAATGTGTTGTGATAATGGCCATATTGAAATTTTAATCTTGACCAAAGAGCTTGGGTCAAATGTTTCAATGTGAATATAGTCCAAAAGGTGAACCAAATTTCATACTGTATCATTAGGATATGTGTCTATAACATTTGGAACTTTAATACATTGGTTAAAAAAATCGTAATGGCACTGATGTGAAGATGGGAGGATCTCATATAGAGGAGTAGCATAAAAATTACTTTGCAGTAATGAGTTATGGACAGTGTCAGAGTCTTGCTTCTTTGATATTACTTTCTTGCCCATAAGCCCTATTAAGGATGAAATACAGAAGGAGTTAGCTGATTCTCCTCTATCAGATAATTACTAATATGGTGAATGCAGTCAAGGTTTATTAAGACTGAGAATTTACTTCAACTTTGAAGGTCTGTCTGTGTCAGCTGAAACTGCTTTTCTAGAAACCTTAATCAGCTGAAAGCGCTTGTAGGCTTTCTACTATAGCTGAAACATTCTAAAAATACATAGACAGATGAAAACAGCCCCCCTAAGCTACAAATGATACATACTAACACAGGTGTCAACCCTGACTCTTTTAATGTAATGATAACACGGCTTTCTCTAAAGATGCAATTCTAATTAGAATGTTTTAAGAAATCCACTTCTGAACTCGTTTGAGCGCAAAAGAAGCAAAACCTTGGCATAGTTGAATTTGGAAAGAAAGGTCCATGAAGCAACTGACAATGTGTAAATACAGTTTACACGATCCAGACCGTGAAACTCCCAGAGTGTACCAAAAATGTTGTTTTTGCAGTACTGGGAAGAGTTGCAGGAAATAAAGCCCCGCTGCTTTAAAAACCTCTTTGAAAACTGTTTACTATGTGCAGCAAGGTGCAATAAGTAACTGACCAATGTACAAACAGATAGTGTTCTTGAGAAGAACTCAACAAATATACAAGTCTTATTTATTTCCTAAAGAGCAATTTATTGTTTTCTTTCTGTTTGGTTTGAAAATATTTAAAACCTGAATTGTCTACTTTGTCTGTGGCATTTGCTTATTTTTCCACACTGCATCTTGGATGTAAATATATAATATAAGTAACTGAAATACCTAATATTTATATAATGTAATATTGTTGCCTAAAGTCAGAGATGCATGGTATTTATCTCTGCTATTGAAAGCTAACAACCCCTGAATCATAATCACTGTACATCAGGCAGAAACATTGCTTGTATTAAAATTTCAGGTTTCCATAGGACCGTAGTTAGTTCATGAAACATTCTTAATTAATTAAGTAGTGAAACAAATAAATACATATAGACCCTAATGAATGATTGCAAGGCATATACTTGGACTCCATTAACTCAAAAAAGACTATTTTAACCTCCAGATTCTAGATTCAAACTCACGATAATAATTTTATTTAATTTTGGGATTTCAGATGCATCACGTGACAGAAGGCAGCAGGCTGAACAGGCTGTGGCTGGGTCTTGTCTTAGAGTGTCCTTTGGGCTCTGTGCAGGAACCTCACCTCACCGGTATCACTGATGCATTTTAGATGGGTACGATTATGTTATGGACGGTTTTAATCACCCACTGCACAGCTTTCCTGTCCTGGGCTATGCACGTGCCACTTTTATGAGATATGAAGGACTTTCTTTGATGTTATGCATTACTGAGCTCTGCAGAGCTGCTAAGATGATCAAAACCATGACAGCTCTAAAGATAGCAAATTACATTTTAATGTGCTCATACTTTGATAATACATCCCGAGTATTTAAAAAAAATGTATTGATGAATAATTCAATGATGTATTACAATTTTTCTGACATTCCGTTAAATAGCCACAATAGTAATTTGATATTGTTATTGATATTTGTATTCACCTGTTGCTACAGCAGTTATTTTAGGTATTTCACAATGTGTGTTAGAGGCTTAAGTTTCGCAATATGTTAATTATATCATATCCTTTTTCACATCTTTTTCATATCTGCCATGTTTTGTGGAATAAACTGGACAAATTACTTGCTCTGAATCAAAGCTGAACCCAAATGTAGACAATGGACAAGCAGGTTAGGTGAAAAACAAGTTGTCTATTACAACTCAGACAGGGATGATAATATGGTGACTCACTAGGGATTGGAGCAGAGGTGAGGGGAGAAATCCGGGAGAACATTTGGCAGAGGGGATCCTGAGGATGTGAGCTGGCTGGCTTGCTTGGCAGACTGAGGGGGTTGATAGGCAGGTAGGTAATCCTAGAAACAAGGAGAACAGGTTTAAGGCAAAGCTGGCAGGCAGGAAAAGCAGGTAGATTTTCTGGCATAAAGGCTAGAAGCCTGGCACATCGACAAACTGTGGACACCCCAACGATATGGTGGGGGCTGGCTGTCGGTGCAGGGCTCTTGTAGCGAGGTGGTGATGGCTTGAAGACAGCTGGGTATGCAGAGCGACAGAGTGAAGGTGTGGGGGGGGGCAGACAGACAAAATGAAAACAAACAGACAGACAGACCATATGGACACAAAGCACACCTCACATATACTGAAAAGTCTGGTAATAATACAAGCACACTCCCATAACAGGCAGATAAGTGTCACAGAAAAGGACCACGACATTACTGGTGCACTTGTAATTTTACTGAGAAATACAACAGACCATACAACAACGGATACATTGCATTAATAGAGCAGGGCTACTTAAATTTATGTCATCAGTTCTCGATAATACCGGACAGGCAACGATTTCCCATCATCTATGTAGCTCAATCTCTCTCTCTCTCTCTCTCTCTCTCTCTATATATATATATATATATATATATATATATATATATACATATTTGTGTGTGTGTGTGTGTGTGTGTGTGTGTGTGTGTATACTGCTGAGTATCTACTGAAGGTAAAAACTTGCATTATAATATTGTAAATACTCTGAGAACAGATATTGACAAATATTTTGATCTTTCCCTCTCTCTCTATATATATGAATATATATATATATATATATATTTTTCTTTTATCCTTTTTTTCCTTCCATTACTTTACATTTGCACATGGAATACTGATCATGAGTTTAGGTGAGACCTTTATATCAGAGAGGGATGTTTAATTCTCCAACCTCACACAAGCAGCAGGATATAGGAGATATTACAACAGCTGTGGAATGATTACCAGGAATGAAGGAGACTACCATGGTTAGCCCCAAGAGGGGCCTACTTTCAACATCCCTAACTTCCTTTTTTCAGCTGAGTCAACAATTCTGTCGAGGCACTATGGATATGAATGTAATATGCATATCTTGTTTGGCCTCATGCATTTCTGTTTCTTTATATATATTCACAATGAGCTAAAGTAGCGATGGTCCATTCTGGATAAATGACATTCCAGTCTAGTCACCGAGGAGAGCATTAAAAATCTGGAGCAAAATATGCTTGCTGCACCTCATCTTCCCCTCAGCAGTTGACTGCAATTTACCTGTAAAGGTTTTAGTATTCAAGAGGTTAATGCCAGTATCCTGTAATGTTACCATCTCCATGCAAAGCCTCGGATTGTATATAATTAGACCTCTGATAGCTACAGACTGTGCAGTCACAAGCCTAGCGGACAAGATATTTATCATCCTTGTATGATGAAAAACTGGCAGGTTGCATTATTTTTATTCTTTAAATTCTAGATTAGCGAGACATCAGACGCTTGATAAGTCCAAGGCACAAAGCTGAAGAGAATATACACCTCCCTCGTCCGGGAAAACCTTCTACCTTATTTTCATTTCCAGTGACTAGTGTTGGAGGCAGGTGTTAGGGGAACAAGAGGCTTAATTGGCTGAGCTTATGGCAACGCACTTAAAGTTGGAAGTGCATGAGGCATAGATCGTAGACCCAGGCCAGTTCCCAGGTGAGAGCCCTACTGGAGGAGCATTATAAGTCTCAGAGCAATTTGCTGTGAATGAAGAGAGGAATATAAAGAGGAAGATAGAGATAGAGCATGGATGGCTTCCTATGTTTGCTGCCATCTATTTGCTCACAACTTCCCCCTCCTCTATCAAATAATTTTTCCTAATCTGTTTTAGCCTATTGCCAAACTACTGAGTGAAAGCTAATTAGGCCACATTGTATGAGACCAGTTCCAGAACACTAAATACTGCAAACTGTATGTACTATTCTACAATCCATTTTTCCCTTCTCCCTCCTTTCCTTTTTTCTTTGACTTTTGAGATGCTATTTTTGGCAAATTCTGAAATTGTATGGCTGCTTATAATGCCATTCAACCATCTGTTCCCAGGTGGTTTCACAACACTTCACACTATAACTAATCTGACTCAGACCACTTTCACAGGACTGCAGTGAAACCTTATAACTCATATGTGACCTAACAATTCTCATGTACCATCAAATGTGTTAGACCCACAGAGTTTAAATTCCTGCTCATGCGACATGAATGAGCTGTGAAATGTCCACACAAAGTTGACTCCTCCATCTAGATATGTGTGAAAGTTGACATAAGTGCCCTGGAAACCCTTGATGGTATAGGGATACATTGTTATAAATGATTTAATCCTAGTTTGATGCCCCATTTCAGAATTTTAGCTTTTATTTACAGTTTCTAAAGTTTTAATTGTTGTCTAAATTTGCTTTGCTTTATTATTATCAGGGAATACTGAGGCTAGAAATCCAGGGGCAGGCCTACAACTGTTATAATCACTTTCATTCAAAATACTTCCCAAAATATTATACAAAGATTCCCCTTTTACGTGCACAAGATTAATCCCCTTCTGCTGACTCTTTCAGCTATTTTTTTCTAGTTTTTTAGTTTTCTTGATTTTCAAATTCATATTGTCAAGATTTATTTACAATCTCCTCCAAATGTGCATCAAATTGGTATGCTGGGTGTCAGCAAGGTGTTTCAAAACATATGTTTGTTTTTATAGTATGTTTGTACGAAGGCTTGCCCTTGACAGGGAAGAAGTAGAAAATGTAGAATTATATTATGTCGTGTACTGTTTAACCAAAAGAAACCAGTGGAGAAATTCTATCATGGTATCATTTATCTCCTTTTCCAGCTTTTTGGTGGATAAGTCAGAGAGAGGAACATATATCCTGCAAAAAGAAGAATGAAGCAACACTTTTTAAGCCCCTTGGTGTTACTCCATGAGCCATGTTTCTTACTGAAATCATGAATAATAAAAGATCATAATACTTGAGCCACCCCTACCCATCATGACACTGTACATAATTTCTCACTCTGTAATGTAAAAAATGAAAATAACTGAGCCAACAGTTTGTCAGCTTCAGTATGTGAAAAATAAATAATGATTTTGACTGAACTGTTTTAGTCCTCTGTTGGCCACCGAGTAGCTGGGGCTCAGACACCAAGGTAACAGTGACTGATGTCCGGGGATCAAACAGCCATTTTTCTTCCTAAAGTTGTCATAATCTAACACACAATGAACGGTCAAATTGCACCTATATTTTTGATTAAAAAATCGACCTGCCTTTCACAACTTTGCCATTCTGTCAACAACAGCATTATAACCGCAGTTTGTGTTTAGACTAGAAATCAAGAAAGAAATTCAATTAATGCATAAAGGTCTGCTCATGATGTAAAAGATTCAGTATGTGTGACTGAGGGACGCTGCAGGTCTGACACATGGCACATAACCACACAATCCTTTTTAAAAGCTGTGTAATTTATAATCTTTCCTTTCTATCGGCAAGAAAAGTTTACACCCTATCTAGTACTTTAATAATATTGTTAACTGTATAACCATATTTTTGTCAGCATCAAACAACACTTCACATGTTGTCACCTTCATGGACGTTCATAAAAACATTTTTAAACTTTTTTAACTTTATTCCTACTGCGAATTGATGTTGATCTAGTTTTGTTCAGCCTCCATCTACATTCATTTTTAAGAGCAGCAACATTACTTTCTCAGAATTTAGTAGTTTATTTGCTTTGGAAAGTTTTTTCTCAGTAATGGATAGAAATGGCATTCCAACCTTAGTTAAAAATAATTTGTGACATTTTGTTGTAGTCTTACACTGACAAGCCAGTCTTACGGTATCTGCTACCTCACAAAAACTTGCAAATGTTTAAATATTGTTACTTATACATAAAACAAAAAACAAATTTAAACTCACCATTCTCCTTCCTTCGTCCTCTTTCCCCTGCCTCACAATTTCTGTTTTTTCTTAAACAGCTTCCAAGAAAACAACAAGTGTCCATCTTTCTGTCATCTAATGGTTCATGAGCTTGCAACTGGGCCAGTTCACCCCCTGCTGTTTGTGTGGCTGGCAAGCATAAACTAATGAAAAAGTTTATGCTTGTGTTTGTGAATTTGTGTATGTGTGTGGGAAGAAAAAACAGACTGGAAAATACAGAAAATGTTTTTAATTGCTCCTACAGATCATTGGTTCCCTTTAAAGACACGAACCTGATTGTTTATCAGAAACTAAACATTCTTGGCCATGCTTACAAAATGCCATACAGCTGCATTTGAATGTAATCACTGAATGTTCACCAAACGAGTTAACTATTCTTTAGTCAGCCGAGCCCCTGAACCCTGCATGAAACTGTTGTAATGCTAACGTGGCACTGAGGTGGTAAATAATAGATACACCAGCGGTTACTTATTTCCCCCAGACCTTCCATGTGTCAGTGAAACCAGAGAACAGGTGAGCAAGTTCTTTAGAAAGAAACCAATTCCTCTCATTCAGTATCTCCTAGCTTGTGTCAATTCTCCTCAGCAAAAACAAAATTTGTCTGCTGTGTAATGCAGCCAGTAATGGTACAATTTAATCAGCTCAGTTTTGGTTCTGTTATATTACTATAAAATTGTATTAATAGACTTTTTTGTTTGTTTGTTTGTTTTACCTTAAACAACAGGAAACTATAACTGCCTTTTGCTCCAAGTCTGTCTGACCAACTCTAAACCTAACACACAATGGTGCCACCAATGACCCATGGAGTAAATGAATTCTTCTCTCCCAAGCACAATTTCCTAGAACCACATAAGCATAGGGAAGTCTTGATCTTGTTTCATGCTGTACAGATCAAACACCCATCACCAAAAACCTCATTTGTTTGGAAAGAAGCTAAAGTGAACTTTGCGGTGGAAGGGAGTTGCTGTGATTTTTTTCTCTGTGGTTGAGCAAAATGGTGAGAAGTTAGTATCAGGAGGAGTGTTTTGCTGGTGTGTTTGTTAAGCATGTCCTGAAGCTGTGGGGAACGGTGTACTGGGAAAACAGCGCATTATGGAGGGAGGAAGAGAGGGAGGAGGCAGAAAGGAGGGAGGGAGGGAGATCTTTGATGAGGCCCCGGGAGTGTCTCTAATGAGAAACGATGTGAGGGAGCTGCTTCTTTCTTCCATTGCAAACGGAGCTGTGCCACACTGTTATAATCAAGCCATAGACATAACCAACGGCCTTAATTAAAAGTCACAAAATCACCATTCTGCCGTATGCCTTCTGTAACACTAACTCCAGCAGGAAATCTCTGAGAGAACATACAAAGGAGAGACCGGGCGATCAAAGGCTTGCTTTGACAGAGTGATTTACACTGGAGCCAACAACTGAGATTATTTTTTACTCTGTGATGAGTCATTACAGCAACAATCAGGAAGGCCTGCAATAATATGCATGATGTATCTTTTTAAATGGTGAGTCTCTGTTAATTTAACATGTTTCAGTAATTACATGACTACTTTCAAATTGCGTTGCCTTTTACGCCCAGGTTTGAGACATTGCAATCAGGGGAAAATGCAGGATTACTTAAAAGAACAGTGTGTTGGATTTAGGGGGGGCTATTGTCTAAAATGGAACATGTACATTTTAATAGTGTATAATCCCCAGACCCTAAGAAGCCTTGTCTTTTTGTTATCTTAGAATGAAAACTTCATATCCATAGTAGCAAGAGTAAGTATGTGAACCCTTTGGAATAAGCTGGTTTTCTGCATTAACTTGTCATAAATTCTGCTATAATCTTCATCTAAGTCACAAGTATAGAAAAACATAATGTGCCAGAGATAATAACACATAAACAATTATATTCTTTATTGAGCCACCCTGACATTGTGCTGAAAGATACCTGGGTATTCATTTTCCCATGGATGATGGTGAGCTGTCCGGGGCCAGAGGCAGGGAAGCAGCTCCAAATCATGATGCTCCCTCCACTGCGCTTGACCTGTGGGATGATGTCGTCTCATTGGTTTGCAGTGCCCTACACAGAAGGTAGTGCTGCTGCTCTTCACAGACAATTCTACATTAGTTGCATTGTTCCTTGGCAGACCACAGATATACAGTGATTTTTTTAACTTTTTTTTTTTTGAGAGCACTAGCTTCTACCATGATTTCCTGCCATTGACACTTCAGCCATGATTTGCATATGGTAGACTCATGAACAGAGATGTCAACCAGCTCCTTAAGCCTCTTTAGTGTTATTCTTAGTTTCTTTTTAACCCGAACAAGCGACAATGCCATTGGAGTCATCTTAGCTAAGTCCCCACTTCTAGAGTAACCACAGAAGTAAATCATTTTCCTTTATAAAAAATTTTTCTGACTGCGGAATGATGAATATCTAAACTCTTTGGAATTAGTTTGTAATCAACAATTCCTGATTCTAACTCTTTTGAGATCTTGTTTTTTCAAGGCATGACTCACATCAGCAGATGCTTTTTGTGAATTGTAACTCAGAATGTATTTTGTAAGTCAAAATAACTCAAAGCGACAATTCCAATCTGTTCTCATTGACTTTGACTCCATGTTTGTTAACTCCTGACTCAAGTTAGCTTAACTTTTCCAACACTGGAAAACAGCACACCACACCTCCAATTTGGTCACTAACAAATGCACACTGGCCACTTGAAAATATTCTGTAAATATGTGTCAGAGAATCCGTACCAACTGGACATTTCTTCTTGATTTAGCAATGTTAAACTTCAGTGATCTCAAATCAACACTTTCATAATCCACACATAACAGACTGTTTAAGTGTCAGGGATTTGTCAGCATGTAAGGAGACAGCTCCTGCTTTCTCTCGCTCTGGTTCTCATTGTCTGTCTGCCGTTCTGTTTCTCCTTGCACACATGGCACGTCACTACCAAATGATTTTCCAACTGACTGCACTTGGACAGGTGCTTACTTGTGCACATATGTTTGTGTATGTTTGTCTGTATGGGTATGTGTGTTAGTGTGAGGAGATCAGAGAGAAACCTTTTTTCTCCCTGCCTCACTTGCACTGTGACTGGCAAGCATGTTTTATTTTAAACAATTTGACACAATTGGTAAAAAATGCAGTAAGTACATAACGCTGTTGAATCAAAAAAATTAGAAAATAAAGTGTATGTGCAGGTGTTTAAGAGAAAACGAGTCTGTAATATTATGAGTTAATTCAAAATTCATAAATATATGTCACTACATTTGATTCTTTAATTTTGTATCATAATGTTTTTTGCTAACACATTGGCAGTGACTTTACTCAATTACTTTAAATTGATCACCTTCTTATCATTACCATCATCCATGTCATGAACTGCTAATACAAACCTGCAACATTTAAATCTGAGAGAAAACAGGTATTATAATTTCCAAAGCACCACAAAAGAGCACCCCCTCTTTGTCCTGCACAAATAAACTTGTCAAGAGGGTCATAATAAATGTATAGTCTGCCATTATCCAAGGCATTTCCTTAAGTTACCGCCTTCCTTATTCTAAGGCAAACACTTGAAATTTGTGGCATCTAACAACTTTGGAAATGCAATCCAGCTGAGAATTTCACAGGACCAGACAGGGTAGTTAAAAAACTGGAGGGAAAAAAGAAACAAACAGACATTTAGACAGACAGACAGACAGAGACAGACAGACAGACAAATAGACAAGCAAACAAAAACAATAGCCTTCACACAGAATGAGATGTGGAATAGACACAATGTGGTTTCTTAACAAACCAGTGAACCCTCTCTTTGGCAATGATTGTAGGTTAATAGCAATTTTTCAAATGCTAAGGCAGCACTACACTGTCACCAGAGCCATGAAAATATGAACAATGCCAAAAGTGGATTACAGTGATGTGTAGTGTATGCTCAATAGCATTGTATGATTTTCTCATTACCAGGATCCCCTTTTTATCAAAAAGCTTCAACAGTCATATTAAGGTAATTGGTACAGAGAAACCAGGATGAATAAAGTACTGTAATAGGCTGTCATTGTTATGTGTTTAATAAACTGTTGGCAAGAAGATGCTTAAGCAGAATGAGTTGTTAATTAAAAAAAACCCATCACCGCATCACAGTAACATGTTATATTAACATAACCAGTATGTTTATTAACACAAGTAATAATTGTATCAAATATAAAAAGACAAGGTATATAAGTATGTATAGTTGAAATCAGAAACCATATTTAATCAACCTCGTGTTTCAGCTCATGTCACACCAAGGAATTGCTAATTAAAAATCACTGCTTTAATGCAGCTTCATCAGCAAACTCAATTTGACAGACCACGTGCAGGTAGTTTGCTTCAGTTTTTAATTACTCTTTGCATGCTAATATGCAATATAAACCAAACATTTACCAGTAGGGACACCTTTTCATTTCACGCTTGGATGCTCACTTGTGTTTATGAAACAGGTGAGTGTGTCTGTCAGTGGATTAAACGAGGATGAAGTGTGTCTCCTTACCATCAGAGCTTAATGAGCTATTTACAAAATCTGCAAAATATCTGTGAACTGATGATGCCTTTGCCAAAGAAGTGAAAACCAACTCGTCTAACTCAAACAAGATATGTGTTGTGTAATCGTGTTGGCAAACTGCACTTGGTTATTTCACTCCTTTTTAAAATTACTGTCATACTGTTTAATCTGCATGTTTTGGAAAGCCAGCTCAATGAGACATGATTTTTCCTAACCTTAATGATATCGTATCAAAGGCAGATATTACAGAATAAAATAGTAATAAAACCTTGGCATTAGACATTAAAAATTATTATCACAAAATGTAATCCAAGGTTTTACAGAACTGCCAAAATACCAACATTCATTCTTGCGATAGGGTTGTGTGATCATAAGGTTGAAACTAGTTTTTATATTCATGTTGTTTTCTAGCTCTGCCACAGAAATAGACACAATTGTGCTGGAATAATGGACTTAATTAGACTGTTTATAGTGTCACTGCAAACACAGTCACAGTAGTGACTGAAAAACAAAAGCTGTGACTGCAAATATTAAACTGAACATCATGATAAGATTTAATATACCTTATTATCCCTGTGAAGAGACTTGTCTTTGAACTTGCACCATCATTACAAACCAAAAAACCACCAGAGCCACAAGCTTCCTGCCCACATACATATGCCTACACAACACTGCACATAGACTCACTACTGGAGCAATCATTAGCAAGTACTGTAAATTATGACC
Organism: Istiophorus platypterus; assembly: GCA_016859345.1. NCBI lineage: Eukaryota > Metazoa > Chordata > Actinopteri > Istiophoriformes > Istiophoridae > Istiophorus > Istiophorus platypterus. Next base: position 20,947,117 of record CM029118.1, read on the forward strand.
AAACAGGTGACACAAAGTTCAGGAGCACTCAGAATGACCTATTTCGGTTTGGACAGGAAATTTTTAAGGATACCGTATGCCAGTGTTTAGAAAAATAATTATATGGTCCTAAATTTTTATTGAAAAGATGATAAAACATTTGCTGTAGTTACTCAATAAAGATATAGGGCTGCAGAGGGTTAAATGCTGGACTAAAATCAACAAACACAGGAATTAACACAGGTGTCTTCATGATGCTTTGAGATCAGATGTGTAATGAATCATCTGAACTTCTCCCCTGTTGATAAGCAAATTGATAGCACTGCAATACTGACTTAATTCTTGCTTTACCACTACCATCTGCTCTAAAGACTTCATAATAAGACATATAAAACAACAACCCTAAAATCTCTATGTGACATGAACCTGGACTTTGGAAGCAGATTTCCTCCACAGATTCTGAGCACATCAAACAAAAAATCCCAGATAGCAATAGTCCCTTTGGTGTCCTTCACATCTATTGCCTCAAAGTGTATGATTTAATGTAATTAACATTATTTTTTTTAAAAAGAGAGAGAATGTTGAGTGAAGACACATAAATACAGCGATAGAAAGACAAAGACCCATAAACATGACACCTGATAAAATCCTTGAGAAGGATGAAACTACAACCATTATGCGCTTTTTACTTGATATAAATGCTGGACTTCAGTATAAATGGCGGTTGTCTAATACAGCATCTTGAGCTTGGAGGATTAATTGTAGCCGTTAAATTGATTAAGACTGCTAAATTACACCACTTAACCCAGAGCACTCTACAAAATGCCATCACAATGACTGTAAATAGAGTTAGATTAAAGGGAGCCATTGTGTTGCTTACAAAATGATATTTGGATAACCAGTAACATAGCCTTCATCTATAAATCTACTGCATATCTATCTATCTATCTATCTATCTATCTATCTATCTATCTATCTATCTATCTATCTCTCTATCTCTCTCTATCTCTCTCTCTATATATATTGACTTGAGAAGTCAAAACAGTTGGATTGATTATCTCTGACTACAAACAACATGAACATTTGTTTTCATTAAATTTACTGAACTATTTTTTAATATATAATCTATAACATCCAACCCCTATAATTACTTGTTATCCACTTAGGTTTAAAACAGAGGACATGTAAATCTCATGCAGTCTTAAAAAAATTGTGACTTAGAAAGACTTTTCAAACGAATGAGGTTTTCCAATCAATAAACACTTGGCAAACACTGAAACCAAATTTATTAAGGCCTTTATAAAACATATATTTCTTCATGGGGGACTTCAAGGTCCTCCATTAAACTTGATTAATTAATTAACCTTGTTCTAGTTTGAAATGACCTGCCTGAGATGAACATACTGATAATGTTAACACATTCACTTAAAGAAAAGAAACAACTTGTGGCTTAAGAGGACTGCTGGCAACACCTGAAGAAATTGTTTGATCTAAACTGGAGGCAGAGGTGAGGAAAGCACTTGCATTTTAACCACACAAATCCATTCAAAGGCATGAGCTAATTGTGTCCACATTTATTTAGTATAATGTAAAACAAAAAAATTCACCAAGCTGTTTTAACACTGGTTAATTTCCAGATAGATTGCACACGCTACATGAAGAATGCTTTAGAATGTACATACAAAACCTTAATACATAAATATATCAAACGTGCAATTTAACAAAAAAAAGTGTTTTTTTTTTTTTAAGAAGAAGCCAAAATAGAATCCTTGCGGATTCTGTTATTTCAATACAGATCCATCAATCAATGACCCATTACATAAGAACCTATTGATCTTTGACTTGTTGGCCTGGACTATAAAGCCCGCTCTGAGGACTGATGAAATTCAAAGCATATACTGTACAAGCAAGTCCGTTTGTTACATGCACAGCGTTATGTATCAAACAATAATTCATGACTTCTACACATGGTAACAATGATCTGCAAGTCAATCTATAACTATTGAAACAAAAAATGGCCATAAAGGTTTGAAATATATATGCAACTGAATACATAAAAGTGAAATTCCATTGCTAATGAATACAATACCTCCGAATTCATGGCACTGGAAACCTTTGTTTTGAAAGCAATCTGTATTTATGTGGTCTTAATTGCCCTCTTGGAAATTTTCAATAGCCGATGAATTTATTTTTCAGGACAAGACTGCGATCCCATAAAAAACAGTCCCATAGTTTGTTTGTGCAAGCATCTTATTGTGAGCCATAATTATAGTTATGTTTTCTTTTTATGTTACACCTAGCCATCATGAGAAATAGCATCAGTCTTGTAGGTAAATACCCAAAAACAACAAGTCCGATGACAAAGCCTCTAGTAGCCCTAGTAATTATGACAGGAGCAAAGGAGGTGAGGTGATGTTATATAATGACAAAGTCCATGTACAAGGGAGGCCAGCGTGGTTGAGTTAAAAAAACATTGGACTCTATTTGAGAGACTCCTGTTTGTTTCCTGTTTCCAACCAATAGTTAGTATTGCTTTTTTTGCTGAAAATTAGTGACCTAAATTGGTTCCAGAAATTCATGCCAAGTAAAACAATTTGGTTACCTATAAAATCCAAGTCTGTATGGCTGTTATTAGCATTATGAATAATGCTTAACTGCACAACCTGATTTTGGAATGATGTCAAGTGAGGGGGTTGAGTGAAACAGATTCATTAAGGAACATTTTTAAATACGCTGGGAGGATTTTATAGTTGCCTAAAAATCCACTGTGATAGGTCAAGCAGGGTAGGTGTTAAGTGACAAATCAAAAGACCAATCAATGTCAAACTCTTGTGTCAAAAACACTATGCTTTGTGTTAATGTCATACAAGAGCTCATCTATGCGCCACATGCTACTTTCACTCTCCTTACAAACACAAGCAGTGGATAGTAGCTGTGATTGTATTTCTAACTGAAAATGACAAGGCTGTCACATTTTCTGCTCTGCTCCGCTACAGAAGGACGGTGTTGTAGCTTCATTCCTGACACCATGACCAATGCAAGTTAACAAAACAAGTTCCCAAAATTGAACCTACGGAGGGGTAAAAATTATGTTGTCATCCTCTGAACTTATGTTGTTGTCATTTATTCCCTTGTTGCTTCTAGCATTTAAACTTAGCCAAAGCCATTTACTTTCCATTAAGTGCAGAGCGATGAGCTGCTTTTCATGCATCAAGGACAGGCAGCTCTTGGACAGTATCTTCAATATTCAATATCGTAAATGAATTAAATGGACAATTTCAATTGTTGTTCTCTTTTCAGCCTTTAAAGTGGGTCCATTTCAACAGGTCACTGTTAAATGGGACCCAGAATCAGATGAACATTTTGTGTGGACATTTTGGAATGAAAATTGTACTTATACCAATAAATGCTGATTATGTCTATTTTTGACATCATCTTTATGATAATAGAATAACCAAAAGCAATGATGAAACATTAGTTTAATCTTTTTCCAGGTAAGGAAAAAAATGTATGAAATACATGGCATGCATTGACAGAATATTGCTTGGTTAAGTGTTAAATTCATATGACGCACTTTAAAGGTCAGATTTTATAACAACAGTGCTTCCTGCAGCTTTCTCTGAGCTTTGCTGTCTTTATTTCAAAAACGCATTAGCATGTGTGACAGATACCTAAATCGGAATGATCCTAGCAACAAGGGGGATGACAACACTTCTAAGCAAAAACAGCTGTGCTTGAACGATAACTGAGTAATACTATGGCAGGAAGCACAGGGCTTAAATCCTTTGACTTCCTTGCTAAGTTTGACACCTGAAGGAGGGAGGGAGGAGAGATGACATTTGACCCTGTCATCTCAGCTTCATGGGGTAGAACAGCTTGTGAAACTGGAAGAAATGACGCAAAGTATCTCCTGAAAGAGGCATATGAATGTGGACGCACACACTCACACACACACACACACACAGTCACTCTAATGTAAATACGGTATATACTGTATATGTAAATTGATTACCTGTCATGTGAGGACTTTGATTAAAAAAAAAGATAGGACAGGAAGACCTGCTCAGTCATGTAAATGTAAATAGAGGTCATCTTAGTGCAAAGACATGTAAGACAAAATAAGCTTCTTTTTTTTTTCAAAAGAAAATAGAAAATACTTTGTGTGTGTGTGTGTGTGTGTGTGTGTGTAGGTTGGAAATGGTATAGTAGAAGTGTACTGAAAGTATCAATCTCTACCAATGAACAGAGGAAATGAATCCAAACGAAACTAAGAGGGCTACAAGCACACTAGCAGCTTCAAGAAGCAGTAGACACTAAACACAAAGCTAATTTAGTCTGTAGGACTAATCCTATTGGGACCGTGAATGTCTCTATAGAAAATTCTGGCAAGCCATCAGATAATTGTTGACATACTTTAGTCTGAACCAAAATGATTGATCAGCCAACCAACATCGCCGTCTCTAGCTCTACACATTTAGCTTAGCTAAAAACTCCTCCTACGGAGACTGCATGTTATCATCATTATGCTATCGTGTCTTGATGTAAGAGACTTTAATTTTGTAGGAGAACCATTGTCAAGGTACAACTCGGCTTATAGTACGTATGAATTTGTTTAGCGAAGAAGAAACCCAAAGAAGCTGTTTACTTTTAAACTGTAATCACAGTTCATCTCCGAGCTTCATCTCCTTTTCAGTTAGAAACAACCACTGCCTATGAAACCAAATCTGTCTTTTTTTTTCAGGTCACTTTATTTTGATGTATAGTTTAGCCAAGACACTTTCACAGTGTTCTTACTTGAGTGCAGACAAGTAGTACTGTTTTGAGAATTAGGACAAAGCCTGCACAAGCAAACTGTATGTACACAAATATTAATGCATGCGGATATACACTTGCAAACACCTAAACCCACGTGGACACGTATCTGCATGTGTTTATCCACACAGACATATGCTTGGGTCTGTGTGTGTGTGTGCCGTGTCGTGCTTGTTGGCTGTGGCAGTGATAGATGCTGTAGAGAAAAAAATTGTACAGAGAGGGTGTGTACACACATGTAAATCAAACCATAGCCAGGAGCTGGAGCTCACTGACAATGCAACACATTGCCATATGCATATACATACATTCATTCCACTCTCTCTCACAAACACACAAGCACATACACAAATACAATATACCTGTGAAGATTTAACTGAGCAGCAAAATGTGCTGAGCTTTAAATATAGTTTATGTTTAATTACTTGTTCCTCAAATCTGCTTCTCACAGTAATTTAAAGAATATTGAAAGTTGTGAACGTTTTTCATTTAATACCTCCACCAAATGCAGGTTAATCATAGTATGTCTAGGCTACGGCTGCTTTATGCAATGGTCTAAAAACGTTTGAAGAATCTGGACATGAATCAAAAACTGCTCCTTAACAGTACACTACAGTCTATAATGAAACCCTGGAGGTGTATACCTCTACTTTGGAGGAGAAGGGGATATACTGTAGAATAAGTCATAAGGGGGGATGAAACCAGCAGCGTAGTGCCTAATACATGCATGTGCAGGCAACAAAGGCACTTCTCTCGTTCAAATTTCCTTTTGAGTATATCTACACATGTTCATGAACCAATACTACATCATTAAGGAAGAAACTGAGGGGCACATATTCAAAGGACAGAGTATCTGTTCCTTTAGTTACATCACTGGCTGACTTGCTGTTTGAAAATTTGAGTGCTGGGGTGGTTGGATCTTGTCTTAGAGGTTAAAGTTGAAGCCATGGCTCAGGGTTGCGTCTACTAAATAGAGCCAAGGAGGTAGGATTTGTGTATTGAAATGCAGTGCCTGAGAAATTCAACTGAGGTTAACAAACTTTATTATGAACATAATTCAAAGAAGTGGAGGGAAATAAATTGCAGGATCCTTCATAGATCTTACTATATACTGTATGTATATGGAGAACCATCTGCAGCCTAAAAAAATGATAAGATATAAAAAAAGGGACATACTTTTAAAGCTACAGTTGCCAAAAATGAATTTATACATAAACTCCTCAGTTTCTTTAAGATAGGCCCTTAAACAAACTGAGGAGTTTACAATTACAGGGTTTGAATGTCAGGTTACAGTACCTTTATTAAACTCAAGAAGTTAAGGAACAAAAAATATTAAAACTAACATTCACTGACTCACTTGGAGAGAAGTTTTTCCCCATTTCAATGATAAAACATGAGATCATGAGTGTAATGACTCAAGCCCACACATACATAGAGCCGTGTGAATCTGGAGTGTCAAGAGAAGATAGTAAGAAGTGTTTAAGACTCACACCAATAATACAGCACTCCCATGCTGTACACTGTGTGGAAAACACAAACACAAGCAGAGTCCTACCTCTGAAATACTTCATAGCCGCTCGTCATGATGGTGGCATGCCAAAACACAACCACTTAGTTACCACTTTATTTTCACCCTTCCTTTTTCAGTACTGTACCACAGCTCCACCACTGTTTTGTCTCTCCAACTATGGAGATGTTCACCTTTCTGCAAGGACACATGATACATCCTCATGTTCTTGCATGCAAACACTGACTCAATTCAACACCACTTACACACAACACAGTCACTGAGGATACATACCCACAAATGTGACATTTATTGGTCACTATCTATCTCACAAACGCATACGTACACACTCCTACACAGGGAACCATGCTGTGTGTTAAGCAGTGGAACCCAGATGGCAGCCACCTGGTGCGTGCTGATGGGCTCCTGCAATGGCTTCGGACAGGATATGGACACACACACAGATGGTGACCCACTGAGAGCGGACAGGAGATGGACACGCTGACTATTGATTTGCTCAAATCAATGATTCACAACCTGGTCATCTGACACTGAGGGAGTTGCACCCACTGAGCTGGCACATTAGCCAGTCACGTGTGGCACACAGTGTTTAAAACACAAGTTTTTATTCCCAACTGTCACTTCAGTAAATGTTTTAAATCCCAGAGCAAATGAATTTGACTAGCTTTTAGACTGCCCTCATGTCATAGTTCTGTGGCTTTTGCTGAACAAATCAGTACATGATTAATGCAGAAAAGTCCTTCGCAGATACCGATAAGACAAAAATACTCGGTGTCATGGTCAGGGTTTCAGGAACAATGGCTCATGCAGAAGCATGTGTAATAGAAAATAATACAGCCAAACCCGAAAATTAAGATATGTATGCCAGTACTATAATAGTAGATGTTAGTTGGTGGGGTTGGCTAAGTCATTTCAATGCCGTTTGTGCAGTACAGTACAGTAGGCAGTTGAAAGCCTGGCCTCACATGATCAGTGACATCAAATAGGCAACTGCCGGCATTAGAGCCATTCATCTTCCCTACATTTTTCCTATAGCTATTCATATATTAACTGAGTACTTTTAAAGGCCACAGCAGCTTCATTTACCACATCTATCTATCGTTCATATCAACACACAGACCAATATCTATACATGCTTACAGACACCAAAGACACCTTAAAATATATTTTTCATGTTTTAAAACAATACAGGACATAGTATTTTGATGGACAAGCATTGTGTATGACATCAATATACCACACATGTTCTAAAAACTTCAGGTTCTTTACTTTTCCAGTCCCCCTCTGAGTAACCCTCTTCCTCTCACTGAGTATACTGGAGTGTTAAAGACACAGTGGGAGAAAATCATGGGGCGGATATGTTAATTTGCCGAGGCAATTAATGCTGAACACCCCAGAAGCCATTTAAGTTTCTTGGCTTATTAATTATGCACTTTGTACATACTAAAATATCCTCCAATGCTGAAAAAATGAGCTAATTAGCACCCCAAAAAATAGTAATTTTTCTTCCTAAGTCCTTTAAATAGGACAAGCACTGCAAATAAAGTGTGTGAAACCAAGCCAAGTTATCTTTTAACCCTGCTGTCATCCCTTGCTCATCCTTCATTCCTAAATCTTACCTTCCTTTCATTGCTATATAACCTTCTCTAAAAGTGAGTTTATTATTAATGCGCTTGCATAATGTGCTCTTCAGACTGTCAGCGTTAATCAGCAGACTTTCGTCCCTCTGTTCAGAGGATGAGGCGAACACACAGCACTTCCTTGTCAGGTGTTCAATTACTTTATCTCAGTGCCTGTTTGCCGCCTCCAAGGTAGACCCATTGTCACCGTTACTTTTGGAGCACCTCATTATTCATAAAGGTCATTCTGAGATGAAAAGCAAAGCTGAAGGAAGGAGGGATGAGGCAAATTATTTTGCAGGACAAAAGTGCTTGTTGAGTTCATTATTTTTTTTAAGATATCACTGTCATTCCTCCATGTCAAAGCTGAAAGCTCATCAAGCTATCAGAAGAAATGTTAGATCTCTACTACATAATTACCTGAATAAAAAAAGAATTACAACTCTAATATAAACTATAATATAAACAGTGTTGCACTAAGTGATATTTTATAATGAACAAAATACCTCTATATCTCAAGCAGCACCTAACCAGGAAGTGCAGCAGCTTGTACCTGTCCATGACAAAAACGCAGAGCCAACACTAAGCCACTAGTGAAAGTAAGTCTCTAAAGAGTCTCTGGAGCTGTTGCAGAATAAATGAGAACTCAGAATCTGAATGGTGCTCATTTATCTCTCTCTCTTTTTTTATATTTCTGACATATTGACTATGTAGAACATTATTAACTGATACTATTGTGAATACTTGCTGTGTTGCTGTATTTTAGCCCTATTGAAGGCAAAAAAAACTGTCACGCTAGTAGCTAGTGATTCAGTGAGGTTGGACTTTGGCGCAGTGGTGGTTTGTGGTGTTTAAATACTAATGTCACCATGGTAACTTGTTCAGAATGACAATGCTGATATGTTTTAGCATTTTATACACTGTGTCTCCACATAGCGTGAGTAGGGGGTGCACTGATGGCAGCTTTATGCTCACAGGGAATACAGTGATATAGCATTTGACTAAAACTGTTTTCAAAATTTACCAAAGACAAAGAACAAGAAAGGTACTACCCAGTGTAAACTCTGTGAAATGCCAAGGAGTTTTTTTAAAAATGCTAGTTTAGAATTTGTGAGGTGGGTTTACCTTCAATTACCTCCTTGACTTGTAATTAAAATGGAAATCAAACTGTTATTACACCTTATTTTTCTTCGTCTTTTTTGTTAGATAAAGGTAGAGGAAATGCATCCACTGGGGTCTGTCTTCAAAATGATGAATCCCCAGGATCTAGGGAATTCTCACAGATGACAATGACAAATACCTACACCTAGTTTCTTTTTTTACCCATAATTCTAATCTGGGGCCCACTGTTCTAAACTTACCTCAGAAACCAATGTATCTAGGAACTAGGTTAGTCGTGCATGTAGATTTTGTCCAAATCTGTTTTAAAGCCTCAGATGAGTTGCACTTAAATTTGAAATCAAAATCTCTTATGTTTTGACTCACACTGACATCAATGGAAATTCAATTCTAATTCAAGGCCAGAAATATCTGCTGGTGATCCGAGAAGTTCCTTTTCTACACAAATGTTTTGATGAATGTTTCAATCATCTACATTTACAATATATTCATTTTGCATTAATAACATGGAAAAAAGATAAGTTAAAATGCTGTTCACAATGGGGCTATCGATAAGGAGCCCACTGAGGCACTAAGCCAATCAAAATTTCATTCCTATGCTCATGGTCCCATTAAATTTCAACACCAACCCTTTCTCTTGTTTGCACAAAGCTCACCTATCTCTGCTGAACATCTCTGAATATCATTCACATTTATCATAGAATTTCATGGATTTAGATTAACTTCATATGACAAACTGATGCTAATTCTAAACCACATATAAATAATACACTTCTTGTGCTCCTCTTATTGTTGCTTTCCCTTGAGAGTTTATTCTTTTATTAGAATCAACACATAAACAATGTAATGGTGCTATGTTCAGCATAAATTTCTGCACCTTCCCTGATACTATTTCTTGAGACTTTTACTAAGCATAACACTGAGGGAAACATTTTTTTGTTTTTTTTTGTTAGTAAGAGATACAAACTCATATTCTCAATCCCTCCTCCTGTCACGCTTATTCCACCCTGGTGTAATAAAAAAAAGAAAAAAAGCTGACATCTCTTTTTGCTGTGGGAGGCTTTCCTCTGCTGCCCTCTACATTGGTCCAAAAGGTCATCGGGTCCTGTTTACATACGTGAGGATCCATAATGCATGGTTTGTGTCGTTTACTTGAGGGACTCCCAGTGCTACTCATTCTTCCCTGTGCTGTATGTGACAGGGAGGCCAAAGGAGAGAGAAGATAACCAAGTGTTAGGTCAGTCCTCGGGATAACTATATGCATACACATAAGTGCACGGACATACGCAGATACACACTTCCCTGAGCCCACAAGAGGAAAGAAGAGGCACTTCATGGGTAGATTCATAGATGTAGTGTTGTCGGAGTGCACCGGAACAACACTCCTTCACTTTTTCCCCCAAATGAGGAAAAAGAATATTAGCAGTTTGTATATTATTTTGAAATTCATACATAAGAATGAAAACATTGCATCTTAAAAGTTGCCGGTAGCTACCACTAGCCTATAACTGGCACAGCGAATTAAACAATTTTTTTATACCTCACTAAAGCTAACTAGTAGCGATGAAAAAGAAGCAAAACATTCATTCTTTCATCATTCCCTCTTCTAATGGTCTCTTTATTTGTGGTGCATTTGTAAAGAACCTTTGCAAAGCCAAGACAGCTTGTGCCACATCTACAATGTCTGCAAGAAATGAAAGCTTGCTTATCTACCTTTTCATAGACCAGCCTGTTAGATGAGCTTGACCTTGGCCTGCACTGCAACTTTTCCTCAGATTGGATGTTTTTCATAAACAGCTTCATTTGCTTGGCACAAGTAAGTAAATGGAATCACAAAAAGTCAACTACTTGTATTAATTTGCCTTAAATGTTTAATGCCACACTAATCATAACCTGGTACACCCATGGTATCGTCTTATACTACAGGGCTAGCTGTTTGGCTGATGGCTTGGATGGAAAAAAGTTGTTTGGATGACTGCAGCTGATATTCTCATCATGATAAAACAATTTATAAAGTCAGTATAACCTTTGATTGTGTGGCCAGTTATACATGACTAATGTATGTAAGCTTTGCCATTGTAATAACAATGGTTGTATGACCTTCGAAACAAGCCACAGCTTAACCACATGTGTGCACATCATAGGTGCACTCCAATACTTGAACCAACAGTGCTACACCTCCGGGTAGATATAGGAGTCTCCCTCATATTTAGTTTAATGCCGCCATAGCAATGTAGTTTCCTCATAAGGATGAACTTTGACTTGCCTTCCTTATTAGAGACTGTAATATTAAGCAACAAGTCAAATATAAACATTAATAATTTTTGTTGTTATCTATGAAATAAATATAAAGATTACACAGCAAAAACAACAGCAGCGGCAGCATATGCAAGCAACATAGGATCCTAAAAAGGTCATTATACTTTGTAGCTTATTTTGACTGAAAACATTCAGATGCGGTTAAATGTCCATTAACATTAGGTACAATGCAGTGTAGGACAGAAAATATTCAAAAGGTCAGGTGTGCATCCAAGTGATCATATGGGCAGTTCAGGGGTTGCCTCAGTGTGTAACCTAGATACAAGGTCCCAGACCCTCATTTGGATGGGATGCAATTTCTGTGTGTCTTTATGTGCCCATGCATGCACATGTTCGATTGTACGTGCATGCTGGCTGCATGTGTCCATGTGTCAGGGGACCCTGGCACCTGCTGATGAAGAAATCAAGTTAGAGAGTCCTCCTGCAGTTCCAAGCTGCCCTCCTACCCCAGGAGTCTTTTCCACCAGTCTGTCATATTGGCTGATAGTCACTGCTCAATGCCCAGAGTCTGATTAGAAATATCCCTCTCTCTGTATTTGTGTATCTGCATATCTCTGGCAAAGTAACTCATACTAACTCAGTCTCAGTTTGACTGCTCTTATTCCGTTTCCCTATATCTGCTTTTCAATCATTACATCTTATTTTCCCCCATGGTGTCAGGGTTGTTGCGTGTGGTTGTGTGGATTGGTTGGGTGGACGGTGTCATTATGTGGCAGATTAACACTTCTATATTATTTCCAAATCGGATTCTGGGGTTTGGTCCCACGGAATTCATTTGAGGGGTTATGTTGTTCACAAGAATATTTATTTATCTATTTTTGTATTTATTCATTTATTAATTTTGTTTTTTATTTGTTAATTGTTTTATATCCCTTTTTAGAGCTTTACCAGGAATTATCTATGGTTACCAAACACTTTGTACTAATAATTACTAGATACTAATAGCAACAAATAACATTTCCTGTCCCAACAGGTGTAACAATGATAGCCAAAAAGAAAAGAAAATGAGGTGGAGGGAAATGTTAATTATTCACAGCATGTGGACACCCAGACATTCATAAGAAGAGTCCTAATCCAGCGAAATAACTGAAAACTCTTGTATGACTGGACCATGGGCGTATAGGTGCTATGATAAACTGTTGTTTCCACACTATCAAAGTAAGTTTTTACTGCTACAGTTATCCCCAACGTAAATTAATATTTTTTAACTGACAATGTATCTCACTCGAAAAACACCAATAAAGGCCAGACAGTTATACAATGTATAAACTCTGTTGCTCATCCAAAATTAGACCCATAGTCCTTTCACTGCTCATGTATGAATGGTATTTAATATATATACAGTAATATCACGCATTGATAATGTTATGGTGAAACTTGTTTTGATTGTGGGGCAGATAGTGGGTTGAATTATTGCCTGTCACATTTCAGAGAGAAAGTTGTTGCCTGTCATATTTCAGAAAGACTGCTGCTAGAGTCGTCTAAAAACATTGCTGCTAGTGATACTAAGGGAGATTTACTTTATTTGACCACCTGAATTCAAATAAACTTAAAAAAAACTGTGTCTAGAGAGCAGGACCATCTGTTCTATGCCACAAAAAGTGTGCAACATGTAAGAAATGGGAAAATTACATGAAGGCAGCTCAGAGTACCTCAACAAAGTAGCACAGTGATGTCTCCACCCTGTGAGAACAAAGGAGGCAGCGTTAAAGTAGATGGAAAAGGAAGGAGCTAGCTGTAGCTGAGCAATCATTGCCTCCAATCCCTGTTTAATTACATTGTGCAGCCCGATGTGATAAGGTGTCAGAAGAGCAGAGAACTGAATCCTGTCCTAATGAATGGAAACAGATGGGTGAGACAGCAAGGAGGCTACCGCCAAGAACTGGGGTGGCACAGAGGGAAACAGGGTGCCAGGGAATGAAAAGAGTGCCAGATAGAAATGAGGATAAGGGTGTAGGCCAAGGGAAAGAATCAGGAATGAAATTTAAAGTTGTAAACCCTGTCAAAGAATTTTCCATATCTTTTGAAAATAGATGTAATTTTTTTAAAGGCATGTATACAAACATTCAAGTTCAATCCTCCATCAGGGGTGGGGTTGTTGAAACTCAGTTTTTTTCCTGGAGTTAGATAATGAGTGGTCCATCCAAAAGTGGAAGGGGGGGGCATATAACACAACCCTGTATTGTGCATAGCACATAGCTTCTCCCATAGGAAATATAACTATAACCATGATGTTTTCCTAAAACTAACAAAAGCATTTTTGTTCCAAAACCTAACTTAATTATGTATTTTCCAATCACCCTGCTGAAAGGGGCAACAGATCAGAGTTCACGTTTATGTAGTGCTTAATTAAAGTTTCACCAGACTAGGTCTACGTGAAAAGTATGTAAATCTATCTATCTATCTATCTATCTATCTAGAAATAAAAAAGGAATCTTGTTAAGTGAGGATCTAATGATGCCATAAAAGGTAAATGAAAGCGAGAGAACGGGTGGAGTGTGAGAGAAACCAGCCCCATCCCAGCATTGTGAATTAGCTATACCTGAGAGAGTTCAGGGATTACACTGCAGACTTAACTGGAGTATCTGTGTAGATAGGGATATGGTATTTAAACAGAGGAATTTCTTGCACAGACCTTCGTGTCTTACTCAGGCACATAGTCTTTCACGTTTTTGCATAAACAACGGGCACACACAGGAACAGTATGGACAAAACACCATAGGCGGTTTATGGCACACAGGTTGGCACACAGAAAAATTTCCTGTAACCTCAGTTTTCAGAACAACTTCAAAAGTTGTCTATTAAGGTTAATTTTATTTCTCCTGACCAGTGTGCTTTTTATAAATTAGCTGTTATTATCATAAAGGCTTTACCTGCTTTCAGAGGGAGATTAAATTATGCCTAATATCAGATTTAGTCTGTGGCTGGGTAAAAACAATTTTTTCTGTTTCTGTGCAAGATATCTTATGAAGTTTTGGTACTTTAGATTCAGTAGGTACATGTGATAGCCACCAATTGTCTAATAAACCTTGAAACATAACACAATCCCATTTCCTCTTAGTGTGTATGGCACCATTAAATGTTTCCTTAACCAGGTTTTTAATGAGCTAATTAAGTTACTCTCTGACTCAGAGGCTTGTCAAGGTTCAGGCTACATTTTAATTAACAGTCAAGAAACACACAGCTCCATCATCACACATGGATCAATGATCAGGGGTTGTTGATTGACTGAAGGAGCCATGATCATTATCTCTTTAAATGGCTCTATTTCACATTAATGAAAAATAAGAGTTGTACATTTACTGAGTTTCTGTGGTAGTTTTTTGATGCAAATTGATATTTGATGACAGGATTTGCAAAACCTAAGGTGTAATACAGTGTGTGATTTCTATAGCAAAGCTGGGCTATTTGTATTTCTTTGTGCATATGTGTCTGTGCATGAAGCTCTCTAAATTTGTGTCTGTACAATATACTTTTCACAAGTCCAGCCTGTTAGAAGTGTTGGCTCAGCTGTAATAAGATTTCTGTGAGGTGCTTTTCTCTGCATTTGTATCAGCAAAGTGGAGAGGAAAGGCTCAATAGATTGCTTTGTATGGCTAATTTGCTCAGCTCATTAAATATTGAGGTGAAGGCAGATTTGTGTGATTGCCAATATACTGGCTCCAGTGGTCTTTGTTATGCCTCAGAGCCTGTGAAATGAGAGGGAATGCACTCAAATGGAAAAAAAGTACTGTCATGGCAGCAATGTGTGCTCGCAAATGTAAATGCATGCACGAACATATACATTTGAAGGGATAGTTTACACTTATTCAGAGGGAGTCACACATACATTCACCAACAAATCTGCTAAACCTTTTTAATGCTACTTTATTATGTGTGATCATTTAAATTTGACTGATGCAAGCTTTAGGGATGGAAATGTTGGTATGTCTGTAATTTTCACCACTTTGATTCAGACTGAAATATCTCAACAACTTTAGGAAGAAAACAAATACAACAACAGAGAAAACAGGAGCAATGGAGAATGACAAGTATGCAGTCTTAGCATACTGATGTTAGTATTTGGCTTAAGGCATTGCTGTGTCAAGGTGAAGCCTCACAGAGCCACCACTGAGGCTTTAGACCACCAGTGTTGTTTATATTAACATTACATGAGATGGTATAACAATTATAGAAGAAATACAAAGATAGAGGAGAGAAAGGATACTGGGTGTTTTAAGAGAAAGAGTCAGAGAGGTGGGCATGACAGTAGGAGAAAGGAAACAAAGAAAGAGATAATAAATACTAGATATCAGATAAAGTTGACAGAAGCTTGTCTTATACAGTAAGGTCCTGAATGTCAAGTATATGGCAAGGAAGGAAACTTACTCTCACTATGTCGGTTTAGACTGAGCCCAAATTATACTTAATCTATGAGTAAGGGGTTGGGATCAGGTCTCATCTTTGGCAATACAAGTTGCGCTTTCCCAAACAAGTGTAAATGATGCAGGTAGTGGCTGGATCCAGGTCCCAGTGTCATACCCTTGTAAGGCAGGGCCTGTCACACATTACCTGCATTTAAATGACAGGTGCACACATTGCCACTTCCCTTTTGGAGAGTTAGTGTAGGCAACTAGACATGGGCATGGAACCAGCAGATAAAGTTACAAACAATGTTCAATAGCGAAATGCTAAATTAGCCAGTTTGAATTCAGAATACCTGCCATCGGGCTTAAGCATCTCAAGAAGTAAACATTATTTAAGTATACTCTGCTTCTTAAGTGGGTACGCAGGTGGATATGCACACAAGTCTGAATACCTCAGCATATTTGTGTGAGTACATATATTTGGATTTGGCTGTTCTTCATGTGCCTCCTACAATGATTTTCTAAGCCACATTGTTTGTGTGCAGCTGTGAGCATCAGTGACATATGGAAATGAAAAGGAGCTTGCACTCTTTGTATGCCTCTATCTCAATTCAGGGACACCAATTCCCCACCACACCTCCTCAAATGACCACTTTACCTCGATGAATTGGTTTCAAGTGCAATCTTGGCTATTGTCAGATGTAGTTTAGGGGCTATTTCTTAATGGTGCTCCCATTGCTCTCTGTCCTGTTTTCTTTCCTCAAGTCTCTCTGTACCTTATTGAGTAGTGCTACATCCTCTGCCTGGGAAGAGAAATGTTTTCCTCAGATACTTCAGGGTGGCTACAAGGGTGTTGAGTGCTGTCAAAACAAGCTTGGCTGTGAGAAGGAAGTGAAGGTAAATCCAAGGTAAAGGCAGATATTCACAGTATGACATCTTAACAACTCTGATGGGCAGAACCAAGGAACAGCTTTTTCATTTAAATCACAGAGAAACTTCTTGTTACAGAGGAAGAACTCCGTAGATTTTGACCCTGGACCTACTATCTGAGCAGTTCTTAAATGTATAGTAAGTTATTCAGGTTCACACAAAAATTGTCTAGTTGATCATTTAGCTTTAAATGAGACTGGATACTATTTTACAGAGATACAAGGTGATAGTGCTTATTTGCCTCGCTGACAATGAAACTAGTTAAAAAAAAACTTAGAGAAATGAGTCATGGACAGTCTATGAATTAGATTTTGTATTGTGTAGTTTTAAACACAATAAAAAGATTATATAACATTTTATTATTCTTGTCCTCTCATGGGAATGATTTAATCAAAACCAAATTAAAAACTATGGAGCATTTATTCAAAAATTAACTGCTGAAGATTGTCTCAAGTTTAATTTGTTTTTGTGAAAACTCTAATTGATTGCCTACGTTTTTCTCACATCTCCCACAATAAATTCCCATTTTTTCCTTGGTTTATATTTGACAAATGCTCAGCTTTAGTCATTTAAATAGCTTCGCATTTACATCCTCGAATGTGCGTTCTTACCCATTCCTCCAGAGAGGATGTATGCATACATGCATGTGTTATACCATTTATCTAACTACATCAATAATGGAATAAAGGATGCACATTTTAAATAACTCTTTTAAGTGATGATTAATGATAACTAATAAGTAATAAATAGCCTCAAAGGTAAAGTCTTGCATGGTACCCGTTAAAATTTTGTCCCACATTAAAAAAAAAAGATTGCAAAGGTCAATATTGCTTCAGATGGTGGTCCAAATGTGAAGAATTTTTTATTTCAGTGGCTTAAATTATTTTTAATGTTATATGTCAGTGTTTTAAAATATAATATGAGAATGATCGAGATTTTTCGCAAGATCATTTGTTTTGCAGAATTGTCCATCAACATTCTGTCTGGTAGTAGGGCTGTAGATTTTTATGACCACCCTTACTGTCTACACAGCCACACCTAGAGCCTATAACCAACTCCCTACACTGCAGGGATCTAATTTTTCCCAGTATCAGCTTCAGATAACAAGCGCAAAGCTGTCAACGGGCCCTTCTGGCAGTGACCTCTCTGTGTGACCCTCTGAAGGAGGCTTTGTTTCTGGCCAACTGTACTTATTGATTGACAACTACACAGAGAGAGGAGAGGAGCAATAGTGTGAGAAAGTGAAGAGAAAGAGGGAAAGAGAGATTGTGAATGTGCATGTGCATGAGAAAAAAGATGACAAGCGCAGACAGACTGAAGTTCTGGCAAAGAAAGGGTATTTTTAAAGAGTGGGGGGAATAAGCATGAAAAGAAATATCATAGACCTCAAGGGCTAATCTGTAGAAACATTCTTTAATGAAAACTTGTTTCCGGGGTTGAGAAGAACTTATTTTGAGGTGACTTCTTATGAAAGATGTGAACCATTGGCTCTGGTGCAGTTCATGAAGATGGACCAAATTTGTAAAACCAAAATACCAAGAAGCCCAGTAATGAGCACTGCAAAAGAATCTGAAAATAATTTAATCACATGTTTACTCCTTCATTGCCTCTTGACTGGGAGGAGTGGCTTGTGAGCAGGCTTGTCAAAAAGGCACCCAAGCCAAAAAAAGCTGCTGATGATGGAAATAGCAGTCATAATATCAGACCTGGATATCCTTTAGCTCATGAAGTGCCTAAACTGAAAGAGCCTGTCTGGCTTATGTAAACCATTATGTTGTTTAAAACTAAATAGAAATCAAAACATAAAAAAATGAAATAAAAATGTAGGGTATTTATTGATCTGGCAAATCCTCTTTAAGGTGCATCAGAGTCTAGTCACAAAAATATCATTTAATTTTCTTAGAAAATACACGTATCCTCTCATAGTGCAAAGAAATCTCTGGTATGTGGTGAAATGGTATTTTATTTATTAGTGTTATGTTATGCAATTTGTTCAGCATAGAAGTCACAGATGTGATCATTATAATTTAGAATATGTATAACTAACACAAAACACCAATGATAATTAAAGGAGCATGAAACAAAAGCTCCTTTCTTGATTTCACTAAGACATTATTCATTATAATTGGTTGAATTATTCCATTGTTAAAAAGCCAATTAGTGAGTCATTTACAATATATAATGAAACAAAAAAATCACATTGTTCTACAAGAAAAACAGAATTAATGCTGTACTGGTTTTTTTTTGTTTGTTTGTTTTCGTTCTTTTGTTACTAAGATTAAAAAAAAGAAGTCAGTTGAAGCCTTTACTGATGAATTTATTGTTGTTTGGAGAGCAATTCCTCCGATTTACATATTCATGATTTTAAACAAAAGATCTATTAAACACTGTTGCCTATTAAATCAGACTTGCTTTATTTCCCTGTAGTCTATATTCTGCTATTCTGCTTCTGTTTGTTGTTAAGTTATATGTTCTGACTCAAATACACTCAACAGTATCTCCAAAAAACATATCAAGATGACAATCTCTGCTGTGTCTGAATATGTATCAAAAATGTTATTTAACTTGGTGCTAATGTCCTAAATATCAAGTGTCTCATCGGACTGAAGTTGTCTGGATCCTGATAAAGCCGTTGTGCCCTTTTTCTCCAAAGCGAAGACGATAGTGACTACACTGCAAAGCTACAGTGGCTACTCACTCACATGTGTCACTCATGAGTCAATCTTAGCTATTAAGAAGCAAGATGGGAGGTTTTTGTTTGTTTTTACCTGTAAAAGGCAAATTATTATCTTAACAGAAAAAAAATACAACACTGATGCACCAAAGTAAAGCAAATATCTCATTTGTGTGCAATTTTTTTTCCGAAGCCAGATAGATTTCTTTCAAAGCATAATTCTAAAAGGCAAAAATAAACATTTTCACATAGTTCTTTATATTTAAATATATACTAATAGTATATTATCTATTTAAATACTGATATAAATGAGCAAAGGCGGCATAGAATCAAAGTGTTTCCCTCCCCAAATTTCTCTTTATGGAAATGTTGAAAAGTCAACATGATGAATCAGCGATGGACTCATTTAAGTAAATAGCCTAGCTTAGCTTAGCTTGGATGAACAGCAAGCCGGTGCATTTTCATTTCTTTAAGGTTCCCCTCAGGTTTATTCCTTCAGCACAGACCACAAGTTTCCTTTTGTCCCCATCTCAGTTTTTTTTGTATTTTTGTTTTTTTTTTTAGATGGAGCACCATTTTTTTGATTAAATAGCTGACAACCTTCAGCCTTTATTGATAGGGACACTTTACACCATTAAACTGAGGTACTTTGCAGTATGCTGGGGCTTTTGAACTGATGCAGAGTTTTATCAGGTCTATCAAAGGACTGCATGCACAGTAACTGGCAGTGATACATTAAGTGACTATCGTACATCTGGTATTGGCTAAATATTCGACTTAATGGATTGTATAAACTATTTTAATCGTTTATACTTAACATTATAAGTTAAATTAAGCTACAATATTTAAATTAAGCTACAATATTTAAATTATTTTACATGATAGTGTGTGTAGGTATGTCAATTTCAGAGCCCAGCTCTGCTCAGAAAACTGCTTCAAACACCACTGTATGCAATCAGAGTTAGTAAATTCGCACCAGGGATGACCACATGGGCTGATTTCATCTAAATGCAGATTGCAGTCATTATCAACCCACATGCTTTCAGTGAACTCTGTCATATTTATCTTTTTCTTTTTTCTTATCTTATCAAATCTCCCTTCCAATCTTTTATTTTTCTGCCCTCATCCATCCCTACAATCCGTTCCTGCTTAATAATAGCCTCGACAATGACTGATATTGATCTAAAACAGAGAGCATGAATAATTTGTAGAGGCTTCTTTGGTCTCTTAGACATGTCATCCTTTTGTTGTTTTGTGACAGTGTAGCATTTGTGATCTTTGTTTACCACCTGGCCCGTGGGATTGGACGGCATTTTTTTTTCCCAGATCAGAGGGAGATGAAATCTAACAGTTCCAGTCGGCAAAGGCTTGAATGCATGCATTTATTTTACTGTGAGTGCATATTTTTGTGTGTCTGCATAACATCTCATAACTTGGCAGCACCACTGGTCAGCATGCAATGATTCACTAAAAGTCATTTCTTATCAGTTGCAGGAACAGATACATTCCCTACCGCTGCTCCTCTACAATCACACAGGCTTTGAAAAAGAAGAAGTTTTGAAGACTGTCAGTTACTTCTGCTTCAAGAATCTTTATCAGTCCCTTAAAAAAAAATCATAGGATTGGTTTCTTCCTGTGCGGTGGTTTCCCTGTAGTGCAGACATCCTGGTGACAACAGCTCTTTGAAATGATGTGGCTTGAGGCCAAATCAGAAATTAGTGGCCATGCCAGATTGTTTGGCAGAAATGTAGGGGCAAGAGATGAGGGGGAAAACACAGTGAGAGTGAGAGCAAAAAGCAAAAATGATGGAGGAAAAAGATAAGCTTTGACTTGGTCAAAACCTAGTATATGGCTGGACTGCAAATGGTCAATGTGCAAAACTGAGGATGTAGTTGAAAAATGCTGTAAAACTATTTTCACTAAAAAGTAGCCAAACTCTGCTCAAAAAGTTACTGAAACTAACTTGATGACATAATTCAATAATTAGCATTAATGATTAATGATGTCATTGCATCCTATTGCATTTTGCATAGTGTCATTCCCTATTAAGTTGTTCTCATGTATATGTTTTTCTGTTTCTGTTGAAAGACAATGGAACAAGGATAAAATAGAGACTGAAACAAGGCTCATTAAGACAAAATCACCATACACAAAAGTTAATGACAAGAGCTTTGCTGTGAGTTCAGCTATATCTACTTGTGAAAAAGATAACTCAGAGAGAACATTAGAGGCATATTGACTGCTGTTTCAGCTGTTGTGTATTCAACTGAATGAGACACATGGAGAGGTATGCCTTTCCAAACCTCACACTTGTGGGAAAATACTGGCAACTCTCTTCTGAAGAAAATATTGCTAAGCGATGTCCAAAAAGTCACTAGATATGTCGCTAGGTGCTTTTTGTGAGGAAAACGTATAAGGGGTGTGAAAAGTCAGTAAATCTATCGACAAAGGCACTAAGTTGGTAACACTGCCTGTAAACTCCCCCCTCAATGACAGAATAGAAACTTTTTGCACCAATTTATTTTGATAGAGCAACAGCCAATGGGAAGACACCAACACTAAGTCCTGTGGCATTTGGCTGATCAGTGGTTTAAGTTCCTCTATCAGTCAGTCAGTCCACCACTGACATTCACATCTATAGAGCTTTTTAAGGTCTGTCCAAAAAGAACAAATGCAGGAAGGGTTAAGATACAAATAGAATACTGTAGCAGATTTAATGTCAGATCAGCTAAAGATTGTCAGAAGAGAAAAGAGAAAGAGGAAAGAGAAAAAGATCGACTGAAGAGTTTGACATTCATGACCAAGGATAGGCAGTTTGCTGGTTTGAATTCTTGATTATGGTAGATTTAGTTGTAGCAATGAGTGAGAATACAGTTTCCTTTTCTCGCAGTGACATGCAACCTACTGTACATAATTCCAACATTCTCCTGTGGAACAGATTTTAAATTAGTGAGTAAATTTATATGTGTGCGTGACTAATCTTATACTTGAAGTGACTTTACCATATGTTTATTAAAATGTATTCTCAATCAAATACTTAATTAATGGCCATTTTGTCATAAACTGGAGTTATTTGAGTGCTCAACCATTCATCTAGCATCCCTTGTAGTGTTCTCCTGTGACATCATAGCTCTGGCAATGCGAATGGTATGTATATCACTGTATATTATCGAGCATGAATTATGTGCCAAATACACACTCAGTCAGCTCAGACGAGAGATTGATGGATGGGTCAGACCAAAGATTTAAATGTTGGCATGGCTCAGCATGTATACTATAGTAAATACTATAATGCACACACACCCAGAGAAAACACCTACCTTTCTCTGTCACACACGAGAGGACCACATGCATTCACAAACAAGTATGGTGAAAATGGTTATGATTGACTTTGCCCCTGTAAATCCAGGTGACACTGGTCTTCTACTTTTATTGAGCTTTTCTAATAATGTTGGTCTTACCTGAACCTTATTGAGAGCACTCAGGTCTTTGCAGCAAATAAAAGACAACCTCCAACTCATCCATGACGTTGTTTTCATTCCTCTCTACCATAGCCTTGATAATTATGTCTGACTACTATAGACAGTCACTGGAGGGTCACCACAGAACAAGCCACACAAAGGACTAACTGGATATTGATGGGGCATGGCAGAGCCAGTTGGAATTTTAGGTTGGCTACGTTTTTCTGGACAGTTAAAACACATGATTTTTCCTATCAAAGTTCATAGCAATATTTGATGGAGTAATTTGTTGTCCTCCAATTTATCTATCAGTACTTTATGTTCACCAGATGCTCTGCATATCTCTGTGAGGTTCTTGATGTTTTCAGCACATTTTGCCTATTTCTTCTCTTTTCTCTGTGCATTTTTTACTGCAAGAGTGTTTTTGGCAAAGTAAGAGTTCCGGTAGAAAGAGTAGGAATGGGAGATGTGTTAAAAAGGCTTGAGATTCTCTGGAGAGCAGGAGAGGAGGAAATATGAAAAGATCAGCAGAGCTGTGAATAAAAATGATGCCCTAAGCAAACAAATTTTTATCATAGTGACCTGGCATTTACAAGACAACCTTTATATAAATCTAATTTACCTGTTTTCTGGCCTCTCTTTAATTTTTGACCTCAAGAGTATTTATTGAAATAACTCAGTGACATTTGGTTGGAAATCTTAAAGTTAACATACACTTGGAGATTAAAAGATTTTTGTGTTTTGTCTACAGAAAACATTTGAAAATTTCTACAGTGCTTTGCAAGTTCCTGTTACCTTGAAATATGCACGTGTGTAAGCCTCGTATACCTCAAGGTTCGCTCCCCCCTAAAAAAAAGTTTTAACAAATGCTGTAATAATGATATACATACTATAAATTGGCACATCATTCCAATTTTTTGTGATGGAAAATAAATAAGTAAGAAAAAAATTGCTGCAGTGATTAAGACCAGAAGTGTTTCACAGTTTTGTGGTCACAGCTGCACAGAAATTTGTTGATTGGCAGAATATCAGGGCAGCAGTAAAAGCTACTGGCCAAGAGAGTTGAACCTTAAAAAGAAAAGGTGAGATCAAAAGAGAATACTGTGCAAATGAACTCAAGTAACACAAAAGATAAGTGCCTCAGCATTAAAACAAGGTTTTGCTCACATGGATATACACAGCAAAGGGTCAGACTGAGTGGAGCTAGTGCTATGCCCATTTAATTAATTTGGTACAATAAAAGATCTATATCACAATGTCACAACCTGCAGGACACAACAGCACACACGCCTGACCAGAAATACTGCAATTAAAAGGTTTTGGGTTGGAATAATATTGAAAGGACAAAGAATGTGTGTGTGAGAGGTTGTGCCAGTGTTTATGTTTTAAGAGAGAAAGGTGGACAAAAGAGAAAGAATTAGAGCAGAGGCCAAAGGATTTTGCAACATCTTGTTTCCCATAATGTCTTGTGCTAGCCCTGTTAATAAAATAACATTTTTTTAAGGTATTTTACAGCCTTGCATCTGAAATTTTATATATATTTAAGTGAAGGTGACAAAAAATTAAGGCCATTCAATACATTATATCTTCTGTCACTACCTCTGGCTTTGGGTTCCTTAAACTATGCTTTAGGGAAAACATAAATTGAAAAACTATTGTCTGTTTTGCAGATATATTCGGTATTAAAACTTTTCCCAAAACCGGCGCAGCGTTACCTTTATTTCAAAACATACTACATGCTGTCGCATGTAATTTCTAAGAGAGCGGGTTGGATTCTGTATAATTTCTTCATTATTTAACTTTTACCTATTGTACTTGTATGTGTGTGTGTGTGTGTGTGTGTGTGTGTATGTTTGATATACAGTTTTACAATGCAGTCCTGGAACAATTTGTGAATATGACTGTGGAGATGGAAAACAGTTAATACCGGGGA
Organism: Istiophorus platypterus; assembly: GCA_016859345.1. Classification (NCBI taxonomy): domain Eukaryota; kingdom Metazoa; phylum Chordata; class Actinopteri; order Istiophoriformes; family Istiophoridae; genus Istiophorus; species Istiophorus platypterus. The sequence continues at coordinate 20,971,837 of CM029118.1, forward strand.
TTGCTGCAGCACAGGAAGGCATCACAGAGGCTCAGGTCTGCCCTCTGACAGTCAGCTCTCATTATCTCAGTGTCTCTGTCCCCGCACTAAGTGCTGCTATCTACTGCCACCACTGAAACAATGGAGGTCACCAACCACAGGAGGACAGAGCAGAGATGGAGGGAACAGGAGGAAGGTTTAAAATGAGTAAAAGTAAAGAAGGAAAAGAGTGGTTAAAGTTACCAAGAGGGTGTAAAAGATCACATTGGCTAGAGTTATGGTAAGAGACAATAGTAAAGTGAATAGAGTAATAAGATAAAAAAGAACTGTAACATGGTTTAGATAGGCAGCAAAGGACAAACATGACAATCCCCAATGAGGGCATCAGGATTAATGGAAAAGGTGCCCTCAATGCCAAAGTCTCTCTGTTTTTATATAGTTCAAGTGTGTGGAATGGCTCACGATATAAATGCACTACCATCTTGACTGTGAATCTGCAGAGGTGATAATAAATATATGGGCATGTTTTTTAAGGAAGTGAAGACAGGCAATAATCTTTTTAGCTTTTATTAGGAGTGGCAGATGGATTAAAATGACTGTTCATTAGCAAGTGGGATATCATGAACAAAAGATAATGAAAAATCATAATTGGCCTTAATCCTAGGCAAAGTCTTTTTTTTATTGCTTAATTTTTTTCTCTTTAATTTTTCAAAGCCTTTTAGTGGTTTACTAGAGCAGGGAAGGTCAGACATAAAAAGGAGCCTATTTGTGTCCCTTCTTTGGGCCAGTAGCTGTACATGCCTTTGAAATCACTTGTATTTGTCATGATTATCAGTGGTAAATCAAAACACTGTATGGCCACATTAATATGTGTATTGTGGACTCATAATTTCTGTATTAAGGTTAAATGTAGAAGGAGCTATGTGTATCTGTATATTCACTTCCAAGCATGTATGCGTGCGCACCTGTGTGTGAAATGTGGCTGGACAGTGTTGTGTGTTCATTGTGCTCTAAATGGTAATGGAGTCTATCTACATTGAGTAAACGCACAGGGAGTTTCCCTCCAGAAGCCTGCCAACTCCTCTCAGCCAGCCCCGATGGGTTATCAAAGCAGACACTTGGCAACCTACTTTCCGAAGCAAAGCATCTGCCCATTCAGAGGCAATGGGGCTAATGTCAGACTCTATCATTCTTACGTTCAAAATGACCTTGGCATCAGCATATACAGCAATAACTGATGCATGGGTTTTAAGCACAAGAGGGAGAAAATATAACTGCAAATCAATTCAAGTTTCAACATACGTCCTAGTGACAGCCATTACTAAAACAAAGTCACCTTCAGGGCGACCAGAGGTAGCCATTATTTCTTTAAGAGGTGGGTTATTGATATTCTGCTCACTTTGGACATGCTTGCTTGCATTGCAAGTTTTGGAATTGGGCTTCCAATTTAAAAATGCACACACACAAAGACACTAGAGACACGACAATATCTGACATCTGTTTAACCTTCTGTCTGTCTTACTCACTCTTTTAAAAGATACCTGAGTTAGGGACTGGAAATCATGAGCTGCAAAAAACCAAGCCAAACAAATACAAATCTCTCTGCATTCATTAAGCCTTCACCACAACAAGGGAGGCTGGATATATTCCCAAGATATAATTCTACCCTTAGACAAAATCTTTACGTGACAAACCTAGAAAGGTACACTGCTGAGAAACGATGAGGTTATGCAGGCTTTCATTTCGCAAGTGGTTCCTCCTTTATCTATGGTGTCTGGGCCACCCACTGCAACACTACAAGCTTCAGCGCACATCCACTTTGTGGAAAGTCAGGAGCCGTTCTTTAGAGCAAAGGTTCAACACTTTGGGAGATACATGTTTGTGCTTTCTGGCAAAGAAACAAGAAGACTGAGCCAATGCTCATGTCAGTAAATGCACTGACTCATGACTCATGAACAATGAATATGAAGCTACAGTCAGCAGCCACTTAGCCTAACTTAGCACAAAGACTAGAACAGAGGGAAATAGCTAGCCTGGCTCTCTTGGAAGGAACTAAACCCACCTGCCAGCACATCCGAATGTTTCATGTGTTTAGAGCACAATGATTGACACATTTTATGGTGGCCAAGACATACTCTGGCATGCAGCCTACAATATTGTTCTTATACTTCAGTTTTTTTTATAAAAATTAAACAAGAGAGATATAAATGTTAGTGAGCTTTAGAGGTTCTTTTAGGTGGAATTTCTGTCATTTCAACAGCCCAAGGCCAGCTGCAGTCTCAGACTTAAGAGTGCAGGCATATAGCTAAATTTCCTAGAGTCAGTGCATACCAGTGTAGATGTGAAGTAATATTTTTATGATATAGTGAATGCCTATCATGTAATATCAATGGGCAGAGGGCACAGAGAACTTGTCGCCTGCTAATTAGGTCATGATGTTTAGAAGTAAAATAGGTCATTCTGATCAAAATAAAAAGTGTTGAAAGACTTTATTGTTATAATGTGTTCATATTGATTGATATTGATTGATTGATTACACCCACAACAAAGATATTTACTGTGTTCATATTGACTAAAAACTAAAACTTCTGGAGTTTTTTGGCTGAAATGAACAGTTTTCATCTCATTAGATATGTGGTCTCCAAAAGCAATTGTTAATGTTCTTGTTCAGATCTGATCGATGTCAGTTCACAAATCATGAACCCTTACCTCTGTACCAAAGATTTTTTTTAATAAATTAAAATTGCAATTAAACTTATAATAAATGTGAAGGGAAATTCATGGACAGCAGAGTGTGTGTGGCTCTGTGGATGTGTGAGTGTGGCTGTGTATGGATAAATAAGAGTTAGTGGGAGAGTTTTTACTATTTTGTTGGATGGGGAATCATATCACTTGAGCTGACAGTTGAACAAAGCCAACAATAAAAACATTTCAGTAATTACCATTTCAGTTTCAGTAATTATTTGCAAAAAATAACTTCAGCTGAATATGATTGAAAAAAATATCTCTAATTTTTTAGAGCACCCAGCTCCATTCAGATTACGTTGAATCTGAATCCCCTGGCTGCTATAACTAGATTAAAGGTCTTTACAGACCCAGGTCTACTAGTCCTGAAGAACAGCATATCGAATCCCCAAACATGAGTGGCAGGTTCAGTTAAAATGTATTTCGTCTTCAGAAAGATGTCTAATTACTGAAAAGCACCACTGTAGTGTAAATGGAGCTCAATGGGACACCCTTGTGCTCCTAAGGGGGTAAAAGATAACCTTTCCATTCACTTTTTATAGATCAAACAGAAACTAGGCCTGGCAGAGATGAATTACAGATGTACACCCAAAAATAATTACTGTATGGCTTTGCTATAATTCCCAGCAGGAAAAATAAGGCAAGGAGGAAGAATGATGAATGGGAATTATTCTGAGTATTACGACCAGGCAAGTGCTCTAATCAGGGCATGTCCGGATTGCCAAAACTGAGTGGGGAGCCAAAGTGTGACACACACAGCACATCTTTTCAACTCCACCACATGCAATAGCAGGGTACCTGGAGGCATACAGGCTTTATCCTAGCATTATGATGTACTGTGTGATAATAATTTATATATATAATTAACTTAATTTATTCAGTTTTTATATTATATTATGATATTATATTATATTATATTATAATACATATGCGGCTTAAAGGTATGTGTGTGGATGTACATATACTTTATAGACTGGATCTACTGTAAAAGTCAGCTATACAATACTACAATGTACTTCACAATAAAAGCGTCAAGATAGCACCAAAGTTTAGAAAATAAGGCAGAAATTTGTAGTGCTTACCTTGCCGACTCTTTTCTAATGTCAATACATATGATGCGGTGATTAAATATGTATTTATGCAATCATTACAGGAGTAAGAAGCACCGGCAGTCCTAAATAATAGGGCTGATTTGAATCTTGTCTAAATACGAATTAGTGCTCAGTACCGTAATCCAGTCAGATCCAATACATAACAAAATGTTATACTTCACAGGTAGGCTTGAAGCAGAGCCGCAAAGCCAATGCTACTGGCAGTGAGAGAAAACATAGCAAACCCAGTTCAAACTCACAACATTATGGTGAAAAAAAAGATTTTAAAACAATAAACCCCTTAGCAGGAGTGTTGAGCATTATTACAGGACACAGCATATAGGTACAGAAGTAACTAACAGGTACTTTGCATGAATTTTTTGGAGGGAGTAAAGTGTATTGAAACTGGAAAATGCGGGTTTTAATGCGGTTTGTTTATTTATGATATTTATATGTGAGTTTTTATGTGTTTAGGATTTCAACCAAGATGCATGATGCATGACACAAAATGAGGGCAGTGGATTGTGTTGCCATGCCATCTGATGTGACCAAAGGCAAAGTAGCTAAGGCAGCACAGGGGAACTGAAATAGTGTAAAAGCATTTTCTCCGCAGAACCTGGCTTAGTTTTTCAGCTTCATAACAAAGGGAATATTTTAAACTATATTTTCAGTCTTTTATAAATCAATGGGAAAAAAAACTCAAGGGGTGCAGGAAGAAATGTGTTTAAAAATTAACCCACATAGTTAAGTGTATTTTTACTTCTAAAAGAAAGAACATGCAAACATAACATAGCATAAAGCTTTTGAAGAACAGTCAGCTACACTAGGTGGGCAGTGTTTTATCTGCAAGTGTGTGGATAATCCAGGAAATCTGAGGTATGAGCCACACTAAATGTTTTCTTCCATGTAAAAGGCCAGAAAAGTGACACCTTAGCAAAAGCTCCCCAGTGTGTGTGTGTCCCAGTCATGCACTGGGCCAGCAATCTGTTTTAAATGAACTGTTTGTGTTCCGCTGACACATGTGGTGTTATTTTAATGGCCTGGAAACCACAGAGCAATATCTTAAAGGATTATTATACCTTTAAATCACCTGTGAGAACCAATCTAAGTGCATAGGAATTCCATTAATCATCTTTGCCAGGGTGCAGCTCAAAATAAAAGTCAGGCCCTCGTACTCACAGGCACAGCAAACAACCAAAAAGGAACAACACTCTCTGCTTTCAGCACATGGCTCTGTTTTCCCTCCAATTATGAAATGAAAACACAAAAAAATCAAAGGACTGTCACTATTTTAGACTTCTTGTAGATTGAAAGAGAGTCCAAGGACGGGAAGGAGGTGGTTTGAAATTAAATGCAAGGGGCACTAAAGTCTGTTGTGTAGAATACTTGGATCAATTTCTGTTAAGCTTCATCTTATAGCCAAAACTGAGAGAAGTGGTTAGGTAATATTGTCCTTTCTTTAATGTGTATCTAAAGCTCAACCCTAAACAACTTTTCTGTTTAAATTACTCTGCATAAACCCCAGAAACCCACAATCTATGGTATGAGATTTAGGGCTGTTTGTTCTTCCCTTTTGAATGATTGTTAATGTGCTAGATGAAAACAGCATTATTCTGCAAGACAACTCATAATATATCACAACCACGTGACCTGACTAGATGTCATTTTGCTTAAAAAATTATAGTATGGAGAGACATTACATACAAATACTCCTCCACCCATGGTTGGCCAATCAATAAATCAGCCAACAAGAACTCTGTGCCAAAATCCCTTTAATTACCTGTTCTTCCCTGAATGATTCAGGTTTTACTGAGGGCTTTAATGAGGTGTTGAATATCACTGCAGGGACTGAGCCACAGGCAATTAAAGGCAGATGTGGGCAGGCCAAGGTGGACTGAAGCAGGGAAAACAGGAGAAAGAGGGAAAGTGTCTACCAGACATTAACATCCGTAAAGGTGATGGACAGAACTAGGGTCCTAACCACACTACTGCTGAAGTGTTGATAGATATACAAGCCTACAAGGGCATTAAACAATCAAAAACGCCCATTTTGTTGGATTTATTTCAAAACAACCCACTGTTGTTGCCTGCATAAATACATCTAAAATCCAACTTTTGCTTTGTTGCATCTGATTTTCTTTTCCAAGGAGAGACCTCCATGACTAGCACTGGATGTTTTCAACGTTAACTGTACAATCTTGTACTCATATTTAGTGTCAACTGTTATTTAACTTCCTAACACTACACACAATGATGGCTATATCCTAGGGATATTGCATTTACCTGATTTCCAGGAGCGTTAATTTGACTCAGCTTTCGGTCACAAGTGGACGGGGAATAGATGGTGAAGTTAATCGCTGTTAATATGAGCTACTCTAAGCTTTCTTCAGGATTGCCCCAGAGGGCTAGGTGAGGCTTAAAGCTGCAAGGCCAATTGAAAAAAGGTAGAAATAAAGCAGCAGATATGTAGTTGTAAATTAAATAATTTTTTTTGTTTTTTTGTAAAACCCATCCCTGTTTGTTTATGCATGTATTTCTGGCATTATGCCTTTATTAGATGGTTTATAAAATAGGGCATATGAGGAGAGAATGTATGATGGCTAATCATGTAATATCCATTCATTTGTCCTCAACTGATATGGGTACAGTTATCATTAGTCTGTGTTAATTCACATTTTTTTTATTTCCATGTCCTTTAGAGAGACAAACAAGTTATAATGGCTTTTGCTCATCGTTCACATTTCATGCTTTTATGCTGATTATATTCTAATAAGGACTGACTTATAAAATGCAGCGGTCTGTCTTTGTTATATTGAATAGGTCAAAAGGTTCTTCCGCATTCTGTTGTAAATGTATAAACTAATGTAGCTCACTTTTCAATATAGTGATGCATTATCTAAGACAAATAATGTTTCAGATATGGTACTGTAAATACAGCAAATTACCAACCACATCACAAGGTTCTTCTAAAGGAGCAAGAATAATATCAATATAGCTCTATCAATTCTGTTACTTGCAGTAAATTTTTAAGATGGCATCATTGTAAATGAGAGATGTGTCAAGCCTTCGGCGTTGCATATTGTTTTGTTTGTTTTCAAGGTGCAGAGTGCAGAGGCCGTAATATGATATATAGCATATATAGCATTCAGCACAAGCAAGGCTGAGACTTGCTGTTTTCCATTCACAGAACCACAGTATTTACACCTAAAAAAAAAAGAAAGAAAAACCAAGCGAAAATTCAGTGTTCAAGTCTTTCCAAGCAAGGTGGTCGCAGTACAAGGGGAGAACAAAAGATGTTTTCCATTATGATAAATAGTTCCGCAAAACCATTGCGATTTATGGTCAGCCAAACTCCTGTTTATGCTAATGGAGCATAGTTAATGAAGCAAACTTAACAGTGTCTATTATCAAGTAATCACAATCTGTACCCCTTATACTTAGCTGGATTGCAAGGCCTGGGTTTCTCCAACAAACAGGCAGTGGATAGTAATTAAGCCTGTGAAGTGTCACATGGAAGAGTGAACAACAGGGTAATGGCTGTTATGGGAGCACTCCATTTACAGATGAGGAAGCCTGAACCTGATCATCTCGTGCTGTTTCGGGCATGTACTATAAAAGCAAAACCAGGATATGCATGATAGAGAGCTGAAAGGGAACAACATCTTATCTCTCAGCATATGCTAGTCCATGCATTTAAGGGGAAAATGAATTGTATTGATGAGATTGTAAATTTTATGACTATACATTTTTTTTTTTTTAGTTGAGGCTTCACTAATTGTAAAACAAGAAAGGGAACAAAAAAACTACCTTTTTCATCATTAAATCAATATTAGACTTATTCATCATAATAAGCTTATGATATCAAATACTTTAACAGCACCACAAAATATGCCAGGTGTTTTCATGTATAGCAGTTCTGGGAGGTCGCACACATAAGAAAACCCACATTTCACCTTATGAATATAATGTTGCTGGTTGACTCATGCCCTAAAACCAACAGGAGACCGAGGTAGCCATCAATCAAACAATGTCATAATAATAAGAAATGAAAAAACGTGTAGGCGTGTAAGGGCTTTTAATCATTTTAACTTTGTTTCCAAGAAATTATCTTTGTCTGTCATTTTGGCTTGGCAAATGGGTCAAAACAGCCCAATACCCACAAGATTCCGCCACCGTTGCTTTGGAAAAGAGGCCGGTCAGTAAATCTATTCGAGCTGTAGATTGTGTAGTGAGTTTTCTCAAAACCATTATCTTTGGCTCTCACCTGTGTTGCTATGACCTAATGTTGACTCTATGTCCTATATTCAGCTTTCACCGCCACCTAAATTCATCATACTTTACCTACAAGGAAGATTAGCATGTTGTATTTGGATAGTTTTAGTCACAACTGGCAAGTATTGTTACTTTTAAATTCTTATCAGAGAATCTAAGGTGAACATAAATCCACATGCCATTATTCCCACTTGTGATTAGGTGCATGGTTACCATGCAGACTGTTTTACTTTTTTGTCATCAAAGACTGTCCAAGAAAAACACCAGGAATACAAACTCAATTGCTTCTCAATGGGCTAGAACAGAGCAGAAGGAAACAGATATCCATGTGACAGCCACTATTAATTGCAGTTGTAGGGATAAGGAGATGTTACTTCCTGTCACATGTGCTTCTTTCTATGATTGGAGATTTTTGGCCCAAATGTACTTCGGAGTTGTAGTTACCTTCTCCCTGGAAGTATTTATGGACACAGGCTTGTATTATTAATTTTATAAAGGAATCCAAAAATGTTTTTAATGCATTTGCAAATCATTTGTATTGATGATTCAACCAGGAAAGTTACCTGCTCGTCCAAGCCGAATAAATTATCCAACTTTGAGTCATGTAGCATAGTCTATGGGACTTTTATCTCCATTACCAGGGGCACCAGCAATAGCTTCCCTGAATTTGCTGACCAATAAATCTATCCAATCTCAAACCCCTAATGATGGACAAATAGTATTCAAAATGCTGGTGCTTTTGTCTTCTTCCTGACTGCCTTTTAAGCCATCTCACAACTAATTCTGAGTGCTCTTGAAGTGACTGTACTTTTGAGTGGATGGATGTGGTTTGATCGTGTATACTGCAGCAAGTGCAGTCTTCTTAAAACCTAATTTGTAAATTAGTGCTCTCCAAAAAAAGGCCACTCTGCACAAAACAGGGCATTCGTGCTTAATGGGAAACACAGACCCTAAACATGTCACAGTAAATCTTTAATATACCTGAAACAAGTATAACAACATAAATATCAGAGTCTATGAACATTTTCTTCTCTCCTTTTCTTTCCCTCCTCAACTTTGGTCTCTTCTCATCTTCTTTTCTGCTGAGGTTTTTTTTATGTGAAACAAATTGCTCAACAGCTGTTCTTCTTTGTCTGCAGTCACTTGTGTGCTGCCTCACTTAGTTCATCCCTTGATCTGTCATGTTATCCTCATCTCAACCTGCCTCATATTCCCACCATAGCCCACAGTGAGACAAGCCCTGCTTCACTTTTATACACTTTTTTTCATTTTCATTTCACCTTACCTTTCCTTATGTCTCCGTTTCTTCTCTTTTTCCCAACTCTTGTCCCTTCTCTCCTCGTATTGCTTTTCAATCCCCATATCTGCTTCCTCTGCCTAAGACCGTGCCTTCAGGACCAAGGCCCTCCCACAACCCTCACCGTCTAATAACTCAGTAATAGTAGAGTTGGTCTGCAGAGCCCCAAGCTATCAAGCTTTTATGGCTCTAATTGTTTCTTCTGTGCCGTTACTTGTAAGCGGGCTGTCGAGTGAATACAAATTGGCCACAGAAGGGAGCAACATTGAGCGCCGATCCAAGACTAATCTCAGACATTCTCAGCGGATTCAGAGTCAAAAGAGGAAGCTATTAACATGATACTTGTGATGGTGTGGATGAGCTTGGGGATAAAAAAAGGAAAACACTGGAAGAGCTCGATCATCTGAGGTCATTATTACCTCAGAATTCATGTATAGTCATATATTGTGAAATACTTCATCTCATTCTCCTCCAGCTTTTATCCAGCCCCAGCCCCTTCCCCTTCCCCCTCCTCCTATTGTCACCATTTCTAATGGTGAGGGATTAACATTTAATATACTCTCCTGCCAAGGATTATGGAACAGGTGACACGTTTTCACTTCAAGCACACTCCATCAAACAGAATGCAAACCCAGCATGCACCAATATTTGATCTAGGATTATTTTAAAATGAAAAATCACAAATGATACAAACAATTATGTTTGATGTAAGCTGCTTTTCATTTTTGTGCCACAACTGGATTAAAGTGATAAACCATTTTTTTCACTGATTCATCTGAACATGTTTCAGACTCAAAATGTAGCCGCTCTTCTTTTCCAAATGATGGCCCGCAGTAAATATTCCTTTCAAAAGATGTGAGAAAATATGTCAATTCATTGCTCAAAAGATTTTCAGACAATAATTTCACAAAGTCCATACTCTGTTTATCATAAATCTGACAGACAGAAGGACTAACTGAATGACAAAGCATATTATCATCCTGTTTGCTCTGTGTTTGAGCTTATAAATCTTCAGTAGTCATAGCTCATCGGCAGTGGCAGGCCATACAAGAGAACCAAATAGCCTCTTGATACCATAAGTGGGTTTTTCAATGCTCTCTATTGTTAATAACTACATGATTAAACCAGCCTGAGCATTGCTTTCTTCAGGCCAAAGGCTATTTGGTTGGCCTCCAGCCTGTGTCCTGGGCCCATTGATAATCATAGGCAATCAAAAAGCTTCCGGATACAGAAATGGAGCAAATGGAGCCAGTCCAGTCAGGCTGGATTAGGAATATTTACTTCTTTACACCCCCCCCCCCAGTTCGATTTCTTCACTTTTCTTTCCAACTTTCTTTCTAAATACAAATTTACTTGTGTAGTCACAATTGTTCAGATGAGAGAAGAAATACTGACATCCTCACATCAGCAACTGCTGCGAAGCTAACATGCAGATTGTGGGTTCTAGCAACAGTTTGCCAACCCACAAACTAGCTAGCATTAGTTACATTACCTGCTTTCTCGCCCTTTGCTCTATATCATGGTATTTGTATGTAAATGGGTTTTATAGTCAGGCAGGCCTAAAATCAAAAGTGTGCTAGTACAGTGTATTTACTTTGTTGAATGCATAATTCCAAATGATATGCCAGGTTACATTACCTTCCCTGTTACTCTAACTACAAACCTACACTCCCCTCTTCTATTACTGTAAAATCTAAACAACCAATTCTCACTAGTTTTTACTTCAGTGTGTTCTGGATGCTGTGTTTATGCGCATGTCTTTTGTTTAATGACATTTTATATCATAAGGTCTGCTTTGTTTCAGCTATGATAAAGAGTATCCACTTCCACGCCATTTAAGATGATTTGGGTTCTGCCATTGTTTCAATTGACTTGCTAATGCACATTTATGAATTTTAGGGGACAGATTTTCAGAAGGAACATTTAAAGGAAAGGTGTTTTTTTTTTGTTTGTTTTTTGTTTTGGTGTTTGTTTGTTTGTTTGTTTGTTTGTTTGCTTGCTGCTGAATACAAATATCAACTCCACCATTAAAACTAGGAAGAATGATTTCCTCTGGCTGTTAACTTTTCCTGGTTGTCCTTCTGAGCTCCTGATCATAACATTCCATTACAAAGTTAATTCATCAGCATTCTTGACAGGTAATTTGGACCCTGGTCCATTTCTGCAATGCTGTAGGGAGATGCTTAAAAATGATACAGTATTGATTTATGTTCAGGCCAGTAATGTATAATTTACATTATATAAATTCACCCCCATTATATCATAATGCTAAACTAAACCAAACTAAAGATATTTTGGAATTTTGTCCCTTTTATTTTCTACCTTTCTGCACCTTGCCACAGTGAAACAGGTGTTCTTTTGTCTTCATCTTCTTTTTTAGTCTTCACTTAGGCATTAACACTTGACAAACCATTGTTTTTATATTCATCTTAAACTTCATAACTAGTCAGAAAAACATACCACTGTTAAATTGTCTGTTCCTAGTTATACATTTTCCATCTAGCAGGAAACAAGTTAGACAAAAAAGTAGGGATCACATAAAGCTTCCTCATATCTCTTTTGACTAGATCTGAATGTAAGAGACCAATATGAAATTGTATAAAGGAGAAATAATGTGCCAGCATTTCTTTAAAAGATAAAGGGCTAATGTGTCCTTCTAAGAGATGAGAGTGTTGGAACAAAAGCCTACAAAAGCTATATTCCTCTAGTCAAAGAGCCCCTCTTTTCAATGAAAAAGCAATATAGAAGATGAGGTGTTGCAGCAGCTGAAATGCATTTCCATTAGGAGGCAACCTCCTTGGCCTCAAAATGTGTGTTCTCTGCTTTTAGGCTTTCACATGTGAAGTGTGTGTTAGTGTGAGGGAGAGACAAAAAGAGACAAAAAAAAAGTCTATCCTTCTATATGTGCAAAAGGACACACACAGATACACAGCGCTTGTGTCACCTCTTAGATGCTGTGCTGGTGTGTTTAATCCTAAAATCCACACTTGGGTTCATTTCTTGAACTCATTCACCACCTGATACAAAGGCTGCCACTCCCTCCACCACCAACCCCCCTCTAGATAACAGGATTTGCCTCCATCAGAGCTGTTTTATCATGACTCAAGCTGTATTACTGGGAGATTAGAGAGAGGCTTGTGGATGGAGCCATGAACCTACCTGCTGGGCGACTGGGTGAGTTGGCTTGCAAAGCTTTGGGTCTGCCTTTTCCAACCCAACAGAAGAGGATGTCTGTGGCAGATTTATCTCTGTGTGGAATTGTGTTTCTGGTTCCAAAGAGAGGGAGAGAAAATTCATAGTAATCCATGTGTTGTGATGCCAACCGATCTCTCTCAGTCAAAAAGTGTTGAATTTGTTCTCATTATCATTATCAGCATATGCGCATAAGTTTATAAACTGCCTGAAGTAGATGCTAAGCATTTAGCTTTCTCATTATAAAGTAGTTGGATATTCAGAAAATCCATACTCTATATTGACAACAAGTATTATTATCTCACCCTAAATCACTAATCAAAAACAAACAAAAACATTTCCTCTCTCGTTTAATTTTTGCATGAGGAAACATTTGGGAGCTCACTTCTCAACCACACCTTTACTCCTTTATCACCTTCAATCTGTTGAGGCTGACTAAACAAGAAACATTAGGTTAACCACAGTTTTCTTTTCAAGATCAAGGCATCACAATATGTCTTAAAAACTACAACCTACCACTTTTAATCTTTAGATTTTTGTCCCAATCCATAATAATTTGTTAAAACGTATGTGCTAATAACATGTATGTTTGAAGAATATGACTTGCAGATGTAAATAATATCTTTTTCCATGTCAAAAGATTATGAACAGAAACTAATTATAATGTCTGAATTTTAATTACAGATTGTGCTTGTGAATTGACAAAAATGAGCTTGTTGACATGCATACATATGAAAGAAAGTATATGTATGCAACCAGTTTACCTTAATATTGCTTTTACATAATCACCTGACCTGACTACCATAGGTTTACATGGACAGAAATCAGAAAAAGATTAGGGTTCATAGGTCATTATCTACTCAGCAAGTCCACTTATTCACCTTTTACTTTGAGTTGATAGCAAACTACTTAGTAACTTATTTACGGATCCAGCCACGATGGAGCAACATTAGCATTTAGAGTTGTGTTTCTAGCCATCTGGCACATGTAAGTTCAGTGTTCACTTTATTTCTTTGGCGAAATCTCTGGCTCTTTAGCTGCTAAATGATCAATTGTGCTCACCAGCAAGTCACTAACTGTGTGTCTGCTGTTTGGGGCTGGGCAGGTAGTGTCCAGTTGGCTAAAAAACAGCTGCCTTGTGTTGCCAAAAGTTACAATAGGCAGGACCGGTCAACTAAACAAAAGCTGAAACTTGTTTTTACGCAATTTTACAAGCTGAGTAGAGCTGCAGATTCAGGTGAAAGTTATCTGTTGATTCATCTCTATAAGTGGCCCTTTTTCACAGGATATTATTTTCACATTGTCATTTGATATATTGTAATTATGAAATTATCTCTGATTACAAAGCAAGAAATCATGGAGTTTGATGACTTAGAATGTTAAGCTAGCAAGTATATTTCCTGCTGGTTTTAATTAACATTAGCTCCACACAGCACTTTCACATCCTCCCTTTTGAAGTTGGACAGAACCTGTACATTAGTGTTGTTTTTTTCCAAAGCCTACATCATATCCAATTCCGGGCTAGTGTTTCGAGAGGGAATAGCAGTAAACATTCACACAAATTACCTTTAACTGTTGGAGAGGGGGAAGGCTGACTGTTATTAACCCAAACATTTCAGCTTTCATTGTCAGCTTAAATTTGTTCTATTCCACTCTGCCTCTGCATTAATGGTGGTGTTGCTTGAGAGGGCAACACATAAATCAGCCCCTGGATTTGTCCATAGCATGTGCTTCCATTAAAAGAAAGTGTGTGTGTGTGTGTGTGTGTGTGTGTGTGTGTGTGTGTGTGTGTATGGGTTTGCATGTCTTAACCTCTTTGGTTTTGCTTTTCATTTCAAAACTATTAAGATTGTTCGACAGAAAAAGCAGGTAAACTGTAATTAATATGCAGGTGGTTTAAAAGCACTGTCTAAAATAGTGTCTTATTACGTTAATTCAATTTTAGTGAAAAATATACAGTTTGACAGAATTTAATTATCAATTGAAAAGCTAAACATTGCCTGCCAGGTCAGTGATCTGTGAAAGTCTTTGGTATTATTTTGACAGCATCTCCTTGATATACTTCCCATTGACATTGTATGTGATTTACAGAAGATTTATTTAGAGTGGGATCACTTTACCAACCATGAACATTTATAAAAAATTTCTGCTCCATTACACTTGCTGTTGTCTTTCGTGATATAGCTTTTCATCACTTGTACATTTCCACATCAATGGGCAAACCCCAGTATTAAGTGTTTGGCATACACATATATAATTGGCAATTTTGAGGAGTTCACCATCAAGATATATGTTCCAGCAAGCTTAGAATTTCAAACTCAATGCCTTCAGTTTGAAAAAAAAACATCTTAGCTTGTCCCCTTCATGATACTGATATCAAAATGAATAGAGAACCATCTATTGTATCTACGAAGATAATCCTTTTCTGTAAAATGATTATTACTCTATATAAACTGCTGAGCCTGCCTGCAAATTGTGTATAACATCATGCACAATACACCTTTTGAATCCTGACTGCTTTCCTGAAATCGACGTCTTTGAGCCTGCTGATATATTTAACTTTTATTACAATAGTTAAGCAGTAATGAAAATCAACTGTCACATCAGCAAACAAAATAATTGATTCGCGAAAAATAGTGGTGGCTCCATTCCACTGAACTGCTCGTTCAGAACTGAAATTAGTTGAAAACCATCCATCCAGGCAAAGGGACTATGACTATGTCAATTATTCCCATTTGCCTTTGTAAATTTTTATAAGGTTGATTTATTATTGGTCAGTTCATTACTGCTTCCATTTCAGTGCAAGATCAGGGGATACACATTGTGCATTTTGTTCTTTGGGACATCCTGGACAGGAACAGATTCCTCATAGAAAGGGACTAGCCTAGTCCTCCAATGTATCCTCATCTTTGCTTTTTTATCTCCTCCCAGGTACAATGTCAGATGTGATTGATGAAATACATTTGCCAAATTGAAGATCTTATTTCAGTGTCATTTTGCAGCACACTCAATTGCACACTCAACACCTGTGAATGGACTGCTTTATTGTCTCAGAGTGTGGTTTTTCCTTAAATTTTGGCATATAAACAAACATGACAGGTGTAAAAATAAGATATGAATAAATAGGTATAGAGAGTAATATTAGATAAATAAAAAATTAATCTGCTTCATAAAGCAGACTCATGGAGTTTCTTTAAATTAAGTTTTTTAGTGTAAAATTCACAGTATCTTCTTTTATCAGTTCAGTTTCCAGATTTGACGGATATTCTGTTCTGATTTATTTAAACTAGCTTCTTAGAATAGACCCCCCTTTTTATGATGTTTTTATGGCACCTTTCTTCACCACACTTCAGGCTCCAAAAGAACATTAGTTTCTTCTCAATTTAATATTCTATGATAAATTTGCAACAAGACATACTCTATCATAAACTTAGGCACAGTGGAAGAAAAATGTGATTATGAGTGGTACAAGCTGCTGTCAAGGATGTAACTTCTATGTTCTTACCTCATAGCCGTCAGCCCTGATTTTATCAAACATCAGTCACTGTGCATGCACTACATGCATCACATGCCATTGATTTACAAAAATACATCTTTATATGTATGTATATATACCCCATTCTTCAATATGATACTGAGGTAAGGGTGACCTTATCTTTAATGGCATTCCACTGAAATCAAGGAAAACTGGAAAGATGTTGAGATGAAACAGAAGAAACATATCTGTAAAGGTAACTAGTGCAAGGGTCACTGTCATTAAAGCAGAAACTAAAAATGTGAATGAGCTCAAAAGAACATCTATTCAAATTAGGAGAGAACTAATTCCAAATGATGGCCTGAATAAGGCCCAGGAGGAGGGACACCTGAGGAAATTATTAACTACTTTTCATTGTTGGCAGATGGGCTACTATAAATGTCTGGATTCTGTGAAAACGGTTCAATAATCAAACATTGGCACAATAAATGAATATAATCCCTCAAGCCCCGGGTGCTGTGAATCGCTCAGGATTCTGCTGTAGGCACAGCCATTGTTTCGGTGACCCAGTAAATAGCATATATTGTTAAAAGTGACCTGGTGTAATGGTGAAAAACAGGAGCTAATTTTATTATCTGCTGAGGGTGATTCAGACAGACGGCCAAAAATGACATTTTTTGTCATCTTTATTGGGCAGTACCCCAGAATAAAATAGTGAAATAGCACAGATTTGTGCTATGGTAGCTGTCATGTTTTTATGTGTGTCAGTCATAACACAACACATATCCAAGTAGGTCAACAACTGTGCGACTGCAGCTATTTTCCACAAAAATATGTGCTGTGCTTGATACAGATGTTTTTCCTGAGAAGGAATACCAACTGGGTGTGCACATACATTTGTTAGAGTTAATATTTATGATTCTAAAATGAGTCAAAAAACATCTCTTGATGCCATCTAGTCATCAGTCATGTGTCACTGTGAGCCAAAGGATCATTTTTGAGACGATTTTGGTAATCAAAATTCTCTATGTACAGTTATTTCCTAAAGATACAAAGAAAACAGCTGCACTTCCAATACCCTCTGGTGGCCATAAAAATTAAATGTAGCCTATGGAAATGCAAAAGGATAACTCTAAATCTTTGTATTTAAGTGTGTCAGTTGATAAAACTGACTAAACTGGCTGGCATTTTTATAACTTTGACTTGCATGATGAATTTTTGGGAAATATCTCACCATGGATACAGTGAAGCAAAATGGAGCACTATGTTGTTTGTTTCTTCACCTAGAGTAAAGGACTAGGAGCTTGTCTTTCAGGCTGCTTGCATCACCCACAATCTCAAAACATTGACACTTTCATATGGATGATATGTCACCCAAAATAGATCACGGACTTTGCAAATGTGTGCTCAAAATCAAGGCTATTATACCTCATTTTAGCCCTGCGAGGTCAGGATGAATGTGACTGTCTTCTTGCAACATATACTCACAGCCACAATCATCACTGTCATTACCATTCTTACACAACAAAAGGATGTCAAAACCTAATTTAGTCTAAACCACATAGCAATCAGAATAAGTACTTTGACAGAAAGCCCTCTGTGTTGGCTTCATCAAAACAGATTACTGACTGTAAAAGCCACAGTAGGTGAGGTGAAAAGCAAGAGATTCTTTTTTTTCAAGTTTTTCAACCAACAGGGTTATCACAGAGCATCTACTATGGCAATAACACCAAGAGCAAATCCTTTATTGTGAGTATGATTGTGTTGCAATAGCTACAGTACAGCAGTACTCATCTATCCATAATCTAAGGTGAGGAACATCCTCACTGGCATCTGGTGAAATGATTCTTGACTGCAGAATCACACACATTATATAAACCTTCTGGTCTTCAACCATATATTAGACATGTGAGAACTCCAAATTTTAATTGTTGGTCTTTAGACCTGCATACATTCTTTATGCTAATATATAGCAACTAGCTGGTGGCTCTAGCTGTACAGATATGAAAATGGCTCTCAGTTTTTTTAACACTCTGCAATGAAGCAAATAAACATATTTACCAAAATGTACAACTAAGGTATGGCAACTAGAAAAAAATGCTTTAGGAATTAGAGAACTGAACCAAGCTCATGAGCCCTGAAGGGCCAAAAGCAAAAGACAAAAACTGATCCCATGTATTTTCTTCTATCGTGTTATTGCTATCAGACTCCTTCTTGCTTCTGTCTGCGCCTCCCTCATCTAATCCCTATTACGGTAGGAGACATATTTTACCGTTGGCCACGAACAGTTTTTATTCGCTATTTGCATTTCAAATTTCGTGAAACTTCATGTTAATTTCATGAAATGTCTGTCTTTAATGTGTCAGTTTTGGAGTAAAACTAACTTTTATATGCAGATAGTAACAACACTCCTCAGATTGACTATTAATTATGTTTTTCATTTATCTTCTCTCTGAGTTGAAAGCTAACCAAGTGAATTTCTTTGACATTTCTCCAGAGAAACATGGATGTCAAGTCACATCGCTCATGTTATGTCCTAATTTTAAACAGTCGCTCCAACAATGACTCTCAAACTAAGCATTATGCGTCTACATAGTCTTTTGTCATTGTACTTTAAAATAATGCACCCTTATAGATCAGAGCAAATAAATTTATTGCAATATCAGTGATTTTCAAGGCTTGGACAATTGTAAATGAAAGTGATACATTTTAGTTTATTAGTAACTCTAGAATTAGACAGAAAATGTATTCTTTTATTCTTGCTCTATAGGGACGTAGATAACTTGTACAAAAAAAAGAATACAGTGAAAGACGGAACATGATAAAAAATAATATTTCTATAACAATGCTCAGAGGCAACAGATATGACAGCATGTCACAAGTCATCATAGTTTGGGAGACTCTGAAAGTAAAAGTGATTCCTATAAGTTGTCATACCATTCATATGTCATCATTATAGGAGATTTTGGCTGCCTTAGTGTCAATTCTCTGTCTTTCTGCGGGATTTAAAGATGTTCTATATAACTGCAATACTGTGATGTTTTGCAAAACTGAACTCAGTGGGCTTCCTTTGTAAAATATGACTTATTGATACCTATAGCAAATTGATTCCTTTTTTGGTTTTGAAACAATTTATCTTGTTTTATACAAGGCTGCTCTGGGCGAAGGCAGTATTCTTTGTAAGTATTTCACATTGCAAGTAGAAATAAAACTGCAATAGCACACTGGAGAGCCTGAGTCCTTTGTATAAGAAAACGAATTATTTTCATAAATTGTGTATCAAGATAAAGTTACAGACTGTTTTATTATGGTCTTAAGTTATAACCTAAAAAAAATACAATCATAGGGACTCACAGTGTTTATATAGATTTCACACAGACTGACTTCATTTTCTAAGATTGCATGGACAGATAAGACTTGGCCTTAGATCTCAGATTTTGCTATTAGTAAATTGTTTCATAGCCACAACTGTAGAACAGTTACTGAACACTTGACTCCACTTCCCACAGGTATATTTTCAAGTTTTTATTTCAAGGTTTCATATGTCTGTCTGATAAAGATAGATCCCAATTTAGCTTAATCCAACTTGGCCTGTGTCACAAAATTATGATTACTTAGGAATACATTTAATAATTCACATGCAAATTGACCCAGCTGGTCAAAGTTCAACCCAGGCAAGCAAATATAGATTCCGACAAGATCATTAAGGAAAGAATAAGACTGAAGAAAAAGAAAAGAAGAAGATTTTTTTTTCATTTCCTCCCACTGCACCTCAGCAACACGGCTGGTCAAAACTCTCACTAGGCCTTCTGACTGATATGTTAATTGATCTTTTACTGACTATTAATACAGGGCAAGACATTCATGAACTGTGCAAGGAATATTTATGAGGTGATGAAAATGTAAAAGGACTCTCATTTCCTATGACTAGTTTGGGAGATTCCAGACTACACAGTCTCAATATTTGCTACAATTCATATAATAAGTTCTTTTGAGCTGATCTGACATTAAAAAAAACAAACAAACACTGAAAAAGACCTAAACCAAAATGAGTTGATATTAATGGAGCAACATTAGAGTACAACTTTATTGTTTAACAAAGAGATATCAGCAGAGGAGTAGCATCTCTAAAGCCGAAACAAAATGTAAACAAAAAAACAAAGTGCATGTTTATGAAGACGAAAAATAAATGCATAATGAATACAGCTAACATCTCTGTGATGAAAGGGCCAATAAAGAAGCCAAATCTGAGATTATCAGTGTGTCTCTGCATTTTCTAGATATGTGACAGTATCACCATTGAGATGATTACATCGACTTTGTGAAACCTCTTCAGTTTCACCAAAATCTATCATCACTTATTAAAATAATGAAGAAAGATAACAGAACACATTTAAAACAAAGGTAATGAGAGGGATGAAAAAGAATTGTTCAAAAGATGTTGGTGAAATACCTGTACTTTGTACTGTCAAAAATTTGTTCAATTAATGTACCGCAAACCCGAAAATGCTATATTTTGTTTTGTTTTTAATTCATTTTGCTTTATTTCATGATTCTACCATGTTAGTTGCAGAGGTTTAGGATGGTGATTTTGGCTGGTTCACCACTTTGGTTTAGGGGAGGGTTTTTTTTGTTTGTTTGTTTGTTTGTTTAATTATTTAATTTGCTGTGGATATTCATGATCTTCAATGAATGAATCCTTGTGTTTTTATTCACACTAGTGAGATTTACTGAGCACACACTCCCCAGAAGATTAACTCTTTCTCATTTTGGACACTTTGGTGCTTGTGGAGCTTGACTACTGCCATTAATTTTCTTCAGGCCTAAAAGGGCAAGTTTGTCCACACGATACCATGTGTGCTATAATGTAACTTGCAGATTGCCATGCAATTTGCTGAACACATTCCTGTCCCCCAAGAGGATAGACCCTTTTGCTTTTAACAAGCCTGTGGCCTTTCCCCTAACACCACCCTCTAGACACCCAGTGCAGCCCAACTACTTTAAGAACAGCAAAACTGTAGAGTAAACCACAGCACTTTTGTATCAATGTGTCAACTCTGCAGCCACTACTGAACAGCTAGTGCAGACTTTGAGTCCACTTTTAAATGAACTGATTACTCAAATACTCTTTCAGGTGTATTTTGATAGTGTTTAAGCAGTTTCATAGTTCTTTGTCTATAAATACACACATTGATACCCATGGCCAAATGAAATTATAAAGAAAGTGTCTTTTTGTGTGTCTGTTCTGAGTATGTGTGTGTTTATAAGTCACACCCCATTGGAACAAAACAATGAATAGAAATGAAAGCAGCAACAAGGGATAAAGAAAGCCCAATTACACTTTGTTCATGAAGAGGAAAGAGATCGCGAAATTCAGATAACCACTCACTCCCACACGAATGCACTGGTCCTTTTTATTAAACATTTTAATGCTTGTAACAATCAAAAACGTCTTTCACCAGTTTACAATGTCGGAGTAAGTTTAAAATGTCTTCAAGTTGTTCACTCCAGAACACTGGCAGGAAATTAATTGTCTTTAGTCCTAAGAAAAAGAAATAGCATCTGAAAAAGTGTAATGAGGTTCAGATAATACTGTTTTTCGAAATACATTTTTCAGCGGAATTCAGTACCCAGACTACCTGCAGTATTAAATGCACTTAAGAAACACATCTACAATCTAAATCTATGATACAAGAGTAGTTTTTAAAAGTGCAGACTTTTGATAAAAACAGACCTGGTTCATTATGAAAGGTCAAAGTGCTTTATATTTTATCCACAACTTACATTCGTCAGGTAAGCAATCTATGTCAACACATAACCTACATAAACCTACATTCTTTGTAATTTTCTTGTTTTTACTTTTACATTCTTGTTTAGGAATTCCAAATCATAAACAAATCAAACTGCTAGAATAGATTCTAAATCCAAAACTGAACACTTTTAATTGCACAAAAGTTCTGCAGAGTTCTACCTCTGACTTTACTTTACCACGGGAGGCAGAAATTCTGGTGAATCAAAGTTTCAGTCATATAACTTCTATGTTCACTTCAGCTAGCTGTTAATTGTAGTACCGCCAGTTGCTCTTACGATTTAGAGAAAACCCAATGTATTATCTTACTTGGTCTAAAAGAATAGCTGAGGTAGTAATGAAGGGAAGTGCTACAAAGGAAGAGATTTTGATTACCTTTGTACATGGTGTAAACTGTATATGTATTTACCTCCTCCTTGACCTTCCTTTATTTACCCTCTTTTACCTTTACCCTTGTAAATTCCTCAACTTCCCTTTTACTCCCTTGTCCTTTCACCCCCCCCCCCCCCCGCTCCAACCTCTTATCCCTTGCTCTCTGGATTAGCATAGACAGCCGGAGGTGCGTGTATTCTTAAATATTGATTTATCCATTTTTAATGGCCCTGACGCTTCGCAGAGCAGAAACCATCTTATTCAGGTTCCGCTGGGCCAGTGATGCTGTCAGGGCTTGTTGCTACTCAGCGCTACTTAGAGCGAGAGCAGACAACCTTGGAAGTGCATTAAGTGCGTTCCCAGGGGACGTGTCCATCAGTCCCAGTCCCACATGAAAAATCCACAGAGAACCCCATATCGTCTTTACTTGACAAATATAGAGAGAGAATTCTACCCAAAAATAAAATAAAGTAAATAAAATAAAAATCTGTATTGATTGCAGCCAGTCTAAACCTTTACTACAATAAGAGTACAGTTTTGTTATTTGCTACTCTAAAAATGCTACATATCATTGTGATGCTATTCAGTGCTTTCAGTAAATTAATCATATACCTTTCTAACTGTACTCACAAATGTTGATTAAACTGTAATGTTCTTATTCTGGGGTAGATTTTACTTTTCAAAACATAGTGCAACCTAGATCCATAAAAGACATCTCCAGAAACTGATCAAACTTTCACAGTGTGTCCTCACTCAGCGAGGGTACCCATTAAGAAGGGAACTGTGCAATCCATCCCAGATCACAGAGTGTCACTGGGGTATAAGAAGAGAGAGGGGATGAATACGAGGCATACTGTACAATATGATTGATCCATCACTCATTTGACTTTTTCTTTCAGGATCCATTACCATCTGTGCAGTCTGGAATATTCTCGTCTTCTCAGCGTCTTTTTTATTCCTCTGTTCTCTCTGCGCATCGACTAATTTCGTGAGTGTGATGAAAGCACGGTCACTAATGAAGGACTTAGACACTTAATGACCAATCTAAACACAGTCTGCTGAGATGGCAAGCTGCTAATTGCTCACGATTTGGAGTGAGAATATGTGGAAGAGATTGGGTAGATCGTGATGAAGATGAGGACACAGATGAGGGACAAAGAATTTACTATGGAGAACTAAAAAACCATGCTATCATACAGCAAATTGATATGCTTTTGGTGTTAAAAAGATACAAGTTTACACAAATATATCATATCAGAACATATGTTGTTTTGAACCATCTGGAAAAACATTTATCTTAATAAATGCATTTGTCTCCTTGTACCATGTCAGACTTGGAGCATATAACCTTTTTGCAATAATTTTGATTTCTGAAGGAATATAGACTAATATTAATATATCATTCTGATATTTGCACAAATTATACACTGACAAAATATGAACAACATCTTAACTTTGCAGTAATTTTCCTTCTCCTTCTCCCTCACTGAAAAACTCAGAATCTGTGAAAACGTAAATATTGTTATCTGTTATACCATCATACTCACCTAATAAAACACTAACACATACGTACAGATGTATTGTATACAAAAATTCACTTTCACCTTTTACCTATCTATTTGCAAAACATATACGCAAATTTCCAAATCTACAACAATGCATGTATACACAGGTGGCACAATATTACACAACCAGGCCGCTTAATACAAAATTAGTTTTACACAAAAAATAGATATTATTACATGTATATATACAGTAAGCACACTAACACACCCCCTTCTCTCTCTCTCTCGCTCTCTCTCTCTTTTTCTCTCTCTCTCTAATACACACATAGTCATACACAAACACACATAGTCATACACACACACACACACACACACACACACACACAAAGCGCACACAAGCACATACAGTATGTCGCAAACATGCCACATGTCTTGAGGAGACATAATTCTCAGCCCATCGCAGGCAGCAGCCCTCTGGGTTTTCTCCCTCTCTGACAGTGTGTCAGGCAGGCCTGCTCTTCAGCTGCTGGCCCACACTGACTGAGAAACCAGCCTAATGAGATCACTGGCATCCAATTCAGCGAGGGTCAGTGCTCATTTCGAGCAATTCATTTTTAATTGGTCTCAAATCTAATCCATTTCATAATGTCAGCTCCTGTGCTCATCTCGCCCCAAGGCTGCTGAGTGACATAGAGTGATTCCCTTGATGTTGTTTGTGCTGTGCTGTGGGTTATTACATAGCCTGAAGTGATTGAGGATGTTGCTGTAATTGTTGCTTGCTTAGTTGCTGCTGTTGATGCAACAAAAATGATAATGTGCAATGAACCTGATAGAATATAAATATCTCTGATGTCCACTTCAAGGGGGGCATAAATTTTTGTCATTTTTTCAATATGTTTGCAGACCATCCATTTAAATATCAGCTGTGGGAATCAAGGCTTGGAAACTGGGAGTGATGCTCTTCTCTTTATAAGAGAACTACTTTCTAACTACTCTCATGGGAACCGAGAGCAAAGTACTCAACCCTCAGCTGCTAAAGAAGAAATACTCAGTGGGAGACTGTACTGGGCAGCCCTCTGGCGTCCATGTTCAAGATGTTATTTCTTTGACAGACCAAATATTAAAATGCATGTGATGACTCTGACACTTTATCATCATTTTAATAAATTTGCTGTATTCTGGCTATGTTTTGATCCCTCTCCCTTCCTTTTATCTCCTCTCCTTTTTTTTCATCTGCTTTCCCAGCTTCCCTTACCTCTCTCTAAACTTTTGTCACCAGCTGTGCCTCCTGCTTTGCCTCCATCAAGATGTCACTCCTAATTTGCAGTTTGTGCTGACTCCATCCCTGCTGGCAATCAGTGAAGAAGGCATCCATTACTGCTAGGTCCCCTGACAGGTCCCTTCAGACTCCCACTGGACTTTAATGACAACTGACAGAACACAGGTTTACTACTTAGCAAACTGACCCCCCAGAGACAGCCAATGGGGTGGATTTGGCTAACGCATCCTTGTGTTTACAAGGACCAGACAGAAGAAGGTAACACAGGAAGTCTTGTCTTGTCATGTCTTATCGGTTTCTCATACTGGCCCAGCAGGGTGTTTTCAGATACTTTGTAGACAAGGGAAGAGAGCTTGCTGGATCTAAATCTTCTGTCTCTCCCCAATCCTATTAATAGACTGGAATTTCTGACATTAAATAAAGAAAACGTTCAATTCTTATAACCTCTATTTACGAGGCCACCAGCTGAGTAATACAAAAATGTTTGTATTTACACAAACTATGGCTCATTCTCAGACCGTTATTTGGAAAATGTGTCCTCTTTTTGTACCTCCAGCAGAGGGATTCATTTTTATAGAAGTCACCTTCAAGCCAATGTGGTTACTCACTGCCCTGTGTGCCAGGCTTCAGGAGGCTTCCCTTAGAGAATGCTTTTGTTGTTGTTGTTTCCATGTTTTCTGTCCATCAAGGCTGTTTGTGTGTTTCTAGATTCTTTAGTCAAGGCTGTTGGCTATTTTGATGACCAACAGGAACAAAGTGAGTGCTTATGTTGTACAGGTCCTGTGGCAACACAGAGGGACGAATGGCTTTTGCATGCCAAATAGTGTTTTGAAAGTTTGCACAATGCAATTTGTATTATAAGGAGACATTAACTAGTCAGCACAGGATCACATTTGTGGTCCCAGTAAATACTTCAACCATGAACTGAAACCCCAACATGCATGCTGTTTTATGTATTCCTTATCAGTACAATTATTTTCATATCTATACACATGAAGTTCAATCTTGACTTCATGGTTTCATTTCTGGGATAGAAGAAAATTCTAAACTTGTGGTTCACTTACTTCGCTAGTCTCTCCACCCAGCGATGGTCGAGAGCTCTGACCCTCACTGAATTAAGGACGGTCCCTGCCCTCTCGACCTTTCCCTGAATTGACTCCTAGTGTCCTGATACCTGATCAAAGCCAAAACCCTCCCGCTCAGGGAGACTGTGAATTACGGTTAAAAGCTTCAGGAATAGCTAAGTGAATTTTATCACTTTTACATTCGATTCATGTTTGCAACTTTATCAATGATATGATTTTAAGGTTATTTCATATGTTCTGGCCCTGCTGTTCAATGGCCCTCCACATGACCAATGCACATAAAATCCAATTGATCAATGCACAAAAGTGGATCTTAGTGATGGAAATTTTTGGGTGTTTATATGCGAAGGGGTAGGGGATGGGATGTGGACACAAATTTGCATCACAGCCCGTGACAAAATGGTATATCACTGGTGGGAAAAGGTCTGACTATACGGTATTTACCTTTACCTAAAACAAAACTAAATAATGCTCTCAGTTTTTGTGTTGTGCTTGCAGGATGTCATCATTAAAGAATATAAAATGCCGAAGTCTACCTCCCCTGTCATCTTACTCTCCCACTCCTCACAAGCATTATGAAATGCCATCAACTAGTTTAAATCGGAAGCGATGAAAAAAAAATGTCCAATGGGATCATAGCAGGGTTAAGAATAGTGAGGTTTTTTTCTTTTTTTGCTGCTTATCATTAAGCTCTGTTCCTTATTATTTGTGCTCATTAGGTGTGCAAGGTCTTTGTCTTTGAGACCACAAATATTTCAACTAACTCTGACTGAGAAGATGATCCAGCCAACATTCATAACTCTTATATTACTGCCTGTCTACAGACAGTGAGAGTGGACAGACACATCTACCACCTCCTCTGGCAAGCACAACCTCCTCACAGAAGGTGACAATGTTGGACCTGAAGCAGTTGTTTTAAATCACTCTACATACAAGGCAATAAACTAATAGGGTGATGAGTGTCCTTATTCCTTCCTTTGGTGTAAAGCTCTAGCTCTGTGATTTACTATTTACAGCTCATATCATGTTAATTTTCCTTTAAAAGTGTTCCCTTAAGTGAACAGTACTGAAAGACAACTTTATATACACTTATCTTCAATAAATCAAATACAGGATTTAAATTACAGAATGTCAGTGCTTTGTCATTGAAGATTTTTTACGACGCTATTAATACATTACATCTACATTGTGAATCAGCATCCCTTAACGTCAACTAGCCCAGACTACAAGCACTTACGTCATGTTCATTTTGGATGCTTCTATAGTAAAGGTATGCCTGATGCAAACATTAATTGTAAGTGCGAGGTAGAAAGTTGTAGAAATCTCAGTTTAAAAGAATAGTTTGACATTTTGTAAAAAAATCATATATTTGCTCTGTTTCAGAGAGGATCAACCAGTGAAAGAATATAACCCTCCATAAAATAGTTGATAATTGTTTTTACAGTTTGTTCTTTGTGCAGATAAAACAAGATATAACATCTTAATAAGAGGGCTTTACAGTTGCTGGTAGGCAGATAATGTTTTCCCATTTCTATTCTTTATGTTATGCTGGGTTATGTGCCCGCTGTCTCTAGCTATACATTTACCCTATCGACTTGAGAGTGGTATCGCACGTCATCATCATCTAACTCTTGGCAAGAAAGTGAATATTTCCACGAACATCAAATTATCCCATTGATAGACATGCTGGCTCAATTAAACATACAACATTTGTTTCCATTTTTCTTCTGTGTTTCAGGCAAAGGTTATACTAGAAACAGAAGTTGTATTGTTTTCTTCCATGGTTTAATTGTACAGCACAATTCCTCAAATTACAGATAAAGAAACTGTGTGCTTTATGTGCCATAAGGCCTTAAAGGGAACCAACTATGTTATTCCTGATGAATCAGAATCTAATACTAATACAAAATTTTCAAAAAATTGTGTATATCTGTGAGTCTGTCAGTTCTTTTGGAAACACTGATACATGCTGAACACAATTCACCATGTATCAGACAGGTATTCTTTACATCCCTGCAAGTATATGCGCATGTGTACACACAAATTAGAGAGACATACCACTGTCCTTGATGAGGACTCAAGGGTCTGCCAGAATAATGAGGGACGGAAGAGGAGGACAAAGAGGCAGAGGGCAATGGCAGTAAAAACATGGTTGAGCACCTGCCCACGAAAGATGGCTGCCAGATCATAAAGCAACTCTACGGCTCGCTGCTGCTTCATAAATCCTATGGCTCTGCTGTTGGCTTTACCTCAACAGGTCCCCCTATGCACAAAAATTAGATATGAATCATATTTTTAGAATTGGAATATTGAATTTGCTTTATAAAAGATTAAGAGCATAAATTTATTGCATATTCTTTTTTTTACAAACACAGGTTCCGCTAGTTCTACCGCTCATGCCAATTTGACTGCATGCTCAAAGGAGTAACAGTGCTCAAGCCAATTTCCTTCATACATCTGTTACATCTTTCTTTCACATTTCACCAGAGCAAGAGCAAGTCACTACACTGAATTAATGACTGAGCTGCTTTAAGTGGTCAAATCTCTCGTGAGTTGCAGATAACTGTCCCTACGCCCTGACCACCCAACCCAACCAGGCCACTGGTATGGAAAATATGAAAACTAAAGTACCTTCAAATGGTTGTTGGCAGTGAAAATTAATGGCAGCTCAAGACAATAAAGTTACATTACACCGTGAAAACTCTATTTTGGCTTCACATTACCCCCAGGGCCCAGTTTTTTTCTGTAATTTTATGTTGGAGTCTGTGTCCTGGTCAGTGTCTCAGCAGCTATAATGACGTTTAGCTGGTTGTTACGGGAAGTAAAAATCGAACATCATCCAGTTTCATTCTCCTTGGTGGCTTATTTCAGGACAAATGGTTTGACAGAATATTTTTTACAAGGAAGAGGAACAGGCCAGTGGTCAAAGCGAGGGAGTGAGTGAGTGGGTGAGTGAGGGAGTGAGGGAGTGAGTGAGTGGGTGAGTGAGGGAGTGAGGGAGTGAGTGAGTGTCTTTGCATTCTCATATTTTCCAAAGTACTAAAATAATTGTGTATGTTTTTTTATTAGTTAAGGATGTCACCAACAATTTCTAGACTATGACCAAAAACTGCACAGCAGGAAAACATCTTGGATATGTAGTTAAAACATGTAAGCCTAATATAACTTGACCTGATTTATGTAGTATTTTGACATACTTTTCATTATCTGTCTGTAATTGTGTGCTAGATGAAGACCGCTGGCCATGTAAAGGGGGTTTAATAAATGCTTGAGACTCTAAAAGCTTCAACAATAGCACAAGAGTACTGAAAGGGGTCTTTTTGGAACCAATTTATCCAGATGCTGTGCATCTAATACAAACAGCAAAAAACAAATACAACATTTTTCAATGTCTTGAAATGACCCTTTGATACAAAAAGCAAAATAGGAACTCATTTTAAGATGGTGACTTAGCTTTTAGTAATATTTTGCATAGATGATGGATTAAGCAGTGTGGTTGTACCCCAAACCAGCCTCAAACACGTATGAGCTCCTCACAGATCAATTGTAATCACATGAAAAACGGTTGTTAAAAAAGGTTTTAATGTTTCAGTTTCCTGAAAACATGGAAGAAAAAATATTTTGGTTGCATAGATGCCAGTAAATTAAATTTTTTATAAGCACATATTTTATATCTGAGTAATCCTTTTTTTTTTCTTTTTTTTTAAACACATGACCCAAAATGTTTC
Source organism: Istiophorus platypterus (assembly GCA_016859345.1). Taxonomy (NCBI): domain Eukaryota; kingdom Metazoa; phylum Chordata; class Actinopteri; order Istiophoriformes; family Istiophoridae; genus Istiophorus; species Istiophorus platypterus. The sequence goes on from CM029118.1 coordinate 21,001,666, forward strand.
ACAGTGGCAAAATAACCGTAAATTAAGTGATAGAAAAAAGAACTCCCTCTGTGGCTTTCCTGGCAGAGCAGGTCATGAGCTGTGTTCAAGGTCAATGATTGATTAACACAGATGATATTGTGATACAATATAACCTCACTCTAATATGAAATTGCACCACTAAGCCGACCCTAATTTCACCATGTGAACTGGAACTTGTCAGGGCTTGAAAATAAGGCACCTTCTAAATTTGTTTGGTGAATTACAGTTTGTGGCTTGAAATGCAGCCAGTATCCACTAGTTTGATTTTTAAGATCACTAGAAGGAACTTGTATTCAAGCAGAATTCATTATAAATGACAAAATAGGTTAATATAGTTTTTTTCTGAAGAGGAGATACTAAAGCTTAATATTCAAAAGTAGTGGAGTAGGGTTAGTCGTGCTGCATTCAGTTAATCTTTTAAAATCTTTGTTTGATGTAGGATATGTTTACTCCTTTCAGCCATCAGATATTACACTGAGTTACTGTATGTACTAAAGTCATATTTGGCTCTACTAGACTGAGGAAAGAATGAAAATGCATGTTGCCCACACCAGATCACACAGGGGTGACAGATAACATCCTTCCAAGATTAGCACTGCCTCAGGAATGATAAATGCACTTCTTTTACAGTTGCTTGTAAAATGACTGTTGGTGGAACCAATGATTTCTTGATCATCAGGTGGTACAGGCAGCTGCTAGTGGATGAGCTGAAAAGAAGCCAGGACTATAACAGTCACACATTAATAGTTCCTGTTGGGAAAAAGGCTTGTGAGGACAATGGAAGGGAGTGTGCAGATACAGAATACAAAACAGAACAGCACTAAGAGAGCAAATAGTTTCAACAAAGGAATGATTTATTAAGTCAGATGCAGATGAACTACTTTGTAGTTGTGAGTTGGTTTTAAGATTGAATAACATGGTGTATCTGCAGACATTTGCACAAGTGCACTTTCAGCTGTTCATATCATGGAATGGTAGAAGCACACATCCGGATACTAAAATGTCAAGACAGATAACGTGAGAGCGAATGTACAGAAGAACACATATTTTACGCTGATCCTAGAATCATGAATTAAGTTAAACTTTAGAGTTGTTTATGAAACCTCATATGAATAATAGAGTACCAGCAAGGACTAGACATTCCCCACTAAAGCTGACTGACTGAGACTTAATGACATTATGTTACCAGACTCAGGATGATAAAATGTAATATCGATGAAACAGTGTAGTTGTGATCTAGTAGAGCTGGCTCTCTGTGACACTTTCAAGTATATGTTAGGGTCAAAGTGTGCTCTGTAGTTTTCAAGGTTATTGTAGAGACTGTAGTTATCATCCCAAGACTGATTTGAGTTGAACATCACCCTCTGTCCTCACTCAGTGATTGGGATATTGTATATGAAGTCCTAGTTGTACATCGCTGATCACTTCTCAAGAGGCCTGTACTGTAAGAGGTGTAATAATTATCATCTAACCCTTAATGTAATCATTCAAGACAATTTTCCTCAAAAATACTAAACACTTTAAACTATGTCAAATCCTCAAAAATTTTGAGTACGAAGTGGGAAGAGCTAAGAAGACATTCTAAAACAGACCTAATCTAAACATAACCATATCTACTTTGATACCTAAATCAATATTTAGATCAAAATGTGTATACAATTTAATGTCTAATATGTAATCTTACACCACAATTTGAGAATTACATTGCTAATTCATGAATATAATTATTTGCAACTGAAAAATCTAAAAAATCTGGCATATGTATTAAAATACACATTGTAAGAACCACCTTACTACTGTATATACAGTGCAATAATTCAATCCAACACAATAAATAGCAGCCTCAACAGAACATTTAAAGTACTAAAGTATACGTACACCTGCTATTACTATCCACGCATGCCGATCAGCAGTCCAAGCAGAAACTTATGCAAGGGAAAAAAAATACAATGCATAAGAGGCAAAAGTTGTAAAACTGAGTAAAGCATCACCTGCAGAAGCCTCTGGTGTTGTTTGACCTTTGCAGCCTCTGACGAAACAGACTGAATGTTTGTGTGAGCAGAGGAGATGCCAGCTGCGGCTCAGCTGATGACCGTGCTTTACTCATGTGGCTGCCAGGTTTCTTTTGGGTTTCTTTTCAGTCTGCGGAGTTGCAGTGGTGGTGCCTGATGATGTTTTGTTGTGCAAATCATTGCCAAGGCAAGAGATCTGAGGCATCATTGTCTTATATAAAGTACTGACACTTTGCCTCTTTAATGAACGTTTGTCTTTTTCACAGAGTTAGAATGTGATTTGAGATTATAGTTTTGTTGATTTCAGGGAGAGTTCAAAGTTTTGTAAAGGTTTATCAGATTTATGGTCATTTATTTGGTCATCTTAAAAATAATTTACTTCTCTTCCTGGATACTTTTATATCTCTGAAGCCACAAATAATTCCATCATGTCTAAGATTATCTGAAAGGAAAGATCACTAATTAGTTTAATTGTTCACATTAAGGCCCGACCTGCGATCACAAATAGACATTGTTTAGTTTATATGGGACCAAAGATCTAAACTGTACTTACTAGAGCATCAACATTTAGTTGATTAATCAATTACAATATCCACAAAAAATTAATCTGGATCAATTATGATAATCAATTAATCTTTTCACTGGACATAAGAAGCAGTAAGCATTGACCTATACCAGCTTCATCAGTTTGACGGTTTTTTTGTCCTTGTTATATTTGATATCAAAGTGAAAATATTTGAGGTCTGGATTGTTAGTCAGAGAAAAAACAAGCAAAAATAGGTGACCTAGGGCTGTAGGAAGTTATAATGGAAATTTTTCACCCTTTTCTGACTTTATAGAAACTAAACAATAAATCAAAAAAATGATGAATCAAGAATATATATCTGTAATGAATATAATCATTACTGTAGTTGCAGCCTCTGACATCTGAGCAGAAGCATAACAGTGTGTGCTTATGCTACTAAGGTCATTTACTTGGTATTTGCCCTTCACATTGCTCAGGAGAACCAGTAGGCGATTCGAGGACTCTTCTCACTTGGCCTATATATGTATCACTGTGTGCAGTTCTTTCAGTGATCATACAGAGAGCATATTATTTTCTGTCTGGACAAAAGCTCAGACAAATAGCCACTTTGAGCAAAACGCCAAGAAAATATATGAGTCATCACTCACCAAATGTAGACAGAACGATTACAGAGGAGTTCTTCTCATTAGTCAACGCTGCAATGATTCACCTGACCATTTAAACATATACTCTGCAGAATAATGGAAGAATTTCAAACAGCTTCACCTCAAGAATACAAAGTAAGTCTTTTAAAACCGATGGATTGTTTACATAGTGCTTAAGTGTAGCCACGGCTTGCCCACTGCAGATATATTGGTATTCAGATGCATCTTGACTTTAAATCACAGCTGTGCTGAGGTTTTTACATGAAGAGGAGAGGTGTTTTCAGAATAACATCTGCAACTGTTTTACCTTTAAACAAAACCCTTTGGCGTGGATAGATTTGCATCAATGCAGCCATAAATCTTCTTTGAAAACTAAGCTCCGCTTTGGTTCTCAGCTCTACAAAAACTCCACTCAGGCAAAAAATACTCAAACTCCATAACAGTTTATGGGGGATAATGAAAGCAGAGTTTGTGATAACAGGACACTGCACTGGGTTATTATGTTATTATGTATTTTGTTATTGTGTTATTATGCATGAAAATATGACTTCATCATTAATTCCACAGACTGCAGAATAACTACAGCACTTGTCGGATAAATTTTCTCTATAGACCCTTTTAAAATTAGGAGAGCCTTTTAACACTTTCTGAAACAGGCTCTTCAAGATGTCTTTCAGTTTCCCTAGATGGACTGAGCTTCAAAGACATAGACATATTAGCACTCCTCTTTTAAACCAACTAAGTGAGCTGAAGTTATTAGATAGAAGCATTTCTTCCATGTTGTGGCAAAACATTTTGAGAAACCATTACAGACTAAGGTTAAAATTGTCAAGGTATCACTTGAAGCAATATTTTCATTTTTAGAAACCATGTTGTCAATTGTCAATCAACAGACAGAGAATTCAACCTCTTTTAATGAAAGACAAAAAGGCAACTCCTTTGTGTAATCTCCAATTCTCCTACATTTTAAATCTTTTTGAGAATGACGCCTCTCCTTAGATTTCAATTTACTTATATTCATCCCCTGGGATTGTTTATGCTTTTTCAAAAATGCCAAAATTGTAGGTATTTTTGAGATTGAGTGGTGCCAGTGAACTTCCTTTTCATTTAAATGGCTTCAGCAAACACAGCCGCACAGTGAGCGGGCAGTTTCTTTTGCTGTTCGAATTTCACTTAAAAACCCTTGGCTAATCCCCAATACTGACTGAGTAACAGAGCTGGAGAGTGAGCTGTGTCATTTATTTCTCAAGGGATATAAAGAGTATGATTGAGTTCCTTGTTTTCAGGCCAACTTGTGTACAGATTACAATAACATCAGCATGTATTATAGTGCATAAACAAAACATAATGATCAGGATGGTCATGGTTATAGATTCTACTCTGTGAATCCACTACATCCAGCAATTTTGAAGCTATAAAAACTGATGTCCAAGAAAGAGCACTTTCCTCTCCATGGGGGTGGGGGGTGGGGGTGGCCTACTGTGTAAGCAAAAGGCTTTTGTTCTTCCTAAAGTATAATCCTGCTTCCTTGAAATGTAGCCTTTTGGGCCACCATGGCACCTCAGATACATCATACTTTAAAATGCATCAGAATAGTTTTGATTTTGTTGTTCTTACTCCCTGCAGTTTGCAGGGTGCCTTATCAGTAGGATTGATGTTGCTATGAGACTATATGATTTTGATGTATTCATCCAGCCATGCAAGTCAAATGCATGCATGCAACTCTCCTAGTCTCAGCCTCTCATATTGCTTGATTCTGGCCATATGTTTTTAGATGCATATACTGTATATTTACATAATCAAACCCCATCATTTTATTATCATGCCACCTGTAAGCTTATGATAATACACTTTAGAAGGCTGTGGGCTCCAAAGAGGCTTTGATTTAATCTTTACAGTAATTATTGTCCAATATATAACAATAATATATAATACAATCAAAAGTCTCTTTTGAGTGATTACTCTCTCCATTGTATTTCAATTAAAATGTTATTCTTGCAGGTTTAAAAATATGCTATAATGACAGATACTACTCTTAGAGCTCACTGGCAAATTAAAGGGATTAGAGTATTAAGAATTTAAGTATTTATTTAAAAGCTAAACAGTAAGATTAGCATAGAAATATTATTGGTTTCTTGTTGCATTTTGTGAGTGTGTGTGTGTGTGTGTGATAAAGGCAAATGTATTTTGAATGGTCAATGATTCCCTCAAAATCATAGGTTGACTGTTTGTCAAACCACAAAGTCTCATTTTCTATTTCTACCTGTGTTAAATACAGAAGTTGTGATGGTGGTGCAGAGGCTTAGGAATTGTTTACACCAAAATTTACACAGGCTTAGTTAGGAAAGTCATGTAAGGGTTAATAGAACTATTTACTGTTGAGTAAATAGTAATGTAACTATTTTTAATGATATTTTTCATTTAGTAATTGATAACATTTTTCAAGTAACCTTGCCAACACTGCTCTCAAGTGAACGTGTCACACTGATAACAGAGAGAAGGGACTCCCAGATACGACACAAAAATGGGTTCGAAGAAACTCAGAGACTTTTCTGAGGGAAAGGTTCAGTGCACAGGGAAGCAAGCAATCGGGAACAGGCAAAGAAAAACTGGAGGGCTAGGCAAAGGCAAGGTCGAAAAACGAGAACAATCACAGATGATACTAACACCGGAGAAAATGGGTTAAGAAACACAAAATCAAACATAAAACATCAAAACATGGAACAATGAATTCATTACGTAGGAAGCCGTGGAGGACATGATAGACTGAATGTAAGTCAAAGCAATGTGACAGTGCACACCTTAGGAGCACATAACTTTTTAGAAATTATAAGTAAAAGTTGTACCGAACACTATATAATAATATCCTAAAGGAATTCAAAATCTTTGTCCACATTTCCATAACACAACGTAATAAGATAAATGAGAGTTGTGTTGATGGTAATGTATTCTAAACATCTCATATTCTTTCTTTAGTGAGACCATAATGGTAACCCAACAAACGGAAGGACATTTACTTATATTTCTAAACTCAAAAAATTGTTTCTCATTTAAAAAAAACTCAAACTATCTCAATAGGGTAGCAGGTTTGCCAGTCTGTGAATATTCTTCTAAACTAGTCAAGATTTTGTCACCTTAAAATTGTTTCTACCCTGCCATTTGATTAGTGTTAGGATGACTTTGGTTGTGAATCTGCGATGAATAAAACATTTGTTTGTAGGTCCGAACCACGGGCAGTGTAAAGGTTAATCAGTACAACAATGTCACAATTTGAGGAGAAAATCGTTATACTTTATGAGTCCATATAGTGCAGCATATACAATATATTGTGCATACTGTATGTAACTACAGTTAGTATCCTCTCATACATAATAATACTTACACATACGCCTAAGGCAACCATTGTCATTACAGTCAAAGTAAATGAAAGTCAAAAACAGTAACTTAAAAATTGTAGTAACTTATATAATATAATTGTGAAAATGCACAAGTGTTGTGTGATTCATCTCAATTTTTGCAGAGCCTAATAAAACGTAAAAAAAATGCTCTATCATCCATTCAAAAAGTAGATGGAATGATAACTTTCCCTTCGAACCCAAAATCTCCATCCAAACACACACACGCATACACATACAAAATTCCCACCCATGCACACACACACATCCACTCCCTTCCTTCCTTCTTCCCCTCCAGAGTGTCTCTCTGCTCCTCTCTCCCCAGTCGGGATTATTTACCACCACATCCAGCAGCTACAGCTACTCTGCCCCGGGAATGCCTGCAGCCATGCAGCAATCAAAGCAAAGCGTCATCCTCTACCACCTGCACTCATGGGAGCACAGGAACGACGAGGGAAGGAGAGTAGAGGGGAAGAGGAGGGGGAGCGGATAGTTAGGGAAGGGATAGAGACAGGGGGACAGAGAAGAAAAGAGGGAGGAAAAAAATCTGAAACCTCTGGGACAAGGAGAGCATGAAGGAAAGAGGAATAAGCAAAAGAGAGACACTGGCAGCAAATACTTCTTCCCCACGTGGGCTCCTTGGGACCCACTGAGACAGAGGCAAGAAAGGAAACAAGGAGAGGGAACAGATGGAGACAGAGAGAGATGTAAAAGAAGAGTATCAGAAGTAGGAGATGGATTGCAAGATATAGAAAGGGTAATACAGAAGATGATATGAAGATGAGATCAACTGTATACCTGTTTGAGACACCATGGGAATGTAAAATAAAAGAACGAGGAGAAGAAGACCAGGAAGTAATAAAGAATAAGAAAGTAAAGTGAGGAAGAGAGGAGGAAGAAGGAGTGACCCTTCACCCGAAACCTGCAGCCCATGAAGAGAGACAACAACAAAGAACGAAGAAGGAACAGGAAACGGTGAGGAAGAAATGATTGAAAAGAAAGAAGATGGAGAGATTGAAGCATTAAAATTAAAAAGGGTGAGGTTGGGATGTGATGGCTTGAGAGAAAAAAATGATTAATAATGGTAAAATTAAAGAAAAGGTGATTTGATAATAAAGAAAGAGAGTGAGAGGGGTCAAACAGGAAGAAATATGGACTAGAACACCAACAGAGACGAATCATATGGCAACAACAAGAATGGGAGAGAAACAACTGCCTGGCCCAAGAAGAGAAGACTTGTTCCTATCAACCTGCATACACATGATATTTCATATTAATTTAATATTTATTTAAAATCCCAAAAAATATTACAGACACAACCAAGACCTGGAAAAACTTTCCCTCTATCACACCTCCATTTACAGCTCGTATTAACATATGAACTGTCTCTCGGTACATTATCTAGCTAATGGCATTTGATTCACGGTGTTGCATTTGCAACTGGTATTCATAAGCTTTCTTTTTATCACCTTTTGACATGCATTTTCAAATGCAATTGGATATGATGATATACAAATTAGTTTCACACGAAGACTTGTCAAAAACACAACACGTTGCAGGTCAAAGGAAGGCAATGATAGGGATCGGAATCATTCACTTTTCCTGACAATTTTGTTCTTTTTCTTTGTTTTTTGTTTTTTGAATGAATGAAATACTATAGCAGTGGAGTCACCAGGAGGTGGTTGGGGTTGATGGCAGGTGTACAAAGAATACGTCTGTCATACATAAGACCAGGGCTTCATACCCAGAGGCCTGTCTGTGATCAGGCTTGGGTAACAAAAGCGCTCTGGTTAAGGTCCTCGGATACAGATCAGGATTTTGGTTAAGTGTATGTAAGCATGTTGTGTCTGTTGGGTCACAGTGAACTTTTTCTGTTGTAGACCAGACCACAATCATTCACGCACCTTACCCAAATGCTGTTAGTGCCTAACCATAAAAAATATAATATAGCAACCACTGTAAGTGGATATTATACTGCAAGATAGGATTGTGCCACATGCTTTGAGGGCATATGTCAATCATCAAAAGCCAGGAGTGAGCATATTGACAAAATAATTGACTCGATCGAATGTTACATCTACTTAAGTTCCTCATTTTAACAACCTATTCATGCTGTGAGTTTTATAATGTATTATTACTTTACAATTCTAAAAACCCTCTACAAAATTCACATAGAAATTGTTGAAACACACTGGAAATAGACAAAATGTTTTTGTGAATGTTGCAGCCGCTAGGAGCCATCAAGGGGCTTTAGACTTTAGCTCTTTTTATTGCTCTTAAAACCATAATGCTGTAGACACTACAAAATGGAATTGTATTGCAGGACTGGATATTCTGGTGGAAAACAAATAAGTTATCTGTGTATATGGTACGGATATGTTCAGTATCAAAGTACTTGAAACATGTGGCAACGTGTAAATTAACAACACATCCTCATTATGTTAGAGGAAAATGTAAAATGTAATCTGGTCACAATTAAATTTCCTATAAAACATATTTGCTTACTCATAAGTATACATACTTACCTCCATTATAATCATTATTATGCTACTAGAATGTATATAAATTTGATGCAGAGAGTATTTGTGCCTAAACTAGCTTGTGAAAGTTCCGCAAAAATAAAACTTTTGTTTCTTTATTTAATCCTCATATGTCTGTGTGGCTATATCAGTAATTTAAAACAATCCTTTGAAGCAGGGTTTCATATCAAGCGGAGCCACAGTGAACTGCCTCAAGCTCAAGCTTTTCGCCTAATAGCTGCCAATGCTGAAAGCTTAGTGGATCCCCAATTATACCATGATAAAGTTTGTCTCTCCTAATTGTCCATTAACGTAATTATCACACGCAGTAATTGCCTTTCAAAATAATGGGCAGCAAAATGGCCCAGTAGCTGAATTTTGATAAGTGAATCACCTAAATTAGACCCATGGTGTTTTACCTGGTTGATAAAAATGCAGGGAGTGATTAAACAACAGGAAAAACAGTTTCTTGGGATCATTAAATGCTTAAGCAGCACAGCTTCCCCTTTGAAACTGCATGAACAAGCCCAGTAAATAGACAGATCTGTAAACAAATATTTGAGCAAATAACGGAGAAGTGAGAGGGGTGTTGTTGCCAGGGTGATCAAATGGAAAGATGAACAAAGTAAGAAGAAAAGAGGTGTATGAAGAGAGGAGGAGTCACCATTAAAACGAGACAGACAGGGATGAACACAAATGCAGAAAGTGATGGAAACAACAAAGGAGTGCAACAGATGAAGAGCATGGGCAAAAGAGAGGTGACAATGAAGGAGGGAGTGTCAGGACACCTGCCGGGCCTCCTGCGAAGTGACAGCCCGATAAACACCTGAGACGCACACGATAATGATGGCTATCAAGGAGCAAAATGCAGCCTGGCTCTTGCTCACTTCCTATGGTCTGGTGATAACGGTAATAAACAGTAGCATAAATGAGCTTGCCACACGAGTGTGTGTGTGTCTGTGCGTGGGGGTGCATATGTTTGCAGCATAAATGAGCAATCCTCTTCAGTTTGACAGGGCTTTACAGATGGTATGTGCATTGCTGGGATAAAAGGCAGATCCATTTGTGCCTCATATTAGAGGAGCGCATGGGTGGCCATCATTTCAGCAGCTACTACAACCCTCCCATCTTTTCCCTTCTCCCACTTTCATAAGTCCCCTAACTGTTTTGTTCTTTGCTTCTTAAACCCACTCAGTCTCTCTCCATACCCATCTGAGGATAAGATTCTCTCTGTACCTTTTCCTCTCTTCTTTTTTTGATATTTATTATCAGTTGTGTTTAAAGATAAATAAATGTGTCTCCCTCTTTATTTAGCTTTCATCTGTATCGTACCTGATTTAGAAATGGCGTTGTATATAAAATGAAAATATTAAAATGATAGGATGGTTATTAAATTAAACCAAATGCACTACCTCAATACAACCGAACACAAAATATTTATATGTTAATATATTCTTGAGTACTGTTATGCAGTCAAGATGATTAGTAAATTGGAATTTAATGTCTATCATCTTCCTTGTCTGAGGATAAGAGGTGACAAGGGCTTAACACTGTTTGAGTTTGATTAAGTCTACAGTGCTGGCAGAGACAGAGAGTGGAACAAGTGGGTGTAGCAACCACAATATGTGTGTTTGGCTATCAAGACTGCATTGCTATTGCAAATTACTGTGCACTTTCTTCCCTGAGAACTATTTCTGTGTGTAACGTGTTTTTTGCAGTTGTGTTTTGTGTGCATGTATGTGAAAATTATGATCTAGATATGAAAGAGAATATGTGACAATACCAAAAACTGGGCTTGGTCAGCTCTTAGCTGAATTTTGGCAACAACTTTGGTAATGCTTTTTCAAAATTTTTATTATTATTATTATGGGTAAATACCGCAGAAATTTTAGTTTTGCTTGTTCAACACGTATTATTTTTTAGCTAAGTCCCTTTGGGCCCAGTTATTTGGGTGGGTTGAGCCCGTAATTGGCCAGCAACTCAGCTTAGCCATCATAACTTTGAATCTGGGACTGTATCAGCAAGATTTTTGGATTAGCCTGCTAGCAATTATCTGGCTGATTTTAATTGTTCATAATGAGCTGTATACTGATGCTCCCTGAAATTCTTTAATTTCTGACAGGATTGAGACAGTGGAAGCTTTATCAGAGCCATGTTTACTAATATATTTTATCACTTCATCTCAGTATAAACTGACTATTTTGCAAGTTGCTTTCAAAGACTATATATAATTAGACAATTGCAGGAAATTAAAATTATGCCTTACACCATCTCGGCACTTATGGGCCATTTTACTCAGCTGCACGATACTCGATTGCCTCCTTTGGGTTGGGTGTGAGTTGCTGCTACAAGTGAAGGAGTTCATTATTTCAGGGTTTTGGTCACAAGTGAAGCGATCAGTGCATTTACTCCAGTCATTGTGTTATTTAGGACAACAGTTGTATGAGGAGAGCTGAGCCTGACAGCAAAACTCTCCTTTCACCGGTTGATCTATGTTCCACCCTCACCTGTGGTCATGCGCTCTGGGCGGAACTGAGAGAATGAGATTAGATATACATGTGACAACAATCTGTCTTATTCATAGTGTGACTGGGCTCACACTCATTGATGGGGTTCCAAAAAGTGGAACCACACTTTTTTCAAACTGAAAGGAGCTGGTTCAGAAGCATTAAGGCTTCAGGATGCCTCTTGGACAGATACCTGTAGAGGTATTCTGGGCACATCTAACAAGTAGGAGAACCTGGGACGGATCAGGAACACATCTGAGGCACTACATATAAATCTGGTTTGCGAACAGCTCAGGATATCCTACAGGAGCTGCTGGAGGACATGGCTGGAAAGATGGAGATTATTGACCCAGACCCAGTGAAACTTTTAGAAGGGTGGCCAGCACCTTAAAGACATAACAATTATTATTAGGATGACACACTGACAATTGATAACTTAAAATCAGCACTATATCAGCAAATTAATATATTCACCAAACTCTTACGTGTTTGTGCGTAAGTGCAGACTGCACATCTAATGGCTTGCTGGCCTGACATTTCTGAAACAGCTAGAGGAGATCAGTGGGATCAATCAGCTGGTGCTCTTCTGTCTGAACACACACACCTCTACTGGGAATCCTGGTCACAAAGTGACAGACAAAAAAAACAAAACATTCACACTGCCATGCAGCTAAACACCACACAACTTTCATCAAGTGATGCTACACCAAATTCATCATAGTCATGTTTCAGTATGGCTGTACTGTATATAGTACGAAAAACACACGTCCATCCGTATCTCTTGCATGTGTTCACGCAAGACTATGTCAGTTCACTGCTAAATACATGGAGATGTGTATGCTGCATGCATGTTTCTCATTCTCCTATGAACTAAAAGAGCTTCGATTGGAGCAGAGATCAGAGCAGTAAGTCTCAGTCTCAACAAGTGAGTCAATGAAAAATGATCTAATAGCTTATAGTGTTTACTGCAGCAGGGACAATTGGATGAGAGGGGACAAGTGATGTTGAAGGACACCCTTCTAATGACAATGGTTTCTGTTTTATCACTTAGCAATTACACCACACTTTTCCCCTGATATCCTGATGCTTTCAAGTCAACTTCAGTAAGTAGGCAAGGGGAGACGACAGCACAGAGCATTATTGACACAAAGCGGGACAAGTTTATTAGAACTCCCCTTGACTGTACATGGTTGGTGGGTTTTTTTTTCACTTTTCCTTTTTTTTAGTTGTTCATGCACACTTTGATATTTGAGATGTTAGCCTTGGTAATTTTGTGTTTACTGCAATTTAGTCAGGCCTGTGGCTGGTAACTGAAGTTGGTGCCCAATTATAGGAAACCTTTGTGCAGATAACCTGCTGAAAACATGACCAATCACAGAGACAAAGGAAACACTGATATTTTTCATTTTTAGATAACACATCTCTGGTCATGTAATTCTGCTCTGGCCTCAAACAAAATATCAAAAGAGAAAAATGACAGTGTAAGAAAACTACATCATTAGATTTTCAACATAAACAGTATGTTCAGGCTTTTCATATAACAGTAAGTTAGTTAAGTTCGCATTAATTTCCATAAGTTATCTCTCTCTGGTTGCAATATTAACCTGAAAAACAAAAAATAAACAGTTTTACAAATGTTAACAACGTAGAGTAGTTGCATTTCTTATGATTTGCTCTAAATGCGGTGGTGTATTTTTACAAAACTAACACTAAGAATAGGTTTAAGACCTTTCTGACCAAGTCCTGACAAAACTGAACATTTTAAGGGTAAGATTTAATGCAGGGCTTTTGTTCAGTGTGCTTCTTTTCTCTGGTCATTCTCCGACTGACTCTTACTCCAACAGTTAGATTACATTGGATTTGCCAATATTGTTGCATCTTTACAAACTTAATTGTTCAAATCAGTCAGATGAAATCTTATTTGAAAGCTGTTTGCTTAAGTTTGATTAAAAAGCTAATTCTTGCTCCTAACTGAAACTAGACCAAAATGTTTAAGTGTTTTTCTTTGACTAAGATGAGACTAAAATGTACCGTGAGAAGACAAGAAGTATTGTTGACTAATTGGAAGCACTTTTTTGATTTACACATTTAAACGACCTCCCGTCTTTGTTCTGTATATGTTATGTATTTAGTCCACAGCTGTGTACATACTATAAAGGAACTGGATGCCAATGCCTCTGTAGACAGCAAGCATCAAGCTGACTACAGAGGACTAAATGGATGTGTTACACAATGCAGCTGGCATGATGAGCACACATGGTTTATCTCTTCATTCCATACTTTTATTACACTGTGAACAGCAAAAATGAAGCTGTGCTGTTCAAGATGCCTCTGTTGGAGTGATGGAAGCTTTACTGTGGGAACACCAGTCAGGCATGAGCAGTTAGAATCCATTCACATGCTAATAGGAAACCAGTCAGCAAACCAACCGCTTAGTCAGTCAGTCAGTCAATCCATCAGGTGGCCAGTCAGTCGACCAAATTTGTATGACAAATTGGATGTTTCTCTCTGCCCACTATCCATTCAGCTAATTCAAGAACTATCAGGCCTGCTCAACTCTATCTCTGTCTCTCTCTCTCTCTCCCTTTCTAAGGCTGAGAAAGCAGAGTCACTGATGTAATTTCTTTTGTCATCCAAATAACTTTTGCAACTGGAGTTGCAGTCACAGTGTATGCATAAGTACATTCTCTCTCACTAATGGCTCATTTAGCTCTATGAGTCATTAGTGAATAAGAAGGTAATTTGAGCACAATGAAAGGGAAGGTCTCTCTCTTTCTCCCTCTGCTTCTGTTCCCCTTTTTTCTCTCCTGTATTTCTTCCTTTTCAGTGATATCTCTGAATCCTCCGATATGTTGTATATGCTGACTGCGCAAGACGGTGAAGATTAAGGTGAGCAAGGGAGTCCCTCTACACTATCTGATCTATGATAGTATAACATGCTGAGAGGCTAAGTCTTGCCTCACATGGCTTTAACTAACTGACAGATTGCAGCATCCAAAAACGTAGGCAACAGCAGACATCAGCATACACGTGGGGTCTTTCCTGGTATATGCCCCAGTAAAACTAGCCAGCACATCCTTAGTTCCAGCTTGAAACACATGCTTAGGAGAGCTACCAGTCTCCAGAATAGATAATAGTACTGCATTCTGCTGCACAAATGCAACGTTGTTGTCGGCGATTAAATTATTAACACTAGCTCCAAGCTCTTTCACAAAGACCCACCCTTGCTGTCTTAACTGTACTCTAAAGTTAGTCATTCAAAACCAAAAAATATGTGTGACCATTATGTTAAGATCATTATCCAGTTGCATTGTCTCAAAATTTGGGGACTATGTAAAAAAAAAAAGCCTATAGGTCCTGCTCTGTTCCCCCAGATGTAAACAATCTCAGACATCTGAGTTAATTGATTTTAGTTCAAGTCCATTGTGGTAGAGTAAAGAATAAAGATAATGAAAACATTAAAAACTCTTTCCTCGATGTTCACTAAATGCCTGCCTTAGCATAAATATTAGCCAGAACTCCGGCTGTTTGCCTCAAGCAAAATCCAAACAACCAAAAGGGGAGAAGAGAGAACAACACTGATTGACTGCATGGCCACATTTAACATAGCAAGAGTTTCAGATTGTCATCTGAGAGTTAATTCTTGAATGCAGGCATGAATTGCAACACAAAGAAATTCAAATGAAGGAGTAAGCCTGAGCTCCTTCGCGATGAAATGTCATTGTGTCAGTGTTTTTGATGACAATTTTATTTTTAAAAAATGCTCTATTTACACAAAATCCTATATCTCACTGTTTGTAAAACATGATATTGACTTTTTTTATTGGCTAAATTTTCTTTAGTTTTTTGCTCAACCATCCAACATGCAAATGACTAAAATTACTATTCACAGTATATTTTTGTCAAAAGACTAACTGAGGTGCCTAATTTAACAAACAGTATGATGTGTATCACCTGAGAGGGGGGCAGATTAATTCTGAAGCACCATCTGTGTTGAATATTGTCTTTCCTCTTCACCCACTGCTCTTTGTGTCCCTGTAATTGACACAAAGTATGTCATACACAAAACATGCTATTTGTTAATTTGAACAAGCAGCAAATGTGTAGAATTTGTCCTATAGCTTAAATTAAATCAGCTGGATCTACATTTCAGTGTGCTGCTTTTTTCACATTCACAGGTGAGAAAACAATACAGATTCCTATACAATCAGTAAAAGTTTACTGCATGTATGTTTGTGTTCATCTATTTGGGTTTTTTTCTCTATGTATGTGATCTTATATCTTTTTAACTTTTATAATTTGTGAAAAAGTATCTTTCTGAAAATGCCTGGATATTGTCCAACATCAGTGCTGTTTTGTTTAACCCTTCACAAGAAAGATTCAGTCTGCTGCTCACAGTACTTTCAGAATGAACAAGAGATCTCCTCGAGGTCTCACACCTTGGTCTTCCTCGTCTTAGCTGGACAGAATTGAATAATGATGGCAGAATCACAAACAGTAGTCCACTACAGCAGCAGCATATCATAGACCCCAGCTCCTTTTGTGGCTCTAGATGAAAGATGATATCACCCGGTCCGTTGTCATCTGGTGTCATCGTTTATATTGATTCAGTGAAAGATTAGACCCAGGGGGAGCAGCAACGGCAGATTGTGTCTGTTTTCTTGTTTTTGCTTCCTGCTTTCTTGGCGTGATGCAATTGACATAGGGTGTATTGATTGGGCAATTATTGCAGCATTTGAGACAGCTAGGGTCAGACAGATTGGAGCAGGAAGAGCATGTGTACATGTGGTGTTATAGCGGCGGGAAAATCATTCGGTATCGATGGAGCACAGTTACGCTTTTTCACAGAGGCTTGATCAGACGGGGAACACACGCCCTCCCGAGGATAACACTGGAATATCAGCAAACTAAAGGGTTTACTGGGAACATGATGAAATTGATCCCTGCTTCTCCTCAGCTCAACTACTTGTTCATTAGTGCGGGCAGCAGCGGTAGGCAATCTATTCGTACATCTGAGTATTGATTGGGACTAGAGTATGTGGAGCCTTGTTTAGTAGAGTAAAGGACAATGTAAAACAACAAAGAAAAGCAAAGCTCTTTGTTGAGAGAGGAATCTAGTGAGGGCTTAATTGCTTTGTGCTCTGAGAAAATAGAAAGGTCTCACCAAGCTCAATAATCTGCCAAGCTGCTTCAGCTCCGTCATAACAGCCTGGGACTTCCCCTATCTGTGTGGCATAAGATGCGAGGCAAGTTGGTCACCGCCTAGAGGCAAGAGGCAAGAGACCATTTACCTCACCTAGAGGTAAATGGTCTTGTAAATCGGCCTGTGTTGTAAGTTTGTCAGATTGAGTTGACTGTATGGAAGTGGAAGACACACAAACCCTCAGACAACCATCACACAACTGCCCTACTCACCATTAACTCTCCAGAGTCCTCTGGTGAAGGGCCTGTGCTGGGGTATAAAGGCGATCTTAATTTGATGCTCTAATTGCATGTTGTGCTTTAGCAACACTTGAGCTGAATGAGCGTCATTTGAAGACAGCTTTATAGCTTTAGAAGCTGAATCAATAAGAGAGGAGGAAGTAAGGCCTGTACAGCGAAAGCTGAGAATATTGATGCAAAACTGTCAGTGCGAAGGGTCTCGAATGCTACTAAATTTATCTCTGTGGGTGTAGCTTAACAAGGTCATCCTAAATTGAAACAATATTTATACATGGATTTGCTGGGTCAGCATTCACAGCAGTAAAGCAGAATCACTTGTTTTAGCAACAAGATAAACATATGAACCAGAACAAATCATTCATTTAGTTGTAGGGATAGAAGAGTGACACATATAATGAGTAAATAATGAGCGGCAGGAATAATAAGTGCAACGCCACTACCACACCATCTGCACCACAGCAGCATTGGCAGAGGCAGGGTTTTTTTTTTTACTGACATCTACAACTCACACATGAACGCTTCAGCTAGTTTTAAAGGGCCTGGCAAAAACATGTGGGTTAAATATGCTCAATATCATTAAAATGTACAAAATTTCTGAGAGATCCTTAATGACTTGAATTAATATTTTATAAACCACCGGCTTGGTGAGAGAAAGATGATGAGGAACAGAGAGAGGAAGACAGAAGAAAAATGAAACAACCACACACAAATGCACGTACAGGTGCATAAAAAAGGACTGACAATTAAAGACCTAAAAAAGTAGAAAAGGAAAAGGAAAAAGGATGGATAGATGAACATACAAGCATGCACACAAACACACATGTACACAAACACACATGCACACAAACACTTGGGGGCCATGCTCTAGACATCCTCCAGAGTACGATGGGGGCAGGGGAGACAGTGATGGATTACAGGCACATCTGGGCTGTAATAAGTAGGTCCTGCATCCCACCTGCATTCAGCAGGAGACAGAAATCCTGCATAATGGTTTCACATAGAAGGGCGGGTACCCCAGGCT
Organism: Istiophorus platypterus; assembly: GCA_016859345.1. NCBI lineage: Eukaryota > Metazoa > Chordata > Actinopteri > Istiophoriformes > Istiophoridae > Istiophorus > Istiophorus platypterus. Next base: position 21,019,753 of record CM029118.1, read on the forward strand.
ATACGGTGTCTCGTCGGCGTGCATGCGTGCGTCCTGTCATTAATGGATTTACTAGTCAGCGCATAATAAAGCAGTCCTATGAGTTGTTTTGGCTACTGTGCTGACAAACATTCAATACTGCAACTGTAGCATCAGCTGGGAGAAGATAGCATCAATTTGAGATTATTTGCAGAAAAAGAAACAAATCAAAATATTTGTAGCACCAGCTATTACAGGCTAAATGAGTTGAATTACATGAAAGTTATCCTTTTTTGGAAGTTCTGTATTCATCAAAACAAAAAAAAATTGAACTTTAGGAATGTGTCTATTTGAACTTGAAGCAACAATCAATAAATCCACATTCAAAGTCCCAATCCACTTAATGTATTTTTCTATAGGATGGGTATGAAAACACAGAAAATAATTTGAGGGCCCCCTAAAAATTAAAACCCACTGTAACTCTGAAAACACACAGCATCTTTTTAAAATGCTTAATAAATTGTCTGATAGAGCTCTCACTGATACACAAATGAGAAAACATCAATAAGGCCACAAAAAGCAAGAGACACAGAGAGAAAAGTACCTCCTGCAATAATCAGCAGATGGTCTGTCCTCATCGGGGTTGATCTACTGAGGTGGCCTGCTATAGCCTAAATCACCCTTTAAACAAATCAAACCTGGAGAAAACATTTCATCTTAATCTATTTGTTCCTACTTGAGTTGTTTTTTGTTTTTGTTTCTTTTAAATACAGAATTACTCTGTACCAGAAGTTGTTTTCAGAGAATGTCACGTGTATATCTAAACACTAACGATTTGAATTAGTTGGGTTCTATGTGACTGCAGCTGTGTCTTATGATAAATCCCAAATCATAATAAACAATTCAACTTTGTTGTTTTATGTTTTCAGCTCACAATATTTATTTCACTGTCATGGTATCTATGTAAAATGTTTCATAAGAAGACACACTAGAGTGAGTTTTACATATTTAATCAGGCATGGACTTTTCACCACATTTCAGACGGAATCAATTAATTATAAGTGTTTAATTGATTGCCCTCTGGCACACTGAGTATGAGTCAAGATACGGCGTGTGATCTAGATGGATATGGATGATCCGTGACTGATCATTTAAGGGTGCATTCCACTAAGCCTGTAGAAATGGGAGCACTAATCTATCCAATTGTTTTGACCACGCAAGGTTCAATGTAAAATTGACCCTGAGCAGCACCTTGTTTACCATAGTGAATCATATGAGTTAGTGCCCTGGCTATTTACGGTGAAATCCAAGCGAAGACATTAGAGATCTACTAAAAATGTATTATATTATTTACAATTTAAATCACATCAGTTCGTGTCTTTTTTAACTTAAATATTTAACATTTACTTTTATTATTAAGAACAAGACAAGGAACAGAATTCATGCGAAGGAAAGGAGGAATAATGGATGTTGGACAACATAAAACATATTCTCAATGACAGCAGCCCGAAAGGGCTATTTGTTTTATAACTAGAGGAGAGAGCACAAGCCCTTGTGTACAAGCCCACTCACGACAGACACCTCCCTCTTTGCTTGCAATTGCTTTCACCGTGGTCTCTTCACGGTTCAGCAGTCTGGCCGTTTGAGAAGCACTGACCCTTGACCACAGCTACTGACCGGTGCAGATGAAGTGCTTGACAGGTGGTTGTAAGGCAGGTTGGATTAATTAGCTTGTGGGCTAGCTAGTGTTACACCGCGCTCCAAGCAGTATTAGAGCGGGCGTGTGAAGCATCAAGTCCGGCCCTGACCTTCTTAAGCTGGGGTAAAGAAAAACAGTAGTTATCATGGAGCAGTCCCTGTAGACTGGGAGCATGCTGCTTGGTGGTGGTGGTGGTGTTGGGGGGGGGGGGGGGTACAATTTGTTGGTACTCAGCCTCTCTCTCTCTCTCTCTCTCTCTGTTGATCTGTATGATGTTTTTTGATGTCTAACATTATCAGTCACTTGGAGTTGTGTTTGTAGACACCTGCTTAATTTCAGTCAAATATTCACTCTCTTTCCTGCAGGAAATGTCTGGTTCTTCAGCTGCTAAATGCTGCCCTGTGCTGACCAGCTACTTGCTCACAGTGTCTTTGTAGCACTTGGTCCTGGGCAGATTGTGTTCAGTTACTTTTTAGAGATTTTTCTCTTAAAAAAAACAAAAACAGTGAGAATTAATCAAAACAGTAAGGTTGCAGTCAGGAAGTTAAACAATGATCTGAAGCTCACTATAAAGCCCTGTAAAAGCAGGGGATCTGCAGATAAATATGATAATTCTCTGTTGGTTCACCACTACCAGCATCCTCTTTCACATTGTCACACTATTTTCACATTGTTATGGACACACTTATTGTTAAGATATCAAATACAGACACTTTAAATTTCTATATAACTACTGAACATGAACAGGAGTCAAGGCACAAAGTGGTAAAAGACATTTGAATACACAGAATAAAAGACCATTAAAAATGGATATGGCTAAAAAAAAATGGCGGGGGCAATACATTATGCTTATTTGTTCTAAATAGGCCTTTTTGAAGCAGGTGACTTGTCACTGCAGGTAAAGCACAGGTGTAATTCATAACATTAGTGATGCCTTTGTTCCAGTGAATTGCCTCGGTGAACCATACTAATGAGCATAGATGCGGAAGAGCCTTGGAATTGGTGAACCTAAATGAAATCTAGCATTAATTAGTGGTATTAGTTCCGCCTGCGTTTTCCTGCTATGGCATGTCAAAATTCATTTTACTTCAAAGGAAATCTGTGCAGACACACTTAGTTTATTTTATTTAAATTTAGTGGTTTTTGCTTTCCCACTTTAAAGGCTCCAGAGTTCAGGTTGTGGTCAGCTGATGTCAACCCAATTAGAATTAGGGCACACTCTTCTCCAGAGTGCCAGATTTTATTCAGCTAATGGAGATGTGTCTTTTATAGCTGCAGAATCAGGTGGTCCAGTCTTCACCAGACTCAGTCGAAAAAACTCCAAGTGTATTGGGGATAGGTATTGTAAAGTCTCCTTTCCTCCAGAGGCTTTTAGAAGAGACCTAGCTGATATGATTCAGCATGATTAGAATCCCTCTACAGTGGCACAAAAACTAGTTAAATTTCTTCCTGTTCATATTTCTTTTCTCTGTACCAGATTTGTGCTTCCCTAAATTCCCTTTCTCCCCAGGACCAGGTCTGGCCAGTTGTCACAGTCAGCCAGAAAGCCTGGGCAGATGAATTGTGACCCCTTATCTCACCGCGCCAACACAAAGTAGCTGTTTTGCTGTGTTGCATCCTCCTTGGTAATGCTGAGAGTTTGATCGTAATCTCTGCTCTGCTGGATATTGAGGGGATGGAGATTGACAGAACATGGTCTCGTACAGGCATTTAAGTGGCAGGAGTAGGAGTTTTAGGGTCTGATTTAAGTGTTTCAGGCAGTGTGAACATGCGTTTCTAATGCTTTAATGTGTTGTGACTTGATGCTTGATTAATGGAAATAATTATATTGCTAATGAAGACGACTCTTTTCAAGGTTTCCCTCTTAAATGGGGCCTCAGGCAAAGCTAATAGTAATGTCTCTGAAACAAGCAATGCTTAGGAAAAAATGAACCGTCACGCTATCTTCCTCCTCTTGCTTAGAATAAAGATTCTAAGATTTCTTTCTGTGTTTACAGTGCTAAAAAATTATAAATTATGCTCCAATTATTTTTTTAAACAAGCAGGAAGATAAAAACGTTGGCATTAGCTGTTGCAGACAATGCATCCTGTGTTCTGCTCTATGCCATCACTTGCATATAAGGGGGATTTACTTTAAAACTGTAGCCAGTTATGCTACAAATTACTCCTGGTTGAAAGCAGAAAAGTTATAATACAGCAACACTACTTTTACTGACCATAACAAATTTAAGTTATGCTTTGCACAGTGCATCATTCTGTATGTATCCCAATAGTATATAGTAGTTATGGAAGCAATGTTTGAAGTTTCCTTAACTTTAACCTTTTGCTGCAGATGAAAGCTAATATCTATCAATCAGATCTCTGAGATTTTAGATACTGTTAGCCACTGCTCTTTGAAGAGATAGGAATGGTGATTCCTATCTTAGCAGTGCTGGATGAGAAAGTTCAGAATCTTTTCAACTCATCCCACTCTGAGTTCACACAGCTCTTGGCTTGAATACATCCAAGCTAACAACATAATGCCATGATCGCAACAAGCATTGTGGCTTTCACTCAACATACAGAAACTCACTCTACATATAGCATATTTACATTTTGAGTTACTGTGACAATCCAAGGTTAGTTTCAGCAGTGTGGGTGGTAACATGGTTTTTCTACTAGTGCCTGCAAAGTCAAATTCACTGTGATGTGGCTGTGTAGTGTGTAATTGGTGTACTGGGAGCTTCAATATTACTCCACCTGGTGGTGGCACTAAGTAAAGAAGATGCAGTAAAACTGAAAATGATCTGACTGTAAAAGTATCCAGGCTCAAAGGGATAACCTTCATGGAATCTAAAGATAGCCCAGATTTGAGTGTCATTATTATTTGAGTACTGAGATAATAAGACCCGTTACCTCATTTTAACCCACAATCTAGCCAAGTTTCACCATCAACCAATAATGCAAAAGAGAAACACTAGCATTCTTCAATCAAATCAGAAAATCAATTAAAAAAAAAAAAAAGCATTTTGTCCTTCACTCGTGGATGTTTTCTTCTTCTTCTTATGACTCAACCCATATCTGCACCACTCTCCATCTGGCCTACTGGCTCCAGATGCAACTGCCAGACTTTTTTCTGATTGGGCCATCTGGGCAGCCCTCTGCTGGAACTCAATTGAAAGCAAATATAGTGTTATTTCTTGTTGGGGGTCGCTCCTTTTTTTATGTGCAGACTCCCAAGACTTGAACACAAATTCAAACGGATGGCACAGATCAATGGAAAGCAGCCTTTTGGGCAATGTTTACATTTTCTTGTCCTGAAAAAGAGAGGAAAGTGTTATACAAAGAGTTTGATTTGCATTGCTAAAAGCTGTGTTTAGAATGAGGGCATTCATTGAGGTCACTACTTTTCCTGCACCAGAGTGATGTCCAAGTACTAGAGACAAATAATCAGAAAAACACATTGCAAGTATAAAATCTAGTTAGAAATATCCAACATCTCTCTTGCCCCTCTTGCAACAGAGAACAAACAGCTTCCCAGAATTAGGAACAGCCATAAACTTTCAGCTCGTGTCTAGTTCATTCAGGCCCTAGTCTGGCCCTGACTTTGCTAACAACAGCCAATCCTGACTGAAATCACAATAAAACACATTCTCTCCCTCTATCCTCAAACATTTAAATCACTCCAGCCCTGACAATTACCTTTCTTTCTCTGAATTTTTGGCTTGACCAGAACAACGGAGCGATTCCTATGAATGCAAATGTTCATGATTAACGGAGTGAGCGCATGATAAATTTACATCACTGGTCAGCCAAATGCCATGTGATTAAGTGTTGGAGTTTAGCGACAAATCTAGCAACTTTTTGGAAAAAACCTTAGCTGCTCTCACCTTTTTGAAAAGCTCAATTTATTTCTTCTTCATTTCCTGAGCAATAACTTTCATCCATCATCTCATATTGGTTTTTTTCCTTCCATGGCAGTGCTATTAAAAACTGTCTATTCTGTCTCTGAGTCACAAAGAATATGCAGTCCCAGCATGATAAGAATGAGTGGGGGAAAAAAAACTGTAATAGAAATGAACCTTTTATAACATCTTTTGAATTTTTTTGAACTTTTGATGTTAACATTTTGACTTTACACATACATACATAAAGATATTAAGGGGATAATAAGTAGTATTATATTCTTATATTGAACACATTATATCTACTTATATTATAAGTATATAATAAAGTTTTAGTACATGTACTAAACTAAACATGGCAATATGAAACATAGGACATAACTGCAGTTTACTGTCTATCATCAGCGTTTTGAAAGACTAGACCAGGCAGTGCACTGAAAGGATTTAAAACAAAAAGCATACCAGAATTATAGATGTGTGCAGGCAGTTTGTCTCTCTTTTCCTTTACCATCACACATAATAAAATGAGACATGGGTCTAATTGATCTCAGGTGTTCCCAGTATGGCTGTCACTCAGTTCATTGGCCATTATATCACAGAAGTCCTTCAGGGCAAAGCCACGTTAAATCTCAAGTCTCCAATTGCAAGTCAAGATGTAAGTCTCTCAGATCTCTGAATGTAAACAGCAGTTTGGAGTACTTGTTTTTTAAAGCTCTTTTAATAGTGTTTGAATGTGGATCCGTAAGTTCCTTCTACGCGCTTTTACACTTACCAAATAAAACATTACAGCTACAAAACGAAATGTGCCCACTTTTATATGGTAGACTCTCGTTGCACAAATACTAATCTCAAGGCTTTTTCAGAGAGAGAGCTAGAACAGAAAGTGGGTTTTGAAAAGGGAGCATTTTTTCACCTCTATTATAAGACCAGAGGTACATCAAAAGTTGCAGATTGCAGATGATTCAACACAAAAATTCTATCACGATAATAAACTTAAACAGAAAATAATTTAGTCAACTCAGAAATAATAAAAAAAAAAGGTATTCCTTAAAACTTTATAATCATTACCATAATAATAATGAAAGATCTCTTCAGTATCAAAAGTAATTTGGTTAAATGTTGGGTGTATTGAACAGGAGCTTCTAATAGCTAATGCAACATGGTGCAGAACTGTCAACAATATTTGAATAGGACCAGCAATTTGGTTCAAAATCAGTTTTGCTGCAAAATAAAACTTGACTAATTTTGAAACTGTGTTATTTTGACATTATGATTGAATATTGAAGCCCAGCACCTTGAAAACATTGTGAGCTCAGGTTAAGGACAATCTTATAAGAACATGGTCAAAATTACCAAGGGAGCTTTTCAATTTTTTTACAATAACATTCTCGTGTTTTGTAAAAGCCACGTCAAAATAACTGGCTCTCATCTGGGCCTCTTGTCGATGCATGCAGTCCTGTTTTGTGTGTTCAGCGTCCTAAATGGCCCAATGAGCTATTCTGACTTTAAGTGACCTTAAAAGTTACACAAATTACACAGCACAATTTTTTTTAAACTCAATCAAGACTTTGCTGTTTTGTTTTGTTTGTTTTTTTAACTCAAATATAAAGTGTAAAGAATTTGAATTGCTGTGAGGAGCATAAGTAGCACAGAAAATTAGACACATCAGATGCTTTCCTAAAGTGTCTGTTCTTGTCTGTTGGCCTAGATATTTCTGCGAAATTAACAAATAGCTTCTGCACTATACTTCTACACTATATACATAGTATTTTTATGGTCAGACAAACAGCACAAATATATCCGTATCAAGACTGTACTCTTAGTTTGTAATTAAAGAAAAACCTGGATCATAGGTTTTTGAGCTTTGATGATTTGTTTATTCAGAGAGAGATTTGCACTTTTCTCCTGCATACCTGATAAGTGAAAAAGGTTATTTAAAAACCAGTTCATTTACAAATTTCACACAGGCGTGAGCCTATTTGTCACCGAACATTCACTATGAAATGGACAGTCTAATGTTTGTCTGGCAATGATAGATGTTTTTATGACATCATGTCTGAGCCCAACCGGCTTGTCCAGCACAAGAGAACACATCAAACTGAGGTGAGATACAACGTAGGCCTTAATCACCAGTTCTCATTATGCTGTCAGGCTCTTCATAATCACCCCCCTCTGCTGACCACCCTGCACACATACAGTTCTTCATACTCTTGCAGTAGGGAATGCAGTATCTGGGGTGCTATAAGCGACTATGGAGAAGTTACAAAATTATATTGAAAAATATGCCTCTATGTAAACTCTGTGTTTGGGAATAGAAAGATTCTATTTCATTGTCATGGACATTAAATTCAAAATTAGGTGAGAAAGAAGAAATGAACAAACAAATGCACAAAGTCACGCAGAGGTCTGACAGTTAACAGACAAAACTTTCACAACAATGACAATAAAGTTACAGCTCAATTTCACTTTGTTATCTCCTTTTTGCTCCTGTATCAGTCTGTGCCATAACAATTTGAAGTGACTGAATGATTAACTGATTAAAAATAAAAAGAACAGACACTTATCTCAAATGTGCTCTCCAAATGGGAAAATAGTATACCTGAGGCACAAATCCCTAATATAATCCCTCAGCAAAATATTGGGCCCCTGCAGCATAAGCTCAAGGTGTACTGTAATGGTAAACACACTTGACCAGATAAGACCAGAATCTGGTGTTAAGCCAGTATGCACGTGTGTGTACATGTGAATGTAAATTTGTGTGTCAAAGACAGAATGTAACAATACAGCTTTTCAGAAAAAAGATTTTGGGAGGCAGCAGCAGGCGACAGTGCTATACCAGCTGCAGAACAGGGAGAATCAGGTCAAAAGAAGGGAGAGAAAGATGTGATCAGATGAGAATGCCCGAGCCAATACACTCTGGAAAGATGTGCACAGCACAGTCGAGACAGATGGGAAAGATATGAGAGCCTAGATTGGAGCAGTCATTATTCAGAATAATTTCTTTGTAAATTATTTTTCTGCTTTATCAGACAGAATAAATTGGACTGAAGCGGGATTATGTATGAAACAGTTAATGTAATCAGCTCAAACATATGAATTAATGTAAAAAGAAGGCCTCTAAGGTCTTTGGCATCACACTTTTTACTGCATTATCATGCCTTAGAATTGCACACATGTACAGTATGATTGTAGGAGAGCACTGTTTGCCTCACCTAACTAAACCCGACACATTTATTATACCTTAGCTGCTGAAAATAGCCACAGTTCTTCCTAAGCATGGAGTCAGACTACAGTGGTATTTATAAATCACGCACAAAAAGTGGGACTTATTTGGCTGACAAGCTGCATGATAGTGCCCTTCACCCTAATACAGTGAGGAAATTGAAGAACAAGCTGGAGGAATATGTATGTGTGTGTGAGTGTGTGTGCATGTGTGTGTGTGAGTGTGTGTGTTGGGGTGGGGGGGGTCTATGGAGGATGTAGTAACCCTGGTCTATTGGTGTTGGCAGAATGTGGGGTAAGGGAGGTCAATGAGGTTTGGTCACAGTCAGTGATTTCAGAGTGTTTTTATGTTGTCAGTTACTCTGCAAGGACACTAATGCAAACTCATACTGTGGATTATTCCTTCTGGATTCATTGACTGATCATATCACCCCCCCCCATACAAATTCTGATTATAATTCACTTTTTGTTTTGTTGTTTCTAATTGTATATGACTGTGGTTAGAGAAATCTTGTATCCTTTATGTTAACATGGTCTTTTATTTGTTACTGTAAACACCTCATAAATTAGAAACCTATTATTTAAATTACTTAATTAGGCCATCAGTGTTTCAACAACCTGTCAGGTTTAGAAAAAAAATGCCCCTTTTAACTCTACAACTCACCTATGGATCGAAAGGCATATAGGGTGGTTCAACTAGTTTAGATCCTATTCAGATTTGAATAATATCTTTAACCAAGTTATAGTATGAATTATTTCTGTCTGCATCATCTTGATTCAGGGGCAAGATGCATTTTGCATGTTAAAATTAATAAAGTTAAACCAAATCACCCCCATTTATTCAATTTAATCCCTTACAACAATGTTGCATGTCTTACACCCGAATAAGAAGCTCCAGTTCAGGCTATAATCACAGATTTCTATGAAGGGAGAATCTAACACTTGTTTTGTTTCTTTTATTTGTGATTTGATTCAAGGAGCATGAACAAATCTCCCTCAAATTTTAAAACAACCTGACTGTCTTGATGCTAATTATCAAAATCTGATGTTCCATTGGTAACAATACAGCATGCGGAGAGATTTTTAAACTGCCATTTTAATACGTTTATATCAGCACTGTGGTGCTTCATATTTACTAGCAAATAAATTCAATTAAACCTGTTGAAGTGTAAATCTCTAACAAATGTCCTGCTTTAACTAATGAATAGAATAGTTTAAATTCATTATGCTTACTGGAATAACATTATGGAGGTTCCGTATATATCCTCTACATTTCATACTTCTGGGGTTTCTGTGCTTTTCTGGGAAAAAAAACCCTACTGACAGATTCGAGAGACATCAATGTCCACATGGTATTTGTATGTGTGCACATGTGCATATTTACTCATGAAATGTCTGCACATGCACACACATGTACACGCCTGTCTACATGCATACAAACACAGACATGCCAGTTAATCCAGCATAGCTGGTGTACACACTACTGTGGTACAGGCCCTCCTTATTAAACAAGAAGAAAAACAGTTGCTTGTTTGATTAACATCAATACAAATTCTCCCTCTCATCTAACTAACTAAATCTATGGCCACACAGTGTTTTCTTGTCTCCCTCAATTTGAATCTCAATGCTCACTCCTTTCCACTTGGCGGCATCTTTAATAAAGGCTTCTGCTTGTCGGCAAGGGTGTCCTGTCTCTAGTGAGATAGTTAATAAAGCAGAGATGTTCGGCCCACATCCAGAGGCTTTGAAAGGGAGGGGGAGAGAGGCTAAGGACTATTATTCAGTCACGAAAAACAAGGGGATATACATACAGGCACCACTGTGGGGAAGCAGCAGTGAACTTTCTTCCTGTTCTTTTTTAATGTGTTTTTCTCTTCCAGAGTCTAATAGCTTCCCTGGACCCAGACAGCTTCACATTAATTGGCCAAGGAGGCAATGCCAAGGCTATTCTGCTCAGGTCCTCTGGCGCTGCCACCGCCAACTCAATATAGACCTTGAAGTTCGCTCTTATTCTGCCTTATTCACTCTCTCTCCTTCATTTTATCTCATGTGTCTGTCTTCCTCTTCTTTATCTTAACATACCTCATCAGGCTTCTAGTGTGTGATTGCATATTTGTTTCTCTCTTTTCCAGAAAATACACACCGCCTTACAAAGACTCTTCCTCCTCCATCTTGCTCTTCCATTAAATGATCCCTCCATTAAATTTCTTTTTTCTTTCTCTTCATCCTCTCCTTCCTCTTAATGTTTCGTCTCTATTCTCGGTTTCCTCTGTGTCTCTCCTTCATTTTCTCTCTGTCAGGAGCATATTAAGCAGGGGCTTTCGCAGCAAGCGACAGCTAATTTAGACCAGTGCCCAGCAGGACTCTCCCTGAGTCCAGCCTCAGCAGGACATGGGCATAAGAGGCACCCTGAAGACCTGCTCTCCTCTTCCTCCATCCACAGTTTGGAAGTCAGAGGGAGAGAAAATCTTGGGCCTTACTTAGCAAAGATTGCCAGGAACCATACATATTCTCTTTGTTGTACTGTACCCCTCAATGCTTTTTAGATTTGTGGTGGGGGATTTTAAAAAGAGAATGCCACTGCTTTTTGTCATTTATACCCTGTTGTGCCTGGTAAATGACCAATGAACCAATGAGTCATATTGTATTTGCCCAGTGGGAGATTTTTTTCTGTCATTACTTAATGTCTGCTCCTGATTCTGTCAGGCTAGCCCACCAACCACCGGGATTATTACCAGTCTATTTTTCATTATGGCATGCTACCTATCACTTGAAAGATTATATTACATCTTCACAAGCAAGAACATATTTGTTTGATCTGTTGTCTCTCTAATTAGATTACCTGTGAAAAACTTGTGCCGCATGCTTTGGGGGCATGTGTCAGTATTCAGGAGCCAGGAGTGAGCATACTCAAAGCAGAATGGATTAGATTGAATGCTGCTTCTACTTTGGTTCCTTATTTTAAAAACCTATGCATGTTGTGGGCTAGATGATTTCTAAAGGCCTTCTACAAAATCACACCACCCCGCACATTTAAACATGATGCTAAAGGCACAACCAGTACATTAAAACTGACATCGAGGGGCCCTGACCAAGATTCTTTATGTGACACCTTGGGAGTGAGAAAATGTTATTTTTGATAACATTACTTGTAAAAAAAAAAACAAGAAGAAACTAGGCCCAAAAATTAAATGTCCCCAGAACATTTTGGCATTTTGCATAACAATATCTTAGATTCCATTCATTTGACAAGACAATGACATGTTTATCGAAAGGGTTTGAAAATATATGCATTCAAACAACCAAAATTGTGTTCAGTGCCACAGTATCTGTGCTTTTTGTCAGCTATGACCATATCAAAGCTCGCCAATACTAGTATAATTTTTTTGATGAACAAATGCTGATAAAAATTTGATATTATATTCCTTAAAATACTGATAATAAGGATCTTAATGCAAACTAGCCATACTATATGCGCAAAGTACTCTGAAACATAATGCAAGAAAAAAGAAAATTATTCATGAGTTGGCAAAGTGATAGTGTATGTGGACCTGCCCAAGTGGGAGATGTCATGCGAAAATAAAAAAAAGGAAGACATCTCTCTTCATGCCTTTTGGCCAGACTTTGAATGATGCCTCAGAGGAAGTGTGGGCTTCTCATTTTGTGTATGACCTTGAGGTTTGTCTCTCTGTGGAGAGACAAACAATGGATTCAACAGTGATTCATGCTGTCGGTTTACTCTGACTTATATTTCTTATCAGCCATCAGCCACATAAACCTGCTGCCTTATTTTATTTGCTTGATTAACAGCTTTAAAAATAGTCTCCTCACCACCATTTTTTTCAAATCTTTCATGTGCAGACATTAGTTTAGCACTCAAATGATATTGCTAGGAGCTAGTCTCATACAGTGCAATCAGAAAATATGGCTCTCCTCCTGCTCAATAGAGTGGGAATGATTACAATGTGTAGTGTGGGAGTCATAGTCACCAAATTAAAAGCCAATGAAAAACACCAATGTACCTAAATATACAGTCTAGGAAACAAAATATGTTATATGGCTTAAGAGTGGAATGATCCTGACTTTCTGACAGTCGTTCAAAAGGTGACAATGGCCACAGTAGGCTAGATGTTTAGTGATGTTTCCATGGACAACATCCACATATTGACTGCAAAGGAAAAACAACCCAATATTAAGTGACAATATTTACACGTCTCAAAATTCTCCAAATGCTTTCTGTTCCCTAAAAAGGCTTAAAATTCCTCAATTCGTGTGAACACCCTCAAATTAAAGTTGATCATCTGTATTTTACCTTAATTGCTTCATGTCAAACAGTATTCTGGAGTACAGATCCAACACAGCAAAAAATGTGTTGTTTTCCTAATACTTTCTGAATGCACTGTATTTTCACACCTGCCTACAGGCTTCTCAACTTTTATAATGTCTCATCAGACATACTAAGAGGAGTTGACAGCTCATCCTCCTTAAAAAAAAATACAATATATAAAAATGTCAGATGGTGTCAGTCGTTGCTCAACGTCCAGCATCCCTGTGGAGTACAGAGTAATTCGGTCCATCTGTTTTGAAGCAGCGCTTAGTTTGGTCGCAAGCCTTAGCAGAGGCAGACATGGCGCAGAAAGACAGCTATCGATCAGAGTGAGGCTGTCAGATGTTTGAGGGAGCCGGGTTCCCTGGAAAGGATAGCTAATGAGCACTGCTTTCCACCCGCTGCAGCTTTTGATTCATTGGCAACGGGGAGGGAGAGGAAGACGTAAGAGACGTGCTATGGTAAATGCACGGCTTAGTGTCCCAATCAATGAAAACAGCAGCAGCATTCCTTTCCTAGAGGCTAATCACAATACACACATACATACCCCTTCCTCAAATCATTTTGGAGTAGAAGCAATGGGGAGGCAAGTGTATTGAGATCTAATCAAATATCCTAACACAGGTCCTGTGTATTGACCAGAATTTCAAGGCAGAATTAACCAATGTTCCTCCCTTGTCAGTTCAATGCCTTAGAAGAAAATAGATGTTTCAGATGAATAGGAGTGGAGCGAGGAAACAAAGGTAAATGGAAAGTTGGGAAGAATTTACAATACATAAGAGGCTGTTTTCTGTCTATCAACCATACACCCCTCACGCAGCCAGACCATGGCCAATGAAAACTGTACAAACATTAATAGTGTGAGAAATATAGTTCAGTGAAAAAGAAGAAATGTAAAAAACTAAATGTTTTACCGTAGCATCAAACAATTAATCAGCCTTGTTGCACCATGATCTAATTTTGAAAACTGAAAAAGTTCTTTGATATATAATTTGATCTCATGTGACCAAAAATCAAAATGTTTTGGTATTTTTTTTTTCATGAATTAACACTTTACCTCAATGAACTCTACTTGATATACAGTTATGGCTACTTTTTTTAATAACAACTAGAATGAGAAATGAAATTAAAAAATACATCAAATGTGGAGGATTGTTTTTTCTTTAATTACTTTAAGGAACTGTAAGATGCAGTGCTGTGATTGTCTCCCATAAATCAGCTGACAATCCAGCTGTCAAAACCTGTCAACAATTTTACTTCTCTATTAATGTAGGTCTTTGCACAGGCACGTTAGTTAGAAAAGGATCATACTAATGATTTGTTTTCCCCTTTGTTTTGCAATCATCAGGGGGAAGAACATCATCCAAAAAATGGATTTGAAATTGGAGAACTTGTTAAACCAATACCACTCCAGGAAAGGAGTAAATATAGGGGAAGGGGATATGCGATATGAGAACATTTGCTAAAAACTTAGCAGCTGCCATTTTAAAAGAACAGAATGATGCTAGAGTTTTTGGAGTCATTTCTCTGGCCATTTCTTGAATATAAGTTCGATATTTACTTCCTTATAGCTCTGTTTTAGTCTCCGCCAACTCCTGACAGAATTGGGTTCTTCTTTAGCTGCTAAATACCACTGACCCATTGTTAATACAAAAACATTTATTAGCACAGCTTTAGCAGAATAAACCACGAAGAGCTCCACTGTTCATTAATATGCTACTTGTGTCAAAATACTGCATTAGCATGGCATTCTAAAAACAATATAAACAATATTTTATACTTTTAGTCTGTTACTGTGTAAATATATAATATATGACATCTTCCTCTTTCCACCATTATTATTTGCCACCTCCCTCTATACACTTATAAACTCTGCTTTGGACTAGTGACTAGTGGTTTGCTGTGATGCTCCAGAGGGGATGTGGATGTGTCTGGGAGGAGGACAGACCTCTAATTAGTAGCTTTCTATCTCTTGGGAAGGGAGGCTCTAAGATGCTGTCCCTGCTTCCTAATGAGTGCACTGGAGACCACCGAGACAAACGCTTGCAAGCTAGGCCAGTGGAACACATTTCTGCCCACGGTATGGTACAATGCATGCACCTCAAACTGTTTGCTCTTAAATGTCTCCCTTTTTTTCCCACCTGTGTCATTCTCTCTCTTCTCTCCTTCTCCTTCAGCTATTGTGCTTACCAGCTCTCGCAGCCTGGTCCCCTACTCTCCAACAATAAGCCACACTTCCACAGTTGGAGGGCTCTTCTTTCCCCAGAGAGCTTAGCACATACACACTGATACACACACAGACAAAATCACTGCTTAGGTATTGGAGACAGTCCCACAATACAACCCCCATTATTTCTCCAACAGGCTTAAAGCATCAATACACAGCTCTTTAAGCTCCTACAGAGGAGGTTCTAATCTGCAACAATAAGATCACTGAAGATGGTAAATTACTTGAATGTCTGAATGTGCAAGTGAGTACCTTCTCAGCTTGAGAAGGAGCAGTAGGATCATCATCTGTTGAAGTCGGAGTAGAGAAATCATTCTCCCCCACTGTACAAGAGATGGCTTTGTGTGCTGTGTTACGTTGGGGTTTGATTAAAGAATGCCTCTCTTTAAATGGTTCCCTCCAGTTACTAATCAAATCAGTGTCGATGTCTGGGAATTAGCTCGCCAAACACTCTTGCCCTGATGTTTTTTTTTTCACCCACCTTCTTACTTTTGCTTACTACCTCTCTTTTTCTCCCTCATTCTCTTCCTCCATTTGCTTCTCTCTCCTGCCTGACCTTCGCTCCATTTCATTGACAGTTTCAATCTGAGTCGCCATGCACTCTCTCATCCTCTATAACTCCCCTCTCTACTCCTTCATCTCACCCTTCCTTCTTTCTCTTCCTCCTTCTCTGTTCATCTCGTCAGTATTGCTGCTGGCATTGGTCTTTTTATTGCTGGCAAATTAACTGAGAGAAGGAAATCCCAGCAGTGCCAGGCAGAGCTCGACTTATGTAACAACAGTCAGTCAGCTATACAGCAATCATCAGGGACTGAGATCAACTGTTAGGGCGATACAATTTCATAAAGTTTTATATATTTTACATTAAAGTTATTAACCTTCTCTTGGGCCTGGTGAGCTTGGGTGGCAGTTCTTAGTTAGAGACGATTCTGGCAGTGGCAGCTGATAAAAAATTGTGAAAACAAGGCTGTGTCACATTCAACAAAATCCGAACCCCACGGCATGCAAAGCCATTTTTAATTCAAAATAAGGGCAATAATAATGCTACAGAATACAAGCACTACTGAATACATCTAGATGCTTAAATCTAGACAATAGTGTGCATCCAACTTTGTTTCAACAATTTTGTGAATGTTTTTTTACTGATTCAACATGACAGTGAGGTCCAAAAAGAACTTGACCAACCTGTGCAGAACCCCGAACTAAACATAAACATCATTCCCCTGTATCATCAATGCAAGCAAATCTCCACTGCCTGGTTTAAATACAAACTTGTGGAAAGTCATCCCGGAAGAGAATGTTGAAACAGATTAAAGTCCATGGCCTTGGAATGAGATGTTCAACAGGGAAAACCTGTTCCCAAAAAATTACACTTTTATACAACCAATTTCCAAATACCTTTAGAAGAAAATCTAACCAGATTTTTTTTCAATCCAAATTGAGGATACATTGTTAATTTATGAATTTGGCTATTATATTGATACTGAAATACGTTGGTAAAATCTTTCCAAAAATGTATTTGTTTTCTGACAAAATATATATCAAATAATGCAGTATGACATCCATTTGCAGTGACTACAACATAATTATTTAGGCACTCAAAGTAATTGATTAAGTTTAGGGAAAGATGGTGATCCAGTAAAATACAGAAAAAGTTCACAGTGACTCCATTCATTAAGAAAAACAGTTGCCTCTGATTATGATCTCACCTTCAATGCCACTTCTATAGGGTCTCAAATGAAGGGCTTTGCTACATTCTGTAGAGAAAAACTGAAAAATATTGTCACAATTACACCTCAGATAGAATATCAGCTGCATTTTCTAAATCTTATTATATTGAAAGCTGCCATCAGTTTATGAAAGCTTGCTATTTCTTAAGACAGCTTGCTGCTGCTGTTGCTGGGAATATTCAGCTTGGAGAGCAGAACGTTCTTTCTAGTTTTACCAATATATACAACATATCATAGCTATCATGTGATTATGGTGCACTGTAGTAGGAAATTCTAATTTAGATCTAATTTAGAATTGTTATCAAAATATCATACTCTTTGTCTCACAAAGCCTCCAACAAAAAGAACAAGTCCTGCAGTTCACAAAAACTCGAACTTAACTGCTCATGTGGCTTCTCCCTTCATGCTTTATCTTTATCTGTCTGTCACTGCCAAACCTTTCCTGTCTATTCAACAGAAAGGTTCTTACCAAAATCCATGCAGTCTCTTTGTCTGATCATGTCCTCCACTTACACAGACCACAGGGCAACGTAGCTCCCATCAAAGCCACCCCCATCCCTCTCTTGTCTTTTACCCAGGATATATGAATGTTACATTCACTCTGTCTGTGACAGACACAGAGGGGATGGAGTGGCATCAACAAAGATACTCAGCTTCTGTCAACTGATCCCTGCATCCTTTTGTGTTGACACTGTTTTCATTTTCTTGTGTAAAAAGCTACAAAGGTTTTCTGCTTCACACTCTGTTGGCTAATTGCATCAAAGCATTTAGGGACTGTTTTCTCAGCCCTTGTGTTTTTACAAGCATCAAAAAGAGAGAACTCCAGCATGTGGAACCTGTGCCAGATATCATCTCTCCAGCACTGAGTGCTGCAAGAATGCACAAACCAGGAGACTGTGACCGTGGCATTTTTTTGCCTTGCCCTGCCCCATCCCCCCCATACAACAAACACAACCTGACAGGAAATTTATAATTTTAACATCACTCTTCTCTCTCCAAGTTACAAAATGGTTGCAAAATGGAGATAAAAAAGAGAGAATGGTAAAAAGAGATGGTAGTTGTAAAAAATAAAGAGAGGAAGGGGAATATATATTTAGAGAAAATTAGAAAAATTAGAAGGAGACATAGACTTCACTCAGAGTTTGTGGTTGTTAAGACAGCTGCGGAGCATATCAAAGGGAATACCTCCAACTTGAGACAAGGGACAGATGGTGCATGCGTGTGTGTGTGTGTGTGTGTGTGTGTGTGTGTGTGTGTGTGTGTGTGTGTGTGTGTGTGTGTGTGCGTGTGTGTGTGTGTATGTGTGTGTGTGAGTGTGCCCATGTGTGTGTGTGTCCATGTGTGTGTGTGTCCATGTGTGCATTCATGTGTGCATTCATGTGTGTCTCTATTATTATCAGTGTCTAACAACTATCATGTGCAAACATACTATATGTCTGCATGGCTGTGCATGGAACTTGTGTGCAGACACCGTATGCTGTATCCGTACACTCTGAGTGTATGTGAAAGCAGGGTGGGCCACACGCAGCAGGGTTTTGTCGGAGCTAAAATGCTGGCAGTGTCTGTTTGTTCAGCCATGTGACATGATTTATGTGCGAAACACAGAGTGTAAATGTCCTGCCTGTGACCAGCAGACCAAACAAGAGACCAAACATGAAGACCAGCAAAACTGATTATACAGTGCTTTCCAACCACTCTCTCAAAGTTCCCTCCATTCTCTCTCTGTCTGCTCCCCTGTGTATTCATCTCTCTCTGTTTTGTATTTTCTCTCATTTTCACTTTTTCCACCTGTTTTTCCCTTTTGTGCCCATGTCCACGTCTTCATTCCATTGTTACATTTTGTTAGACAAATACATTTTTAAATCTACACAGCCTCTAGCCAGGCTAAGCCGCAGTCAAAGCCTTACACTGACACCCTGTAGTGTTTTTAGCGCTTCCACATTTGCATTGCTTGATGAATACGAGCATTTCTAATGATGAGATGGTTTCCTCAGTAATAAAGAAAATTATGTACCTTTGTCTTAATTTGGGATTTTGAGCATATTACATGCCATTTTTTGCCTATGTGTGCTATTTCCACAAGTATTTAATTGTCCATTTTACGCACTTGAGCCTTGAAAAAAAATAAACCATCTTCCTCCATTCACTCTTCAGATGAGTATACCTTTCTTCTGTGTTATTTAACCCTGTTGTGAGACAAATACTGAATCAATACGGGACAGTTCCACAAAACCCCAGATTACATCCAGTGCCAGTCCCAACCTTCTAACCCTTGCAACTCGTTACATAGAGACCACACTACTTCCAGCACTGGATCTAAATTTTGATGCAGTTCCCACTGTGCTGTTTATTTTTACTGCCCCAGTAAATGGAATGACGTCACATGTATTTTGTGATTTTAACCAAAAATTCTTTATTATTATACCATGTTTCTCTATTTACAAAACCATGTACATGCCAGCTGCATGAAAGACTCTTAACAATAAAGAACAATTGTGATACAATGTCTATCTAAAGGACACTTTAACAAGTGAATGAGTCCTTGTGATGGACAACTCATGACAAGCTGAGCCATCTAGGGAAGAGTGTAGTGAAGAAAGTCATTGTTTTCACATAGAATAATGGTAAAACAACCTTCTACTGTGGTAGCAAGGTAAAACATTTTAATAACTAAATCTCCATGAAAACTAAAGAAACTCCATCTGCTCTATCTGAGGGTCATGAGATATGGGTGAAAATATACATACAAGTTTGACCTTGTGGTGGGAACCAATTTTATCATACTGTATTTCCCAAGGTCAAGAAGCTGAACATTTTTGTTGTATAAGTTTCAGCCAATTTGACCTCCAGCAAATAAAGCTAGGATTGTTTTATGGACAAGGTCAGTAGGGATGCAGGATATGAGAGCAGAGGTGACAGAAGATGCAAGAAGTAGGAAGAAGATAAGAGTAGAAAAGGAGAGAAAGATGAGAAAAATAAAAGACATGAAAGCAGATTAGGACTGAGAGGAATGCCAGCGTCCATGTGACCAGGTGTGGAAATGATGAGGAGTGGCAGATTGTGTGTGTAATTTACTAGTCGGCGCTCTGAATATTTATGAACCAGACAGAGGCAGAGGGAGAATTCAAAGTCTAGATGGTGCAAAACAGAGAGATGGACACAGGGAGGAAATTGGAAGGGACAGAGTGTCTCTTCTGATGGATAATGACAGCCCCAAGTCATAGATTAAAGCCTGGACAACCTCTTCAGTAATGTTAAAACCACTATGGGGCTTTTGTCAATGAAAAATCAGGGAAATAGGGTGGGGAAACAGACTAAAAAAGAGGTAGAGAGATGAAATAAAGGACAATTTACAGTACCATGAACATACAATAACTGTTATGTATTAGATACCGTACAGTTGTTCGAAATCAAGATGCAAATTGCAGGGTTACTTAATTCATGTCTGCTTTATACTGAAAAGTGAGATTCAATTACTTGCCAAACGTGCAGTATTGTAATTGTAATAAATAAATCTCACAGCAGCACATAAATGTCTTTATTAAAATGCAAATTCAAACATATGAAACCTATTAAAACTGGTTGAACTATATGAGCTTTATTTTTACTAAATTCAATTTGTAAAGGAAGTTAGCAATTTTGTGCTGAAATGTGTCCTTCACACCAAGTATGGGAGTTCCTATGTACCAATTTGTAGTACCAATTTGTTTACCTTTTCTTTGATTATATAGTTTTGCAAGTATTTGAATATATTATATTCTCCTTGTCTGGTTGACTGTGTTAAGAAAACATTTAAAAATTTGCAAATTGTAACTTTTTTGCTCAATGAAAGAAAAACATAACTGATTTTATAGAAAAGCATCATTATATTTCTCAGTCAGGCATCAAAAAGGGCATTATTATGGAATCAGTACCAAAACTCAACAACTGTGTCAGCACTAGTATCAAAAATTTTCAGGCAATATTCAGCCCTATTATTTAGATTACATAGGGTTTATTTTAAATACTCACATTTGTTTGATGTAAATACTGTATGGTAACCACAAAAAACGTGTAAACTCTACCAAATAGATGGATTTTTTCAATGTACCCTTAATAATTAGAGGACAGTTCAGCTGCTGTGATGGGCTAACCAGTTCACAGATGCTCACACACATAATGGCACATGTAAAATTAGAGCAGTGAGTTCCCTCAGGCAGGGAAACCGCCTGGTTTGGGAGAGAAGCATCTGGACAATACTGTCTCAGAGGCCCGAATACTGGCAAATAACTACGGAGTCCTCACTGTGTCTGAAGACAGAAAACAGAGCACAGTGTAGCTCCCTGTCCAGAATAACACATCAGTCAGACAACTGGGGCCAACGCATTTGTCTGACTGAGCAACATAAATAGACCAGGATAGAATTAGGAGAGGAGGGAAAAACCTGTCAAACTGGGTATGATTCATATTTGTGTATGTGTTTTTTCGACAAATAAAACTCTTTCAGGTGAAGCAAACATTGTCAAAGTTTGCACAAAACCTCTTGTACATCATGTTCCCATTGCTTCTTCAGCCTGAACAAGATGATTGTCAGCTTTACACTTACACCATTTACCTATACCTGACTCTGAGTGTAGATTGAGGTGAAATGGGCATAAATTATATTTTTTAAGTACCAAAAATTATGTTGCATGACCTAGGCCTGAAACATGCAGTTCTATCATGTACTTAAAATGAAGCATCTGCTTTTTTGTATGTTTTCATGCATTAGTAAAGATGTAAGAATGAGTCAGAGACAGCAGAAGGTATTCAGTAGAAATAAAAAATCAAATAACAATAGATAGATAGAATGGGGACAAGTTGGTCTGGACCAAGAACAGAGCAGCAGCAACAGCTGCTTCCTGTTCTCTCTGGGCCTAGATACCACCACAGCATGGCAGCACATCCTGAGGACAAACCAGAAAAGGGCTCTTAAAACAAAACCCAATCAGGATGCTGTATCATTAACAGGCTTTTCTCAGGTGTGTACTCTATTAAGTCTCCCATCTGTGCTCACATCTTCAGCACTGCAAATTGTGTGTCCCAATCAAGCACGCACACACTGGAGTGCGTTGAATAAGCCATTTGTGTCTGTCTTTTTTACATTCATTGTGTGCTGTGTTATAGATAATTAACTACTATTCACCTCATGTCACGTTTAATTTTTTTCATTTACATAACATTCATTGAAGTTTTTTTTTTCCCCACTTAGGTCTTTGTTGTTTTTTTTTTTTAATGCAAAGCTTACATCATCAAACCTATACGGAAAATAGGGGATGTCTCTGATATTAAAAAACACATGAATCGTGCACTGATATGAAAAGTCTCAACTCAGGTACAATGAAACATAATAAAATTGAAACATTGGTAAGAAAAAAAAAAGTCACAGTAGCTGAGGGTTTTTTGTATGTTTTCATGCATTAGTAAAGATGTAAGAATGAGTCAGAGACAGCAGAAGGTATTCAGTAGAAATAAAAAATCAAATAACAATAGATAGATAGAATGGGGACAAGTTGGTCTGGACCAAGAACAGAGCAGCAGCAACAGCTGCTTCCTGTTCTCTCTGGGCCTAGATACCACCACAGCATGGCAGCACATCCTGAGGACAAACCAGAAAAGGGCTCTTAAAACAAAACCCAATCAGGATGCTGTATCATTAACAGGCTTTTCTCAGGTGTGTACTCTATTAAGTCTCCCATCTGTGCTCACATCTTCAGCACTGCAAATTGTGTGTCCCAATCAAGCACGCACACACTGGAGTGCGTTGAATAAGCCATTTGTGTCTGTCTTTTTTACATTCATTGTGTGCTGTGTTATAGATAATTAACTACTATTCACCTCATGTCACGTTTAATTTTTTTCATTTACATAACATTCATTGAAGTTTTTTTTTTCCCCACTTAGGTCTTTGTTGTTTTTTTTTTTTAATGCAAAGCTTACATCATCAAACCTATACGGAAAATAGGGGATGTCTCTGATATTAAAAAACACATGAATCGTGCACTGATGTGAAAAGTCTCAACTCAGGTACAATGAAACATAATAAAATTGAAACATTGGTAAGAAAAAAAAAAGTCACAGTAGCTGAGGGTTTTTTTTCCATGCCGTCCTAGGTAAGCAGGCAATGTCAGCTTTATAATGAGGAAAACTAGACCAGATATCTGGAACTATGATGACTGCTGAAATGTATTGGCTGTGTGATGCCAACTTACCAACTTATTAGCAGACTTCAGCTAAATGTTTGACCTCTGAAAGCACTAAAGTAATTGAAGTAACCATCTCACGTATAGAAAATTATGACAGATGCTAGCAGTACACACTGCCTGTGTGTGGAGTTTGACTATGTGCATTAGGGTATCAGCATCTCATAGATCTCAGACCCCACAAGGATTATTTCCCTCTAGTACTTCTTCTTTTCCCCTTTTGTCTCGATACATTTGTGAAGCAACACTAAAGTCAGAAATTTCCAAGGTGAAACATCTTGCCTGAGTTGAATCATTTCCAGTGCTGGTGCCTACTCATGCTCGCTTACCTCAACCTTAACTTTGAACATGATAATTTAAAACTGCAGCAATCCAAAATTCACCTCACAATATGTCTGAAAACACTGTTAAACTTGATCTGCCCTTTATAAAAGAATATATTTTTTCACACAAAAAGCAGAATTAAACCTGCAATAACTTATTTCTTGGCCACTTGGGGGCTGTGAAGATAAGTTGTGAACACAACACTGACATACATACACCGTAACCTTTTAAGGCTTATACAGTAAACTCAACAGGAAACAGTTGCCTTTTTACACATCCAGCAGACACTGAGCAACATAAACATCCATTTGGAGTCGTGTTTCTCACTACTCATTTGCTATTCATTTGCCAATGGGTACAGGTCTGAAAATGGGTTTTTAGAGCTTTTGTGATGGAAACAGCTGCCTGCTGCATTCAACATCATGCTATAAGAGCAGCAGCAGTGAACCCAAACAGTAAAGTTATGGACCAAAAAACTAGAGAAAGGTTTCAGGTCTGTTTCAGCCATTACGATAAAACTTGGACAAACTGAGCCCCCATTTAAAAAAAAAATGTGAGATTTTACTCCCCTGTAGCTCCACAAAAGAGAACACTAACTTTCAACTAACCAGGTATACAGTAAAATGTGCATCTTGTTTTATATATCTTCATTAACTTTTAAAACCTCCCTACATTCTGGTCATCTAGACATTTCAGTAAGTGTATGTTTTGCAGCATTACTCAAGAGCAAGCCAAAGGGGCAGGCTGAGGAGAAATGGAAATATTAAATATAGATGGCTGTTCCTGACAGCAGAGCGGAAAAGAAATAAACTTTCCAACCATGGAACAGCCTGTCGACAGTGCATGCCCCCATCCTTATTATCAAGAGGACTCATGTCAGCCCTGTCAGAGTGCTTGAGTGTCTTGCTTTCTGTGGAACTATGTTAAGTAGATGTTGATCCAATGTTCCCTCTTTGCAGTGCTTCATAGTTTCAGAAAATTTGGTTTAGCAACTTGATATGCCAGTTTCCCTATATTACGCAGTTTTCAAACAATATCAACAAATTCCAACAATAACATAGAATGTATAAGATAATGTGTATTCATAATAGTGCATGGTCATTATTAGGGCATAACATTGTCATTCACCAGGCAAATGTGTAATTTTGGCTGTGGTGGTTGACTCAGGCTGTCTCACTTTTACCCTGGCTGGCTGGAAGATTGTTTTGAAACTGTTTGGTTTTTAATTCTACAACTGTCTGAGCCACTAAAATGTTTGAATTGACAAGGGGAATTGGTATCATACTTTTATTTAACTAACTACACATAATACTGCCTTGAGGCAAACAGGCAGAACATGCACAGCATTGACAAACTATCAGAAATTTCCCCTCACTCCTCCTATTTAGGACCCTGAGACTGAAAGAGCCACAAGTTTCATATTTTGTAGTAATTTTTTCAGTGAATATCTCTCTTTGGACATTTTGCCTTCCTTTGTGGCCATTTTGCATCTCATTTTGCCTCTCTGGGATTTTTGTGCATTTCTTCGTCGACATTTTGTGCCTTTTAAATGAGCTCTGTGACTTTTAAACAAGAAAGGCTAACTCACTTCATACAGAGGCTGTCACTTTACACACGGGCCCAAGGGCCCAGGGGACACGCTCAGTAATCCATCCA